>OY728162.1:562116154-562741154 GCA_963277665.1 Viscum album
ATGATGATTAATTAATTTTTTATAAGAAACTATTGCTATGATATATTTGTGGCATCATGTAGATAGTTTAACAATTATTATTTAGGATTATAGTTGCCTTATTTTCTCCCTTTAATGTCTATATATATTTTGGGGATGTATGTTATTTAGAATGTTCATTACAAATTTTCATTATATTTAGAGATTAAATGAGGTTATTTTTTTATATGGGATAGTATCCCGATGACTGTCAATTCACTTACCACTAGTTAGTAGCCTTGGAATTTGAGGATTCATCTTAAAGGTCATGTTCAGACCTTTCTCGGGTGCAAATTGGGTGATCTGAGATGTGGCCTTACAGAGAGGTATGGAAGTGTGTTTTAGGATGGGATAGTATTTGTTAAAGGTAGACATATGTTTTTGAGACTTAAGAGGTTGATCAAAGCATTCATGGACAACATATATTCAATTGAAAATGATGTTTCTTGGGTCCATCCAATGTTAATACTGGGAACTCTAAGGTGTGTTTTTAATTGGATTGGATTGGGTATCCAAATTCAGGATGTATCAGACTCAAGATGAGTCATAAAGATCGATTTAGATCCATTTAATTTTTTATGTTCGATGATAGTTGAATTATTAGTGCATGATACAGACCCCTATGGATGGGGGTGTTTGAAATATTTCTTCACTATAGTCTGATATTAATTTATCAAAATATTAAAATAATAGATGGTTTCATAAATATATTATAAGGGGTGATTAGGTAAATATGGTATTGAGGGGAATGATTGATTTATTATTTATTGTGATTATTCCTCTTACAAATAAAATTGATTTCTAAAGAATATATTTTCTATGAAAACACCCAATTTTTAAAAAATAAAACTCATTTTGGTGTATGAGGTTATTATAAAATGGTTTAATACATTTGAATTACTTCAAACAAATCACATACCCAATGTTTTTCAAATGTATTATATTTTCCTATTTTTATATTATCATTAAAAAAGGATTTTTAATTTTTAGTTTAATGGTATTATATAATTAGGAATAAAATTTGATTCTGGAAATGAGATTGGTAGTTAGGAAAGGGTGACATATTAGATCATTTAATTTCTTTATTTCAATTTAGGTGATAATTTTTGGATTAAAATTGATTTTTTAAAAACATTGATAATTTTTATTGTTTGAAAATTATTTGATCATTTTTTAAATATGTTATAAGTTCATATAAAAGATGGAAAAATTAAATTTTATTTTTTAGACATGAGTTTCCCAGGTACTTAGATTTTGTGATTGGATAATGTTTTATATTTTTTAGAAAATTCCAAGTGATGTTGGTAGGTGTACACTTGGTTTTGATTGTTGTAGGGAAAAATAAACTAGTGACATCATAGATCGGGTTTTTTTTGGTTATCAGTGGTAGATCGGGGGTGACCTGAGTGTAGGGATTATATATTCATTGGTACACTATGTTTAAGGGGAACCATGTTTTTAGGAACTTGGGAAGTATTTTTAATGTTGGGATTGAGTACCTGAATGTGGTTTTTATTGGTTTTGTTGTTTATACCACTTCATGTGTTTTTTCTGCTAATTAATTTTATGGAAAGTATTACCATTAAGAAAAATAATACTTTTAGAGTGGATTATTGTGGTTGGGAGCACCATGAGTCTTAGGATGAATCAGTTTTTGACACTCTAGTATTTTGGGAAAGATGATATTATCTAAGGGATCATACTATCTACCAAGATACATTAATTCTATAACCCAAAGCATCCATGCCATAATGGTGCTACCCTATGGGTAGTCATAGTATGACCCATATGAGTTACGCTAATATAGTGATAGATCAAGGTGTAACCCGTCTAATTTAGGGTGGTAACACTATGTCTCATAGGTGATACGAATAAACCTTTCTGTGGGAGGATGAATCCTGACATGACCCTCCCGGTCATGCCCTGATGGGGGGTTATGGGTAGTTTTTTAAGGGACTGAATTTAATTTCAAAAAATTCAATATGAGAAAATCTTTTGGGTTCTGTCATTTTTTGTCACTAAAATAGATTGTGTGGAAAAACTACTCTTCCCCCATCTCCCAATACCCCTTCAATATAGATCATTCAAAAGGGATTTTTGTTTTAATTATTGGTATGATCTCTTCCCTTCTATACCTTTTTCTTATACCTTATTACACTTCTAATTTGGAATCATCAGCTTGTGTTTGTGACTAATGATTTAACCAAAGCATGGTAAAATAATATTTTTTGATAGATCTTTTATGTAAATCATTTAATGAAGATCTCATGAGGAAGTATTCAATCAGTAATTCATTGTTTTATTTGAGGCATGTTTCCCAAGAGTTTTATTTTGCTTTCTATAAATTTATTGATAAATTTAAATTTTATTATAGTATTTAATTATTATATTTTATATCTATTAGACCCGAATTAATTATAAATGTATACCACACCCTATTTTTCATCGTTTTGGTGTCATGAGGTTACCTGATGAGTTAGGTATCAATTATTCAGATTTTGGATTTTAATTTTTGTGTTTTAGTTTGTTAAAATAATAGATTTTATGGATGGGAAAGGTTTTTATGGACATAGATGATTTTGATATGATATTTTGATGGATTGTTGTTCATTAATTGATGTAAATTAATTTTACATTGAAAATCATCTATTTTTGTTGTGGTTTTATTTTATATTCCATAATTAATATTAATTATTTTCTTATTCCATGACACATTTTGTATTTACCAATTAATTGGGATATGCTCACGTGACCCTAATGGTAAATAATGATTATATTGATTTATAAATGGTATTTTGGTATAAACTTGTTCAAATGATTGACAGTGGATCACATTGTTGTTTTCATGGTAGCCTGAGTCATTTTTCCATGAACAAGAGGTTTCTTTTTTAAACGTGATTTTAGAAAGATTGCTGAAAAAATGGATTTTGAAAGGAATATTGGTGGAATAAGAAATGTATTTTGAAATTATATTCCATAAAAATGGGTTTTTCAAAATAAAGTTCTCTTGGGATTTATCCAACTACCTAGCATGAATAAAATTTCCCATGATTACTTTAATAGATTAAATAAAATGAGTATATGGAATTGGTTTTCATTGGAACATAGAGGGGCTTGGTTAGGTTGGATTTTTCTTCATTTTACCTCATCTGGGTAATTACTTTTTTTCCAGAGATAGTGCTCTTTTTGTGGGTTCAAGTTATGATTACTTATTTTTTAATTGTTGAATGTTAATTTGTAGTTTTCTGTATTGGATAACTATTTTTTGTGTTTTGGTATCAAATTCCTTATTGAGTTGAGGTGATTTGGTTAACCCTTAAGAGGTTATATAAGGGTAAAAAGACTCGTAGTGGTTATAAATAAGGGTGGGATAAGAATTCATAGAAGAATTTTCTTTTTGTGTGAGTGAGACTGAAATGTTACGGAATTTTATCATGAATAGATTGATGGATAATGGTATTTTAAGGACTATACCTCAGTGGATTGGATTCCAATAAATTATTTGGGGATCTTTTGTGATTAGTTGTGGGACATATTTATTATTCCATAAATGTGATTATTTTGTACTAATGATTTGAAATTAATAATATTTTCAGGGATGTGGATACTAATGCAAAGATAAACCTTGAGTGAGTAGTTATTGGAAAGGTCATAACATGAGTTATATGGTATTAGACCATTTCCTCTTTTGAGATCCATACATTATTTAGATGTCATGGGTTAGGATTTGTGACAATCCTTGATTGAGATTTCATGGTTGGAGACAATAAATTAGATCAAATTTGATTGATCACGTAATCTGAGTTTGATATTTGAGTATTCTTGACTGAGAAGGTGTGGTCATAACTTTGATATGTGGGATAAACATAAGTGAAAATGTGTATCTTGATATGGGATATGAAACTACACTATAATGAGAAGGAATGATTTATCAATTGAGGACACTATAACGACCCATACTTTACACACATTGTTATTACTTAAGAATTGAAGCACACTTATTACAACATATAACAAAACCAGGAAAGGACTGTATAGGTATATTGTCTTTAGAAACTGGGAAACGTAAACAACTGGTTCATAAAGCGTCTACACTATCTCCCATTTATTTCACCATATCAATAGTCCCTTTTGGCATATCTTACTTAATAACCTTCTTCCTGACCTGGTTAAAGAAAACACACAAAAGGGTGAGCTCAAATGCTTAGTAAGGGTAAACAAAAGAAATATCAATCACATCATATATGTAAGAACAGAACTTTTGGAAATCTTAACCAGCAAAAGAAATCATAATTTCATAACATGGGATAAATCATAGTAGTGAAATGTAATCCCAATAATCATAACATAAAACATGAAACATTGTGGCATACACACATAATCATAGAGAATCATTTCTTATTAGTCAAGGCTCATTTCCAAGACTATCTTAGTGGACAAAGTCCATTTCTGAACCGAGTTCACTCCTCGTTTCAGTCTTGTTTCACTGAACCGGTTTAACTGGTCGTTCCAGCCATGTCTATCTCCGGAGATATAAAATCTGTACCCAATGAATTGGAGGGAGATATAGGACCCACCCATCTCATTATGACACCATTCTTATATGTTCCACAAAATCATAAACCATACATCATAGCATTACCCATGTAATAAAAATGGGAATCTTAAACATCATGACATCATAAAACAATTCATATATGATAAAGTAATTCATAAAAATATTTTCATCACAAAATAATCAAATCCATGTAATAATAGGGATAGAAACATAACCCTATGTTATCTTAGATGGAAATTAATTTTTATAAAACTCTTAAACTCCATTCTTCAGGAAAATATCCTTTCTACTTCAAAACCATTTTCTTTTCTTAACATGTCATACAATTTTAAACTAAAAGAAGTTGATTAAAAATAATCTTGAAAACTTTTAAAGGAAGATTCTTGGAAATAATGTTTTAAAAATCCATTTATGCCGAATATGTTAAAAAAACATTCTTCTCGTACTTTTGTTGGAAAGGTCAAAAAGTACCTCGTATGAAAAATGACAAAAGATTCCTTTCATATCTTTTACTAAAAACTCACCGAAAGGTAAAATTGGATATAAACTATTATAGAAGGATATAAATATTACCTATTGAGGAAACATGGATGTTGATGATAAAATACACCCCAGTAAATACCAAATTATAAACAATCTCGGATAAAAATGAGATTGTGATATTTTCCCTTACCTTAGGTCCGATTTGCTTCGTAAGTGTCCGAACATCCTCTTCTTTGAAGTGATTCCTCGAGACCTCCTTTTAGGGCACTAAAAATGGTATTTGAAGAAGACCAGGACATCTAGGATGTTTCTATGGAAGTGGAGAAGAGAATTTGGAAGGGGTTGGCCGAGCATTAAAGCTCAAAGTGGTGTGAGGAAGATAGGGAAGAGGTGCCCTTTTATAAGGGAGGAGAGGGTCACCTTTGGAATAACAAAAAATATTATTTTATTATAAAGTCATGTTCGCTTTTAAATAGCTCAAAATTGATTTATTTCAAAGATAATGTGGGGATGGGTCGAAATCCTCTCATCCAATATAATTTAGATAAGTTTACGTTCCTATTTTAACCTTATCATTTAGAATTAACATTAAGTTAAATAATTTTACTTTTACCGTGTCTTCTTGTGTTCATATACTCTAAGGTTAATAAAATTAATATAACAAGACAAAACAACCCCAATTTGTTTATTATTAATATATATAACCTTATCTAAGTCATTTGGCCAAACCATAGATTTTGAGGAATAAAATAACAATTAATAATATAATATTTGTTTTAAAAACAATTTTATGTCAATTATGACACTATTTAGTAATTGATTTTTGTGAAAATTATAACAGAATGATTAGTTCTAAAAAGGTTTATTAAATCAATACTAACATGTCATAGTAACCTATAAAATTAGTGTAATTAATAAAAAGTCTCAAATTACATTTATTTTGGTATTTATAACATAAATTATGTCAATATTTCATTAATAAGATAATTAATGCATCATCTTTGTGTCATAAATAAATTAAATTATTTAATGTCTAAAAATTAAAAATAAAATACCATTATGTAGGAAATATTTTTAGCTTTATAATGAATATTTATAGTCGAATTTATTTTATGTATTACTTTATATTAAAAATTATTTACTTATTAAACATTGATTTTAACTATTTTAACCCTTCTTTAAATAAATTAATAATAAATATCCTAATCTAATCCAAGTGGGCCTTAATGGTCATATTTTATTAATAAGTTTGTTTGTGGTCTAATTACACTTATCCAATAGAATTACGACATGTGTTAGGGTAATAATAATATCATTTTTACCCTTAATTACCATATTTACTTTTAACCGTGGTAAATAAAAGTAAAACGTTACTATTCAGAAAAAATTATTTTCATCTCATTGAACCAAATTATACTTACTGACATCAACCGTGTCTCTCATATTTTTGAAATTCCACTCACAAAAGTGGTAAAATTATGTTTTATGAAAAATTCAGTTTTTTAACTACCACATTCTGGTTTCACTATTCATCAAAAATTGAATGTTTTCAGAAAAATACCAAAATTTCACCCTAGGATAATTTTGATATTCCAAATCCAAAAATGAATTCCATTTTCAAAAATAAAATTTATAAAATTTCAAAAAGTGTTTATTACTATTCATAATGGCTAGTTTTAATAATATTTTAATACCATATCATTGTTTAGTGAAACTCGGTATTGCGTACGTCGCAAGCTATCGAGGAAGGTCACGATTGCGTGTATGGAAAACCAAGCTAGTGTTGAGTGTAGTGAAAGATTCCTTTTTTGATTTATATAAAAAAATATTTCTCATAAAAGTCTCGGGTGTTACATTCTACCCCCCTTGAAATGAATTTCTCCCTAGAAATTCGCCACTTTTTAACAAACAGATGGGGATACCTCTCCCTCATCATATCCTCAAGCTCCTACGTAGCTTTTTCTATTTGGTTGTTCTTCCTTAAAACATTCACCAATCGAGTGGTCTTGTTTCATAAGACTTTTTCACTACGATCCAGAATCTCTATCGACTCTTCTTCATAAGAAATATCTTTCTCCAGTGGTACAACATCTGAGATGAGTACATGTGAAGGATCAGGTATGTACTTTCTCAGGAGAGATACATGGAACACATCGTGAACTTGAGAGAGATTCGGTGGAAATGAAAATCGGTAAGCTGCCTTCCCAACACAATCCAGTATTTCGAAAGGACTGTTAGATCTAGGGCTCAAATTCCCCTTCATTCCAAATCTCATTACCCTCTTCCAGGGAGATATTCGTAAGAACACTTTATCACCCACTTCAAACTCTAGGTATTTTATTCGGTTGTCGACATAACTTTTCTGTCGACTCCGATCTGTTCTTTTGTGTTGTTGAAAAGATCTGACCTTTTCTGCCATTTCATCAATGAGATCAGGTCCTAATAGCTTTCTTTCCCCAACTTCATCCCAGCATGTTGGAGTCCCGCATTTCTTTCCAAATAGAGCTTCAAAAGGAGCCATCTGAATACTGGAGTGAAAGCTGTTATTATAAGAAAATTCCACCAAACGTATGTGTTGATCCTAACCACCGTTTAAATCAAAAGAGAAATCTATCAACATATCTTCTAGAGTTTGAATCATCCTCTCAGACTGACCATCTATATGAGGATGATAAGCAGTGCTAAAACTCAACTTTGTATCTAGAGTACGCTGAAGACTTCGCCAGAACTTTGAGGTAAACCTCGGATCCCGATCAGATATAATAGAAAGTGGTACTCCATGCAATATTACCACTTCCTTCAAATATATCCTGGCAATCTGATCTAGAGAGAAATCCTCTATAATAGCGATGAAGTGTGCAGACATTGTAAGATGATCAACTATGACCCAGATAGCATTATTGCCTTTGGATGTTTTAGGATGTCCGGTGACAAAGTCCATAGTGATGTTTTTCCATTTCCATTCGGGTATGGGTAATGGTTGTAACATCCCCTAAGACTTCTGTCTCTTAGCTTTAACTTGCTGACAAACCAAGCATCGAGAGACATATTCAGCAACATCTCTTTTCTTGCCATCCCACAAGAAGTACTCTTTCTGGTCCCTACACATCTTCGTGCTTCCAGGATGAATAGAGAATGAAGAACTATGAGCCTCATCCAACAGCTCGTTATTTAATTCGGGTATGGGAGGAACACAAACCCGATTCCTGAACATTATTATCCTATCACAATCAAGGTTTAATTCAGGAACATTTCTCACCTTCTTTTGTAACTTGACATCTTCTTTCTGTGCCTCTTTAATCTTCACATGTATAGATGGTTGAACATTCATTTGAGAAAGATACGATTTTCCCCATTCATTATAATTCCAAGATCCATCCTTTGTAAATCCATAAATATTGGTCTTTTGTCATCCTCATCATGGATAAACTGTCATGGTCTTGTCGATTTAATGAATCTGCCACCTTGTTTGATTTCCCAGGGTGGTAATGGATTGATCAGTTTTAATCCTTAATCAGATCCAACCATCTTCTTTGGCGCATATTCAGCTCCTTTTGTGTGAAAATATACTTTAAACTTTTATGATCAGTATAAATGTCACACCTTGCTCCATAACGATAATGCATCCAAATCTTTAATGAATATATTACCGCAGCTAACTCCAAATCATCAGTTGGGTAATTTTGCTCATGTATTTTCAATTGTCGTGAGGCATAATCTATCACCATATCATTTTGAATAAGACCACACCCCAATCCCTTATTGGATGCATCACTGTAAATCACAAACCTTTCTCCACTACAAGGCAGTGTGAGCACAGGTGCACTGGATAACCTTCTTTTCAACTCCTTGAAATTCTCTTCACATTCCTCTGTCCAAAAAAACTTAACTCCTTTCCGATTCAACTTGGTGAGTGGATTAGATAATCGTGAAAAATAATTCACAACATGTCGATAATATCCATCCAAACCAAGAAAACATCAGTTCTATTGGTCTCGACCATCTTTCGATAACCTCTGTTTTTGCTGGATCCACAAATATCCCCTCATTTGAGATTATGTGACCCAAAAATTAAACTTTTTGAAGCCAAAATTCACACTTGGTAAATTTGGCATAATTATTCTCCTCTCTCTGTGTCTTCAATATAATTCTCAAGTGATCTTTATGTTCTTAATTGCTCTTTGAATAGACAAGAATATCGTCAATAAAGACTACCACAAAATGATCAAGATAGTCTCTAAAGACTCTATTCATCAGATCCATGAAGATAATAGGGGCATTAGTAAGACCAAATGGCATCACTATAAATTCATAGTGCCCATACCTTGTACGGAAAGTCGTCTTTGGTATATCCTCCCATTTGACCCTTAATTAATGATACCCTGAACGAAGATCAATATTGGAAAAGTATTGAGCTCTGCGTAGTTGGTCAAATAATTCATCAATGAATGGGAGAGTATACGTGTTCTTGATAGTGATCTTGTTAAGTTGTCGATAATCAATGTAGAGTCTCATAGAACCATCTAGCTTCTTAACAAATAGAACATGTGCTCCCCAAGGTGACGCACTAGGGCGTATGAACCCCTTATCAAGATTCTCTTGGAGTTGCTTCATCAATTCCTGCAACTCAATTGGGGCCATTCTATAAGGTGTCTTTGAAATAAGCAAAGCACCTGGTACGAGTTATATTGAAAACGCAACATCACGATTTGGTGGAAGACCCGGTAATTCCTCCGGAAAGACATCATCAAACCCCGGTACAATGGGAATATTCTTAATCGTGAGTTTCTCACCAACCATTTAAGATAAGTAACCTTCATTTAGTGGAATCATGACCCATAAGATGGAAGAAATTTCCACTGGAAGGTTATGTTCATCCTTTCATTGATAGACGATCATATATTGATATGGAATATGAAATGTGACTTCCCATCATTGGCAATTGATATGAGCTCCATATAAAGAAAGCCAATCCATGCCAAGAATCACATCAAATTCCACTATAGGAAGGATCACAAGATTTGTAGGAAGCACATTCCCACAAACTTCGATCGGAGAAGAATTGTAAACTTTTGATGCGACTGTTGTGCCATTAGGGCTTGTCACAGTTAACTCAACATCTAATTGTTGAGGTAATACTGTGATATCTTTAGAAAATTATTCTGAAATAAAAGAGTGGGTGGATCCATAATCAAATAAAACATTTGCTACTTTAGAGTGGATGGTAAGTCTACCTTTCACCACATTGTTATCGTACTTCACATCGCTGATAGAAATTGCATGTGAGTTTCCTTTTTCATTGGCCTTAAGTGATTGTTGACGTCGACCATCATCATCAACCCTTGGATTTTGGCATTGATTGGCATAATGCCCCATCTCCTTGCACTTGAAACATTGAGGTGTAATAGGTTCATTCTGTGTATCCCTTCCTTTTCTTGAATCATTAGACATCTTCTTCCAATCATTGTGGCATTCAAATGCCCTATGACCTTCCTTTCCACATTTAAAACATTTACTTGTCCCTTTAAGACAACTCCCTCCATGTTTCTTTCCACACTTTGAGAATAAGGGAAAGATCATCTTCTTTTCAGTGTGCTCTTTAAATTCTCCTTTGAATTCCATTTTCCTCTTCTTATCAAACCCATATGACTGATGCGTTAGTCCAATCTCCATCTCGACATTGAGAGCACATCAAACAATTTCCTCATAGCTATTGAAGTCCATTATGGATAACACCCTTCGAAGACATGGTTTTATGCCACTAATGAATCGATCGATCTTACTCTCAGGTTGGATAATAATACCAGAAGCGTACCTATAAAGTCTTGTAAAATTTGCTTCATAGGTACCAACAGATTCATCATCCTTTTGTTTCAGTTCAAGAAACTCTTTCTCCATCTTTGTTTGGAGAATATGGGGGAAGTACTTATTGAAAAATAAGTTCTTGAACTCGTCCCATTCCATGGACTCAATTTCATCCCTTTTCCTTGTATTCTTAATAAGATTCCACTATTGATCAGCATCACCTTCCAAACAATACACTGCTAAGATGACTTTATCATGTTCAGAACATTGAAGGACTGAAAATATATTTTCAGCGGTACTAATCCATTGTTCAGTAACTAATGGATCAGTAGACCTGCTGAATGAAGGTGGACGTTGTCCCATGAAGGATTTAACATAATGTTTCTCCTTCCTTTACTCGTTTGTAATTCCTGCATGATTCATAGCTTGACAATGTTGTGTGAGCATGGCTATAGGACTTTTCATTCCATCTCCCATAACGTTTGGTTGCTCAGGGGGACAATCATTGCATTGCCTGTCACATTCCACATTAACACGGTTCCTTCAGGTTCCATCCATTGACTAAAACAAAGAAGAATAGTGTGAGCACCACTAATTATAATAGGAAAACCACATAATCAAGAATACAATTTCACACTTAAGGTATTATCCTAGGTTATTCATGGACATTTCTAAAACACTAATATTGTGTTCTATGCTTAGACTTATCCTTAGGATTCATTCTAAGGCTTTCATATCCTAGTTTCCAAAGGTTGACTATACCTTTCCTCTGATACCAACTATAATGACCCATACTTTACATACATTTTTATTACTTCAGAATTGATGCACACTTATTACAACATATAACAAAACCATTAATGGACCGTATAGGTATAGTCTCTTTAGAAACTGGGAATCATAAACAACTGGTTCATAAAGCGTCTACAATGTCTCCCATTTATTTCATCGTATCTATAGTCCCTTTTGGCATATATTACTTAATAACCTTCTTCCTCACTTGGGGAAAGAAAAAATACAAAAGGGTGAGCTCAAATGCTAAGTAAGGGTAAACAGAAGAAATATCAATCACATCATATACATAAGAACAAAACTTTTGGAAATCTTAACCTTCAAAAGAAATCATAATTTCATAACATGGGATAAATCATATTAGTGAAATGTAATCACAATAATCATAACATAAAACATGAAACTTTTTGGCATACACACATAATCATAGAGAATCATTTCTTATTAGTCAAGGATCATTTACAAGACTATCATAGTGGACAAAGTCCATTTCTGCACCGAGTTCACTCCTCATTTCAGTCTTCTTTCACTGAACTGGTTTGACCTGCCGTTC
Organism: Viscum album; assembly: GCA_963277665.1. Lineage (NCBI taxonomy): Eukaryota > Viridiplantae > Streptophyta > Magnoliopsida > Santalales > Viscaceae > Viscum > Viscum album. The sequence goes on from OY728162.1 coordinate 562,128,364, forward strand.
CAGCCATGTCTATCTCATGAGATATAAAATCTTTACCCAATGAATTGGAGGGAGATATAGGTCCCACCCATCTCATAATGATACCATTCTTATGTGTGCTACAAAATCATAAACCATACATCATAGCATAACCCATGTAATAAAAATGGGAATCTTAAACATCGTGACATCATAAAACAATTCATATAAGATAAAGGAATTCATAAAAATATTTTCATAACAATATAATCAAATCCATGTAATAATAGAGATATAAACAGAACCCTATGTTATCTTAGATGGAAAATAATTTTGATAAAACTCTTGAACTCCATTATTGAGGAAAATATCTTTTCCACTTCAAAAACATTTTCCTTTCTTAACATGTCATAAAATATTAAACTAAAATAAGTTGATTAAAAATAAACATGAAAACTTGTAAAGGAAACTTCATGGAAATAATGTTTTAAAAATCCATTCATTCCGTATAAGTTAAAAAAACATTCTTCCCGTACTTTTGCCGGAATAGTCAAAAAGTAACTCGTTCGAAAAATGAGAAATGATTCCTTTCATATCTTTTACTTAAAACTCGCCGAAGGGTAAAATTGGATATAAACTATTGTAGAAGGATAAAAATATTACCTATTGAGGAAACATGGATGTGGTTGATAAAATACACCCCAGTAAATACCAAAGTATAAACAATCTCAGATAAAAATGAGATTGTGATATTTTCCCTTACCTTAGGTCTGATTTGCTTCGTAAGTGTCAGAACCTCCTCTTCTTTGAAGTCCTTCTTTGAGAACTCCTTTTAGAGAACTGAAATTGGTCTTTGAATAAGACCAGGACCTCTAGGATGTTTCTAGGGATGTTTAGAAGAAAATTTGGTAGGGGTTGGCCGAGCTTGAAGGCTCAAAGTGGTGTGAGGAAGAGAGGGAGGAGGTGCCCTTTTATAAGGGAGGAGAGGGGCACCTTTGGAATAAATAAAAATATTATTTTATTATATAGTCACATTCGGTTTTAAATAGATAAAAATTGATTTATTTAGAAGCTACGGTGGGGATGGGTCGAAAGCCTCTCATCCAAAAGAATTTAGACAAGTTTAGGTTCCTATTTTAACCTAATCTTTTAGATTTAACATTAAGTTAAATAAGTGTACTTTTACCGTGTCTTCTTTTGTTCTTATACTATAAGGTTAATAAACATACTATAACAAGACAAACGAATCCCAAGTTGCTTATTATTAATATTTATAACCTTATCTAAGTTATTTGGCCAAACCATAGATTTTTATAACTAAAATAACTATTAATAATATAATATTTTTTTTTAAACTATTTTATGTCAATTTTGACACTATTTAGTAATTGATTTTTGATAAAATCATAACATAATTAATAGTTCAAACAAAGTTAATTAAGTCAATGATAACATGTCATATTAACCTATATAATTATTGGAATTCATAAAAAGTCTCAGATTACATTTACTTTGGTATTTATAACATCAATTATGAAAATATTTCATTAATAAGATAATTACTGCATCATCTTTGTGTCATAAATAAATTAAATTATTTAATGACTGAAAATTACAAAAAAATACCATTATTTAGGAAATCCTTTTGGATTTCTAATGAATATTTATAGTCGAATTTATCTTATGTATAACCTTATATAAAAAATTATTTACTTATTAAGCATTGATTTTATCTATTTTAACCCTTCTTTAAATAAATTAATAATAAATGTCCTAATATAATCCAAGTGGGCCTAAGTGGTCATATTTTATTCCTAAGTTTGTTTTTGGTCGAATTATACTTATCCAATAGAATTAGGACATGATTTAGGGTAATAATAATATCATTATTACCCTTAATTACCCTATTTACTTTTAACCGTGGAAAAATAAAAGTAAAAAGTTACTATTCACCAAAAATTATTTTCATCTCATTGAACCTCATTTTACATAATGACATCAATTGTGTCTCTCGGATTTTTGAAATTCCACTTACAGAAGCTGTAAAATTATGTTTTATGAAAAATTTAGTTTTTTTAACTACCACTAAGTGGTTTCACTATTCACCGAAAATTGAATGTTTTTAGAAAAATACCAAAATTTCACCCTAGGCTAATTTTGATATTCCGAATCCAAAAATGAAGTCCATTTTGAAAAATAAAATTCATTAAATTTCAAAGAGTATTTATTACTATTCATAACGGCTAGTTTTAATAATATTTTAATAGAATATCATTGTTTACTGAAACTCGGTATTGCGTACGACACAAGCTATCGAGGAAGGTCGCGATTGCGTGTAAAGAAAGACAAGATAGTGTTGAGTGTAGTGAAATATTCTTTTTTTGATTTATAAAAACAAAAATATTTCTCATAAAAGTCTCCGGTGTTACAGACACTCTACCCTATAACTTAGGGTGGTGGTTGAGATTTACATTGACACCCAGCCTTTCCACTTCTAGTACATGTCAGGATATTATGAAACCCTATATAGTGTATTCTAGTATGGGTTGTGATGTGGTATAAGTTGACTCATTTCCTTTTAGGATGGTGATAATGTAGGTATTGTGGTGTGTTGTGGTGGTCTGGTTATAACATGATAACCTATCACATATGCTTGTATACATATTGGGTGTTATGTTTGATGGAGGGTTTATTTCAATGGCATTATTTTTACACCTTATATGCATTTCATGCACATCCTCATGATCAATATGACACTAATTTTTTTGGCTGAATTGGGTATTCCTACGGATTCAATGGAATAACCCATAGCTATGTCCAAGTAAAGGGTATTGATATTCTTAGGAATATATTAAGGTTTTCAATTAGGGAATATGAACTTTTAGGAGTCGGGAACATGTATAGTTCTTCACGTTTATGGAGTTTGGGGACTAAAAAGGATTTATTTGGTGAGTTAGAGATAATGCTAGTTTATTTTAAGTTATTATTCAATATGTGTACCATTCATTGTGATAGATATTTATATGACGCATGATATATTTTTTATATATTCCTACTATATTGTAATGTTTTTTAAATCATTTAGATTGTTTATTATTATATATTTTGGACTATAGGGCCTTTTTTGGATCTTTATTATGTCTATAAGTATTGTAGGTATGCCCATTTTATGGAATGGTCTTGCCTACTTCCTGGTATATTTGGGCATAAACCTAGGGTATTGTTTTTGTTTGAATAATCCCCCTTGTCTATTTCAGGACCAACTTCTAATTAGTATCCTGTGGAATATGGGGAGGCATGGTTGAGGACATGTACTCCCAAACACAACTTCCATTCATGAAATCTAGTAAAGTGAATTAAAAATATCATTTAATGATGTGTAAAAAAGGTATTCTGAAATGAATTCTAAAATTGACACTTGGTGAATTGTGTGACTTCTACCTGATACCCTAGCACTAGTTTTTTTTAAATAATATTTTTTAAATTCATACAAAATGAAATTATTTGTATATCACATGCATACATTTAATATCACATGCATCCATACCCATGTGAAATAGATTCCATAATGCAACTCTACACTTATTATAGGGTTTCCCTATTACTTATGCACATCATATAATCCTTAGTAAAACCATGTGCATGAATCATTAAATTTAACCATTATAAATTATTTTTGACATATTATAATTTTCAATATATAAAATAAAAAATAAACACATTTATCCTATAAAATTTATAAATAATAAAACTATTAAACATGTTGAACAGTATTGAATCACATTCACTTATTAAAATAAATAACATATATAAACCAACAAAATAAAAATAAATAGTTAATCATTTATGTATTTATAAAAAAAATATAAAAATTTGGTCGGATCCAATCAATATAGATATAATCATTTATAATGTTTAATACATGAATATAGAGATAATATTGATGATACTTATTAATTTTTTCAAATGTAAATGATAATTAATGATGGATGGATATTTTTAGAAAGGATAAATTATATATTTATATAGGACAAACATTGTGAGTAAAAACATATCATTGAGTTTCCAAATAGAACAAAGAATAAATTTTTATATCTTCAATTTTTTTAAAAGAAAATGGGAAGAACATGGACACCAAGAATTAATGATTTTTACATCTAATATTCATGGAATCTTGATAGGCAAAACATAAATAATTCTAATACTACCTAACATAGAAAATTTGTAAACTGAATAGAATATCTTTTTTATCATCACTTAATCAACTTTTATATTTTACTTTGTTAAGATCAATTTTTATTATTTCTTATTTATTTTTTTTATTGGTCATGTATAGTTTCTATTATCTTTATCTATTATTCATATTATATATATTTTTCTTTTATATTCTATGGATGATGTTCTAACGATATGGGCTTGAATTTTGTATCTATTTTATTTCATTAAAATGTACCAGGTTACTGAATCACCTATTGGGTGCAATGTAGGACTTAGTACAACATTTTATTTATTGTATTATTTTTAATAAATTTAATAATATTTGGTATTGGTTTGGACCTGAACCACTTGATTTAATTTAGATATGATTTTCTAATTAATTTTCTCCCGACCTTATACTTTCTATGTTTTTGGTTTAATGTTTATATAAATTTATTCATCTTTCTAATTTAAAGAGTAATGTATTTGAAATTTTTTAAAAAATAAATAATTATTTATTTACAAATACTAATTATAAATTTTGTATTATTATATTCTTTTGTGGTCTTATATTAACTACTTATAATTTTTTCAATGGATATTTTATACTTCAAAAGTATTGATATTTGTTTATATAGCATTTTGTAAAATTACAAAACCCTTTTTATAGCATAAATGTTATAACTGAAACTACTTAACATTAGGGGTTATTGTATGTTGTGTAAAAGTTTTAAATAACATTTTTTTAAGTGATTATGGCCAATTCACTTCCCTATTAATCCTATATATGAAAACATATAATATAGAAGATTTTATTGGACGATTTTTTTAGTAAATTTTAGACCCTTAAAAACTCCATAATGGAAATTAATATTTCTCATGAATAGGGGAGCTACTAAAAAATAGGATAATGATACCTATAGTAGACAATTATTTAATTATAATAGCTTCTCCCTATTATTAACCAACTAAGTACACCCCTTAATCAAACACCTAATTTAGACCATGAAATATCTCAAGGTGCATTCTTGATCACCTTGAGCTAGTAAAAAGAACCAAGGCATCAAAAAACCTAATTGTAATGATCTCACCTAGATAAATAATATTAAACCTGATGTAGATTTTAACAAATAATCCCAGATGGTGAATCTATATGTTGGATTTTCGTGCATAACATAATACGTAGATCATATTGAATTTTTTTAAAATGAGGGAAAAAATTAATAAACATACAACTCAATAATAATTATGATTTCGAAATAATAAATATATAAAGAAGGATGATTTGGATAATAAATTATGACATAACAGTAAAAAAATTACTTGGGGCCATCTTGTTGTCATTCCAAGGTCTCTTTTTTAACCACAACATTCCAACTCTATGGGAAATATAAAACCTAAAGTTTAACCTAATACTAAAATTGAACCTATTGGTATAAAACATTGACTGATGTGAGTAGGGTGTGATCATATTTTCTAAGTCATATTTCACCTTGTATTCTATGAATTCGATTTTTTAAAACATAACGAAAATACTAATATTAAAATATAATATTTAAAAATAGGTTTTTCATCATTTTTTATAATGGAATATTTTATATATTTCCAAATTCACTTTTTAAACCCTAAATATTATTTTTGAATATTTATGAACTTCCTTTTATTGTAATATTTTAAAACTTCGTATAAACCCAAAATTTTGAAACAATTTCCATAAAAATCCTCATGAATTATTTAAAAAAGAATAGAAAATTTTATTAACAAAATAACTAAACTAGGGTGTAAAATTTATAATTAAAATGATAAAAAATATTTTGTAATAATTAAGTAATAAAACAAAGGAAAAAAATACAAAAATTCATAACACCACAAGTATAAAATTTTAAAAAATTAACGGAAAGTAGAACTAAAAGAAAAATATTGTAAAATGGGAATGTATCAAGGTATATAAATTCATTGTAATATCTTAAAAATCTAATGATACAATCCAATATGTTAATAGGATAAACCATCCACCAGTATGTTAATGCATGTCTAGTCTATAACAGACAATATTACTCTCATGTAGCCTCACTTGTGGAACTTATTTAGTCAGTAATGGTTAAATTATTGAGGAATATATACCATCCCATAATAAAATGTATATAAACTAGTTGTCAACATATGATACTTAGGATCCCCATGACATTAGTAATTGGGGTGGTGAAGGAACTATTCCATGTGTAGAACACAACAATAACAGAATATAAGGAAAAATAGTCCCATATCAAAATTTAACCCCCCTCACTCACACACTCCTCACTAAATACACAACAAAAATAGTAAGACCCCGTGTTTTTCTAGATAGTCGTTTTGAGTATAAATTTGAATTTTTTATGTTGGATGCCCGGGAGCGGTAAAATTTTCATTTTCCCTTACCATAAAATCTTGGATAATTTTTCTGACAACTCCGTTGGTCCCGAATTAGGTAGTTTACCCTAGGAAATGAGTTTGGAGGAAATCTGAGCTGTTCGATTTTTTGGCAGAATATTTAATATTTAATATTATTAAATTAAATATTAAATTATTCACGTAGGTTCATTTGGCAATGAATTTTCAATGGAGCATCAGATTGAGATTTAGGTTGCACCATTGAGTCCTAAATGGGGAGTTTAGCCTAGTGAAGGTATAAACTAATATTAGGCATCGGGGACGGCCCAGGCCCATTTTTCTTCCATTTCATTTCTTCTTTCCTTTTCATTTCTTCTCTCTTCATTCCTACTGCTCCTTGAGCACATCTACTACACCACCCCTTTGGCCATGACCTATGGGAGAGATGGATATTGAGAAATAGGGAGAATTTGAAGACAAGAAGGGTACCGATTCGAAGCTCTCGATGAGCTGTGTTGGCATGCGACAACCGGGAGCCGTGATATCAACCGAAGCTTCGGTGGTTTCCTCCCAAAGGTAGGACCGTTTATGTTTTCACCATAGATCCCCATTAAATATTAACACTTTTATGTTTTATATTTGTTTCTTTTGGCCTCTTCGGGCCGGATCTTATGTTTCCAGGGTGAAAACGGGCGTTTCATACGTTCTTGGGGATTTCCCGTCAGAAAACCTAGAATACACAGCATGTATTACAGTGGTACACACCGTGTGCTATTTCCATTCATAGAGTACAAGCTTTGTTCCATGAGTACACGTTGTGTAGTCATTGGTTGTGTGGCTGACCGTGTGGAGTAGAACAAGGAATAATGGTTTTTAGGACTACGCGTCATGTACTTTATGTACACGCCGTGTAGTGGTACGTGGTCATGTGTTCGGGTGAAAACGGAGACGGTGTGACTTTTTATGAACTGTACACACCATCTACAGTAAAATTACATGTTGTGTACTATTACACAGGCAGGCCCGTTGTGCTCTGGCCATGAACTATGGCCAGGTACTGCTTCAGTTTAGTAATTTTGAGATATCATGGGTTCTAGAAGTCAGAATCGGGCATGTGAGTGGTGGAATATGAGCGTTTTCCATGTAGATCGTAATGGTGGAATCCTTTTTAAATTTATAGGTATTATAATGGGTGTTTGGGGGGGGGTTCCATCTAAATGGAAGGGTTCTTCCTCCACTCCTTGAGTCCAGTTGTCCCCGTAGAGTGAGAGTTGGGGTGGATGATAGTTTTGGTGTTCGTACCAACTTAGTTGACACCATTAATAGAAGATGAGAGATAAGCTATCTCCCATAACCCATGCTTTAGAGGGCGTTTTCCTTGTGAGACGTTCCCATCTAGCCTATGAGGCTTTGAGACCAGGTACTTCTATTGATCCCCTGAGGGATGCCTTTTCTTGTGTGATGACCTAGAGAGTCCCTTGCTGTAACTCTCTCGTGTTCATCATTTGATAGGAACCATGTTATGGAATGCCTATGTTGTCCTTCCTTTGAGGATCCCATGTAGGATCCCTCCCTTAATTTTTTCTAAGGATCCCGTATAGGATGCCTTCACTTGTCCTGGAGGATCCCGAGTATGATGACTCCTCAATGTTTGACCTGAGGGACCTAGTGGGTGCACATTGTTTGACCAAACCTAAGTTGTTATGTTGTGTTTGCGTAGAGAAGGTGATCGGGTGTCACCTAGAACCCATGCCAAACTGGTGATCCCTTTTAGCTTTTGATGTATTGTTGGGATGGGCGTTCGGGTCACCCTCACTGTTTTGTTTATCTCTGGCTTGGTTTTGCTGATGCTGTAGTGTTTACCAGAGGTGCTTCATGTTTGGTGGCTGGTGAGCCTAACACGAGATGTCTTTCTTGATTGTTGTTTTTTTTCCTTTCATGTTTGCTTGTGTAGAGGTAATTTGATCATGTTTGAAGAGGATTGTTGTTCTTGGATGTATTTCCCATCCCTTGTCCTGTTTACGACCATTGGGTCTTGTTAGCCTTTGGATGTTATACCTGTTTTCCATGCATCGTGACTGTAGGATGTAGTGATATTCTTAACACGATTTTTAAGATGTAGACTAGTTAGCCATGTAGCTCTATAGGTGTGCTTTGGTCTTAAATCATTATTATGCACTGACTAGCACGAGACCTAGAGAACCTGGTGCTATAGACTATATGGGATAGACTAAGTGTGATTCCCAGGGAGTCATGGACATTATAGACAATAGGGGATAGACCGAGTGAGCTTTCCAGAGAGTCTTGGACATTATAGACTACATGGGATAGATCGAGTGAGTTTCCTAGAGAGTCTTGGACATATAGACTACATGGGATAGACCGAGTGAGCTTCCCAGAGATTCTTGAATATTACAGACTATATGAGGGTAGACCGAGTGTGCTTCCTTAGAGAGTCTTTACTTTTTTTAATTTCATTAAAACCATTCCAGGAAAGAGAAGGAATCGACTGAGTGACCTTCCTTTGAGAGTATGTGATATACCTGAGACTATAAGTGGAATTGACCTATTGATATTCCTTAGAGATTCTCTAGACCATAGGGTTATAAGAGGGTTAGACCACGTGATCTTCTTCAGAGAGTCCCGGACTACCCTAGACTATAAGGGGAATTGACCAAGCAAGCTTCCCCAGCGAGTCTTATAATTTTCCATTCAACCAAACCAGAGGGGTTATGCTGAGTGTACTGCCTAGAGGGTTGTTGGTACTTGTTAGGTAGGACCAGAGGGGATGGTCGTGGGTACATCCTAGAGGTTTACCTGTTGTGTTATCTGATTTCATGTGATTGTTTGGTTGAACCAGAGGGGACAGTCTATGAGAAATTCTCATAGGGTTACTTGTTTTTTCATCTTGTTCAGAGACATATTTACAGCGTTGGCCGAAGAAGGTACATGTAGATGGGATTACGGACCCATAGATCGACTTTTTTGATATACGGCTTGAGTGGAACTATGTTCATCTCAATGCCCTTGAATAGGATGTCCAAGGGATCAGGCGTATGGTCCCATGGATCGACTGCTACTGTTATTTCTTGTTGTTGAATCCATTCATCATGAATATTCATATTTATTTATATGTTTATAGGTAAAGAACTAAACTTTTGTACACATATAGATATGGACATCCATGGTGGAACCTTCCCAGTTGATAAGGATTACATTCCATGACTTCATGTGTGGTTCCAGGATTAGGTTAATTACTTTTGTTGTGCTCCAGCTAGGCTGAGCACTTTGTTGTTGCATACACTTTTAGAAGCACAGTTGTAGGTTTCTGGTCGGGGTGCCCTATTGAGATTATTTCTCACCCCTCCACGTGTACCTCGGTGTAGGTGATGAACTTATGTCCACTTTTTTAGGTTTATCAAGAGTTTCATGGTGGATAGGGCTGAGGCCCAATGTTGCATGATTGAGCAGAGCTGCTAGAGTGGTTTTACAGATCGAGCTGTTGTAGTTCGACATTGTATGGAGATCGGGAACGTGGATTGGCTCAGAGTAAGTAGCAAAGCCCTGTACTTTTACTTTTAGTTTCTTTTGTACTTTTTTCTATATGGTTGGACCAGTGGGTGACCAGTGTTGTTTTTCATTGCATAGCTATTCGGGCTTTTACAACATTTTACTATTACAACTTATTATCTATCAGTTTTTTACTGCTTCCGCACTCTGTTTACTTTTTGTGGTGTATGATACTTAGTTATTTCTGTTTTTTTCTTACTCAGGTAAGAGTTCATATTCTCACCACTATCACACCCTAGGCCCTTGCTGCTAGTCAGCATCCTCTGGCATACATGGAGGCACGCTTGGGGCCCTGTGGAGAACCGGTTCGGAGCACTGGTTTAGTGGCTTCTGGGTCTGGTCGTTACAGAGTTGTATCAGAGGAGTTTTCCTTCTCGGTATTTACTATTTGGGATATATTAGACAGGAGTATTAGGAATGTGTCAGAACCTATGATGGATATCAGTCTGGTGCGTCGTGAACACTTGTTCCATTACGAAGTTCTGGTTGCCCAAGTTTGGGATTGTTGTTCTAATTTTGCGATGTTAAGGTTGTATATGATTTTCTCCTTGAGCGACTCACATGTTGTGTGGTGTTTTTATTTACTATGGATCTCTGGATCTTGGATATTGGTAAGATTCCAGGGATAGATTTTGACTCTTGGCTGGCAAAGGCAAGAGGTGTCTCATGCATCATACTAGGCACATAGGATTCACAGCATATAGGCCTGCTAGTGTGTGTGTTTACTGACGACTAATACCTTTAGGTATTCTTTTACAATCTTTTAACTCTAATGGATGGTTACATGGATCTACGTTATGGCGTTTTTGATGGGGCGGATGACTCAGTCCTTTTTTACACGTGGTGTAGTTACCGTAGTTGGTTTATGTGGCACATGATGCATTTTTGTTTAACCCCTTATTGGGTGTTGTTTTTTAGGTCTGTGGTTATCTAGTCAGATTGTTGAGAATGACGTTGATAGATACTCAGAGATTTTCTTGTGAATTGGACCTCCTTGTGGTATTGTGGTATACAGATACCCAATGGGTGTTATCATAGCTTGCCTCTTTTGTTTTGTTTGTGACCTCCAAGGAGTCGTTCCTTCTGAGGATGCTCAGAGAGGATCGGGGCCCATGTAGATTGAGTTTTGATTTTGACCTTATTGGGTTGTTGTGATCTTTAATATATTCTGAGTGGTTTTGGATCTTTGGGCTAGGTGGTTTGACCTTGTGACCAAGTTGTGAGGGTTTTTCTGTAGGGCTAGGTGGAAGACCTATATACCCTTGGCTTTGACTCAACCCTTTGTAGGTCGATGTCTCTTCCATTCTAGGGGAACCTATGTGAAAATTGTTGACTCGTGCTTGAATATTGGTCGGGTTTTGTTAGGATGTTAGCATGGCTCAGAGAGAGCCGGATACGCCATTGGTGAATCTCAGTGTACCCATGTTAGAGATGATCATGGACTATCTTGATTAGTCTTGAGTATGCTGAGAGAGTTTCAACCCTACATCAAGCTCCTTTTTCTTTCTTAATGTTCTTCCCTGTTGAGGGTGAAAACTATTCTGTATGTACTCTCGAAGCGATGTAAGGAAAGCCATATGGTGGGGAGTGCACTATTGGCCCTTTTGAGGGTGGTTTTTCTTTGTTTAGGTTAACATTCGGTGTTTTCTAGTGGGATTTAGAGGTTGGGGTTTTCTTTTAAGATGACGAAAAGGGTATTCTTATGGTGGGGAGTACCAGTTGGTTGTAGTTAAATATCTTCTGTGTAAAAGGTGGTTGTTAACGCTAAGGCTGGTTGTTGGACGGTTCAGGTAGCTTGGTTGTGCAGATGCTCAGGTTGGGGGGTGGGGGGCATAGCTTCTGGTCCTACTATTGGTCAAATTTTTCTGGGCTTTTTGGGGACGAGAAGTTTTATGTTGGTTAGTTTTTAAGAACTTGTGTTTTTCAGGATAATCATTTTGAGCAGAAATTTTAATTTTTGCTGTTGGATGCTCGTGAGGGGTAAAATTGTCATTTTAACCTACCTTAAAATCTTGGATAATTTTTCTAACAACTCAGTTAGTCCCACAATATGGATTTTACCCTAGGACAAATGTTTGGAGGAAATCTAAGTTGTTCTAATTTTTTGAGGAATATTTAATATTTAATATTATTATATTAAATATTAAATTATTCGCGTAGGTTAATTTGGAAATAAATTTTAAAACGAGAGTCTTATTGAGATTCCAGCTGCATTCTTATGTCCGGAATGGAGAGTTTATCCTAGGGAAGGTATAAACTCATGTCAGGCGCCGGGGCCGGCTCGTGCCCCTTTTTCATCCTTTTCTATTCCTCTTTCCTTTTCTTTTCTTCTATCTTCTTTCCTCCTCCTACATGAGCACATCTCCTACACCGCCCCTTTAGATGTGACCTATTTTAGAGGTGGATTTTGGGAAATATTCAGAATTAGAAGCCAAGAAGGGTACCGATTCGAAGTTCTCGACATGTTGAGTCAGCGTGCGACAATAGGGAGCCGTAAAATCAATCGAAGCATCCGCGGTTTCCGCCCAAAGGTAGGGCCGTTTATGTTTTCACCATAGATCTCCATTAAACATGATTTTTATGTTTTTTAAGTCTTATATTGCTTTCTTGTGGCCTCTTAAGTCCGGATCTAATGTTACGGGGGCGATAACGGGCGTTTTTATGGATTTCCCGTCGGAAAACGTAGAATACACGACCTGTATTCTAGTGGTACAAACCATTTGTTCTAACAATTTGGGGATGATGAAGTAATCTTATGTACATGTCATGTACCTTAAGTAGACACTGTGTAGTCAGTGTCCGTGTGGCTGACCGTGTGGAGTAGAACATGAAATAGTGGGTTTTTAGGACTACACGTCGTGTACTTTAAGTACACGCTGTGTAGTGGTACATGGGCATGTGTTCGGGTGAAAACGGACACATAGTAACTTTTTGGAAACAGTACATGCCATGAATAGTAATGTAAACGCTGTGTACTATCACACAGGCAGGCACTTTGTGCTCTGGCCATGTACTTTGGCCATGTACTACTTCAGTTTAGTAATTTTGAGATATCTTGGGCTCTCGAAGTTAGAATTGTACATGTGAGTAGTCGATACGGAGAGTTATTCCACGTAGATCGCAATGGTGGAATCCTTATTACATTAATAGGTATTATAAATTTTGTTTTAGGTGTTTCCATATAAATAGAGGGGTTCTTCCTCCACTTCTTGAGTCCAGTTGTCACCGTAGAGTGAGACTTGGGGTGGATGATAGTTTGGATGTTCGTACCAACATAGTTGAGACCATTAATAGAATATGAGCTATGAGCTATCTTTAGTAACCAAAGATTTAGAGGATGTTTTCCTTGTGAGACATTCCCTTCTAACCTATTAGGCTTTGAGACCAGGTACTTCTAAGGATCCCCTGAGGGATGCCTTTGCATGTGTGCTGACCTAGGGAGTCCCTTGTAGGATCTCTCTCTTGTTCTTCCTTTGATAGGAATCATGTTATGGAATGCCTTTTTTCCATACTTTGAGGATACCATGTAGTATTCCTCCTTTACACTTTTATAAGGATCCCGTGTAGGATACCTTTGCTCGTGTTTACCTGGAGGATCCCGAGTACGATGCCTCCTTAGTGTTTAACCTGAGGGACCCAGTGGGTGCTAGTTGTTTGACTGACCCTGAGTTTGTATATCAGTATTGAGTAGAGATAGTGATTGGGTGTAACCTATAACCCGTGCCAAACTGGTGATCCATTTCAACTTTTTATGTATTTTTGGGATGGGCGTTCGGGCCACCCTCACTATTTTGTTTATATCTGACCTGTTTTTTCGAATGATGTTGTGATTACCATAGGTGCTTCTTGGTTCGTGGCTAGTGAGCCTGACATGAGATGTCTTTATTTATTGTTGTTTTCCTTCCATTCTTGTGTGCTTCTATAGAGGTAATTTGATCATGTTTGAGGATTATTGTTGTGCTTGGATGTTTTTCCCGTGCCTTGTCATGTTTATGACCTTTGGGTCTTGTTAGCATTGGGCTGTTATACCTGTTTTCCATACCTTCTGACAGTAGGATGGAGTGATATTCTTGAAATGCTTTTTATGATGTAGACTGGTTAGCCAAGTATCTCTATAGGTGTACTTTGGCCTTATATAATTATTATGCACAAACTATCATGATACAGTGAGGACCCGGTGCTATAGACTGTAAGGGATATACCGAGTGATCTTCCCATAGAGTCTTGGACATTATAGACTATAGGGGATAGACCGAGTGAGCTTCCCAAAGAGTCTTGGACATTATAGACTATAGGGGATAGACTGAGTGAGCTTCCCAGAGAGTCTTGGAAATTATAGACTACAGGGGATAGACCGAGCGAGCTTCCTAGAGAATATTTGATATTATAGACTATAAGAGGGTAGACCGAGTGAGCTTCTTAGGAAAGTCTTTACATTGTTTGAATTTCATTAAAACACTTCCATGCTCGAGAATGAATTGACTGAGTGAGCTTACTTAGAGAGTCTGTGATGGACCTGAGGCTATAGGATGAACTGACCGAGTGAGATTCCTCAAATAGTCTCGAGACCTTAGGGATATGAGAGTGTCAGACTGTGTGATCTTCCTTAGACAGTACCTAACTACCCTAGACAATAAGGTGAATTGACCGAGCGAGCTTCCCCAGAGAGTCTTATAATTTTTCCTGTGACCAAACTAGAGGGGTAAGTTGAGAGTACTGCCCAGAGGGTTGTTGCTACTTGGTAGGTAGGACTAGAGGGGATGGTTGTTGGTGCTTCCCAAAGGGTTACCTGTTGTGTTATCTACATTCTTGTGTTTGTTTGCTTAAACCAAAGGGTATAGGCTGTGAGTACTTCCCGTAGGGTTACTTATTTTTTTATCTTGTTCAGAGACATATTTCCGGCATTGCCCGATGTAGGTACATGTAGATGGGATTACGGACCCATAGATTGACTTATTTTATATACGGCTTGAGTGGAACTACGTTCAGCTTAATGACCTTGAATAGGATGTCAAGGAGATCGGGCTTATTGTCCCAAGGATCGACTGCCTATGTTTTTTCTTGTTTTTGAATCACTTCATCGTGAATATTCATATTTATGTATATCTTTATAGGTATGGGACTATACATGTGTATGAAAATATATATGGTCATCCACGGTGGCACTTACCTAGTTGACAGGGATTACATGCCCTGAGGTCAACTGTGGTTGAATGTTTGGGTTACATAATTTTGTTGTCCTCTAGATAGACTGAGCACTTTGTTGTTGCCTACACTTTTAGCAGCATAGTTGTAGGTTTCTTGTCGGGGTGCCCAACTGAGATTATTTCTCACCCCTGCACATGCACCTCAGTGTACGTGTAAACCATCTATCAGTTTTTTTAGGTTGAGCATGAGTTTCATGGTGGATAGGGCTCAGGCCCAGTGTTTCATGATCGAACGGAGCTACTGGAATGGTTTTACAGATTGGGCTGCTGCAATTTGACATTGTCTGAAGATCGGGTACGTGGATTGGATTAAAGATAGTAGCAGAGCACTGTACTTTTACTTTCAGTTTCTTTTGTACTTGTGTCTATATGGTCGGCCCAGTGGGTGAATACAGTTGTTTTGTATTGCATAGTTGTTCGGGATTTTACATCATTTTACTATTATAGCTTGTTCTCTATCATTTGATTACTGCATCTACACTATGTTTACTTTCTGTTGTCTATGATACATAGTTATTTCCATTTTTCTCTTACTCTAGTATGATGGAATAGTCTACCAACTATCACACCCTAGGCCCTCGCTACTATTCGGTAGCCTCCGACATAAGGGGAGGTGCGCTTGAGGCCTTGTGTTGAACCGGCTCGGAGCACCGGTTTAGTGGCATCCGGGTCGGGTCGTTACAAAGTTGTATCAGAGGAGATTTCCTTCATAGTCCTTAATATATGGGATATGTTAGTCCAGAGTATTAGTAATGTGTCGGAACCTGTGATGGATATCAGGATAGTGTGTCGCGAACACTTGTTCCGGTAAGAAGTCCTGGTTTCCAGGGTTTGGGATTCTTGTTCTGATTTTTCGATGTTACGATTGTATTTGATTTTCGACATGAGCAAATCACATGTTGTGTGGTGTTTTGATTTAATATGGATATCTGGATCTTGTCCATTAGTAAGATTCCATGGATAGATTTTGACTCTTGGCTGGAAAAGGAATGAGGTGTCTCATGCATCATACTAGGCATGTCAGATTCACAACATATAGGCCTTCTAGTGTGTGTTTTTATTGACGACTGAGACATTTGGGTCTGCATACACATAATTTTTATACTGATGGTAGGTTACCGGGTTCTATGTTAAGACTTTTTTGATGGGGATGATGAATCATTCCTTTTTCATAGGTGGTGTAGTGAACCTAGTTGGTTTATGTGGCACATGATTCCTTTTTGTTTAACCCCTTATTTGGTGTTATTTCTCGGGTTTGTGGTTGTCTAGTAGGATCGTTGAGAACGATGTCGATAGATGCCCATGGATTTTCCTGTGAACTAGACCTCCTTTTGGTATTGTTGTATACAGATACCCAATGGGTTTTAGCTCAACCTGCCTCTACTATTTTGTTTGTGACCTCCAAGGAGTCATTCCTTTTGAGGATGCTCAGAGAGGATTGGGGCCCTTGTAGGTTTTGTTTTTCTTTTGAACTTCTTGGGTCGATGTGATCTTTATAATCATTTGAGTGGTTTTGGATCATTGGGCTTGGCGGTAAGTCCTTGTGACCTAGTTGTTAGGGTTTTTCTATAGGGGTAGGTGGAAGACCTAGATACCCATGGTTTTGACCCAAACCATTGTAGGTCGACATTTTTTCTGTTTTAGGGGATCCTGTGTGAAAATGGTTGAACTGTGCATGAATCCTTTCTAGTTTTGGCATGATGTTAGCATGGCTTGGAGAGAGCCAGACATTCCCTAGGTGAATCTCAGTGTACCCCTGTTAGAGTTTATCATGCACTATCTTGATTCATCTTGAGTATGCTGAGAGAGATTCGACCCTACATTGAGCTCCTTTTTCATTCTTAATGTTCGTCCATATTGAGGGTGAAACCTGTTCTGGTTGTACTCTCGAAGCTGTGTAAGGAAATACATATGGTGGGGAGTGAACTATAGGCCCTTTTGAGTGTGGTTTTTCTTTGTTTAGGTTAAAATTTGGTGTTTTGTATTAGTATTTTGAGGTCCGAGTTTTCTTTTAAAATGACGACAAGGGTATTCCTATGTTGGGGTGTACATGTTGGTTGTAGTTAAATATCTTCTGTGTTGAAGGTGGTTGTTAATGCTAAGGCTGGTATTTGGATGGTATAGGTATCTTGGATGTGTAGATGCTCAGGTTGGGGGGGGGGAATTTCTACTTGTCCTGCTACTGGTCTATTTTTTTCTGGGCTTCTCGGGGACTAGAAGGTTTATGATGGGGAGTTTGTAAGAACCCGTGTTTTTTAGGAAAGTTGTTTTGAGCATAAATTTGAATTTTTTCTGTTGGATTCCTATGAGGGGTAAAATTTTCATTTTCCCCTACATCAAAATCTCGGATAATTTTTATGACAACTCCATTGGTCCCAGAATATGGAGTTTACCCCAGGACATAAGTTTAAAAGAAATCTGAGTTGTTCGAATTTTTTGTGCAATATATAATATTTAATATTATTAAATTATTCGCGTAGGTTCATTTGGAAATAACTTTTAAATGGAGCGTCTGATTGAGATTTCGGTTGCTCCGTTGTTTTGGGAATGGGGTGTTTAGCCTAGGGAAGGTATAACCTCATGTCTGGCACAGGGGCCGACCCGTGCCCCTTTTTATTCCTTTTCGTTTCTTCTTTCCATTTCTTTTCTTCTCTCTTCATTCCTCCTCCTCGTTGAGAATGTATCTTATGCTTCCCCTTCGGCCGTGACCTATGGGAGAGATGTATTTTGAGAAATATAGAGAATTGGAGGCCAAGAAGGGTACCGATTCGAAGCTCTCTACACGCTGAGTCGGCGTGCGGTAACTGGGAGCCGTAAAATCAACTAATGCTTCTGCGGTTTCTGCCCAAAGATTGGGTCATTTACATTTTTTCCATATATCACCATTAAAAATGTTGCCTTATTTATTTTATGCCTTATATTTCATTCTTGTGTCCTCTTAATGCTGGATCGAATGTTTCGGGGGCGAAAATGGGCGTTTCGGGCATTTTTTGGGATTTCCCAATGGAAAACCCAGAATACACAGCGTGTATTCTCGTGGTACAATCCATGTGATCTTCCCCTTTAGGGAAGAAGAAGTTCTTTTAAGTACATGTTTTGTACCTTGAGTACAAGCCGTGTAGTCGGTGGCTGTGTGGCTGACCGTGTGGAGTAGAACACGGAATAGTGGTTTTTTTAGGACTACATGTTGTATACTTTAGGTACACGCCGTGTAGTGGTGCATGGGCATGTGTTTTGGTGAAAATGGACACTGCGTAACTTTTTTTGAATAGTTCAAATAGTGTACAATAAAGTACACATTGTGTACTATTACACATGCATGCCCTTTATGCTCTGGCCATGTACTGCTTCAGTTTATTAATTTTGAGAAATCTTGGGCTCTGGATGTCAGAATTGTGCGTGTGAGTGGTTGATTCTGAGCATTTTTCTGCATAGATCACAACAGTTAAATCCTTTTTACATTTAATGTTATTATAAATGGAATATTGTCGTTTTCCATCTAAATGGAGGGGTTCTTCCTCCACTTATTGAGTCCAGTTGTCACCGTAGAGTGAGACATGGGGTGGATGATAGTTTGGGTGTTTGTACCATCTTATTTGAGACCGTTAATATGAGATGAGCTATTAGATATCTTTCGTAACCAATGATTTAGAAGTCTTGTTACTTGTGAGAAATTCCATTCTAACCTATGAGGCTTTGAGACCAAGTACTTTTAAGGATCCCCTAAGGGATTCCTTTGCTTGTGTGCTGACCAAGGGAGTCCCTTGCAGGATCTCTCTCTTGTTCTTCCTTTGATAGGAAACATGTTATGGAATGCCTTTGTTGTCCTTCCTTTGATGATCCCATGTAGGATTCCTCCCTTACTCTTTTCTAAGGATCCCGCGTAGGATGCCTTCGCTCGTGCTTACATGGAGGATCCCGAGTATGATGCCTCTTTAGTGTTTGACCTAAGGGACCTAGTGGGTGCCCGTTGTTTGACCGAACCTGAGTTGTTATGTCGGGTTTTGGTAGAGATGGTGATCGGGTGTTACATAGAACCTGTTCCAAACTAGTGATTCCTTTCATCTTTTGATGTATTTTTGGGATGGGCGTTCGGGCAACCCTCACTATTTTGTTTATATCTAACTTGGTTTTGCTGATGCTGTAGTGTTTACCAGAGGTGCTTCCTGATTGGTGGCAAGTGAGCCGGACCCGAGACGTCTTTCTTGATTGTTGTTTTACAACCTTTCTTATATGCTTGTGTAGAGGTAATTTTATCATGTTTGAGGATGATTTCTATGCTTGGATGTTTTTCCCATTCCTTGTTCTGTTTACGACCTTTGGGTCTTGTAAGTCTTTGGCTGTTATACCTATTTTACATGTCTTGTGACCATAGGATAGAGTGATATTATTATCATTCTTTTTAATCTGTAGACTGGTTAGACAAGTAGCTCTATAGGTGTACTTTGGCCTTATAGAAATATTATGCACTGTCTAGAACGAGACCATGAGAACCTTGTGCTATAGACTATAAGGGATAGACAGAGTGAGCTTCCACGAGTTTCTTGGACATTATAGACTACAGGGGATAGACCGAGTGAGCTTCACAGAGAGTCATGGACATTTTAGACTACAAGGGATAGACCGAGTGAGATTCACAGAGATTATTGGACATTATAGACTACATGATATAGACCACGTGAGCTTCCCAGAGAGTGTTGGATATTATAGACTACGGGAGGATAGACTGAGTGTGCTTCCTCCGAGAGTCTTTACATTGTTTGAATTTCATTAAAACCATTCTAGGCTAGAGAAGGAATTGACTGAGTGAGAATCCTTAGAGAGTTTGTGATAGACCTAAGGCTATAGGATGAATTGACCAATTGAGCTTCCTCAGAGAGTCTCTAGACCTTAGGGCTATAAGAGGGTTAGACCTCATTATCTTCCTCAGAGAGTCTCTGACTACCCAAGAATATAGGGGGAATTGACTGGGAGAGCTTCCCAGAGAGTCTTATAATTTTTCGTATGACCAAACCAGAGGGGTTAGGCTGAGTGTACTGCCCAGAGGGTTGTTGGTACTTGGTAGGTAGGACAAGAGGGGAAGGTTGTGGGTACTTCCTAGAGGTTTTACTGTTGTGTTATTTGCTTTCATGTGTTTGTTTGGTTGAACTAGAGGGGACATGCTGTGAGTAATTCCAATAGGGTTACTTGTTTTTTAATCTTGTTCAGAGACATATATCTGGCGTTGTCTGAAGTAGGTACATTTTGATGGGATTACAGACCCACAGATCGACTTATTTGATATACGGCTTGAGTGGCACTACGTTTAGCTCAATTCCCTTGAATAGTATGTCCAAGAGATCAGGCTTATAGTCCCAAGGATCGACTACAGATGTTGTTTCTTGTTTTTGAATCACTTCATCATGAATATTCATATTTATCTATATGTGTATAGGTATGGGACTATACATGTGTACGTATATAGATATGGACATCCATGGTGGCACTTGCCCAGTTGACATGGATTACATGCCATGATTTCAACTATGGTTGTACATTTGGGTTACTTACTTTTGTTGTGATTCACTTAGGCTGAGCACTTTGTTGTTGCATACACTTTTAGCAGCATAGTTCTAGGTTGCTTATCGGGGTGCTTTATTGAGATTATTTCTCACGCCTGCACGTGCACCTCGGATTACATGTAGACCTTCTGTATGAATTTTTTAGGTTGAGAACGAGTTACATGGTGGATAGGGAAGAGGCCCAATGTTGCATGATCGATTGGAGCTACTCAAGTGGCTTTACAGATTGGACTGCTGCGGTTCGACATTGTCTGGAGATCGGGTACGTGGATTGGCTCGGAGTTAGTAGCAGAGACGTGTACTTTTAATTTCAGTTTCATTTCTACTTGTATCTATATGTTTGCCCCAGTGGGTGACTATTGTTGTTTTGTATTGCATAGCTATTCAAGATTTTACAATATTTTACTATTATAGCTTGTTATCTATCAGTTGTTTACTTCTTCTGCAATCTGTTTACTTTCTTCTGTGTCTGATACTTAGTTATTTCTGCTATTTTCTTACTCTGGTATGAGGTCATAGTCTCTCCACTATCACACCCTAGGCCCTCGCTGCAGGTTGACTGCCTCTGGTGTATGGGGTGGTGTGCTTGAGGCCTTGTGGTGAACCAGCTCCGGGCACCGGTTTAGTGGCTTCCAGGTCGAGACGTTACAAAAACACACATGAATGAAAAAAATTTAAATAATCAAATTCATTCCCAAATAATTATGCAGGACTTTAGGATTGAGTTTCATACTATTTTTAAGGAAAATAATTCATGTACAGTCTAAATCAATAGTTGATATTTTGAACTCGAAATATTAATACATAATCTTCTTTTAAAGAACAATTGAAATAAAAATATTATTGAACGAACATTCATAATGTGATAAAGGGGCCTTTAAACCATACTTAAGAAATTACATGTTAAAAAAACCTTGCAAAACCAATTTGGAATCATGTAAACTTTTAAAACACCATTGATACTAATGAGAAACCGTTTTTAAACCAATATAACTCATAAAGACCATAAAACTATAAAAACCTAATTAAATAATTACAGAACACCTCATTATATAAAATATCTATATTTCATAAAACAAATTTTAAGACACACTTAAATTTTTCTTAAAATGAAATCCCTAACCAAGACCACCTCAAAACCCATGTGAAATCAATTAAAAAATTTGATGTAATTCCTATAAAATAAAAATTACCTTAAGAAAACCTATTACTAATTTGAATTTGCTCATAGAATTTATAGTATTCAAGGAAAAATATAGTGAAAATGAACGAATAACTTGGATTATTAAGGGAAATATAAAATAATGGAAACACTTACCTAGGTCATGTTCAAAGAGAGTGAATCCTTCAAGAATAGAATGTGGAAGGTATAAAGAGGAACCCACACACATTAAGAACCAAAACAAAAAGATTTAGAAACATAAAACAGCCTATGGTTTGTCCCACACCAAACATTATTAAGAATAGAGTAATAAAAAATAGATAAAGAGGAATAAAGAATTAAATATGGAAAAAATTTAAATGACATGCCAAAAATTGAAGTAGAAAACCACAAAAATCAATCATAATGAATGTTAGGGTTCCCTTGGAACTCTCCTGGTCATATATAATGAAATAGGGAGTAAGAGGGGTGAAGTGGATTATAATCTTATAGGGTTGGATATATTAATTCACTATTTTTATATTTATGGTTGAATTGCATTATTTAGACACATGAGTTTCAAAAACACACCCAAAACGTGATCTCTATACTGAAAATTAAATGAATATATATAGGGTTTCATCACATAGTTGAAAAATTGTGCACCAAATGTGAAAATAAACATTGAAAACACATATCGGTTTTGCATAATAGGATACATGATAGGATATAACCATTCAACAACTATATTTCAGACATTAAAGCTCTAAATTTTAAAAATTCAATTATAATTTGACTTGATACTCAAGGAAAAGGATAAAATTTAGTAAAAAAATGGGTTAAAAATTTTAAATAAATAAAATATGAAAAATATAATGGTTAGGATGTTACATGACCTATAGAAAATTAATATCAAAATCCATTTAAAATTCCATGAATTTAATATTTTGGATAAAACTAAAAATATATATGATAAGGATATGTTTCATAAAATATATTTTAATGATGTTACAAAATTTTCATTTTATTATAACTACAAATATATGAATTTAATTATATGGTTTATTGATTAAGATGATTTTAATTAGGTATCATCATATTATACATTATTTATAATTTTATAAAACTTACATGTTATGAATAAGGGAATAAATTATTTTATGATAATGAGATCACATATATATACAACCTAATATGATATATTTAAAATGGAAATTTATGAATCTATATAAAAAAATATATTTTAGGTTCTATGATATTATATGTACAATGATATCTCGTAAACATAGTGCAATATAAATGTAATATGTGTGGAGATAGTATAATTATCCCCATAAAAAATGGATATGTACTAACATATTGATATGGGAATCATGGAATAATGAAAAATAATAACGGAAAGGTTCTATCTATATATCATTGGATACATAAACATTGTTTAAAAATTTTCCAATTTCCACATAAAAGGGTCAGAGTTGTAAACCTTATGAATATGTATTTAGGTTATAGTTATGGTAGTACTTATCATGGAGTCTATTTCCCTAGTAATATACCTCTAGAGTACATCCATAGGAAATCAACCATGGATATAGGTTATGAAAAAAAAACAACTTGTCCATTGATTTTCAAACCCTGCTTTGACACTTGTAGAGTATTTAACATTAAAACATAAATAAAAAACAAATTATATATATATATATAAATATTTAATAAAATATAAATATTTCTTTTGTTACCATTAAATTAAATATTTTCATTTTTATGGGACTGGGGAAGACTCTATAACCATGGGTGGGATAATCCATTGCTATTGTGTACCTATAATTATATTTTTTGAGAGATCATGGTTAGAGAGTCCTCTTTTTCCCATCCCATGAAATAATTCCTTTATAAGAAATATGTGGGATAGTTTATAGAAATAGTCACATTTTACTATGTCTATTTCTCCCCTATATCCATGACCTTTTTTAAAATGGTTATTAGTGTCATATAGCTATGGGATAGGCTGACTATTGATATAGGTCATGTTGGAACCAAGGATGTAAATTGATATAAATGGACTATGGTTTGTGTTTGTTTTCAATACTCACATGGACGATCAGGTAGTTTTCAGAGAAATTGATCATACAGTTCAAGAAGATAATAGTATTGAAAGTGGCATTGTTTCCTAGTGTTTTCCAAATTTTTGGGTCCAAAATATAGATAATGGTGAACAGAGTTTTGGAAAAGTGAATTATGTTCCTATTATAAAGAGTATTAGAGTGTTGTGATCCATTTTTTTCAAGATCAGTGCATCAAATCGTGGAAATAGAAATAATGGTGTGTAGGTTTTGGTGTTGGCGTGAAAGGCGAGTTGTGAAATAGGGGCATGAAATAATGGATTATCACATCTAAGGAAAAGTTCCATGTCATGCTCTCAGGTTCACCAAAATGACTATAAATCGGAGAGTACCCCCACTCATGAATTGTTAAATTTCTCCAAAAAAAGATATGTTATCTCTATGTGCATGGGACTTTCTAGAGAATGACTTGCACATAATAAAAATTGTGTTCACGTGTTTCTTTTTTATATAAAATTCCAAGTGGATCTTATGGATTATATGTGTGAAATATTTGGTTTTCATGACATATTGGGGTTTCTTGATAGAGAAGGGTTGCATGAAAGTTATATTGAGAGATAGTAGCAATACTTGTGCACCAGAAGTGGTGTATCACACAAGTGTAGTGTTGAGCGTCTAACAAGATTTTTTTATCCGGTTTGTTCTTTCATTACATTCATGTTCATCTATTCGGAAATTTTATGAAAGTAGAATTGAATTCTGGATAGAGACACAAACTATAATGAAAATCTATTTTTGATACCGTCAAATTGTTAAACTGAGTGAGACTTCACCCAAGGTACTGAGCAAGGGGGATTCGATGAAAGTTCTTAGAGTGACATTGGGTGTTATCTCTAATTTTAGGAAAACGTAGTGTTCCTATCACAGAGTGACTGTGACTAAACATTTTTACTCCACAGTTATTGAAGAATAATGGATTTTGGTATGACAACCACACTATTGGTGTATGCACCATGGACTAGACCTTAGTGGTGAACCATGTAAAATTACAATGTCATATTATTTCATGTGATTGTTAGTTTATTACACTTTTTCTTCATGTGGGTTTAACAGGATCATACCAACATGGGAACAAGATCTGTCTTTTTAGAATAAAAAGTTGACACCCTGATTCACCCCTCCCCTCTCAGGGTGTTCCAGGGTCCTTCAGGTCATGGTCATAAACAATTTTTTCTATGATGGGTGGAAAATTCAATATGAATATTAAGATATTTATGAACCTAATAAGAAAAATATTTCAAAAAAATCTTCTAAAAATTGAATAAACGATGACAGAGTCAAGAATTTTTGAATGATAATATGAATATAGTGACAAGAATATATATAAAAAATCTTGGTGATTCAATAAATTATTTTATAAAATTATTCCCTTAAAAATGTATATAAATATTTAGTGAATGTTTGAACGAAGAGAAAATTTGAAGAAATAAAAGAAACAATTGTAAGACTATTTTACTAGAATGAAAACAAGGAAACTAGAAAGCTAAAAAAAGAGAAAAGTAAAAAAAAATTATGTGATGTGAAACTATATAAAATATGTCAGGAAATATATAAGTTGTATATATGATAATAACCATACTATAGACTCAAAACTAATATTATTTACTAAACCATTAGAAAATGAAAATAGATACATTACAAAAATGCATACTAAGGATCATTTAGTTCCATTTTTTCATATAGTGATATTATTAATGAATATATGTTGTTTTTTGAAGAATTCCAAGAGTATGGTTTCTTATTAGAAGAAATCATTTATGAAATAAAATATTATAAAAATCTCTTATATATTACATTTACTTCCAAATGAAAAAAACAATGTGCATTATGTAAAAATATAAATAAAAATAACCCAAAACAATTATCAAAACAATGAAGGACAAAATTTTCATCTTTGAAAGGAACCATAAAAATGTACGGAATGTATTGAGAAATTATAAAATGAAAAGGATCCAAAACAACATCTTAAATGAATAATTCAAATATGGTTTTAAAATTAGTGGGTAAATAAATTTTACAAAAAAAATATAATCATTTTTTAAAAATATTACAATAAAAAGAAACAAAGCATGTAGTGTTTGTGGGAATATATATCATGGAACAATATAGTGTTAACAAAATAAATCCCATCATTGTAGACCAAATATAATATTACTAACTAAGATATTTTTATCAACTTATGATATATATTTTATATTGTTTTGGGTTTCCAAGGCATTGATTACTAAAAATAGTAGATCCAAATATTAATATTTAATAGAATATCTTTAAATTATATTTTTTATTAGTTAAATATTTGATCATAACTATATAAAGTATTCAATACTTATATATTAGATGTTAATGATATATGAATCATGATTACTGTGATATTAAATTCTTAGTAAATGTAAGGGAATAAATGTTACACATGGAAATAAAGAATATAAAAAATTATTTCTTCATAATAATCTATAATTTTAGATTTTATCCATAATTATATAGTAAAATTAAAATTTATTTTAAATTTTATTTTATCAATGTTTTTGAAGTTCTTTGATAATGGATATTATGTAATATTTGATGATGATGTATGAAAAATGTATACTAATAAGCATAAAGTTTCTTCTTTTCCATGGAAGAATTAGATTTTTTATATGTTATATTTTAAGACATAGATTGCACAACATGTTTCCCATCTAAATGAATTTAATAGAGAATATTTCTTTTGGATAAGAGATTTGAAATTTTTAATTTTCAATGATATATAAAAAATTATGAGAGATGGTTTTTAAGGAACATAAAAGCTATATTTAGTAAGAAATACTTTCAATATCTGATTGAAAATGTTTTTAAAATATATTATTTATTTTAAACCATGAAACTATGTTTTAAAAAATCAACTTGTAGATATGTTTTATATTTATATATTTATATATTATAGATTTCTACTCTATTCTGAAACTATTGTGTATATGTAATTATTAATTTATACTCCATATTCACAAGGTCATAGATCCTAGATCAAAAAACTAGAGATTTATACCAATTTATTAATGTTTCAAAAGGATTATGTACATTTGGGAACATAATGTACATAACTTGAGATGTCATCACAACTAAAAGTTTGAGATCCTATAGTTGATATCCATATTATTACAATATTTCTATAATCAAAATTTCTCCTCTGTTATAATACCTCATCAATATAGTGTGGTCAAACAATTAAATACAACTCAATATATAATGGATTGGACCATTATTATGGATTATGAGTATCTTTGTTATTTATATAAATAAATATATCAATACATTTTTCATGTAATACATATGGTTATAATTAAACCTCATTTATAGATGTGTGTGTGGTGGTATTCATTTTTTTTATCTCTTGCTTATTTTTGGATTTTTCTTATTCTTGTGGGGGTTCTCACTTATCCCAAATATTGTTTTTAATAATCTAAAAATACAGAGTTTGAAAATTTCAATATTCTTGACATTATGGAGATCATAAATATTTTTTCCTATATCAGATAATAGAATTGTCCAAGGATATTAAATATCCTATAAGGATAAAATAGTTTTCAATGAAAGAAAAACATAAATACAATAATGATGTGCATAATGCATAGGTGAGCCTATAAGGGGCACACTTCTCTGGGGTTTCCCCTGTCTTTGCCTCTCTCCCCCAGCATTGGATCCACTTCGGCTTATCCTCGGTGCTTCTTCACAGTGATCTCAAGGTGGGTCCTCCTTTATTGATTGTTTCAGTCTTCATGGGCTCAGATATCCTGGCTTTCCCCACCATTTTCGGGCCCCTTCCATGCCCTATGACATTTTCACTGGATATGGATTCTTTGGTTGTGTGGTGAGTTCCATCTGTTGAGGTTGATCTATGATGTCTTATGGTTGCTATCTCATGTACTAACTGGGAGTGATAGGGGTGGTTTGTAGTGGTCTTTGTGGAAGATATGGAGGAAACAAAGGGTGGATGTTCTGAATTTCATTGGGGCCTCTTATGGCGTGGCCTATCAATTAGATTATTTTTTGTGATGGTTTCTGTTTCCATTTTTCTTTTTGCCTAATATGGATTTGGATGTGATTATGACAGATGTTTAATTTGGGGAGGAACCAGAAGTGATTTTGGTTTTGGTAGTGTGGTTTTATTATCTTGGTGGTATGAATTTCTTGATGCTTTCCCAGGTGGAGGATGAAAATTTTTATTTATTATGACTTGTTGAAGGTTTATTTGGTCTATGTTGTAATGAATTGATGAGGCCTTTGTGATTTGAATTTTGAGTGTTCACTTGTGGAACTACATCCTTTGTCCATGGGAGATTGCATCCAGTTTATTTTCAATGGAATACAAAATAAGATGTTTAGAGAAAGTAGCATTATATTTATCATTACGATCTAGAATTAGATTTTTTGAGAGGGTATAATGTTTTCCATCAGTACCAATCTGCTATATCCTTGCAGGAGATAGTTAGTTGAGTAGCATGGGAATAAGCACACTGATCATATTATTTTTGTTACTAGGGTGAGGATTTTAATTGCTTTCAAATTGGATTGCTTTTTTTCGTGATAATAATATTCATGAAGTAATGGTTGTTTTTTATGTCTTTGATGATATTCTGGTTTCCCACTTTTTCCTCAAAAGTGATTCTGAAATAAAAATGTAATTTTCAAGGAAATAGGAAAATTAATATAAGAATATATTCACTAATTTATGACAAGATTGACATAAGTTAAAACATAACCCCTATTTTATTCCATGAGGATGATATATTAATTTTTAATATCAATGATACTATAAATATTAATGAAGAAGCAACAAATTTCATTAAAAACATGTATTGGATTTTATATCAACACAACTTATTCAATGATGAAAACATAGAAAAATAAAAATCATATTTTCCCAAAACATCTAGGTTTATAAAAAAACAATGCTTATATGTTTTAGAATATAACCATATTAAAGGATCATTAATAATATTTTAATAAATTAGTTTAAAAATTAGTCTTTTTATTCATACATTAAACTAGATAAAATTTCTATTTCTATTATTAATGAAATTTGGGTGAAAAAATTATCTAACGATCCAAATTTGTAAAATAAAAATAATTTTTGTGACCTACGGATTAATACAAATGTAAAATTTATAGTAAACCGAAAATTTCCTAAATATAAATTTTATCTAATTTGATTAATATTCAATAAAAAACATTATGATCTACAACAAAACCATATAGGTTTAGTGTTATTGGATATAAGAAACCTAAAAATCATATTAATGTACATTTTTAATCATATATCATAATTTTATTCACAATTTTAAACCTTATGTACATACAATAATTATAATATTTCATCATAACATGGGGAACGGGAACTTAAGAAAGGGTATGATCAGATGCTTGGTAAGGGTAAACATGGAAGTTATATATTTATGATCACATGAAAACATAATATAATCATAATGGTATGATATGTTGACCATTACTAGCAATGTTCAAACACAATATATCATATATCAAAAACGTGTGTGATAACATAAAACTATATCATTTCAAAATACAGGAATCATAAATGTTAGGAATCATTATAAATAAATCACGAACAAAACGTTTATGTCATAAAAGTGTGGCACAGTCATAGGAACCAAAAATATATCATATTTCAAGGTTAACTATAGGGACCACAAAGTCATAATAGATCTGGCATCATCACCTATTTCCAATTTTGGATTAATCTCATCAAATTGTTTCCTATAGTAGATAAAGATAAACATGTTTCCTATAGTGAATCAATCACATCCACTTGTTTCGATTAATTATCTCAGGATATATGAAATTTTAATCAATGGATTGAAGATCTATATCATCCTAGTACCACCCACCACATAATGAAAACCATACAAATGTGTGATACAATATCATAAAACATTTATATCATCATCATATGTTCACCCATGTAAGGGAAATGTATTTTATAAAAATTTCATAAATTCATTATAGTATTAAAAATGGGATATAAATGAGTTTCCTAAAAATGACATCATCATAATCATAAAAAATCTTTATTAAGAATAAGTATAATATAATTGTATCATATTACCAATAAATCATAAGTAGCATCATAGGATGTTATCATAGATGAAAAATGTAAATAAAATATCATGAGAATATTTCTCAAAGAAAATAACCTTTTCATTTTGAAATTAAGTATTTAAAATAAAATTATCTCCAAAATATCGTAGCGAAAATTTTCATTGAAAATAAACTTGGAATCCTTGAATGGAATCTGTAAATAATTTAGCGGTCATGATGGTGAGAGATTTCACTCATGTCGAAATCATTTTCTAAACCATTATGACTAAAAAATATAGGGAAATGGTAATAAAACATAAAAAATGTATTTATCACCATATTATAATTAATATTTAATGGATTATCATATAATATTAACATAATATACCAATGGAAATTAAAAAATAAAAAATCATAATTAAATTAGGATTAAAACAAAAATCCATTACCACTTTGGAATCATTCGAATAAAAAACTCTTGAAAGATATAAAATTATATTTGTATATATATTCCCATTATTTTGAAGATAATAATATTTAAATATATTAATGGTAATTATATAAACCATATAAAATAAACGAGTTTTGAATATGGCATGTGTCTCAAATAAAATAAAAGTGAAACCAAAATCCCTTACCTTATGTATCGTCTATCATTATACATGTTTGAAACTCATGTTTAATTAATATAGATTTATTATTAATGTATCCCATAATAATAATCATATATATCATATCATATATTATTTACTTATAACATCTTATCACTAATTAATTAATACTTATTTATTAAAATCATTGTTTCGGGTGATAACTTCTTTGTTTTTCATGAATATTTTGGTTTGGCCATCCATATCCTT
Source organism: Viscum album (assembly GCA_963277665.1). Classification (NCBI taxonomy): domain Eukaryota; kingdom Viridiplantae; phylum Streptophyta; class Magnoliopsida; order Santalales; family Viscaceae; genus Viscum; species Viscum album. The sequence goes on from OY728162.1 coordinate 562,159,420, forward strand.
ATACTTTGATCTAGGTTCCATCATCAAAATAATTTCATTAATGATATTAATATCATATATATTAATTATATATATATAGTTTTTTCCATAAAATGTATATATAGAGAAATAAATTACACTATTCATGGAGATGGTATGTCATATGTACGCATGAACACTAAATTCACTTTTCAATGGATAAAACAAAAGAAAGATAAATAATAAAACACATTTAAAAAATAATTATTATATAATATATATCATAAATTTCTTATTAATCTATAATTATTTAAAATCAATTGAAAAGGAATAAAAAACGAATCACATCACTTCATGGAGGTGGTAGTCCACACAATCACATATGCAAGGTTATCATTTTAAGAAGGATGGGAAAAGTGTGGATAATGGTTTTTTAGTAATCATAATTACAAGTCAATATATTTAATATAATTTATTAACTGTTTTATAATGTTCATAATAGATTTATATTAGGTATAATAAAAAATTAAATTGAAATTGCGTAGTAAGTTATATCACTTTGGTGAGAAACCTTCTTTGTTGTACAACATAAATGTTGAAATGAAGGTATATGGGATGAAATAAAGATATAAGATTTGTGTAAGGAATATTTTAATTCATTATGGAAGGTCTTGGACAAGTATTAACTCTCACACTGTGTTTAGAGGAGATTTGAAGTGGTATCTTATTATAGTGGAGGGAAATGACTCACTTGGAATTATTTACATGTTTTAATATATATATATATATATGTATATGTATGTATATAATAATCCTGTAACATTGAACCAATAAAACCAAAACTAAAATGAAATACATGAGATGTTTTAAATAGGTTCACCCAAAAGTATTTGGGCATGTTTTGTAATCATTTTAAGCCTCATCTTCTTGTTAAACAACCTTAGACCCATTTTAACCTTAACCCTAATAGATTAAATTTTTACCATGATAACTTAATTACATACATAGATGTAAAATGAGAATTATTAAAAAAAATTAGTACAGACTTAATAAAAATATGAACACATTTTATCAGATTTAATTTATACAAGTGGTTGAAATTATTTATATTATAAGAATGAAAAAAGTGTGAAAAACAATTTAAGGAAAATAACTAATTTAAGAAACATTTTTTACCTTTATGAAAAGTAATAAATTGGATTACATGAACTTTTATGGTTAAATAATAATAAAAATAATTTTTTTTACTTATTTGGTGTAACGCCCCGACCCCAGCTACCCAGAGTCGGTGCATTACTTCGTAACATTGGCATGATCACAAAGGATCAAGTCTCGAAAGACCGATTAGTTTAGTAGCCTTGGAAACACTAGATACATTCATAAGTCTTTCATTACATCAAAAAGTGAAAAACTACAATAACAAAGTCTCCATAGTCCACACTCATATCCTCTTCTGACTATCCCTGCAGGTCATTCATAAAATACTTCTTCACATCCTGGAAAATATTAAAACATTGAAAGGGGTGAGCTCAGATGCTCAGTAAGGATAACAATAATGCGGAAGCTTTCATAAATAATCATTAACAATTAAGGCAATGTATAACTAAAACAAAAGCCTTTTTAAACATGAACTTCAACATAATATGGAAAAAGTAAAATGAGATAATGCCATTCACTTCTTCACATGGATATTCTACTGGTCGAATAATCACATGCAATAACAATAACCACTTTCATAATGAGGGAATGTATAATGCCGGACATTCTGAAACATTTTGTCAAGGCCTCGGCCAAGACATCTAAAATGATTAAGGCCTCGGCCAAAACCATAAATCAAATTGGGAAAGGGCCTCGGCCAATTCCACGTCTAGTTGTCTCATGAGACCTACCGATGCATCGAGGAGCTATAGCGGGCCCCACCCGTCACTTATTAAGTCCAATACATTCCTCATATGAATAGGTTTAAACATATCATAAACCATAACATAATCATATCACATAAAACATGCATAAAGGAAACATAACATTTCCACATTCCAATCACAAGATATCAATACAACACATTGATATAATAAAAACGCTTTCAAAACCATTTTCAATACCAAAATAAAAGTAAGTTAAAACTTTGTATTTATTTTTCATTAAAAAAAGTGATGGCTTGTAGAGGAAGCCGAAACTCAAATAATGGTCACGGCGGCGGAGAAGTCGTTGTCGCCGCATAAGTACGGAAAGAAAAACATTCCCTTTTGTCGTTTAGCAAAACGCTTCGTATAAAAAAGATTCCTTTTGAATAAACGTAAAAGTCAAAGGGGTTTATACATCGTATAAAAGAAGGTTGTGTATAAAACCAAATATGCCTCAATGAAAGGAGATTGAGACGAAGTCCTTAAAAAGATCATTTCTAAAATAAAATAGATCTATTATGTGTATTAACTATAGGTACACATAAAGAAAGTAAAAATACAAAATAGGATATAATAATATCATGACATAATTTGAAAGTAGGAGATTAACCCAAAGAATGGAAGTTGGGTTAAGAAGTTCCCTTACCTTGTGTCCGACTTGACTCAACCGTTCTTTAACCTCCTGAATAATAAACTAGAGTTAATATCTACCTTATTAAGAACCATTTTCAATTTCATTATCCTTTTTATATCACTTATTACAATGTTATGAACATTATGTAATTATTTAAGTTAATAACGGTCGTTTTGTCGATCTTTGGTACATGAGTCAACAATAAACTTCTTATAATTATAAGTTGTTCATGTGGTGAAATATCCATTATATCCAGAATTATATTAATGATGTAGATATCATATATATCATATATATACAGTATATACATTCATTTATAATATTACGTAACATTTAGAGGTAAGAAATGAAATGCACCGTTCATGGAGACGGTAAGCCGTACGTACGCATGAACGCTACTTTCATTTCAATTTCATATTTAATGGAATGAAATCATAATGATATAAATGTATAATATAATTCCAGTATAATATAGTGTATAATACCATTTACTCCATCCTTTATACATCCCACACATGGCATTAACGATTCAAATCACTTTGAGGGGGCGGTAGTCCGCACTTCCTAAAATGAAATTATCGCGTTTTACCCATAATGGAAATCATAAAGTATGCCATAAATGAGAAATACAGAAGCATAAGTAAAACAAAAACATATTATATATCATATATAAAAATAGTGACATCTTAATGGCCACCTTTGGAGGTGTTATATGAGTGTTGAACAATCATCGTTTCGTGAGGCAGAAATTCGCCATCCACAGAAACCATATGTTCTTTAACCATTAGATGTAGGTGTGTGTAAGTGTAGCTCGAATCCTTCTTATAACAACATCCTAGTATATTGAGGATACTGGTGTTGTTACAAAAGAAATGAATAAAAAGAGTTTAGGGGGTTGGAGAAGAAAAATAAAACAAAACAACATTATAAAAGACATTACCTCAAAATCGGGTAACTCTTTTTGATTTGAGCCAAAGGCTTCCTTGGGAAGAGTTCTGCCCAAAGTGAGGATTCTAGGAGTAAGGTAGGAATGTTGGGAGAGTATTTGGGCAGAGGTTGGCCGAGCCAAATGGCTTGAAAGTGTGAATAAGGTGGGAGAGGTGGGGGCCTTTTATAAGTGGAGAGGAGGGGCACTTTTGGAAAGTAATGAAATGTTACATTATTTCAAAATGCTTTTCGGATTCTAAAGGTCCCACATCTATATAATTCGAGTCTAAGGTGATAAGGTTTCGAAATATCTTCATCCAATAGGCTTTGGACAAGTGTAAGCCTCGGATTTTGCATTATCTTCTCATTTTATTTAAATCGTCAAATAATGATGTCATCGCTGCATCATTATTATGTCATAAATACTTTAATTTATTTAATGTCTAAAAATTATAAAACAAATACTATGATGTAGGAAATCTTTTTAGCTTTCCAATGACTATTTATAATCAAAATTTGGACTTGTATAACCCCAATTAAAAATTGTTTTAGTAGAACAATTTATGTTAGTGTCATTTTCACTTTAACATTAAATAAAAAGTAATTTATGTTATTTCCCAACAAAAGTGGATCCATGGGGTCCCCAAGTTAGGCCATGGCTTGTCTTGGTCGGCCATGACTCAACCAATGAGGTTGGGACATGTGTCTAGGTCATTTCATATTATTAATGTATTATTTATACCTTAAACTACACTAATTACCACTAATCGCGATTAAGAACTTAAAAGTTACTATTCACCAAAAAATTATTTTGATTTCATTGAACCACATTTTACTTCTTAATGACAACCATGTATGTCGGATTTTTGAAAATCAAATCACAGAAGTTGTAATATTTCATTTAAACGAAAAATCAGTTATTTAACTACCACTTAGTGGTTTCACTATTCATCAAAAATTGAAGTTTTTCAGAATAAGGCCAAAATTTCACCCTAAGCTATAATTGATATTCCGAATTCAAAAATGATGTCTATTTTACAAAATTCCAAACATATAAGTTGTATTAATTAATTTCATAATTAATTCCCGCTGTTACAACAAATAGCGTGTTTTTAAGAAACAATTTATATCAAAAGTTTGGCAATTGTTTATGTCCAATTTCAATGTTAAATTAATTCTAATGACCACCATTGGATAAAATGGTAAAAATATTTTCTAATTATACCTTAAAACCACTAAATAGTATAATTTATCTGTATAAATTATTTTGATTAAAAAAGTTGTTTTTATGTATTTTTCACTATTCATAAAAATTAGAAGTTCTCAGAAAAATACCAAAAATTCAACATAGGCTAATTTCGATATTACGAATACAAAAATGAAGTCCATTTTGAAATATAAAATTTCTATAATTTTAAAAAGTGGTTATTACTATTCATAACGGCTATTTTGATTAGTTGCGGTGTGTTAGAACTCGAACTTGCGTACAATGCAAGCTATTGCATTATTGAATGAGAAGCGTATCGTGGAAGCTCGGGGTGTTACATTCTCCCCTCCTTCAATAAATTGCGTCCTCGCAATTTGAAATTTTTCTTTGATAATAAAAGGCTGAAAATAGAAAATACCTTTGTGGAAAACCCACATCGGAAATAAGGTTAATAAATATATAACATTAAAAGAAAGCAGGATAAGTACAAAGGTCACCCGATATAGCCCATTCTAGGATTCTATGAAAATATGGATATGGAGGAGAAACAAACCATCAAGGTCTGATGGAGAGTTATAGAAAACAGGATTAGGAGAAAGTTTAACCATAAGAAAATCACAAACTTGTGATTGGTTAAACGGTCATTGAATCCCCAGTTGGAAAAGTTAACCGACAACATTTTTGTTTTAAGTTACCTTTTATTATGTTGAGGAATTTATTTATGAGATTTACTATGAACGTAGGGGAATATACATACTTGTTATGTATACTTTCATTCGTTAATAAATTTTTACCACAAACCCAACTTTTACTCCAAATGGTAACGGAACTCAAAAATATTCTATTTATCCTAATTGTATAAGGTTCCAAATGTTAACACATACCATTTAGATTAGTAAAACGATTTTGTAATAACCAGGGACTTCCTGTAGGCTAGTGGTAGGAAATAAAGGCTTGTCGCACTATGGTTGTGGGTTCGATTCCTGCAGCTGTGTCCGACGCGACGGGTTATTCCCCACCCTGCAGGTTGTCCTTTTTCTAAAAATATAGTATTATAGTATTCCAGAAATAATCTTCAGAAAAGTTTTAACCTTAAACAATACTATTCAAAGTTCAACTTAATCCATCCCAACATTTATAGTTATCCAAAATACCTCTGTCCAAACTTTCTCTAAAAGGTCTCTTAATTCCAAAATCAATTGTAACATCAGATTCCCCAAACAAAGAAAAGTTTCTCTTATTGTCACATACTAAAAATATGATTACCTTAATCATATTAAAACCTTACTGAAACCAACAAGTACTGCAGTACAATCCTTATATAGATCACATTATTCTAATAACCAGAATATAATCCATGAGTCCGAAAGCATCAATACATTAGTTATTCTGCTTCAACTGTAGTAATAGCATAAGATTGTCCTTGATCCCTTGGCCTTTTCTGAGGTAAGATTCCTTGACGCTTAGGACATTCATTTGCGTAATGACCCATTTCTCTACAATTGTAGCATTCAACTTTGACAGCCTCTTTCTTTCCCTTGCAATCACGTGCCTGGTGACCTTTTTCTCCACATTTATAACAGACTCCCATTCCTTTTAGGCAAGTACCAGGGTGATTCTTCCCACAATTATCACATAATGGAAAATCCTTCTTTCCCTTTTTCCCTTTATCTGTCTCTTGTTCCACCGTTCTCTTCTTCTCTTGCTTTACTTTGTTGTCATAAGACTTAGAGAATTCCTTTTCTGTCTTGATAGCACATGAGACTATATCTTCGTATGATGAGAAGGATTGTGATACTAAAGCTCGTCGGAGAAATGGTTTTAACCCATCAAAGAAACGATCAATCTTACTCCTTGGGTTACGTATATAATCGGCAGCATGCCTCGCTAACCTTGTAAAGTTAGCCTCATACTTTGCGACATTCTCATCCTCCTTCTGCCTCAGACTCAGAAATTGCCTTTCCATATCTGCTCGATGGTCACGAGGAAAGTATTTTTCTAAGAAAAGCTCTTTGAACTCCCTCCATTCCATATTCGATACGTCATCATCTTCCTTTGTGTTTTGAATCAGTGACCACCACTGATCGGCATCTCCAGTGAGGCGGTAAACTGCCATGACAACCTTCTCCCTTTCACTACTCCCCAAGGCATGGAATATTTTCTCTAAGGAATTTATCCATTGCTCAGCTACTGTAGGATTTGTACTCCCATTGAAGGTTGGCGGTTGTTGCCTCATGAAACGGTCTAGCATTGATCCTCCACGTTGCGAATCAGGGTGCTCCATATGAGTAAGGTTGTTATTCATAACCTGCGTGAGTTGTCCCAGTATGGTAATAAGTTGATCAGCACCAGTTGTATCTCCAGGTCCACAATAATTATCTTGAGCAGGAGGGCAATCCCTACACGGAGTTCGTGCATTGATACAGTTTCCATTCCTTCTACTAGGCGCCATTTCTAAACAATGGCATAATCCAGATTAGTTTATGAATCAAAATACATAATTCCATACTTGTATAATACTTAACATAAATTGAACTATTTATGGATATAATCCATAATCATAAAAAGAAATGTTTCCTTTGAGGAAGTATGTACTCATAAACCTTACATAATGGTTTGTAAAGAAAATGAGAATTATCCTAAGCATATCCCCCGGGAGTGTCATAACCAAGAGTGCAGCAAGGCCCGTTGTCGTGCACCAGTTCCCGTTTGAGTCTAGATCAAAGCGGTGTTTTCGGGTTTTACCCCTAGGTACATCTGTGCCAGAGCCACCTCTACCTGCTCGTATCCAGACAGGGATGTATTGCTCGGAAAACTCACAACATCTCTACAATACTAAAATTCTAGGAAGTTCTTCTATACTAATCCTCAAAGTCTATCTTTGGGCTATGTTCTCTAATCAGAGTTTATCTAAATCTAGCTTCCAAGGTTAGTACTAAACTGCCTCTGATACCAACTGTAACGCCCCGACCCCAGCTACCCAGAGTCGGTGCATTACTTCGTAACATTGGCATGATCACAAAGGATCAAGTCTCGAAAGACCGATTAGTTTAGTAGCCTTGGAAACACTAGATACATTCATAAGTCTTTCATTACATCAAAAAGTGAAAAACTACAATAACAAAGTCTCCATAGTCCACACTCATATCCTCTTCTGACTATCCCTGCAGGTCATTCATAAAATACTTCTTCACATCCTGGAAAATATTAAAACATTGAAAGGGGTGAGCTCAGATGCTCAGTAAGGATAACAATAATGCGGAAGCTTTCATAAATAATCATTAACAATTAAGGCAATGTATAACTAAAACAAAAGCCTTTTTAAACATGAACTTCAACATAATATGGAAAAAGTAAAATGAGATAATGCCATTCACTTCTTCACATGGATATTCTACTGGTCGAATAATCACATGCAATAACAATAACCACTTTCATAATGAGGGAATGTATAATGCCGGACATTCTGAAACATTTTGTCAAGGCCTCGGCCAAGACATCTAAAATGATTAAGGCCTCGGCCAAAACCATAAATCAAATTGGGAAAGGGCCTCGGCCAATTCCACGTCTAGTTGTCTCATGAGACCTACCGATGCATCGAGGAGCTATAGCGGGCCCCACCCGTCACTTATTAAGTCCAATACATTCCTCATATGAATAGGTTTAAACATATCATAAACCATAACATAATCATATCACATAAAACATGCATAAAGGAAACATAACATTTCCACATTCCAATCACAAGATATCAATACAACACATTGATATAATAAAAACGCTTTCAAAACCATTTTCAATACCAAAATAAAAGTAAGTTAAAACTTTGTATTTATTTTTCATTAAAAAAAGTGATGGCTTGTAGAGGAAGCCGAAACTCAAATAATGGTCACGGCGGCGGAGAAGTCGTTGTCGCCGCATAAGTACGGAAAGAAAAACATTCCCTTTTGTCGTTTAGCAAAACGCTTCGTATAAAAAAGATTCCTTTTGAATAAACGTAAAAGTCAAAGGGGTTTATACATCGTATAAAAGAAGGTTGTGTATAAAACCAAATATGCCTCAATGAAAGGAGATTGAGACGAAGTCCTTAAAAAGATCATTTCTAAAATAAAATAGATCTATTATGTGTATTAACTATAGGTACACATAAAGAAAGTAAAAATACAAAATAGGATATAATAATATCATGACATAATTTGAAAGTAGGAGATTAACCCAAAGAATGGAAGTTGGGTTAAGAAGTTCCCTTACCTTGTGTCCGACTTGACTCAACCGTTCTTTAACCTCCTGAATAATAAACTAGAGTTAATATCTACCTTATTAAGAACCATTTTCAATTTCATTATCCTTTTTATATCACTTATTACAATGTTATGAACATTATGTAATTATTTAAGTTAATAACGGTCGTTTTGTCGATCTTTGGTACATGAGTCAACAATAAACTTCTTATAATTATAAGTTGTTCATGTGGTGAAATATCCATTATATCCAGAATTATATTAATGATGTAGATATCATATATATCATATATATACAGTATATACATTCATTTATAATATTACGTAACATTTAGAGGTAAGAAATGAAATGCACCGTTCATGGAGACGGTAAGCCGTACGTACGCATGAACGCTACTTTCATTTCAATTTCATATTTAATGGAATGAAATCATAATGATATAAATGTATAATATAATTCCAGTATAATATAGTGTATAATACCATTTACTCCATCCTTTATACATCCCACACATGGCATTAACGATTCAAATCACTTTGAGGGGGCGGTAGTCCGCACATCCTAAAATGAAATTATCGCGTTTTACCCATAATGGAAATCATAAAGTATGCCATAAATGAGAAATACAGAAGCATAAGTAAAACAAAAACATATTATATATCATATATAAAAATAGTGACATCTTAATGGCCACCTTTGGAGGTGTTATATGAGTGTTGAACAATCATCGTTTCGTGAGGCAGAAATTCGCCATCCACAGAAACCATATGTTCTTTAACCATTAGATGTAGGTGTGTGTAAGTGTAGCTCGAATCCTTCTTATAACAACATCCTAGTATATTGAGGATACTGGTGTTGTTACAAAAGAAATGAATAAAAAGAGTTTAGGGGGTTGGAGAAGAAAAATAAAACAAAACAACATTATAAAAGACATTACCTCAAAATCGGGTAACTCTTTTTGATTTGAGCCAAAGGCTTCCTTGGGAAGAGTTCTGCCCAAAGTGAGGATTCTAGGAGTAAGGTAGGAATGTTGGGAGAGTATTTGGGCAGAGGTTGGCCGAGCCAAATGGCTTGAAAGTGTGAATAAGGTGGGAGAGGTGGGGGCCTTTTATAAGTGGAGAGGAGGGGCACTTTTGGAAAGTAATGAAATGTTACATTATTTCAAAATGCTTTTCGGATTCTAAAGGTCCCACATCTATATAATTCGAGGCTAAGGTGATAAGGTTTCGAAATATCTTCATCCAATAGGCTTTGGACAAGTGTAAGCCTCGGATTTTGCATTATCTTCTCATTTTATTTAAATCGTCAAATAATGATGTCATCGCTGCATCATTATTATGTCATAAATACTTTAATTTATTTAATGTCTAAAAATTATAAAACAAATACTATAATGTAGGAAATCTTTTTAGCTTTCCAATGACTATTTATAATCAAAATTTGGACTTGTATAACCCCAATTAAAAATTGTTTTAGTAGAACAATTTATGTTAGTGTCATTTTCACTTTAACATTAAATAAAAAGTAATTTATGTTATTTCCCAACAAAAGTGGATCCATGGGGTCCCCAAGTTAGGCCATGGCTTGTCTTGGTCGGCCATGACTCAACCAATGAGGTTGGGACATGTGTCTAGGTCATTTCATATTATTAATGTATTATTTATACCTTAAACTACACTAATTACCACTAATCGCGATTAAGAACTTAAAAGTTACTATTCACCAAAAAATTATTTTGATTTCATTGAACCACATTTTACTTCTTAATGACAACCATGTATGTCGGATTTTTGAAAATCAAATCACAGAAGTTGTAATATTTCATTTAAACGAAAAATCAGTTATTTAACTACCACTTAGTGGTTTCACTATTCATCAAAAATTGAAGTTTTTCAGAATAAGGCCAAAATTTCACCCTAAGCTATAATTGATATTCCGAATTCAAAAATGATGTCTATTTTACAAAATTCCAAACATATAAGTTGTATTAATTAATTTCATAATTAATTCCCGCTGTTACAACAAATAGCGTGTTTTTAAGAAACAATTTATATCAAAAGCTTGGCAATTGTTTATGTCCAATTTCAATGTTAAATTAATTCTAATGACCACCATTGGATAAAATGGTAAAAATATTTTCTAATTATACCTTAAAACCACTAAATAGTATAATTTATCTGTATAAATTATTTTGATTAAAAAAGTTGTTTTTATGTATTTTTCACTATTCATAAAAATTAGAAGTTCTCAGAAAAATACCAAAAATTCAACATAGGCTAATTTCGATATTACGAATACAAAAATGAAGTCCATTTTGAAATATAAAATTTCTATAATTTTAAAAAGTGGTTATTACTATTCATAACGGCTATTTTGATTAGTTGCGGTGTGTTAGAACTCGAACTTGCGTACAATGCAAGCTATTGCATTATTGAATGAGAAGCGTATCGTGGAAGCTCGGGGTGTTACATTCTCCCCTCCTTCAATAAATTGCGTCCTCGCAATTTGAAATTTTTCTTTGATAATAAAAGGCTGAAAATAGAAAATACCTTTGTGGAAAACCCACATCGGAAATAAGGTTAATAAATATATAACATTAAAAGAAAGCAGGATAAGTACAAAGGTCACCCGATATAGCCCATTCTAGGATTCTATGAAAATATGGATATGGAGGAGAAACAAACCATCAAGGTCTGATGGAGAGTTATAGAAAACAGGATTAGGAGAAAGTTTAACCATAAGAAAATCACAAACTTGTGATTGGTTAAACGGTCATTGAATCCCCAGTTGGAAAAGTTAACCGACAACATTTTTGTTTTAAGTTACCTTTTATTATGTTGAGGAATTTATTTATGAGATTTACTATGAACGTAGGGGAATATACATACTTGTTATGTATACTTTCATTCGTTAATAAATTTTTACCACAAACCCAACTTTTACTCCAAATGGTAACGGAACTCAAAAATATTCTATTTATCCTAATTGTATAAGGTTCCAAATGTTAACACATACCATTTAGATTAGTAAAACGATTTTGTAATAACCAGGGACTTCCTGTAGGCTAGTGGTAGGAAATAAAGGCTTGTCGCACTATGGTTGTGGGTTCGATTCCTGCAGCTGTGTCCGACGCGACGGGTTATTCCCCACCCTGCAGGTTGTCCTTTTTCTAAAAATATAGTATTATAGTATTCCAGAAATAATCTTCAGAAAAGTTTTAACCTTAAACAATACTATTCAAAGTTCAACTTAATCCATCCCAACATTTATAGTTATCCAAAATACCTCTGTCCAAACTTTCTCTAAAAGGTCTCTTAATTCCAAAATCAATTGTAACATCAGATTCCCCAAACAAAGAAAAGTTTCTCTTATTGTCACATACTAAAAATATGATTACCTTAATCATATTAAAACCTTACTGAAACCAACAAGTACTGCAGTACAATCCTTATATAGATCACATTATTCTAATAACCAGAATATAATCCATGAGTCCGAAAGCATCAATACATTAGTTATTCTGCTTCAACTGTAGTAATAGCATAAGATTGTCCTTGATCCCTTGGCCTTTTCTGAGGTAAGATTCCTTGACGCTTAGGACATTCATTTGCGTAATGACCCATTTCTCTACAATTGTAGCATTCAACTTTGACAGCCTCTTTCTTTCCCTTGCAATCACGTGCCTGGTGACCTTTTTCTCCACATTTATAACAGACTCCCATTCCTTTTAGGCAAGTACCAGGGTGATTCTTCCCACAATTATCACATAATGGAAAATCCTTCTTTCCCTTTTTCCCTTTATCTGTCTCTTGTTCCACCGTTCTCTTCTTCTCTTGCTTTACTTTGTTGTCATAAGACTTAGAGAATTCCTTTTCTGTCTTGATAGCACATGAGACTATATCTTCGTATGATGAGAAGGATTGTGATATTAAAGCTCGTCGGAGAAATGGTTTTAACCCATCAAAGAAACGATCAATCTTACTCCTTGGGTTACGTATATAATCGGCAGCATGCCTCGCTAACCTTGTAAAGTTAGCCTCATACTTTGCGACATTCTCATCCTCCTTCTGCCTCAGACTCAGAAATTGCCTTTCCATATCTGCTCGATGGTCACGAGGAAAGTATTTTTCTAAGAAAAGCTCTTTGAACTCCCTCCATTCCATATTCGATACGTCATCATCTTCCTTTGTGTTTTGAATCAGTGACCACCACTGATCGGCATCTCCAGTGAGGCGGTAAACTGCCATGACAACCTTCTCCCTTTCACTACTCCCCAAGGCATGGAATATTTTCTCTAAGGAATTTATCCATTGCTCAGCTACTGTAGGATTTGTACTCCCATTGAAGGTTGGCGGTTGTTGCCTCATGAAACGGTCTAGCATTGATCCTCCACGTTGCGAATCAGGGTGCTCCATACGAGTAAGGTTGTTATTCATAACCTGCGTGAGTTGTCCCAGTATGGTAATAAGTTGATCAGCACCAGTTGTATCTCCAGGTCCACAATAATTATCTTGAGCAGGAGGGCAATCCCTACACGGAGTTCGTGCATTGATACAGTTTCCATTCCTTCTACTAGGCGCCATTTCTAAACAATGGCATAATCCAGATTAGTTTATGAATCAAAATACATAATTCCATACTTGTATAATACTTAACATAAATTGAACTATTTATGGATATAATCCATAATCATAAAAAGAAATGTTTCCTTTGAGGAAGTATGTACTCATAAACCTTACATAATGGTTTGTAAAGAAAATGAGAATTATCCTAAGCATATCCCCCGGGAGTGTCATAACCAAGAGTGCAGCAAGGCCCGTTGTCGTGCACCAGTTCCCGTTTGAGTTTAGATCAAAGCGGTGTTTTCGGGTTTTACCCCTAGGTACATCTGTGCCAGAGCCACCTCTACCTGCTCGTATCCAGACAGGGATGTATTGCTCGGAAAACTCACAACATCTCTACAATACTAAAATTCTAGGAAGTTCTTCTATACTAATCCTCAAAGTCTATCTTTGGGCTATGTTCTCTAATCAGAGTTTATCTAAATCTAGCTTCCAAGGTTAGTACTAAACTGCCTCTGATACCAACTGTAACGCCCCGACCCCAGCTACCCAGAGTCGGTGCATTACTTCGTAACATTGGCATGATCACAAAGGATCAAGTCTCGAAAGACCGATTAGTTTAGTAGCCTTGGAAACACTAGATACATTCATAAGTCTTTCATTACATCAAAAAGTGAAAAACTACAATAACAAAGTCTCCATAGTCCACACTCATATCCTCTTCTGACTATCCCTGCAGGTCATTCATAAAATACTTCTTCACATCCTGGAAAATATTAAAACATTGAAAGGGGTGAGCTCAGATGCTCAGTAAGGATAACAATAATGCGGAAGCTTTCATAAATAATCATTAACAATTAAGGCAATGTATAACTAAAACAAAAGCCTTTTTAAACATGAACTTCAACATAATATGGAAAAAGTAAAATGAGATAATGCCATTCACTTCTTCACATGGATATTCTACTGGTCGAATAATCACATGCAATAACAATAACCACTTTCATAATGAGGGAATGTATAATGCCGGACATTCTGAAACATTTTGTCAAGGCCTCGGCCAAGACATCTAAAATGATTAAGGCCTCGGCCAAAACCATAAATCAAATTGGGAAAGGGCCTCGGCCAATTCCACGTCTAGTTGTCTCATGAGACCTACCGATGCATCGAGGAGCTATAGCGGGCCCCACCCGTCACTTATTAAGTCCAATACATTCCTCATATGAATAGGTTTAAACATATCATAAACCATAACATAATCATATCACATAAAACATGCATAAAGGAAACATAACATTTCCACATTCCAATCACAAGATATCAATACAACACATTGATATAATAAAAACGCTTTCAAAACCATTTTCAATACCAAAATAAAAGTAAGTTAAAACTTTGTATTTATTTTTCATTAAAAAAAGTGATGGCTTGTAGAGGAAGCCGAAACTCAAATAATGGTCACGGCGGCGGAGAAGTCGTTGTCGCCGCATAAGTACGGAAAGAAAAACATTCCCTTTTGTCGTTTAGCAAAACGCTTCGTATAAAAAAGATTCCTTTTGAATAAACGTAAAAGTCAAAGGGGTTTATACATCGTATAAAAGAAGGTTGTGTATAAAACCAAATATGCCTCAATGAAAGGAGATTGAGACGAAGTCCTTAAAAAGATCATTTCTAAAATAAAATAGATCTATTATGTGTATTAACTATAGGTACACATAAAGAAAGTAAAAATACAAAATAGGATATAATAATATCATGACATAATTTGAAAGTAGGAGATTAACCCAAAGAATGGAAGATGGGTTAAGAAGTTCCCTTACCTTGTGTCCGACTTGACTCAACCGTTCTTTAACCTCCTGAATAATAAACTAGAGTTAATATCTACCTTATTAAGAACCATTTTCAATTTCATTATCCTTTTTATATCACTTATTACAATGTTATGAACATTATGTAATTATTTAAGTTAATAACGGTCGTTTTGTCGATCTTTGGTACATGAGTCAACAATAAACTTCTTATAATTATAAGTTGTTCATGTGGTGAAATATCCATTATATCCAGAATTATATTAATGATTTAGATATCATATATATCATATATATACAGTATATACATTCATTTATAATATTACGTAACATTTAGAGGTAAGAAATGAAATGCACCGTTCATGGAGACGGTAAGCCGTACGTACGCATGAACGCTACTTTCATTTCAATTTCATATTTAATGGAATGAAATCATAATGATATAAATGTATAATATAATTCCAGTATAATATAGTGTATAATACCATTTACTCCATCCTTTATACATCCCACACATGGCATTAACGATTCAAATCACTTTGAGGGGGCGGTAGTCCGCACTTCCTAAAATGAAATTATCGCGTTTTACCCATAATGGAAATCATAAAGTATGCCATAAATGAGAAATACAGAAGCATAAGTAAAACAAAAACATATTATATATCATATATAAAAATAGTGACATCTTAATGGCCACCTTTGGAGGTGTTATATGAGTGTTGAACAATCATCGTTTCGTGAGGCAGAAATTCGCCATCCACAGAAACCATATGTTCTTTAACCATTAGATGTAGGTGTGTGTAAGTGTAGCTCGAATCCTTCTTATAACAACATCCTAGTATATTGAGGATACTGGTGTTGTTACAAAAGAAATGAATAAAAAGAGTTTAGGGGGTTGGAGAAGAAAAATAAAACAAAACAACATTATAAAAGACATTACCTCAAAATCGGGTAACTCTTTTTGATTTGAGCCAAAGGCTTCCTTGGGAAGAGTTCTGCCCAAAGTGAGGATTCTAGGAGTAAGGTAGGAATGTTGGGAGAGTATTTGGGCAGAGGTTGGCCGAGCCAAATGGCTTGAAAGTGTGAATAAGGTGGGAGAGGTGGGGGCCTTTTATAAGTGGAGAGGAGGGGCACTTTTGGAAAGTAATGAAATGTTACATTATTTCAAAATGCTTTTCGGATTCTAAAGGTCCCACATCTATATAATTCGAGGCTAAGGTGATAAGGTTTCGAAATATCTTCATCCAATAGGCTTTGGACAAGTGTAAGCCTCGGATTTTGCATTATCTTCTCATTTTATTTAAATCGTCAAATAATGATGTCATCGCTGCATCATTATTATGTCATAAATACTTTAATTTATTTAATGTCTAAAAATTATAAAACAAATACTATGATGTAGGAAATCTTTTTAGCTTTCCAATGACTATTTATAATCAAAATTTGGACTTGTATAACCCCAATTAAAAATTGTTTTAGTAGAACAATTTATGTTAGTGTCATTTTCACTTTAACATTAAATAAAAAGTAATTTATGTTATTTCCCAACAAAAGTGGATCCATGGGGTCCCCAAGTTAGGCCATGGCTTGTCTTGGTCGGCCATGACTCAACCAATGAGGTTGGGACATGTGTCTAGGTCATTTCATATTATTAATGTATTATTTATACCTTAAACTACACTAATTACCACTAATCGCGATTAAGAACTTAAAAGTTACTATTCACCAAAAAATTATTTTGATCTCATTGAACCACATTTTACTTCTTAATGACAACCATGTATGTCGGATTTTTGAAAATCAAATCACAGAAGTTGTAATATTTCATTTAAACGAAAAATCAGTTATTTAACTACCACTTAGTGGTTTCACTATTCATCAAAAATTGAAGTTTTTCAGAATAAGGCCAAAATTTCACCCTAAGCTATAATTGATATTCCGAATTCAAAAATGATGTCTATTTTACAAAATTCCAAACATATAAGTTGTATTAATTAATTTCATAATTAATTCCCGCTGTTACAACAAATAGCGTGTTTTTAAGAAACAATTTATATCAAAAGCTTGGCAATTGTTTATGTCCAATTTCAATGTTAAATTAATTCTAATGACCACCATTGGATAAAATGGTAAAAATATTTTCTAATTATACCTTAAAACCACTAAATAGTATAATTTATCTGTATAAATTATTTTGATTAAAAAAGTTGTTTTTATGTATTTTTCACTATTCATAAAAATTAGAAGTTCTCAGAAAAATACCAAAAATTCAACATAGGCTAATTTCGATATTACGAATACAAAAATGAAGTCCATTTTGAAATATAAAATTTCTATAATTTTAAAAAGTGGTTATTACTATTCATAACGGCTATTTTGATTAGTTGCGGTGTGTTAGAACTCGAACTTGCGTACAATGCAAGCTATTGCATTATTGAATGAGAAGCGTATCGTGGAAGCTCGGGGTGTTACATTTGGAATGATAAAATGGAATTAAATCTTCCATTAATTCCATTATATGCAAAGAAAAAATGTAACTTATAAATTAAAATAAAATATTACTTATCATTACAAAATTCATTCTACTGTTCCCAAATTCAAAACAATAATTTAATTTTTTAAAATTATTAGTGATATATTTTGGAAAACACCACTCATACAATAGGATCATGGAATGTGTTCATGTTATTTTAATGTTTTACCTGATGGTTCTAACCCAATTTTTTCATTTTTTTACTTAGGGGTCAAATATTTACTATGCTTACTATTTATAAAGGTGAAAAAATAATTTCTAGAATTTATTTTAAATTAAATATAATTATTTAAAATATAGAATCAAATTTTATCTAATTTAATTTATGTAAGTTGTAGATTTTAATTTATAATTAAACACACAATAATGGATCGCAATTAGTTTTTTTGAAAAATTACATTTTTCCAGGAAAAATATGGTCTTACATTAACTCTATGAAAATTAATAATCAATATAATAATAAAAATTAATATTTATAGGTATATTTTATATACATTAAATTTAAATCATTCCTAATTAATAGTTATTTTATTTAATAAAAATGTAGAAATTATTATTCACTTAAAAAGAATTGTAAAAAATGTGTTTTTAATCATAAAAAAACATATACAAAGATAAAGTAAAAAAAGTGATTAAAATTTGATTTATTAGATTATATATAATGAAATACTTCTTATATTACGTTAATATCAAATTCAAATATTAATGGGAATTTATAATGTAAAAAAATGATAGTTTTATAAAATTCAGTATTTTTTTGATTTATTGGAAAATAAATATGTTCTCTAACTTAAACAAATTATCATAAAATAATAATTATTTTATTATATAAAAAATTATATCCTTTTTTCAACTAAAATTTCTTAAATTTATATAAACTAATTATATTATTCACTTTCAAAAATAAATAAATAAAATATTTTTGAAGAAAACATATTTTTGAAGCATAAATAGACTTTAATGAAAATTGAGTTCTAAATTATCAATATGTTTTAGTTATCTAAAATATTTATATATAATATTTATAATGTGGTTTGGCATATTCATTAATAAAATTTTAATGGATAGGTTATAATGTTCTTATTCAAATAAAAATATTTTAATAGTATACCAATGATTGTTTAAACTCGGTGTTTTATGTAAATCATGAAATCAAACAAATAATTTTTTATTTAGAAATATATAATAAAATATCAACATGTTACATTATATCACCATTAATGAAATTTATACATTGAAATTCCATCACTATGATATAGAAAACTAATGCTACTTCTACCTCATTACATCCTTGATTTCCCACATAACTTTCTCAATTTTATGGTTTCACCATAAAATATTGACTAGGTGAGTAGTCTTGTATCATTGAACATTATATACATGGTTTATAATATCTATGAGTGGTTCCTAAGAAGAGAAATCATGATCAATTGGTATACCTTATATGTTCGTTTTATGTGAGGGATCATGTATGTACTTCCTCAGGAGAGATTTGTGGAACACATAGTGCACTTTAGAGTGATTTAGTGGATGTTCCAAATGAGAAGTTACCATCACTACATGGTCATGAATTTCAAAAGACCCAATATATTTTGTTATGAGATTCCCCATCTTGAAAAATATCATAACCTTCTTCCAATGAGGTAATTTTTGGAAAACCTTTTCACTAACATCAAAACCTAGATCTCACCAATGGTTATTAGTATAAATTTTCTATCAACTCTAATATCCTGTTATGTGTTGCAGAATGGATATATCTTTATCTTCCATTTCTATAGTAAGATTAGTTCCCAATATATTTCATTCTCTAACTTCCTTTCAACATATATAATTATTTCACTTCTTATCAATGCGGGATTCAGAATCTTCCATATGAATACATAAATAAAATATATTATTATATGAAAATTCCACCAAAGGCAGGTGATTATCTCCACCACCATTGAAATATATAGAGTAAGATATCAACATTTAATATAGTGTTTTAATGGTATATCAAACTACCTATATATCAGATGATTATATAAAATACAATAACATAATTCTATATCCAAATCCTACTCAAGCCTTATATTGAACTTTGAGGTAAACCTCATATCTTGATTAGATACAATAGAATATGGTATGTAATAAAATATTAATAATTCGTTAATATATGTACTATAAAGCTGATCAAGAGTGAAAATTTCTCTAATTTTTAGGAAATGTGATGATTTTTTAAGGTGATCTATTACAACCAAAATATCACAATTCCTTTATGATGATATGATTATTTCCGTGATGAAATCCATGGTAATATTTTACAATTTTCATTTTTGTATGGGTATTGTTTTTAACAACCCCATATAATTTTTTCTATCATCCTTAAATTTATGAAATAATTAGTATAAGGATACATATTCTATAAAATCACTCTTCATTTTTCCCATCTAAAAATAATATTTTAGTTCTCTATCAATCTTCATACATATATGATAAATGTATAATTATTTACTATGAACCTCATTCAACAGCTCCTTCATCAATTCTAGTATTGATGGGACACATACTTGATTCTTGAACTTTTTCATTCCATCTGTATCATGGATGAAATTGAGAATAGTCCTCACTTTCTTATCCAATTCAACATATTCCCTCCATGCCTCTTTAATCCTTAAATTGATGGATGAATGAACATTTATTTGATAAAATGATATATATCCCATTTCATCATGATTTTGATTTACATCTATAATAAATAAATAAATACGAGATCACTTTCTATAAAATTAATTATAAAACTAGTGTAGTATTACCATCATAGAGAATTATCCCCATCATTACCTTCCTAGGGTGGTAATGCATTGAGAAGTCATAAAAGTTAATCATATATAACCATATTATCCAATTCATATTAGTCACTTTATATGTGAATAAATAATTAAAGTATAAATTAATCATATATATATATATATCAAACATTTCACCATAAATATAATTCTTCTATAACATTAATGAAAAATTACTAGTACCAACATCAAATCATGATTTAGGTAATTTTTCTACTGTATTTTCATATTTTTTAGGCACATGATATCATCATGTCATTCTATATAATGAAAAATCATAAATACTTCTTTAATACATCACTATAGATCACAAACTCTTCTATACTATAAGGTACGGTGAGCATATTTTCACTGACCAGCCTTCTCTTTAGCTCCTTGAAATAATCTTCACATTCATCTATCCATGTTAACTTAACCCCTTTATAATTCAACTTAGTGACTAGATTAGATAATCCTGAAAATACTCTCATAAAGCATTCGTATTATCCAGTGAACCTAAAAAACAATAGATTTCATTTATGATAGTTGGTGTATTTCATTTATCAATAACATATGTCTTTGATGGATCCACCTTTATACCATCACTTGATTCAATATAACCCAATAATTGAACTTTTTAAACCCAAAATTAACACTTTCTAAATTTTTCACACAACCTCACCACCCTTAGGGTATTCATCGAAATTCCCAAGTGATATTCATGATATTCCTTTCTCATTATATATATAAGAATATTATCTATAAATAATAGAAAAAATGAATCGCGGAAATCCTTAAAGAATATATTCATTAAATCCATGAAGATAAAAGGACATTAATAAGTTCAAATTGCATCAGAATATTTCAATAATTCTCATACCTCATAAGGAAGGTTTTATTGGGAATATCATCCTTATTAACCTTCATTTTATTATAAATAGAATAAATTCCAGTCTTATAAAAGTAACGATCAACTCATAATTGGTAAAAAAATCATTGTTACGAGGTAGATCATACCTGTTTTTGATAGTTAACATGTTAAATTGCTGACAAAAAATATAAATAAGCATTGAACCTAATTATTAATAACAAAAAAGGAATACGTCTGCACCAAATTTAATCACTAGGGAATATGAATCTCTTATTAATATTTTCTTGATGCTTCTTCTTCAATTTATGAAACTCAATTGGGGCCTTTCTAAAATGAGTATTTAAAATACTTGATCCACCATGTGTGAGTTTTATTGAAAACACAAATTCATGATTCATAATAAGACTATAAAAATCTTCTAGAAAGTTATCTAAATATCCCATATAGTAATAATATCCAAAATGATGAGTTTTATACCAACCATTTGAGGTATATAACCTTTTTGGAAAGAAATTGAGACATGCAATATTGAAGTAATTTCTATTGGATGTTCATATTCACACTCACACCGATAAATGATTATAGGTTCATTCATAACATTAAATGTGACTTCCCTTAATTATAAATTTATATGGTCATAATAAAAATAATTAAAATACATTCCTAGAATCACATTAAATTTAACTAAATGAAGAATCACAATATTTTCTGAAGACACATTCCCAAAATCACCAATCAGTTTTAACTATAAATTTGAGATTATTCCAACTTACTATTAAAAGTTTTCACTTCTAAATAAAAATATAACCATTGAGGATAGAAATTAAAATCATTTTATAATTTTTTGTATATACATGGATTCATATAACTAAGAACAAATTGGACACTTCAATATTTAAGCATACCTATTACCAAAAAAACTCCATCATTCTATATTCAATCCCATACTAAAACTAAAATGGTTAGTATGTCCATAAATAATTGTTAATAAGAGTGATTAATATTGAAAAATCATTAATATGGTATCTAAATCATGAAATCTTCTATTTAATTAATGGATTAATATATTTAACCTAGGTTATCTGTGATCATCATCTACTCAGTTCTATCATAATGGTTCCTAAAGTAAATGTGATTTATCCCAAACACATTCTCCAGGAGTTTCAAAATAGGTGAACACTAAGGGAACAATCCCAATACACTATAATCATGGTTGAGATATTCTGTAAATCCTTGACCTGAGAATCCCAGAGCCGATACATTATTTTATTACATTGGAATTATTACAAGGAATCAACTCCCGAAATACTGATAGTATAGTAGTCTTGTAAAATATAGTACATACATGAACGTAACATTACACATTAGAAAATAAAACACAACATAAATGATCCGTTGAGAACACCATTAATCCCCTAGCTTAACCCTTCTTATCAATCATAATAAACTTGTTGGAATCCTGGGAAAATAAAACATAAGGGGTGAGCTCAAATCCTCAATAAGGGTAAGAAATATAGCGGAAGATAACATAAACTTTAGGTATGGTGAATAATTTAAAACACATTCCCTTACAAATAATAAACAATATTACTTTATGGAAGGAATATGAGCTGAGTAAATAATTCCATAATAAAACATAGTAATGGCTATTCTGCTAGTCCAATAACCACATGAACCATTAATAATATTTTCATATTGAGGGAATGTATAATTCTAGACATTATGAAACATTTTGTCAAGGCCTCAGCCAAGATGTCTAAAAATGATTAAGCCCTCGGCCAAAACCATAAAACTTGGAAAGTCTTTGACCAATTCTACATCTAATTGTCTCATGAGACCTACCAATACACTGAGGATCTATAGTGGGCTCCACCCGCCACATACTAAGTCCAATACATTCCTCAAATGAAAAGTTTGAAACATAACATAAACATTCCCATTAAAACAAGCTTAAAAATGTTAATACCTTAACTATAAACTATGAATGGTATGAAAATAAAACACCCATAGTAAAATATATCACAAAAACATCAATTCAATATGGAAGATTTGAATCATAATAAATCAACTTCAATCAAGTTAAAAATCCATCAAAGGATGTTGACATAGATGAAAATGATTTTTAAAACTCGTTGAGAGAAATATCCCTATTTCATGAAAACATTTAAAATCCACACAATTTAGAAAGGAATACATTTAAAAAAATTTATTCAAAATTTCCCATACCACTTGGAATCTTTTGAATGGAATTAAACTTTTAAAAACATTCATGAACATATAAATAAATCTTTAAAAACCATTTTTTAAACATGGACATTAATGAGAATGATTTAGTATAATAAATATTTAAACCATTTAAAATGATGATCTAGTTAAAGTTCCAATTCCATAAATCCATAAAATATTCGTTTTGAAAATATTTTTATGAAACATTATGTGGATGATAAATAGGTCCCAGTAGATACTCATGGAAAAAAACATCGGATAATGAAGAGATTGTAGAATTAATCCTTACCTTGCACTTTTCATTGGTCAAGGGTACATTTAACCTCATGTATAATGACGATAGTATGTTATTAAATTATAAAAGATCCATAATAATATTTATTAAATCACACATGATTCATTTATGACTTTATTCTACCCATTTAATAATTATTTCCATGTTAAATTAAAATTTTGGGTAATAATCGATTTCTTTATTGTATGTGTTTTAACTTGTTATTCTTGATCATATCATTTAGATCCTGATTTAAATAATTCCATAAAATAACAAATGATTTGTTTATTATATATATTTAGAATATAAATATGTATAATAGATATATATATGAAATGGAAAACACCATTTATGGAGATGGTAGGCCGTACGTAAGCATAAATGATGTTTCAGTTTTCATATCATATTGAATGGAAGTAAGTGAATACGATATATGTAAGCACATACATATACATACATAAATATATATATATATATGTATTTATTTATTATTTATAATAATTATGTCATATATTAAATACTTATTAATAATATATATTTATAAAATCATCATTGAATGGTGAATGTGGAAATGAATCTCATCGCATCGTGGAGACGGTAATCCGTACGTACACATGAGTGATAATATCATTATATGGATGGTGAAATCATATTTAATTGGATGGTATATCATATATACAGAATCATTATCATGTTATATTTATTATTTACATCAGTTATACTAATTATTATACCCATCCAAATAATGAAGTGTTTGAATAACAAACCATACCATGACGTGGATACTATAAGTCGTATGTACGCACGTATGGTGACTTTATCATTTATAGGATGGATAGAATTAAAAATATGGTTGTACCATATTTTTAATAACATTATTTTATGTAGGAGGAACTGGAGTTATTATTATGGTATGTAAACAACAATGAAAGAGGAAGTGGAACAAGAAAAGAACTTGAAAGATGGTGGTGAAATTATTACCTATTCTTCAGGTGTTTCCTTTTGAGTTAATCAAAAGGGCTCCAAAGGTTGGATTTATGATCAAATTAAGGACTCTAGGTTGATTTGATGGATGTTGGGAGGATATTTGGACTAGTGTTTTCCAAGCCAAATGGCTTTGGAGGTGTGATTTTGAGATAAGGAGAAGTACCCTTTTATAACAGAGGTGAGGGTCACTTTAGGAAAAGCTTGAAATATTATTTTATAATAAAATAATTTACTGTTCGTAATGGATTAGAAATGATCTATTTCTAGTATAAAGTGGGGATGGATCAAAAATCACTCAACCAGTATGTTTTAGATAGGTCTAGGTCACCATATTAACCTTATATTTTAGATTTAACAATTAGTTAAATTGTTTAACTTTTATCGTGTCTTCTTGTATTCTTATACTATGTGGTTAATAAAATTACTCTAAACATATAAGAGAACCTACAGTGGATAGTTAATGAAATATATAAAATTATTTAATCCCTTTGGAAAAACCTTATATTTTTAGGAATATTATAAAATTTAATATTATAATATATTTGTTAAAAACTCATTTATGTCTATTTTGTCACTATTTAGTATTTTGGTTTTTCGAAAGACAAAAAAACATGATTACTTAAAAAATGAAACATTTAATCAAATACTAATATGTCATATTAATCAATAATTTTTTTTTAATTTCATAAAACATTGAAATTATATTTATTTTAATATTTATAATAGCATTTATTTGATTCTTTCATTAACAAGGTAATTTCTTCATCATCATTGTGTCATAAATAAATTTAATTATTTTATTTATAAAAATTAAAATTAAAATACCATTATGTAGGAAATAATTTTATATTTATAATTATTTTTTATAGTAGAAATGATAACTTATATAACACCTTTTAAAAATTGTTTTACTAAAATATATATGTTTATGTTATTTTTGTGTTTACTTTAAATAAATTAATAAAAAGCGTCATTATCACTCTCAAGTGGGTACATGTGGTCCAAAAACATTGAAATATATTATTTTTTCACTATTTATCAAAATATGAATGTAATCAGAAAAGTAACAAAAATTTATAAAACCTAAATTTTTATGTCCCAATTATAAATAATAATAAAATTTCACTAAATTAAATATATAAAAGTGTCAAATATTGGATTTAAAAAGGGTTCTCCATTAAAAGGATGTAAAACTGCATTTTTTTGGAAAAAATATAACATTTATTTTAAAAATTGAATTTTTATTATATTATGTATAAGAAACAAAAAATATGAATGTTAAAATTATATAGGGTATATAATATTTAAAATTTGGTTAATAATATGTATAACCTCTTTTTTGAATGGCTAGTTTGGTAAGTCGTGGTGCGCTTGAACTCGGTGTTGCGTGTAGCACAAGTTATTGAAATACATTGAAGAGATAACATAATATAAAATCTTGGGGTGTTACATTTTACCCTCCTTCAATAAATTTATTCCTCACAATTTGAAATTATATTTTGAACATAAATGGTTAAAATAGAAAAATTACTTGGTGGAAAACCCACATCAGAAATTGGGTTAATAAAATTTAATCCTAATAAGAGGTGAAGGGAAATGAATAAGTCACCACCAATTCTGATCTTGATTAGAAGAACATTGGTGGAAATTAGAGACACATAATTGGAAGAAAAATGAAAATATTTATAGGGAGTTATTGAGGTCATCAATCACAAAGAAGTGTAATGTCATGACCCCATCCCCACAAAGTGTACACCTCTTAGGCTGGTAATGTGAAAAGGGATATAATGACCCCCCGAGTCCTACCTACAGTTTGCCCTGGGTTGGTGACTAGCACCAAGGGTATAATAAACACACAAATGGGAGGCATTACCCTCTAAGAGAACACATGTAGAAGAGAGAGATAAGATAGACACCAACCAACTCAAAATAAGAACTGAAATATAAAAGAAACCCATGTACATATATTAAATTCAATGAAAAAGTACTACAACTGAATGGGAAAACTACAAGCACCCAAAAGAAATTAAAAACAACAACGAACACAAGCCCGAATTGCTCTTGCAACCACAAGCTAGTCGTAACCAGCCAGATCTCCAACATGATCCAAGTGACCTGAAAAACAGTTTATATATATGTAGGGGGAGTATAGCAGTATACTTAGTAGGATCCTCCCCAAATCCTCTCATGAAAAAGTAAAGAAAGAATGCTAATGCACAGTGAACAACAAGTGAAACTAACTCATCACCAAAACAGGTATACTATGTTCCCAACCTCACCATGGATACTCTAACAAAGTAACGCATACAAGAATATAACATATAGAAAATAATATCAAGGGTACCCCGCTACTACTTCCCCACTAGTTTGCCGCTTTTCCCCAACGACATACTTCATGTGCATCTCTCTCCAAAGGCTTTCCCGAATACAGCTGGGCTATGTCCACAATCTGCACCACGTGCACCACAAAGGATTACCCGTAGAATCTTGGGATAAGCACCAACCATCATCACAACCAAAAGCAACCAGGTATTTTCTGGGATCCACCACACCTCATATAATGTGTTTCATACCTGGGGTATTATTCCTCAAGCCATTACATCCCATACACCGAGTAAGGATCCTCAATCCATCACATCCTATACATGTTACACCTAGAGTATTTTGTAGGATACTATATCCAGAAAATATGTGTGTGAATACCCACAATCCATTACACCCCTCTACACACATGTATGGGAAAAACTAACTATTGTAACTAATGGAATTAGTATCTACCAAGAGAAGACAACGGGGTAAAAGGGGGTAGTCAGCCATTCACCCTCTCATTAGAATGTGAGGTAAAACACCCCCCAGGGCTCAGAATCCCCGGGGTGTTAGTTTCCCATACTGACAGGGTGGAGTATCATATAGAAACACAGAAAGTATAGAAATATACTATAACTCACAACCACACTATGGGAATAACCTAGTCATAGACACAATTGCAGCTAACATCTCTCGGACTCCGGGCTTCCACTTATAAGACTATGTATCCTATAAGCACACAACCATTTAAAGAGCCTTATTAGGTTACATCATTCCCTTGTTATCAGTTCCACTATGCGTTAATTAATTCTTCCATCATTAATTTACCATGAGCAAAACCACATTAAATTTCATTAATATCACATCCAAAATCCACTATCCCTTCATAGTTACAACCTCATCATTATGTTCCATCATCTCTATCCCCATGGGTTATCATCAATTATTTAAACATCAATTACAGAATTACATTCCAATATTCTAAGGAATTCTAGAAAAGCATCCTATGATACTAAACACAAGGGGGTCAAGACGTTGATTAGATGTACTACCCGTCGACAATTTTCCGCCTATAGCAAGAGCTTAGCCCCATTCTACCTTGAGGGCTAAACAAGGAAAGCACATGGCATACCTCGCATGTCTTCGCCTCTTTAGAAATAAGGGTAAGCAAGACCAGATGCCTTGAGCAGTGGGGAAAAAGAAAAGTAGATAAACAACCAAAGAATCCCCAAGCATCCAACAACCACATCCATCCCATTCCATCATCCATGGTGTCCTCCCCAACACCCACTTGCATGAATCGATGCATCTTTCCACTCTAGGCATCATCTGCTGCTACAACCACAAGGACTCCATGCCTCTACATATCACAACACCCCTCCAGGGTCATATCACAACAGAAGTAGCCGAAAAAATAATCATCACATCAATATTGGGCTCTTGGCCCTTTCACAAGGAATCCAACCTTCAAATAACAATGAACAACAGATTTTAGGTTTTCCAACCAACAATTTTAAGCACGTACATCAGAATCAATTTGATTAAAATCAAATGGGAACAAAAACAACAACCAGATTCTTTTACATGCCTCTTTATCTTCAGAAAATTAATTATAAATTAATTTCGTCTTTAATGTTCTTTATTAATTTCATCAAGAGAAACATGCTAACAAGAAAGGCATATATATCACACTATCCGGCAAATCAAGAGGCAATCTGTTATCATGGTACAAAGAAACAACATGCGATCAAAACAATTCTTTTAATCTGGTTTAAGTATTTAATTAGGTCAATTCCACTATGATCCAAAGACCAAATCATGATAACTCTACGATTGCACATAAACAATTAGAGAAGCCATGAATCCCCTACCTCAATAGTTTTTACGGAAACCGCAACGGTCAGAGAACGCCCAAGAAGACTGTGCCGATTCACCAAGGATCCTTACTAGATCTCTTCTCCTAACACAACGAAGACCAAATCTCAACATAATCGACATAAAAAACATAGATCTACCCATAACAGGCGTAGATCTATTATCCTGAGAGAAGAGGAGGAGTATATCTTGGTAGATCTAAGAAACCAAACAAAAAGGATCACATACCTCGAGAAACTGGCTTCGATTTGTGAAGAGAAGCCTCCGGATTTCTTGAAAAAAGCTTGGGAGAGGTTTTCTAACCTTCAAGGGAGAGTAATCCTGAGTTATGGCCGCTTAGGTACCTAAAAAAGTTGATTAAAGGAAAAACTATTCAGACCCACAATTTTAGGATCTAACCTTCTGTGCTCGCACGATTAGTCTGCACTGTTTAACAAACCATGCACTAATCGTGCGTTAGATTCTACCTCATCAAACACCCCTCTCACGGTTACTCCACACGGTTAGACAAACCGTGCATTAACTGTGCGTTAGCCACTACCTCCAAGACCAGCCTTTTACGGTTTGGTCACACGGTTTAGGGAAACCGTGCGCCAACTGTGTGAAAGCTATTATCCTTTATCATTCCATAAAAGTCCACCCAAATGCACCCCAAGCCACCTTAACCTTCTATAACACCTCTAACACCACATTTTCACAATGTAATGGACCAGAGATGATCGGGCCATACACTAGATACCTCTCATAACATTCTTGTCCTCGAGAATCCAAAACCCTCCTAAAGAGAAAACAAAACAGGCTCTGAACAACCACCCCTCGAGATACATCTCAAAAGAGAGCAAGTCACTGAAGCAATAAAAGAAGCCATCTCATAAACATGAAATTTTCATAACCACACAAGATACAATGATACATGGAAAGAGTTAATCATCAAACAACTCTGGGTACTGAGCACGTATCTGTTATTCACGTTCCTAGGTACTCTCCTCCAAGCCACCATACCACCATAAGACACAAACCAAAGGAATTGAATTCCCTCGCAACACCTTATCGCTGTGGTCTTTGATCTCCACATGTCTCTCTTCAAAGGTTTCATCATCATCAACATCGATCGCACCAAAATCGATGATGTGAGAGTCGTCACAAAGATAATGGCATTGCTGTGATATGAGGAAATCATCATGTATCCAACTCATCTGAGGGGGTAGTGCTACTCGATACGCCATAGATCCAAAACGATCTAACACCTCAAAAGGCCCAAAAAACTGGGGGTAAATCTTACTTCCACGTCCAAACCATCGCTTCCCACGATGGGGAGTCACCTTCAGAAACACATGATCCCAATATTAAACTACAGCGGTCTCCTCTTTTGATCAGCATCTCATTTCTGATGATCTTGCACTGCCTTCATCCTCTCAAAAATCACTTGAACCATCTCTTTTGTATTCTATAATAGTTTCGGTCTGAGAATTACTGACTCTCTTACCCTAGTTCAGCACAATGGAGAACGGAAATGCCGACCATACAAGGCTTCAAACGGTGCCATAATGAAGGTGGAGTGGAAACTATTATTGTAGGAAAACTCCACCAAGGGTAAGTGCCTCATCCATGAACCTCCAAAGTCAAGAACAGAAGAGCGCAACATGTCTTCAAGAGTCTGGATAGTTCGCTCCGTCTGAATTTCCATTTGAGGATGAAAAGCAGTTCTAAGGCGTAGCTGAGAACCGAAAGAATGTTGGATACCTTTCCACAAACTAGAGATATAATGAGGATCTCGATCAGAAATGATCATCCTAGGCACTGCATGAAGTATCACCAGTTCCTCTATATACTTCCTCGAATAAAACATCCACAGATCATGAATCCTTGATTGCTATAAAGTGGGATTTTTTCATTAAATGATCCACTACCACCAAAATAACATCATATCATCCCGAAGATCGAGGTAAACCTGTAACAAAGTCCACTGAGATGTACTCCCACCTCCATTGATGAATATCTAATGGCTGGTGAAGACCACCAGGAACACGGTGTTCGACCTTCACCTTCTGGCAGACTGAACATCATGACACAAACTCTGCAACCGCACAATTCAGAAGAGGCCACCAAAACTGACTCCTCAAGGATCAGTACATCTTTGTCACACCAGGATGCAGTGCTAAAGGAGAAACGTGGAACTCTACTAGAACTGTCTCGCGCATTTCCAACGGATCAAAAATCCTTCTATGATACAACACTTTGGGTTGTTCATCCTCTGACTAACCACCATCAGACTCACCAAAAATAACTCCGTCTCTCCAGACCTCCTCCTCAAGATCCCCCAACTAGGAATCTTCCACATTATTCACTAGGGATGACTACACCTTCATCTAAAAAAGACATCCTCTACACCCAACTTCTACCATATCAAGATGCAATGCTGACAGTTCTTCCATTACTCTCCAGGAATCACCGGATTCATGCACAGCATCACTACATGACTTTCATCTTAGTGCACCATCCACAACATTCCCTTTTCCAGGTGTATAATATATTTCAAAGTCGTATTCCTGTAAGAACTCCATCCACCGATGTTTTCATAAGTTTAGGTCACGCTGGGATAAAACATTCCTCAAACTCTTATGATCAGTGAAAACCAAAAAAGTGTTCACTAATGAGGTAATGTCTCGACAATATCAAAGAAAACACCACAGATTCCAACTCAAGATCATGGGTGGCATAGTTGAGTTCATTGGGATGCAACTTCCGAGACCCTTAAGAAACAACTGACCTCTACTGCATGAGAACACAGCCTAACCCCTAATGTGAAGCATCACAACAAACATCAAACTGAACTCCCTCAGCTAGAAGAAAAAGGACTAGAGCACTTACTAACTTCTCCTTTAGATACTTGAATGATACTTACCACTAATCAATCTATATGAAAGTCTAATATTTCCTTCTCAAAGCTATTAGATGAGTCACAACCCATGAGAAATTGGATATGAGCCTCCTGTATTAGCCTATGAGACCAAAGAAACATCGCACCTCTAGCACTATCTTGGGGGTTTCCAAAGATACAACTGTTTCTATCATCGATGGATCCACATATACTCCCTTTTGGGACACAACATTCCCCATGAAACGGACATATCGAGCACAAAGCTCACACTTTGACAACTTCCCTAAAAACTGATGTTGGCGAAGAACTCCCAAAACAGCTCGTAGATGCTCCTCATGCTCCTCTTCAGATGTGGAATACACAAGGATGTCGTCGATGAAAACTACCACGAACTTTTCCAGGAACTCAAGGAACACAACATTCTTCAATCCCATGAATACAGCTAGATCATTCATCACACCAAATGGAATTAAAATGAACTCATAATTCCCATGATGTCAATAGAAAGTAGTATTCAGGATATCCTCATCAATCACACGCATCTGATGATATCCTAACCGCAAGTTGATCATTGAGAACTAACTTGCGCCCTTCAGTTGATCGAATAAATCATCAATCTGTAGAACATGATAGTGATTCATTATTTTCACTTTGATTAAGTGATGATAATCGACACACAACCACAAACTGTCGTCAACCTTCTTCACGAACAAAACTAGTGCACCCCATGGAGACACACTTGGCCAAACAAAACCACACTGCAACAGACCATCAAGCCATATACGCAGCTCTCATAACATAGAAGGGGCAATCCTATATGGATACATCGAGATATGAGACACTCCTTGAGGTAGCTTGGTCCCGAACTCGATCTCTCGTCGAGGGGGTAAGGATATAACCTCTTCTGGGAAAACATCTGGGTACTCCTCTACGACCCGAGGAAACACCAACTACTGAACCTATGAATAAATCAGCATCATCACGGCCATCAAGGATGATAAGGATGGAATGTTCCTATGACTGATCTGAGGATCTCGCTCACCAAAAAACACAACTGGCTCTCCATCCAAACCAAAGAAAACGACCTTCATCCCTAAACAATCCACGATAGCCTACACCGTATAAAACCAATCCATCTCAAGTATGAAGTCATATGGTTGTATCTATAAACCGAGGAAATCTCCCCAAGAGAAGTGTTTCCCCAACACTAGCTCACAGTCTCTTCATACTTCAAACAAGTCAGCTCTACCGTCAACTGGCGTAGTCAACACTAAGGGCACTGGAAGCCTCTCTACCTCAAGTCCCAATGCATGGACATGGGTAGGTGATATGAAGGATTGTGTCTCTCCTGAATCAAACAAGGCATACACCAAGGTAGAAAACAAGAAAAGGGTATCTTGAACGACATCTGGCTCATCTGGTGCCGACAATGCTAGAGCATGAAGTTGACCATGACCTCCCTTAAGGCCTCTCTGACCCTGATGACGACCACCACCATGGTCGTGCTATACTCTCTGAGGACGGGGAGCATCATGGGGATTTCCTCTGCCTGCCCCATCTCACATGTGGTGATCTAAATCTGGTGTAACTGGCTGCTTCTACCTCGGCTAGAACTGCCTCAAAGGAGGAAACTGGAGCATAGTGTTCTGTGCACATTGACCACTCTGAATGTTCGGGCACTCCCACTACTAATGGCCACGACCACCACAAGAAAAACAAGTGCTTGATCCCTTGGCATAGGCCTAAGAGTTGCTGCCTCTAGAGAAATGAGATGTGAAGGGCTGGGACCTACCCTTGGATGAACGGGAACACTTATGCCCTGAAAACCGGGAACCCCAGACCGCATCTCTGATTCGTGAGGTATCATGTTGATTCCCCTCTCTTGATGATCTGGTCCTGGACAATGTCCTCTCGACAACCCCTACCCTCACCAGAACCTCGAGATATGTCTTCAGCATAAATGGGGTCACCTAGCATTGGATCTCTGGATGAAAATCGTCATCGAAATGCCTCACCCAGGCCTCCTCATCTGATAAAAGGTCCAAAGAATATCGTAAAAGGTTCCTGAAACATATTCCAAACTCCCGAACATTGGATCTCCCCTGTAGAAGGGTAAAAAGATCCTGGAGACTGGACTCCATTGTAGTCGAGGAAAGGAACTCGAATCTGAACATGTCTCAGAACTCCTCCCATGGGATCACTGACTCCTTATGATCCCTGAGGAATAAGAACCACCACTTCCTTACTACTCCATGTATCATCGTCACAGCTAAGGACACCCAGTGCTCCATCCGAGCACCGATCGAACTGAAGCCTATCTCAACCTTCTCCGACCAGTCTCCAATGACTACATCTGAAACAGAGCCCTCATACTTCTACAGACTCTGGCACTAAAACTCTCAGAGTGTCTTCCTCTAAGTGTCATTGTTGTCAACCATTACCCTACGGCGACCTGTTGGGACAGCCTGCGGGGAATCATCTACGAAAACCTAACGAGGACATCGACCTGGAGCCATACCTATAAAATAACAAATACTTAGAGCTCATAAGCCTTGAATATGGAAGACTCAACATTCATTAATTAATTTTTTTCTTTTTATTCATTTCAGGTTACCCTATCCCAAGGTCTACCCATTCAAGCACTGGAATAAGGAAGAATGATGCATGATCCTTTCCTAGGTCTCCACCTTGAAACTAGTATCACCTTTTTAGTAACCATTGAAAACATAATGGTTCGTGCATCAGATCATAGGGCGATCTAAACGCCTATGTCTGAACCAGTATATAGTGTTTACCTCACTTTCTAAACATGAATGACACTATTTCCCTACCAACCCATGCAACTTCACATGTGCCTAACTCCAAATTCTATCCTATCCCTCAACAATACATTTGATACCACACTATCATGACCCCCTCCCAACAATGTGTACACCTCCATGGCCGACAATGTGAAATGGGAGACAATGACCCCCGAGTCCCGCCTCTAGTAGGCCCCAGGTTGGCGACTAGCACCAAGGATATAATAAATACACAATTGGGAGGCATTACCCTCTAGGAGAACACATACGGAAGAGAGAGATAAGATAGACACAAACCAAATCCAACTCAGAACTAAAATATAAAAGAAAAAAATACATATATGAAATGAAATGAAAAAGTACTATAATTGAAAGGGAAAACTACAAGTACCCAATAGAATGTAAAAACAGCAGTGACCACAAGCCTGAACAGCTCCTGCAACCACAATCTAGTAGTAAACAGCCTGATATCCATCTTTCTCCAAGTGACCTGGAAAATAGTTTATATATACGTAGGGTGAGTATAACAGTATACTCAGTAGGATCCTCCCCGAAGCCTCTCGTGCAAAAGTAAAGAAAGCATGCTAAAGCACAGGGAACAACATGTGAAAATAAATCATCATGTAAACCGATATACTATGTTCACAACCCCACCATGGCTACTCTCAACACGTAACACATAAAAGAATATAGAAAATAAAAAAGAATACCAAGGTTACCCTACTACTACATCCCCACTATTTTGCCTCTTTTTTTCAATGACATAAGTCTTGTGCATCTCTCTCCAATGGCTTTCCCGAATACACCTGGGCTATGCTCTACAATTTGCCCCACGTGCACCACAAAGGCATGCCCACATACACCTGGTCTAAGCACCACACCATCCTCACAACCAAAAGTGAACAGGTATCATCCGGGAGCCACCACAGCTCATATAACATGTATCATATGTCGTGTATTATTCCTCAAGCCATTATAGCCCAACCACTGAGTAAGGTTCCACAAGCCATCAAAACATATACACGTTACACCTATAGTAGTCTGTAGGATATTATATCCAGAATATATGTGTGTGAATAACCACAAGCCATTACAGCCTCCTACACATATATATGGGGAAAACTAATCACTATGCCCAATGGCCCAAGTATCTACGAAGAGAAGAGAGCGGTGTCGAAGGGGGTAGTCAGCCATTCACCCTCCCATTAGAATGTTGGTGAAAACACCCCCAGGGCTCAGAATCTCTAGGGTGTCAGTTTCCCTTACTAACAGGGTGGAGTAGCATATAGAAACACAAAATGTATAGAAATATACTATAAATCACAACCACACTATGGGAAAAACCTAGTCTTAGAAACAACTACAGCTAACGTCTCTTGGACTCTGGGCTTCCACTTCTATGACTAGGTATCCTATAAGCACACAACCATTTAAAGAGCCATATTATGTTACTTCATTACATTTTTATCGGTTCCACTATGTGTTAATTAATTCCTAAGACATTAATTAACGATGAGAAAAGCCACATTAAATTCCATTAACATCACATCCAAAATCCACTATCACTTCAATGTTACAACTTCATCATTATGTTCCAGCATCTCCATCCCCATGGGTTATCATCAATTATTCAAACATCCATTACAGAATTTCTTTCCCATATTCCCACGAATTCTAGAAAAGCATCTTATGCTACTAAACACAAGGGGCTCAACACGGTGAGTATATTTACTACCCATCGATTCTTTGCCGCCTATAGCTAGAGCGTAGACCCGTTATCCCTTGAGAGGTTAAACACGGAGAGCACATGGCATACCCCACGTGTCTTTGCCTCTTTCAGAAGAAGGGTAAGCAAGACCAGGTGCCTTGAGCAGTCGGGAAAAGAAAGTAGATAAACAACCAAAGAATCCACACGAATACAACAACCACATCCATCCCATTCCATCATCCCTAGTGTCCTCCCCGACACCCACATGCATGAACTGATGCATCTCGCCACTCTAGGTGTCATCTGCTGCCACAACTAGAAGGCCTCCATGCCTCAACATATCACAACACCTCTCCAGGGTCACATCATATAACAAACCGTAGGAAAAACAAACATCACATCAAGATTGGGCTCTTTGCCCTTTTACAAGGAATCCATCCTTCAAACAACAAGCACCAATAGATTTCAGGTTTACCAACCAACTAATTTTAACATATACATCACCATCAATTTGATTAACATCAAATGGGAATAAGAACCACAACAACAACAACCAGATTCATTTACATGCCTCTTTATCTTTAGCCAATTAATTCTCAATTAATTTCGGCTTTACATTTTTTATCAATTTCATCAAGAGAAACATGCTAACAAGAAACGAATATATATCACACTATCCGGCAGATCAAGAGGAAAATCGTTATCTTGGTACAAAGCAACAACATGTGATCAAACCAAAGCTCTTAATCAGGTTTAAGTATTTAATTAGGTAAATTAGATTGTGATCCAATGTCTAAATCATTATAAATCAGTGATTGCACATAAACAATTTGAGAAGCAACGAATACCCTACCTCAACGGTTTTGAAGAAAACCACAACGGTCGAAGAACGCACAAGAAGACCGGGATGATTCACCAAGGATCCTCCCTAGATCTCTTCTCATAACACAACCAAGACCAAATCTCATCATAATAGACATCCACACACTTAGATCTACCGATAAAAAGTGTAGATCTATGATCCTGAGAGAAGAGGAGTAGATCTAGGTAGACCTAAGAAACCAAACAAAAATGATCACATACCTTGAGAAACTAGATTAGATTTTTGAAGAGAAGCCTCTAGATCTCTTCCAAAACGCTTGGGAGAGGTTTTCTAACCTTCAAGGGAGATTAATCCCAAGTTATGACTGCATAGGATATTAAACGATGTGATTCAAGGCAAAACGAGTTAGATCCACAATTTTAGGATCTAACATTAAGTGCCCGCACGATTAGTCCGCACGGTTAAAAAATTATGCTCTAACCGTGGGTTAGCTTCTGCCTCATCAAACACTCATCGCATGGTTAGTCCGCACGGTTAGAAAAATCGTGCTCTAACTGAGCATTAGCCACTGCCTCAAGACCATCCTTGCATGGTTTGGCTGCACGGTTTATGAAAACTATACACCAACCGTGCGAAAGCTATTATCCATTAGATTTCCTTAAAAGTCCACCCAAATGAACCCCAAGCCACCTTATCCTTCCAGAACACCTCTAACACCACATTTTCACAAAGGAATGGACCAGAGAGGTCCGTGCTATTACATGTAAAATTGAGGGTCTCAAAGCCATCAATATATGATGATTTAAAATATCATCAGTTCAATAAAACATAAGGTATTAGGATAACACATTTTTCATTTTATGATACCTTCTCAAAAGGTTAATAATTATTTTCTTTGTAAAATATTTAGAAAAAAGATTACTTAACAAGTAGAGTTCCATCCGTTAACTAATTTCTACCACAAACTCATCTTTCACTCCAAAAGATATTAGAACTGAAATATATATTATTTATCCTAATCATATAGGGTTCCAAAAAAAGAATATATAATTAATCTATAATAACTTTTAAAAAACCTACATTATATAATCTTGTACATCACGTGGGCTAGTGTTAGGTGATTCACCCTTTTCTCCCTTCAGTTGTAGGTTCATACCTCACGGCCTTACCGAACGCGATGGGTTGTCCCCCGACCTCCGGGTTTTCCCTTTTTATGATAATTCAAAAATATTCTAAAGAAATGATTTACCCTTAACTATAGTATCAAATGTACAAATTAATAGATTCCAAATATTATAATTATCTAAAATACATCTTTCCAAACTCACAGTCCAAAATTTATAAGGAAGGTAAACACATTGAAGATCCTTTTTTCCCTATAATAACATGTGAAAACCTTCATCATGTATTCTTTTAAAACTCTATAACACCCTAAATTACCAGAAAAACATATTTATTACATTTATTCTCCCTTATTCCTTATAGAATACTGGATATAATTCTTATATCCCAAAATGTTGTCAACTCCAACAATGATGGAATATACAAATTAGTAATGAGTTTCAAGGTATGTAAGAATATCGAATATAATTTATCCAAATCAATCATATATTTTTCCAAAATCTCTAAATCAGTATCAGAACCATATTATGGTTTATCTTTTCCTGAACCACATATTTTCCAAAAAAAAATTAAACTACTATTGAGTCACTTTTCTTGGTTCCACAAAATCTCATGTCCTTAATGAAATAATACTGCATTATAATCCTTATATACTCAATTAATCTTATAACATGTACATAATTAAGAAAATACTCAAATAACACAATACTTTATTAAATACACAAGAACTCTAAACATTCATCTTCATCTTAGATAGTATCATAACTTGATTATTATCTAATAGCAGCATTTTGGGTATACTCTGATGATTTGGAAATTGATTCGCATAGTGTCCAAACTCCTTGAAAATGAAGCATTGTACCTTTGAATCCTTTTCTTGCCTTTTCAATCATTTACTCTGTGTCATTTTTATCGACATTTATAACAAACTCTCATTCCCTTATACCATTTTCCAATGTGATTCTTTAAACAATTATCACATATGTGAAAATACTTCTTTACCCTCTTCCCTTTATACATATCTCTCTCTTCCATCTTTTCCTAATCTTTCTTCCCTTCAAATCAATAGGATGTAGTGAATTCTTCACTTATCTTATTAACACCTAATACTATTTATTCATATGATATGAATACATAGGAATCTATTTCCCTTATAAATGAGGGAATAAGACTATGAATGATATGATCATTTTTACCCTTTGGATCATGAATTTTGCTAGATTTCATATTTATTCTATTGGGTTCCATTTCTAAATGGCGACACACACAAGGTAAGATCATATCATACTGTATAAACCAAAAAGTATAAATATTATCTACATTAAATCAATATTTTCACTCATTTAGTATCATAATCATAAAAATGGTTTCTTTTATAGAAAATTTACACATATATCCTTCAAAATGGTTGTGAATAAATTGTGAATTACAGTAATCATATCCCCTGAGAGTGTCATAGCTCAGAGTGTAGAAAGGCCAATTGTCATGTACCAGGATAGCCCGGTTCAAGCCCAAAACACATTGTCAGTGTTTTCACTCTAAGGTACATCTATGCTAGAGCCACCTCTACTTGCTCATATCTATACTGAGATGTACTGCTTGAAAAACCCACATAATATATACATTACCAAAAATTTTGGATGTTCTCCTATACTAATCCTCATATTATATATTAAGGTAGTGTTCTCTAATCAGAGTTTTTCTAAATCTAGTTTCCAAGGTTGTTGATAAAGTTCCTCTGATACCAATTGTAACGCCCCAACCCGAGAAGCCGAGAGCCGATGCATTATTTTATTACATTTCCATGATTACAAGGAATAAAGTTCTGAAAGACTGGTATTTTAGCATTATTGGAAAATAGATTAAATATATTAACGTTAGATTTAATATTAGAAAATAAAACACAACATAAATGATCTTTTGAGAATGACATTAATCCCCAAACATAACCCTGTTTATCAATCATAATACACTTCTAGGAATCCTGTGAAAATAAAACATAAGAAAATGGTGAGCTAAAATGCTCAGTAAGGGTAAGAAACACAGTGGATGACAACATAAGGCATGGTGAATAATTAAAAAAAATGCCTTTACAAATAATAAACATGAATACATTATGGCTGGAATATGAGCTGAGTAAATAATTCCATAATAAAACATAGTAATGGATATTATACTATTTTAATAACCCCAAGAACCATCAATATTATTTTCATAATGAGGGAATGTATAATGCCGAACATGCTGAAACATTTTCTCAAGGCCTCAGCTAGGATGTCTAAAAATGATTATGGCCTTTGCCCAAACCATATATCAAATTGCGAAAGGCCTCTTCCAATTCCATGTCTAATTATCTCATGAGACCTACCTATGCATTGATCAGATATAGCGGGCTCCACCCGTCACATAGAAAGTCCCATACATTCATCATATGAAAAGGTTGAAACATAACCTAAACATTAATATTAAAACTAGAATAAAAAATGTCAATGATTTAACCATAAACCATGATTGGTATAAAAATAACACATCCACAATAAAATATATCACAAATCCTTCAATACAATATAGATGATTTTTATCATAATAAATAAACGTCAAACAAGTTTAAAATCCATCAAATGATGTTGACATAGATGAAAATGATTTGTAAAACTCATTGAGAGAAATATCTCTTTTTCGTGAAACCATTTAAAAGTTACACAATTTAGAAAGGATGAAAATTAAATAAATTTTGGAATAAAAGTTTCCCATACCAGTTTGAAACTTTTGGAAGGAATTAAAATTTTAAAAATATTCATGTTTATATAAATAAATCCTTAAATGCCATATTGAAAACATGGACATTAATGAGAATGATTTAAAAGAATAAATATCTAAACCATTTAAAATGATAATATAGTTAAATAGTCCCTTAAATAAAACCTCAAAATATTCCTTTTGAAATATTTTTATGATACATGGTTGTAGATGATAAATTGTTCCTAGTAGATACTCACATAAAAACAACCTTGGATAATTAAGAGATTGTAGAAATAACCCCTACATTGCACTTTACTTTGGTCAAGGGTTGGTTTAACCCCCTATATAATTAACAAAGTATGTTATAAAATTACAACTTAACCATATTAATATTTATGATATCATAAATGATTAATTTAGGACATTATGCCACCCATTTAATAATAATATCCATGTTAAATTAAAATTTTGGTTAATAATCAATTTCATTATTTTGTGTGTTTTAACTTGTTATTCTTGATCGTATCATTCAGATCATGATTTACATGCTTCCAAAATATATCAATTGATTTATATATCATATATAATTAGAATATAAATATGTATAATAGATAGAATTATGAAATGGAAACACCATTTATGGAGACGGTAGATCCTACGTACGCATAAATGCTGTTTTGGTTTTCATATCATATTAAATGGGAGTAAGTGACTAAGATACATGTAGGTAAATAAATAAATACATAAATAAATATATATATATATATATATTAATTAGTATTATTATTTCATATATTAAATACTTATTAATAATATATATTTTTATAATCATCGTAGAATGGAGAATGTGGAAATGAATCTCATCACGTCGTGGAGACGTTAATCCGTAGGTACGCACGAGGGACAATATAATTATATTGATGGTCAAATCATATGTAATTGGATGTTATATCATATATACATAATAATTAAAATTTTATATTTATTATTTACATCAGTTATACTCATTATTATACCCATCCAAATAATTATGTGTTTGAATAACAAACTACACCACGACGTGGAGACGGTAAGTCGTTCGTACGCACATATGGTGACTTTATCATTTATAGGATGGATAGAATAACAAATATTATTATACCATATTTATAATAAAATAAAATTATATAAGAGGTTCTTGAGTTATTATTTTGATATGGAAACGTCAATGAAAGAGGAAGTGGAAGAAAAAAAGAACTTGAAAGAGGGTGGTGAAATTTTTATCTCTTCTTCAGGTGTTTCATTTTGAGTTTATCAAAAGGGTTCCTTATGCTGACTTTATGATCAATGTAAGGACTCTAGGATGATCTGAGAGAAGTTGGGAGGATATTTAGGCAATGTTTTTCTGAGCCAAATGACATTGGAGGTGTGATTTTGAGAGAATATGAAGTACCCTTTTATAAGACTGGTGAGGGTCACTTTAGGAAAATCTTGAAATTTATTTTTCTAATATAATCATTTTCCGGTTCTAATGACTCCAAAATTTTTTGGATATAGAATAAGGTTGGTATGTGTCGAAAACACTCAACCAATTGATTTTATAAAGGTTAAGGTAACCATATTAACCTTATCTTTTATATTTAACTCTTAGTTAAATAGTTTATCTTTTATCGTGTCTTCAAGTATTTTTACTCTAAAAGGTTAATAAACTTACTCTAAAATTCCAAGTGAACCCCAAGAGGTTATGTAATGACATATATAATATTACTTAATCCTTTTTTCCGATCCTTATATTTTAAAAAATATTATATAATTTTATAATATAATTTTTTTTAAAAACTAATTTAAGTCAATTTTGAAACTATTTAGTATTTAGTTTTTGTAAAAGTCATCAGAACTTTATTACTTCTAAAAAGATAGATTGAATCATTCCTAACATGTCATATTCACCTAGAAAATTCGTGGATGTCAAAAAAACACTGAAATTATATTTATTTTTATATTTATAAAACCATTTATTTTATTCTTTCATTATAAGGTAATTATTACATCATCATTATGTCATAAGTAAATTTAATTATATAATTTCTAAAAATTATTAATAAAATATAATTATGTAGGAAATTTTTTTACCTTTATAATTAATATTTATAGTCTAAATTATAACTTATATAACACCTTGTAAAAGTTGTTATACTAAAACATATATGTTTTTGTCATTTTTGTCTTTCTTTTAAATTAATTAAGTGCTATTATCACACTCTAGTGGCTCGAAGTGGCCCCATAATCGACACAATGATTTCCATGGTCAGACATGTATCAACCAATAGAAATAGGACATATGTTAGGGTTATTTAATATTATTATAATCATATCTTTTTACCCTTATTTACAAGATTTACCCTTTAACCTTGGTAAATAAAATATTTACTAAAATAATATTCAAAATGCCTAAAAATTAAAGTTAAATATTAAAAAATTTGGACCTCCTGATTAAAAATATGCAATCCATTTTTCCAAATTTAAAACACATAAGTGGCCCAAATTAATTTCAAATTAATTATTGTTGTTAAAACAGAAATCCTGTTTTTACGAAATAATAACTATCAAAAGATTGCCACTTGTTTATGTCTAGTTTAAATATGAAATTAAATAAAATAACCTAAATTATATTAAATTATAAAAATATATTATAATTATAATTTAAAACCACTCAAATTTATAATTTAGCACTATAGATTATTTCAATTAAAAATGTTGTTTTTATTTAAAAGTTAATATTTTTTTACTATTCCCCAAAATATGAAAGTTATCTGAAAGGTACCAAAAAAATTCTAGGATAAATTTTTATGTTCCTATCCAAAAGAAAAATTTATTTTCACTAAATTGAATATACAAAGGTGTCAAATATTTAATTTAAAAATGGTTCTCCATTAAAAGGCAGAAAAATAATTGTTTTTGAAAAATACCTCTTTTATCTTAAAATTGAATTTTTTTTATATTATTTCTAATAAACACAAAATTTTAATATTAAAATTATATAGGATATATAAAATTTAAAATTTGGTTAATACTATTCATAACCTCTTTTTTTAACGGCTAGTTTGGTAAGTGGTGGGGTGCTCGAACTCGGTGTTGCGTGTAGTGAAAGTTATTGAAATTCTTCAAATAGTTAACATTCTATATAATCTTGGGGTCATACATATACTAAAACATATGTTTTTGAGGTTGTGACCCAAAGATGAACATGTATCAATAACCCATCTACTTATAGTATCTAGATAAAGATTTTTTTCTATTAAAAAAATATTTCTTACTAAAACATTAGGATGTTATCCTATACATAAAATTTTCCCAAATGTTTTAACCAATGTTTTCAAACCATAATCCCTTTTGATGATGTCAACCATACACTGATACCAAATATAGAGACCCAAATTTTTCATAAATTAATATTACATATTATTAGATCAATATTCAACGCATAACACTATGATACACAACATACCATATTTTTTTGTTTCCTTGGAAACTAGACACATAAACACC
The DNA here is from genome assembly GCA_963277665.1 of Viscum album. Lineage (NCBI taxonomy): Eukaryota > Viridiplantae > Streptophyta > Magnoliopsida > Santalales > Viscaceae > Viscum > Viscum album. The sequence continues at coordinate 562,204,147 of OY728162.1, forward strand.
TTATTTAAGTAAATTTCTCATAAGTTGTTATAATTTTAATCACATTTTATACTCTTCTGAACATAACCTTCTTAAAACATTTAATAACATCATAGGGAAGAGAATCATAATAAAGGGTGAGATCCAATTCTCAGTAACGGAAAACATGGGAGATATCAATCAATGATCACATGAAATAATTATATATGTATAATGGTTTGAGATCATGACCAAAACATAAAAATATTCAACCTTATTTTTCATAAATCAGAAAAATGTGTTGTGATATATAACCTTATTATTTAAAAATAAAATGATCTCAAGTGTGATGAATCATTAAAATTCAATCAAAAACCCTACTTTCATGTCATAAACACGTGGATTCATCATATGTAAAAAATATACTTCATATGTCCAAGTTAAATACAGAGACCATTAAGTCATAACAGATGAGGCATTTTCAATAATTTCCTATAGTAGATCATGCACATCAACTTGTTTCGAATAGAGGATCAAGCATATCAATTTTATTATTATTATTATATCATGATATATAAAATATTTACAATTGAATTAGAGGGATATATAATTTTGGGTCCAATATTAACATAATTAATTATATATACGTGTGTGTGTAACATGATCATAAATCATTCATATTATAATCATTTCATAACCCATGAATAGAAAATTTGTTTGATAAATATTTCATAAATTTATTATATCATAACCCTTGTAAAATAAACTGATTTTTTCAACATCTCATCATAATAAATATAAATTATCAATATTTACAATAAGGATGATATCATGTGATAATATTCCATGTGAAGTATAAGTTACATAAAATTATTTTTTCATAAATGAAAAACATCATTAAAATATAACTTTTGGAAAATACACTTTTCATTTTGATGACACCTATTTAAAATTAAAATATTTCCAAAAAATTATTGAATACATCATATTTGATAACTACATTTGAATCTTGTAATGGATGATTCAAACATTTAGTGGTCATAAATGAAAGAAGTTCTATTCTAATTGTAATCATTTAATCATTGATTATGTTCAGACCTTTAGTAAAGAAGTACCTACATTATAGAACGATAAGATAATTATTTTTAATCCTTTTTTAAAAATTAAAACATGGGTAAAATTTAATTTAATTAATAAATTTTTAATTGTAAAATAAATTATTAAAAAAACATTTTATAAAACATGGACATTCAAGAAAAGGGTTTTATGACCAAAATAGGAAAAATAAGGCCGACTTTTTTTTAAGAAATTTATATTAACAATTTGGAGTACCGAAGTTATGGAAATGGTACCAAAATATAAAAAAACATTGAAATAAAAAAGAGATAATAAAAATTAAATTTATTCTTAGATAAGGATAAAATAATTTCCTTAATTAAATTTCATGTATATTCTATCCCGATAAAAATTGGATTGAAACATAATCACTTACCACATTTGTAATTTTAAAATAAAAACATCAGGAAATATATAACCTTTTATGGATATTTTTATAATTATAATTTTTATGAAAAGAATAATAATATAAATTTATGGGTTTTATATAAACTAAATAAAATAAACAAGTGGTGAATATGTATTGTGTCTTATAGAAATTAAAGTGAACGAAAATTCCTCACCTCAAGCCCTATATTTATTTATATGTTTTAAAAACTATTGTATAATAAAGATATATTTATTATAAATGTATCAAAAAAACATAATAATATATAAAATATCATATAAAATTTTTATTATAATATCTTATCCCCCATTTGTTTACAAATTTTTATTAAAATTACTATTTCAGGTGATAACTTCTTTGTTTTTTATGTTTGTTTTGCTTCTGCAGTCCCGGTCCTTATGTGTTGATCCTGGTTCCTTCATCTCCAAAATCTATGTTATGATATTAATATAATATATATTCATTATATATATATATATATATATATATATATATATTAAGAGACATCTATAAATGTTAAATATATAAAAACAAATTATACTATTCCCAGAGACGATAGGATATACGTACACATGAATATTGCTTTCACATTATGATAGATTGAAATAAATAAAGGAAAAAATAATTTACCATTATATAATCTTTACTATATCAAATATATCATAATAATACATTAAATTTATAAATTTTACTCTCTATGTAAAACAGAAGGGAATAATGAATCACATCGCTTTGTGGAGGTGGTAGTCCACACATATGCATGAGAAACATTATTTTTTTCTAATGGATGGAATGAAGTTAGATAATGGTAGTTACATTATAATAATAACAATTAAGTAAATGTAATATTATAAAATAATTATTTTATATTGGACATAATAGATTTAGAGGAAGTGAAATAAGAATTAAAATAAAAAATGTTCGGTTAAGAGTTATACCTCTTCATTGAGAATGAATATTTGAATTACATATTTATCCTTGAAAGGATGATTTATGAAAGTATGGGAAGATACAAAAAATGGGTAAATAAAATAGTAAAATTATATAGTAGGGATTTTCTATGATAAAAACACATTAGGTTTGGATAAGAGAGAAGAGTTGGTATCCTTTTATAGTGGATGAAATGAACACACGTCTAATTACTTAAAATATTTAATAATATATACATCACAATAATTAAATGTGAAGAAACGTACACCAAATTTGAATATAATATGTTATATTGTTAAAATAAATTATTTTAATCATATTTTCGTATTTTTTTTGATATATTTTAAGCCTTATATTTTAGTTACAAAACATTAAACTCATTTTAACCATAATCTTGATACATTAATTTTTTTACCCTGATACTTAATTATATGAGTAAAAAAATTAGAATTTGTAGAAACAATATACATAATACTTCCATATTTTTACTCCATTTTTTCTGATTTAATTTCTACAAGTAGTAGTGATTACTTTTAATATAATATTATAAAAAGCATAAAAAATATTTTTAGGAAAAACCCATATTAAATAGTAAAAATTATTTTAACATTAAATAAATATTAAACTGGTTTCCGGAAATAATGTTGGTTAAATGAAGAAAATTTATGGTTTTAATAATTTTGGGGAAAGCCAACCGATGTTTAATTTTTCAACCACTACATTAAAAGAAAAGACCCAAAAATAGTTTTTAAATTTAAATAAAATATAACTTATCATCAAAAATGACAATATAGGGTTCCAATATTCAAAAAAACAATTTAAAATAAAAAATATAACTAATAAAAAATACTTTTTGTTGAAAAAACCTCACATAATACAATCAAGTCCATTTTTAAGATTTCTTTATGTTTTATGCAATGGTTTTAAAATAATTTTACCTCATTTACTGAGGTAGAAAATATTTACCATGTTTACTATTCATAATGAAAAAAAGTATGATGTCTAAATTATATTATATTAATTATTATGATAAAATATATAGAATCCATTTTACAAAATTAAATTTTTATAACCGGAATAATTTAGTATATAGTTAGTCTCACAAAGCCAGATAAAAATCTATTATACAGAAATGCACATTTTTTAATTTAAATATGATCTTAAATTAATTCTAACTCTAGTAATAATTATTAAATAAATTTAAATTAATAACTAATGATTTATAATAAATAAATTAAATTTAAATTATTAGTCTTTTGGGGTTATTTTAATTAATAAAAATGGAAAACCATTGTGAACTTAAAAATACTTTGCTGAAAAATGTGTTTTAATTATAAAAATAATCTTATACCAAAATAATTTAAAAAATTTGATTAAAATAAAATTACATAAAATATTTATAATTTAATAATACTTATTTTAAATTATGATAAAATATTAATCATAACAGGAAATTTTAATGGAAATAAATGACAATTTTTTAAAATTCAATATTTTCATTATTCCCTAAAAAATCAATCATTTCAGAACAATCCCATAATTTCACCCAAAGATAATTTTTATATGTTTATATTATAAAATAATTCAATTTTATAAACTATAATATCAAATATTTAAACAAATTATTTATAATATCTACTCAAAAAAGTAGATAAATAATTTTTTTACGAAAACATATATTTGAAGCATAAAATGATATTTCTGAAAATTGAGTACCTAATTATAAATATATTTTCATTATCTAAAAACTTTATATACTTTTTAATAATGTTTTTATTCTTATTTATACATCAAATTTTAACAACTAGGTTATAGTCATCAAATTTAAGTATAACATTTTAATAGTTTATCACAGTTCAATGAAACTTAGCTTTGTGTGTAATGAATGATACCATTGAAATAAAATTTAATTATTGATAAATATTTTTATATATATCATGGTGTTAAAATATATAAATTTTTTTATAAAATTATCATTTATAATCAAGGATAACAATTCAAAGAATGATGTTTTATACCAACATGGATATCATTTTTAAGTGTATATAAAGGTGAAAGTAATAAATTATAAAAACAATGTTTACACGAATAACAAGACTTGATGACATTGGAAATATTGTTTTCTTAAAAATCACCTCTATATAACAAACTTTATAAAATGAATATATAGTGTTCCTTTTGGATTTAATAAATTCAAGATATTATTTTTTCTAAGAAAACCACATGTTTTCAAAACCATTATATTCTAAAAAATATTTTCAATATTTTCAATAATTTTGTGGTTTAAAACATGTTTCTAGATTTCAATGTGATTTGAAAACCCGTTTTTCAAAAATAATGATTTTATAATAGTTAGGATGATCATATACATTTTATCAAAAAATATTGAAATTTAAAAACTCATATATATTTTATGTTATTATGATCAAAAGTATGTGAATCTATTTATGCAACAATTTGTTTCTCTTTGTATAAGATAAAATTGAAATGGTTATGATGGTAGAGTTTAAATTATTCATTATATTTACCTTTTGGAAAAATAAATATAGTACTATTTTATTCTCAAGTGAATATATAAAAGTGACTTAAAAAGATTTTAAAATAAATATTGTTTTCAGATTTGTATCTAATATGTGTAAAAACATTAAGAATCACATGGAAGAAACATGAAAACCAGTGGAATATTATCTTTAGTGAGGTTTTATCAGATAAATATAATAATTTTTTTACTATATACCTTGATATTATTTTTTTTATTAGTATATGTGGTAAATTTTAAGGAAACCCCATGGAATATTACTTTATATTTTTTAAAAGGATTTCCAAATACATAAATAATAAATTTAATATTTTATTATTATATTTTACATACCATTCATTTGAGTTTGTTAGTGATTCAGGTGGTATTTCTTTATAGTAGAATATTTTTTATAAAAATAAACTCTAGACCATTTAATTTTTTTCATAATTTACTAGATTTATGGTCTTTTAATAAGAATATATCATTTTCATTACATTATTATAAATATGGAAACATAAATATAGTCTATTTTTATACATGTATAATATAGTTAAAATAAAATTTTCTATTTTATAGACTTCAATTTAGAGATATCCACAAATATTGTGATGAAAAAAAATTTTTAACATCTTAATGAATTCAATATCCCATTGCATGACCAATTATATTGATATAAGACCTCATTTTTTTAAAATTTGAAATAACATAAGGGGTACATTAAAATTAAATTCATAATTACTAAAATTCAATTATCATATATCATTACTTATCCTTTGAATTTATATTATATCTACTATATCATTCATAATTATGAGATGACCAACTATTCAATGAATATCAATTTAAGAAATATTTTATTATATAACTCTGTTTTCATTGTTGTATCAATTTAATATTTTTCATTAGATATTTTAATAGTCATGACAATCAAACTTATTCACCTATCCATACCATAAAATACCAATTCATATTGTTCATCTTACAATAACATTAGTCTCATGATCCCTGAAACCGTACCGAGCATATAATATTTTATCTATTTCTTTTTATTTTGTGTTTGTATATTATTTTATTTATTTTATTAATTTTAATTTACATTGCATTACTATGGAACGAAATTAAAAATATTTCCTTTTATGTGATACCATATAGTCTTTTTGTTTTTATGGATTTTAAAAATATACCCATATTCATTCTAGGATTCCCTTCCATATCACCTTATCTCTCTCACATAAACCGTTTATCATGATTCACACATGTCTTCCAACTTGAATATTCCCATTTCACTGAGTGTGATGTGATATATTCCATCACCATTGTAATATAATAATGATTATTGTCTATCAATTTGATCAAATGTGAGTACATCAACATCAATGGTTGTGAGGACTTTCTAGTGTTATGAATGAGGATTCCAAAATGATGTCAAAATTGGAATGCATGAAATTAAAAAACACTATGGGATGGAAATTAATAATAAATAAAGTATTTATTTATATTTTTTTATTTAATATGTTTTATTTAGGTTTCCAAAAAAAGTAATATTATTTTCAGATAAAATGATGGACAATAAATAATATATGAAGTGGAAATGGTGATATTGATATATGTGGAATGTGAATAAGACATTAGAGTACTACAGAAAGTATATATGAATCACTATAAGAATTCATGTCAATTTGGTTATCCCAAATTTTTTGTTATGAAATCATTAAAAATGATAAAAAAAAAATAATATATGTTCTAAAAGGTTAAAATTTAGTAAGTTAAATGGTTAAAATTTAGTTATTTATAATATTTTACTAAAATTCAGTTTTCTATCGAAATATTCTATTAGTTTCATGATACATCCATATAATTGGTTTATATATATATATTATTTTTATTGGAAAAATAATAATTTCAAAATATTTTTATTAAGATACATGGAAGTGGAATGCGAAACAGCTTAAAATAATTTATCTTGTCCAAGGATACAACCCATGATTTAAGAATCTAAGGGATCAGTTGTCTAAGGTGAAAGTATAATACATAGAATAATAGAAATATTTTATTAATAAAAGGAATATTTTTGAAAAAGAAGGGTTAAGTGGATTCCAAGGATACATTACATGATAAATGACTATAAAAATATTAATTGTTATTTTATAATTTCTCAATACCTACTTCCCATAATATTTTAGATATTAATATCATTGAGTTATATTAAACTATTTAAGGAATTATTGATGTTGGAGATTATGTTTAGGTTGAGGCTACCCATGGGGAAGAGGTTGTGGATGAAGAGGAGGATAGAGATATTATTGAATAATAAGTGGAAGATATTTCATAAAATATTCTCCAATTAATATTTTATATGATTATAGACTTCATGACATTTCTAGAACCCACATGTTATCCATGTGATATCAATCTAAGGTGGTCAAACATAGTATATGGTATGTTATGATGTATACCATTAATAACCATTGATCTATATTTGATAGTCATAGAATGATAATATAACATAGTATATTTTAATTATATCTACACCATCACTTAAATATAATAAATAAGTTTATAAGACAACAAAAACCATAATAATAATTGAGATTATAAGGTTTAACCTTGGGTATAATCTTCTTGATATAAATAACTATGATGGGATACTTATTTCTTATAAAAATCATATGGTTGAAAAAAAAAATTAAATGTATATGTACCTATAAACTTACCAATATTTTTTATGGTGAAAGTATCAAGTCTACAAAATGGAGTTGAAGAGAATATTTTATATAATCTTTCTTGATTGAGTAAAAAATTATCCAATGTTTGATTTTACTCCAAAAATATTTTGGATGTCACAACACTTCTATTTATTAATAAGGATCCATTGAACCATTATAATTTGAATATAGATGTTGATCCATTTTTAAGAAGTGTAATATTCTTTATAGATTCAAGTTAAACACATTAATCATTTTATTAAAATTATTTATATTGATGATGGTGACTTATATCCCATTGCATATTTTCCAATGTATAACTATATTTTACAAAATTTTATTATATTAAAACCATTATTTTATTAAAGATTAGTTAATACCACACTATCTGTTTATTTATATTTACACCCATGGATGGTATGAGTGTAGATGTGCCTCAATTAACCACATAGGAAAATGCAAAGAAAATACTCTTTTTACTTGGAGAAATCAATCCAAGAGTAGGTTTTACTTTATATATATTTTTATTGAGGATGCTTTTAAAAAAATAAGGAAATTTATTCTCTAGGTGTCCTAACAGTTTTTATGTTAGTGTATAATATTTTATATAAAATATTATGTACATTATTTATAGATATTTAATCACTAGTTATCAAGGTGATGATTCCATAACAGTATAAATGTATTTATAGACACATTTACACTTTTTCATGATGCTGTATTTATAGTTAGGATTGAATAAAATTAAATATATCATCTCTTTTATTATTTCACTACCATATACACATATTTTAATTGGTATATTTTTCCACATATATTATTGAAATGATTCATGAAATGGTGAATATTTGAGCTTTACCAAAAAATCACATCTATTTATTATATTTCAACTAATTTTTCTAAGACAAGAGTTTATTCATATAGACATTTCACAAGTAAGAGTAGTGAGATATAATTTATTAATTGACTTTATTTATATATGATATGGGTATTTTTTTGGGATTTATAAATTAAAATAATTTCACTTTTATAAATTATTACATAAGAATTCAAAAAAATGATCCTTTAATAGACAGTCAAGGCACCAAAATTTTCACTCACTCTAAATAAAATGCTAAAATGAAAAAAATTAATTAATTATATGAAGGGAATATTTTATATAAAAGTTAAATATATAATATAGTAATATTATCTAGCTCCTAATAATAAAATTATCATATTTTTATCCCTATTCTATAGTTTAGTGTATACAATGTCTCTAATAGGTAATACTACGGTGATTTTTTGATAATATGAGAATATTATTTGAGGTTTTTTAAACATAGATATTATATATTATTGGATTATATAGTAAATATTAATATATATATATATTTATTTATTTATTGATGAGTTGAAAAAGATAAACGATAGTGAACACAATGACCTATTTAGGCTATAACCATCTACTATCACTGAACCACCCTAGAATACACATAGATAATAGTTAATGGAATGTACTTATATTCAACCACCTCAAACATCATCCTCTATAAAAAATACAAAAATTATAAGTAGTTATATAGTAGTGGTGAATGATTAAGGAGAGTGGACTAATGGAACTTAGTATGGGTTTGAGGCTAATAAGTAATGGGGATTTTAATGTATGGTACTAATTTCTAATTTATTTGTTTACAATTGTAATTTATAAAAATGAAGTGGTTATTGTATATTTATATTAAGATTATTATATCATTATATTTTATTTTTTATAAGTATTTTTTTATTTAGATTTCACTTTTCATTCTATTTACAAAGATATGAACATATAAAGAATATAAATATATTTTATATTTAATTTAACATGATTGTTTTGAAATTATCTTGTATCATCTCACCAATGTGTTTCAATTTAAAGAATAATATTTTTTTATATTAAAAAGGATCTAAATTTATCGATATATAAAGAGAATTTTATATAATATTATCTCTTTTTATATTCTAATTTGGATATTTCATGATATGCTGTAAATAAATTTATATTAAATAATCATTAATTTAAAATATAAAACAAGTGATATTATCCACTATATATAATAATTTTTAATTTTACCATTCCAAAATCATATTTATAATATTTATTTTGTGAAAATTCCTGGTAAAGAGTGTTTTAGGAATATATTAAATATAATTGAAATTTTTCTACAGTTAAACATATTTAAGTGTGATTACTATCATGAATAACCATGTAGAACAAGTTTGAGGACCACAAAGTTCATTTGATGATTCGACGAAATCATGATGAGTTTCTTGTAAATAATTTTTCGTTAATTTTGTTGTATAATTGAAAAAATAATTCAATTCAACAGATTTTACTTTGAGGTTAATCCAAAATATTAAATGAAAATTCCACAACTAGAGCAACAGACTGCATATTTCTTGGATTTTTGGGAAGTGTTTAAATAAAGGTTCAGAAGAACATTATATTCAAGAAATAAATATAAGCATTTAAAAACATGGTTAACTGACCATCACATAAGGATAAACAAGTCGTGAAGATGGTGTCAAGTGACTATGTAGTTTAGTTGACCTCTTATTGACTAAATATATATAGAATATGTTTTCAAACCTTAACATCTAAGTAAAGTTATTTTTAATGAATTTCTAATGACCTAGATAGAGGATAGAGGATTCTTATAATTTTAGCTTTAGAAACAAAATAAATAATGTTAAAAAGATATTTTCAAAATAGAGAATATAAATATATGAGTAGGAAAATCATTTTTTCGAAAGATGTTATTTTACCTTTCATACACTTTTGAGAATAATAGTTTCAATCATCTATTTTAGAAAAATAAGTTAATAAATCTACTATAACACTATTATATAAAGAATTATTCCATTAAAATTAAAGGAGACTTCTATGGTTGAACCTAATTCCATCCCACAATATCTTAATATATGGAATAATATATATTCACCACATATTTTTGTTAAAATCAAATAAAATTATTTTATTTTATATTTGGGTTGAGTGGGATTCATTAATTTTTTAAATTACATTATCGTATCTCATAAAAAATAATAGTATCCATTCAATTTATTAATATGTAAACATGTATTTATTTTGCCACATAGTTTATAGGAGTGTTTCTAGACAGTGGACCTAGGTAGTATTATCTAATTTATTTCATACAAACGAATCAACTTTATAGACTAAAATATTATACATAAAATATATCTATGTATTGAGTATTATTTTTAGTGTTTCCATCTATGTAATGGTATGGGATTCCTACATGGATGTGAACCCTTGTATTATTTCAAATGTTATTTATACCAAATTTATGAAGGTTCTTACACATCTTTTTTGATTGGTTATTTTTTATACCGCCTTTTTTTCTTATTTTTATTATAAAGAGATATGGTATTTCAAATTAATGATTAATTTATAAAGTGTTTTGTATTTAAAAAAGTTATCATAATTTTATTATTAGAATATTCTAGTGTGGTGGTAGTTATTTTCTATGTAATAATAACTAAAAGGTTAGATTATATTTTAAAATAATTTAAGAAATTCAACATCAATTATTTTAAAATGATTTAGAAATTTTCAAAACCTTACCTCAAATTATTATTCAGAATGATAGTTTTTGAATTGAGGGATCATTACAAACTATATTAACGTTTTAAAATTTTTTTTTTATATTTATAATACTTATTTAACCTCCATCTATCGTGATATTATATTGAGGAATGGAATTATTGATTCATTTATTGTATTTTTGTGTTTTTTATTTAGTCATATTTAAATGAAAAAATATTAAATTAACAACACATACTTAGTAAAAAATAAAAATGAATGAAATGTGGATAATTTTTTTAGACCTATAATCATAAACACCATATATGAATTATAAAACTATAAAAACATAATGACCCAAATTTAATAAAAAAAATATATTACATCTTTTTTAATATAAATAATTATAAAAAAACTTAAAAAAATTATAGTCATGTATCATTGGTATCTTGAGAACATAATAGAACATTATAAAATAACATAAATTTGTGTTATTCTATTTTATAATGGTCTCTTAAATCCCATTTATCTTCTATCTATGAAAGGTATACTTTGGGGATATATAAGAAATGAGTGGTATTAAATTATTAATAAGGGTATACTCAGAGAAAATAATGGTGAAGACATATAACATATAAACTAGGAGGAATAACCAGATATCATACAAAAGTAGGATCATACGTAACCAGAAGAAAAATATTCATAATGAAAATTATATCATAGGATCAAGTAATCATGATAATTTGGCATAAGAGTATAACATGTCCTCATAGACATAGGTCAAGGTTCACTTCCAAGATGTCATAACATAATGTGTTAGGATAACTTTCCACAATCCACACATAGTTTCTCATGAGATGTAATCATTAACTAAAATATTATAAAGGAGTTATTTCACTCTAACCTATCATAAAATAATATTATATTCCTATGAGTGGTACATATAATAAAAACATTCGAAAATAAAAAACATGATGAAAACCTTCTACAAATAAATTGGTTGCAAAATCATGTCCCAAAGCCTAACCAATGATATATCATAAAATTACCCAAAAAAATAATTGATTTGGGAATTTTATACATTCATAACTGAATAATGAATCAAATTTCATGAATATATAACTCATGTGGAGGCAAATATTAAGAAAATAGTTTCTAATTCAGTAAAAAATAAACCACAAAAATAATGTTTTCAAAAATGGGTAAGAAATACATAAAATATGGTAAGAGCAAAGGATTTTCATCTAATAAAAAATAAACTATTATCTATTTATATAAAATAATGATTATTTTATGAAATTAATAAAGTAAAAATACATTTAAAGGTTGAACAATTAAATGAAATAAGAAATATATAATTTTCACTTCATAGGGTTTTATTTGAGGAATAGATTGGGAAGGGAACTGGAAAAATATACACATCCCATAAAAACTTGGTATATATAGAGTAAACATATATACAAATAATATAAGAATAATATGTAACTAACTATAATGTATTGAGGGATTATGAGAGATAAATCGTAAAGTAAGAGAAGAATGGTGGTTTGGGAGTTCTCACACATCGTGTCATGACCCAGCTTAGTATATGCATCTTTCCTCCTAAATAATAAAATTAAAATTTTTATATAATTTAATAAAATAATATTTTAATGTTTTTTATCATTTAATATTATTCTATTAAATTCACTTATAATGATTTTAATTAACCATTATGTTCATGTACGTCATTTGGGGATGTTTATTTCACGGATGCAAGGTGCATAAAAAAATTAGTAATGGTCAAAGATCATGTTCAAACCTTCCATATATAAAAAATTGAAATTATTAGAACTTTATGACTTTACATATTTTTAAATGGTTCAAAATATCAATATTTTATCAATTGAACATTAATGAATTATGTATAAATGTTATCATTTAATGGTTTATTCATTTACGTTTGGTTTTCAACCCTGATAGAATTAATCTGTATTATTTTATTTTATGATTATTTATCCCTTTCATAATATGAGTAATAATATAATATCAGTATTAAATTCATATTAACGAAACTGATTTATTATAACAATCCATGATCAAAATAATAGTTGATTAAAAACAATATCATTATAGGTTTTTATATATGAAATGAATGAATTTGTATTTTAAAAATAAACCTATATTTTGTTCATCATATGGTTTTATCAATCATATTTAAATGTCTAAATATAATTTAATTTATGAAATGGAACTTGTTTATCATATTTATAAGGTTTACTGATAATAAACATTACAATTTAAGAAAAGAATAATGAGAATGAATTCTTACCTTACACCTTGGTATGTCTTTTTGGACAATTGAATTAAGTCTACAAAGGCTGGAATTTTGATTATTCTGAAACTCCCCAGTTTTTCTAAAAGGGATATGAGAAAAAAATTAAGATTTTTTTCAAGATAAGAAACATATTTTTTTAGGATAAGTGGCGTGGTTCTAGTCTTAATAAGAGGGTGAGAGGGGTGTTTTGAATAAATTATTAGAATATAATAATATTTCATAAAATAGAGATCATAAAATTGGCTAAATATTAAGGATCTTGTGAATTAATATAAAATATGGTATTATAATACTCATCTAACATCTATAAATACAGAAAATAATTCATATGTTTAAATTAAAAAAATATTATTTTACTATTTATGTTAGTATTTTAATAGTTATAAAAAATACCAAAACATCACCCCTTCTTAATTTTGACATGTAATTCATCAAATAACAACCATTTTTCTAAAAAATAAATATTGGTTAATTTTAATATTAAATTCTTGTATAAAACATACTATTTTATTTAATAATTTAATACATTATTTTATAAAAATATATAAATTAACCTATATTTTGTTACATTGATTGTATAATTATTTCATTGTATTTTGAAAAAAATATTTATATATTTATTTAATGAAAAATATTATTTATATATTTATATCAGAATTTAGTAGAATTGTTATTTCTCTATTCCAATTTTCATGTTATTATTCTAAATTTCATGTTACTATTATAAAAAACAATTTTCAATTGTAATATAATTTTATATTCCCAATAAAAACATCTTATTTTTATCATTATTCAATAAATAAATATTCAATAATTTTTCCTAATAATTCAATAAAAAGGACAAATTTATAATTATAAATTTCATTTTTATACTTTTTTTCTCACGTGTGGTAGTTGTTTCAGACCGTGGCATACTACAATTTCAAACTCATATCAGGTAATTTTTAATGTTTATTATCCCATTATTCTATTGTTATATTAAATAGTACATTTATGAATCTCATGAAATATTATTTATTTATGAAATTAAAAAATGTTAATTATTTTTATAGGGTGCTTGTGACATATTATACCATACCTTGTATGGAACACATATATATATTTAGGATTAAAATTTCATATGACAAATTCATTCTCGTTATATTATTTTCCCTTTAGAAATTTCATCCAAGAAATTTCGGATCATATTGTATGATAAATTCATATGAGAATACTTATATATCATTTCATCAATAGGTTCCCATGTTACCTATTTATACTTATGGTTTCTCCATAAAACATTTAAAAGGAATGTTTTTTTATTTTATAGATCATTGTCTCTAGGATCCATGATTATTATTTGATACTACTCAAAAGATAATGCATGCTCCATCTATATCCCTTAAAAATTAAATATATGTGTGGGATATAATATGTACATTCTTAAGGGAGATAAATATAATACATCATGTACATGAGATCAATGTTTATGAAGTTCTAGTCAGTATACACATATTTAATGTGATCAAGAATCTTATAGGGGATGATGTTTCTAGGACTAAGCATTCCATTCACCCTATATCACATGTCTTTCATCCATATAGATAAATAATAGAACATTTTATCTCCTACCTATAACTATATACCCTATATATGTTTTTTAGTATAGCTCCTATGATGAAATTGTGCTACTCAGATGTGTCCTTGGATAGATTTTTCAATTTATTACCAATATTTGACTAGTTAAGGTCCTAATTTCTTTTTAACTAATTATTTATCCCAATATATTTGAGTTCAACACATTTTAATTTAAATGGAGTTCTATGGTTACATATAAATGCTTGATTAGAAGTTATTATCGTTTGAAAACATGGCTATAGAGAGAAATTGATTCTATATAGCTTTAAAATCATGAGAAAAGTATTTGAGAATTAATTTTGGAGTTTTAATTATCCTTTCTATTTAGTAAAATATTTTTGTTTTATTTTCCATATTGAATTCCATATCTTTGTGTAATTAATGTTAATAAGTCTTCTAAAACATAGAAGTAAATGATAAAACCAGAGACTCTAATTTGTAAGAACCATATCATAAATTATCACGCAAAACACCCTTTAAATAGGTTTATTCATAAAATTATTTTATATAGTAATTGGATAATTTTAAATTAGAAAAACTATATCCATTTTTGAATTCATCTTATCAAAAAATTTCTTTTAATGAATTTATAAAATTTTTATGAAAAGGATGGTTTTAGTCAAAAATAATGCATTCATGAAACATGCAATTTGTATGAATTTATAATTTTATAATAGTGACCAATATGTTTAGAAAATTTTTTATGTAATAAAATATTACGTTAGGGAATAAATATTTTCATTTTAGAATATTATTTGAATTTATAAATCTTATGTTCAATGTTTTTAGAACAAATTAATATATTACCAAAATAAAAAGACTAATTATGGACTTTTATTTAAATTTGGTATTTTAAATAGTGTTTTGGTTTTTTATTTTAAATCCTCAATACCTATTTTTTTAATAATAAATAAAATTATTTAATTTAAATCAGGATCCAAGGTACTTTTATCTTATATATAAAATAAAATATTAAATAATTTATTTATTTAAAAAAAATAATGTGATTATGTGTATTAATTTTTAAATTATATTTTAACACCATTTGAAATTTTATATGATAAAATTATATATAAATTTTAAATTAAAAGTATTAAATTAGGTAAAAAATTCAATCTTAATATTTAACAATAAAATTAATTATTAAGGATAAAAATTAGTTATCGTAGTAAAAGTAAAATTGGTAAATTTGAGTTTAACCAAGTGTAAAAGCCTAATAAATTTAAAAACGTGTCTTGAATTGAATATTTGAGATTGGTGTCAACCATGACATGTTTTTACTATGCTTTTGTCCATTTATTTTCTTTGACACTTGAATAGTAACCCTATATTATTGAAAATATAAGGGTTACTTACAAAACAACCCTTTCCTTCATGTATAAAAAGGTAACATATTTAACAAATCAAGAATAAAATAAAATTAAAATTTTTACTTTAAACTCTAAAATTTTATTGTCTCTATATCCCTCTCTAATTAACAAAAGCCTTTGGTCACTCATTTTTAGTCCAAACCCATCAAATTAATGGAGACGTTCAAGGAAAATTCAAGTCCCCAACATGAGTATTATAAAATAAATAAGTCTGTTCTTGATTCTATTCATTAATATTTTTTTAATTTACGCTATGTATATTATCAAAACATGAAAATTGTTAATTTATTTGTTTAAAACAAGCGTACTAAGATGATAATATTCTACATAAATGATGTAATATTTTCATATATATTAATTATTGTTCCACTTCCTTCTAATTATGATATATATCCCTAATAAAAACAGGACAAGATAATTATGATTATGTTTCAATGATACTACAAAAAACCACCTTCTAATCATTCTTTAAGTCATGTTGTGTTCATGATTGTGTTAGTTTGACCATTTACTTGTACAATACATTTAATTAATACTATGAATTAATATGGGAAAATCTATCTAGTATAATATGATAAAAATGTTTAAAAAATGATTTTTTTTGTTTTAGAGATATTATATATATATATAATTCAAAAATTATTGAAGCACCCATGATTCATTAAAAAACCACCAAATCATGTTCAATATTAACATCATATTTAAGTATAATGTATAAAAAAACTCATGAAAAGAATTTGAATCATCATAAATTATAATAAATAACCCCTATTAATAACATTTTTTGCATCATAATAATAATATTGGGAGTAATAATGACTATAAAAATTGATATTATCAATCTAGTACAAGAGATCAAAACTATAAACACTAATGTATAAAATTAAAATAATTCATAGATAAAATTATTATATATTAAGAGAATGAATGAAAATGATATGATCATGGTTCTAAATTAAGTGATTAATATATATATATATATATGATATAGTATGATAAATTATGTTCAGGGAAGTCCTGAAAAGAACTAACAATTTTCTATCTCAAATTCCTCTCTTTTTGACATGTTTTTTACTAGGAACTTAATTTTTTATGAGGTATATACTACCAGTTTGAGATGTTATATCATTAAATTTGATAAATAATTCTATTTTAAGATAATTTTTAATCCCACTATTTCAATAGGATATGATTTAATTTTTACCCAAGCCATAAGTTGGGGTTTTTTGTCTCCATTTTCTTTCTTCCAAACTCATGTTATAATCACCACATATTTTCTCATTTTGCGTTGCATACATTTCCATAGATGCGTTTTTATCATGATAATATTGAAATATAAGTGATTTAAAATTATATGTTATTATATATATCTCATTTTAATTTGATTTAAGAGTTACCTTTTCTATGGTGGAAAACTATCATATGTTTTGGTTAAGTAAAATTGTGTGTAAGTTCCTAGAAAAAACTCCTTGTTTGGATTTGGAAAGGGGATGTGGCTATGAATTAGATTCACAATGCTATAATCACCCCAAAAATAGTTGGTGGAAAATTTACTCAGCCATTAACTTGATTCCTGATAATTGGATCTAAGACTACAAACCAGAAGAGACACTCTGTGGTGATATAATTTTTAATAAACACATGCACTTAATGATTTTTGATTAATTATTTTTCATACCATATCATTGTTATCCTACAAATGAATTTTTTTGAATCCAATTAATATATTATATGGATAACACAACACATTATAAGATAGCACGCCATTATTTTTTTGATAAGGGTGTTTAATGGTACCTTGATGATACCCCATGGAATCCACGTTGATTAAGGGATGTTTCCTAGACATGAATAATGTTGTATTTAATAGGGAATTATTTGATGTCAATATTTATCAATATAAGGATAGCCAATTTTTTTATAATAGGTTCCTTGGAAAATCATATGAGCAGTCTTTATAAATCTTATGATGAATTAATTATACATAATTAGGTGAAAGGTGGGGCCTAACATTATATATCCCCTCAATGCATTGAATTTTCTCATAAAACATTCATTGATTATTGGTGTATTCATCTTCCTATAGGAATATAAGTGTATTGAAACATTCCATTTACAAAATTTTTTGATGTATATCATTATAAATTCCATGAATTTGATATTAATGGTTATTGTATATCCGTGTTTTAATTTATTTTCATGAATATAGCATGCCTTCAGTTTCAGTTGATTATGGATTCATGTTTTAATTTATTCTTATCATATCACTTATGTTATGAATATATTGTATAGTATTCTATTGTCTACAACTCCACACTGTGAATCTGATCACACCCTTATTTTTTTCATTTACCAAGAAAATTATGAGGATGAATATGTTTAATTTTAAATGATATGATAGAAGGGATAATACATTTCTCACAATATGTTCTTATTGTGTCCTCTGTTTTCAATTGCAATATATGTTTGTTCATAGTATTAGAATACTACTAAATAGATAGATCCATAAATAACATTGGTACACTGTATTCATATTTTAATATAACAATTGGGTCTCAGTTTTTTGAGTCTGGGCTTATACATAAATCTCATATAATGAGTATATAAGAAAAATAATAGTGTTTTATTAAACCTTTCCCATTCTACAATGTATATTTTTGAAATTCAATTGAGTAAGAGGTATTCTTTAATAGTGAAGAAGTTGAATGAATTTGTAATCTGATTTAATATATACTATATGGAATTGATTCCAATACATTTCTTTAGAAAACACATGGGAAAATCCATTGTGATATTATTCCATTTCTATGTTTCTATAGCTAATTGTTTCAACATCTCCCTTTGGATTTTTCCATTACACCTTAATATTATTCCATACCATGAACATTGATGTAAATTTAGTAATCCATTTATTCATATTTTCTAAACAAATGTTCTTATATAAATATTTTTATATGTTTATGATAGTTGTGTGGATCAAATATATTGATAATTGAATAATAACTAATAACTCAGCTATCTAATGATCGTATTATAAACCTAATCATGTCCTAAATCATAAAACAACATTATTATTAATGCTTAAAATTTATATTGTCCAATTATTTATTTCGTCCACATTGTTTTTTATCTCCACATTATCCTTTTAATCTCCCTTGATCTTATCAAGGATTAATTTTTTTGGAATTCATTTGAGTTAGGTAGTGCATTTTCCCTCTTTTTTGATACCCATGTCTATCCTTTATATGTCTAAGAACAATGAATAATGTAAATTCGACACCATTGATAATGTTATAGTATCATTTCACAGTAGAGAATATGATACATTATTTTTCGTTCCATTACTGTATTAAATTGATCATCCATACACTATGATCAGATTTTATCATCATTGATGACATATGCTGAGATATTTTTTATAAATAGAAAAATTGTAATTTTATCATAATTTTGTATGTAAAACCTTTCTCTATATAGGTTATTCCACTAAATATTTATTTTTTAGATTAATTTATACATCCATAGATCATAAATTCAGTTAATTTTCTCATAATCCTTCAATTTTCTTAAGGCATAAAAAATCACACTATCATTTTACATATGTATATAACTAATACACTTATTTGATATATCACTTTATATCGTAAATCCTTCTCTATATAAGGGTGGAATGAGTAAAGGTGTATTTATTATCCTGTTATTTAACTATTTGAATACATCTTAAAATATGTCCATGCAAATATATTTTACTCATTTCTGAGTTATCATGGTTAGTGGGTTTGAGAATCATGAGATATTTCTAAAAAAATAATTGATAACATCTATATGACATTTGAAAACTAAGCATCTCTATTATGTATTCTTTTGGTCCATTAAATTATTTTCATTATATTTAAATCATTAATAGATATCCCATTTTCTTTTGATAACATTCCCTTATAATAAATCCTACTCAATCCCAAATTCACATTTTCTTAAAGATTTATATAAAATTTACATTTGTAATGTCATTTTCATAGAACCAAAATTCCCCTTATATTATTTCTTTAGTTTCGGGTATATGAGAATATAATATTTATAGTCCACCAAATTTTTTTTAATGTATTATTAGTAGACTCAATTCATGAAGTCTATGATGATTGTTGGAGAATTTATGAGTCTGAATGGTATCACCATGAAATCATAGTGTCCCTATCTGGAGTGAAAGGATGTTCTTGGAATATCATTATTCTTTACTTATAATTGCCGATGTAAGAAATAGTGATCCATAATTTAGCTGCACTAAGCCCCATGGTTTTTATTTATCCAGTCATTAATCCATATAAATGTATACTTTTTAGTTTTCATGATTTTCTTTAGTGCATTATAATAAATTAATATATATTTTTTATTCAACTATATTCAACAAAAAGTGGGTAGTTTTATCCCATAGTAATGTACTTGGGGGTGTGAAATCCTTGTATAAATTATCTTATAGTTTCACATTTAAATCTTCTTATTTAATAAGGGATATTATATAGAGTCACTTGGATATATGGAGAGATCTAGGTAGATGTTCTATTTAAAAATCAATCTATTAATTATAAGGAAGACCATGAAACATATCAATGAATACTTAAGTATATTTAAATACAATGGGGATTTCTTTAAAGATAATCATTTTTTATCCTATTCAATTAAATAAGATATTATTCCTCATAAATAAACTATATCAATTATTGTGATGGATTTTCCCAATGGAAATTCCTATTTTTTTGACCTCTTTTATAATTGAAGTGTAGTTTGAGAGATAAAATGTAATTTATCCCTCTTTCAAAATATATTGTTGGATACATATAAAGATACTAGTCAAGACATAGTATATCATAAAATTCTACTAAATGAATTATAATAATATTTATGGGGATATTCATTCCCTTAATTTTAATTTGAGATGAGTTATATACATGAGATGTAATTATTTTAACACTTTTTCCCTTATATAAATTAACCTACATGTATTTAGGTGATTTTTTAGTTTTTATAATAAAATTTCATGATATTAACGAATTCCTATAATCTAAATCAGATAGAAAATTTTCTGATCTTGAAGGAATAATAAGTATACATGTCACTAATTAGTTTTAATGACCCTCCTTAATAGTAGTGAAAACATTATGCTTATCCTTTATCCCTTGATTTTATGGTTTTTTAATAGGTTATCCTCAATGACCCCTAAATTATGTTAGAGTTAGTTTCAAAGAACCCAATAAATTTATTCTTTTTATTCTTAGAACATATACATGCTTATCTCAAAATTACTATTCTAATGTAACAAATTAATATGTTATAATTCCATTAGATGTTTTTTCTACATAAATGGGTTATAGTAGTTTATAAGATTTATGAGATCCTATAGATAGTATAATAGAATTCTAAATTTTTTATTTCCTATGATATAGATTCCTCATTAAGATATGAAAGTGATGATGTTTAACTATCAGATACATGAGGCTTATAAGATATTGTGAAATCTTCTCATGAAGTTCACACATGGTGATACCCATGAATGGAGTTCATCTAGATAGAATAAATAAGTGGAATTACCAAAGTTTTATGCGTAATTGTATTTTATTAATTGTGAATGTGTGTATTTGTTTTGAACATGAGGTCATTATTCATGTGGATCAGAAATTATGTATGTTGAGGTATGGATGAAAATGGGGATGATATAGGCTTGTAGATAGTAAGCACACTTTGGGTGTCTCATAAGTGATATAGAATTATTTTTTTGTTAATAATGGATTTTTTCATTTATAGTTAATGGAAGAAAACATATCCAACCCCTTGATTGAAATTAAAGTGTCTAGTATAAATCCATGGTAAACTTATTTTATATACATGGTCATTTTCAGTTATTAGCGAATGTTATATTGATATTATGGGGTTCTGGAACAAGTATAAATACTACGTGATGAAATATCAATTGAGATAGGGATTATATTATAAGATTATTGATTTTATAGAGGTTGTATTTAGGGTATCTTTGAATTATTCATTATCTAAAGGTTCCTTGATGTGTCTTTAGATGCTGATCTAGGTATTTATGTGACGTCTACATATTTCCATTGATAAAGAGTCCATGAATGTATCATATAGAGTGTATTCATAAGATCATGAGAAAATATATATTTTAACTACTGTAATATTATATATTTTAATTTTTATTGGTCTTATTAATAAGTAAATATTATTCAAAAGTCACATAAATATAAAATTTATCATATAAAATGAATATTTATTATTCATTGTTTGCTTATTATTTGTTTGAGGAAATAAATCATGTTATATGATTTAGTTGGTGAAATAATATCATTTAAATAAATAAATATTTATTTAATTATTTGATGGTATTAGACATAAAATCTTCCAAATTTTAATTATATTATTGTTACTTAAAGAATGTGTGGTGTGGGGTGTTTATAGAGTTAAAAAATGAGATCTATTGTGAAATTTATAAAATTTTTAACCACACTATAAATACTGAAGTTATATTATATTTTAGTGGTGGTTTTTATTTTTCTCTTGACATAATAAAATTAAATTTAATCTCCTCCATTCACTTAATATTAGTTGAATAATTTCCCATATGATTGAATAATATCCAATGGTGATTAAATCACCCCTATCATAACATTATTTGTTAATAATGATGTTCGAGGAGTATCATGGAGAACATGTGGATACATTTCGAGGATTTATAGTTTGGAATATCACATTAGAACATCGATACAAAATGGGTCATTTTCATATCCATGTCATTGATTATGAGAAGAACATCTATCATATCATCTACAAAAAAATTTTATCATTTGTTTTTTTATATCAAAAAAATTACCTAAGAGAAATGGGATGAAAGTAAATTCATATTATCCATATTTTATTTTCTAGATAAATTAAATCTTGTAATTTAAAATTTAAATTAGTTAATATGTATGATTCCATTAAGTGGTATAAAAATAGTGTTGTAAATTAAAATTTATATAATTCATGTAAATAATGATAATAAAATCCATATCGGTGTGACGACACATTGATTAGAGGCAGGGTGTCTGAGAAAATTCCCTCCAATGAAAGAATAATTTTCATGTTATTATTATTATTAATTTATTTTTTTGTTAAATAATTATAATATTAATAAATTATAAATAATTATTATTATTATTTTGATAAAAATTATTATTATTATTATGTAAATGTAGAGGGGGATGATTCACCATACAGGTGAACGAGGTGGTTGGGGTGAGAGGGGATTGTGGCATGTGTCATGGGGTCCATTACATGGGTGTGCCATATTTCATTTGATGTTTTATAAATGAATATTCTTAAGTATTTATGGGGTTTTAGTTTTAACCACGTCCCACATTTTTCCTATTTTTTTAAATGAAAATACGGGTGGAGTTTGGGCCTCAAGTGTTCTTCTTTTCTAACTCAATAACCATGGAGGATACATGTCACCATTCCAAATGAGATGTAGATGGATTTAAAATAACATTTTCTTTTAAATTTAAAAAGAGTGGGGTGTCTTTCCCCAAACACCTTATCCTTACACGTTTCAGTGAGTTCTGTGGCTTGACCCATGCTTAGGTAAGTCAACCCTACTTGAGCTGGGTTAGGTTAGGTAAAATCGAAATCATTTGGGTATTTTTGACCCACTTGGGGTCTATTGTACCACCCATGGACGTATTTTAATCTATTAATAATACATTAAATTTAATTATTTATTAATTAATTTAGAAAAATATAAAGAATTTAAAAAAAAAAATTGGAATCTAACATGATGAATTATAAATTAATTAAAGATTTTATCATGTTGAATTTTTATATGTCAAATATGATTTTTGAAATTTTTCTTATGTATATGGAGCACAATATTCGACCGACCCATGTATGTTCTATTTTTTGTTTATCTTATTTAATTATATAAATTAATTAATATATTTTATAATAAATTATTAATTACTTAAATAATTTATCTTTGAATAGATTTTATATCGAAAATTTTTATGTAGAGTTTTGTATTAACATTGAAATGTAATTTAATTTAATACCCAAAAAAGATTTTCGCATACACATGTGTAATTATACATATGTTATGAATAAGCATGAAATGACATGATTTAAGGAAAGTCTTGGAGAGGAACCAAATAGTTCAAATGCACAAGATGATGGTCAAGTGAGGCATTATAAGTCATTACCTGACTCGTGAAGTTTTACTTGGGATTTGATTGATCCATAATATACTTGATGGATCAACTATTAGATAATAACACATGATCATGTCTTATCTCATTTAGTTTTTCAACATGGTTAATTATTTAGTCATTATTGTTTATTAATGATCATAAATAATAAGTTAACCATCATAATGGGATAATATAAATAAACCAATGATGAATAATTCTCTATTATATAATGGTAATATTTTTTTATGATGAGTATATTATTTTTGGATTTTGGAGTGCACATAATAGAGAAAAAGGAATTTAGTTAATAAATTTGAAATGAAAATCTTACCTGACCACCTTCAAATCATTTTCGTGAGCATATTCTAGGCATTGGGAATATAAATATGCATTTATACCAATGAAATATTTGAGTGATAGAATTTTTTGAATTATGTAATAAGGGTTGTTTGGATTTTATAGACTAGTTAGAGAACTAATTAAATAATTAATTATGTCATAACCTGTAATCAAGCTAATGTAATAAAATATCTTATTATTTTTATTATAGAAAAGGAAATGTAAAACAACAGAATCACTATGATGATTCATGTATAAACAAAATTTCCCATCAAGTATAAATTAACTAGACTATTAAAGGATCCTTACTAATGTACGACTACATGAAATCATGTTTTATGTTTTGGAAACCCCTATCACTTTTTATCCATGTTAGTGAGTAGGAGAGGGTGAAAAAGATGTATATAGTTGACACATGAATGATAATTTTTTTAGATGAATCATGTTAAGAATTGCATATACTTATACGAAGTCATAACATTAGGACATGGATGGATTCACCATGTTAACTTATCCCTAGGAAATAAAAAAATGAAAATGAGATGTAAATGATAAATGAGATTAGAACTACACTATACAGGTTTAAGTTGGATGATGGATAGCTAGTTATTCATCTTAAACTCATGATGTTGAATTAAATTGAATAATTTTATTATTTTAGAATCCATATAGATAATAAATTAATGATAAATTTCAGTCTATCATCCTTACCACTCATATTATTCATTATATTTAAAAATTATAAAATGAATAGTTTGGAGAAGTCCCTAAAATATATTATCTATATTATTTGAAATTTTGATTGGAATATATCATAACATTTTAATTCATTTATCATGGTAAATAAAATGAATTAAATGTTTTGAAGGTGAATGACTAGGTTAATATCAGTGTTAACTTTTCAAAATCTATCAATGAAACATAATATTTAGAAGGTGATCAATGTGCAAGAGGCCAATTTCTTGACAAGTAGAAAGATATTTTCAATGACCAAAACCTTATTTTTTGATTTTTTACAAAATAAAAAATGTCTTATATAATATAACGTCATAGAAAATATGTATAGAAAAATATATAAATAATTTTAATTAATTAAAAACCTTACATTATTTAGAAAATAAACCCATAAAAATTTCAAACATTACAATGGGATAGAATATATAAAAATAGAATGGGAAAATTTGAACTTTACAATAACTATGAATCATCATCCCATGAACAAAACTATAATAAATATATATAGTGTTAGTAAAATTATCATTATTTTAAAAGAGGAAAAAAGAGAAAATCTTACAAGGAATTCTATTAAATAATGTATGAAAAAATTAAATGGTATTTGTAAATGGTAATAATACCCTTGAAATAGTATCCTGGACATTAGGAATTGTACCCTGACCATTGGTATAGTAATCTGACTATTGGTTAATATGAATGTGGGTCAATATGACCATTGGTAATAATTATCATTGGTAATTAGTGTTTATAAAGGGTAATGAAAATTGATAATTTATGCATAAAGTAGAAAAGAAATCCTTAAATAGTAGATTCATTCCTTTTGAAACTCATTTGTCAAAATTTGAGATGGAGGTAGTATCATTGGGGTTCTCCCCTAAACAATCCAAATATAAACATCAAAAAGTAAGGCTTGAATAAAATTTCCTATAAGAGAAGTCCATGTTAGTGAAGACAACCACTAGATTAATCTTAGTTGATCCACCCCATGAATCTACCCCCACCACACACAAGACCCATATGTGGTTTTCTAGGGTAATAAGGGGTTATTTTTCTAGACCATAGTCTCATAAAATTGTAATTTTGTTTTTATAAATAAAATAGTAATTTCAAGAATCCCATTTTAATTATTTTTTAATAAAATATATACTCATAAAAGTAGAATTTGATAATAATATTTGTTTTTAAAAAAATAAAATGAAATAATATTTTCAGAAAATATATACACGTTAAAATAAATTAAGGGATTCTAAAAATCATTTTTTAGTTCTTTTAAATTTGGGAATTAAAATTATTTCAAATAGATTTTGATAATCCCTTTACTTATAAAATAGTTTTTTCTCATTGAAATACATTCATTCAATCTAATTATTATATCTTTTTAATTCATGTTGTATACTGTCATGTGATTGAATTCATTTCTGGAATTAATCACTTTTACATAGTAAATTATTATTTTAAAAATACCCAAACATGTTCCTTTTAAATGGGTGTCAAATTAGATGTAAATATATTTTATTGAACATGGATTTAAATTTTTTATACACATTTTTCCTTATCATAGGTTAAAAAGAAATGAAATATCCAATCCTTCACGAACATGTGTACAAAAAAATTTAATATGAAACTTGTTCATTATTGAAAATTATTTATTGATGAATTGAGTAATTATGATCTATGTAGATCACAAGAATTAATACATATTAAGGCTTATCCTTGAATGTTCTCTAAAGAATTTGATAGGGATTTTAATTCTAATGAATCCATGTTTTATGATACCTTGGTGAAAAAACATGGCAATTATGATTTACGCCACCTTGGTTATAAAAGTTTGTGATATGATTGTTCATGATTCATTTTTATGGTATATCCACAGCTCCATGTTTTGATTCATGGTCATTATATTATTATATGCCTCATGTTCATATGATCAAGGCCCTTTTTATTCCTTATGGTCACATGCCAAATATATCCTTTGTTTATTCCCTTATCAGGATTTATGGTCACCCCATTATTTTGATGTATGCCTATATGATATGAGATGTAGTAAAATTAATATTGGATGATCTTTTGAAGGAAATTTTATTGTGTATTTGAAGAATGTTTATGTTTTTTTATATATGTTTCTAATTTCGGGAAAATTAATCCTCAAAATATCATATTTATTATTTAGTGTTGTACCGTGAAATCAATGTATTATATACTAAAAAGGTCAGTATTCCATAGTTACTATCATAGTAAGGTTTAGTTATTTATATAAATTAGGACTAGAAAAATTTATTGAAAACCCTAGGGATAATCCAAAATGTAGAAAGACATCCTAGAATTTTGAAATTATATCGTGAGTGGTTTCCATGAAGCATCATCCCTGTCTGGATACTTTAGGTGGATATGTCTCTAGAGTAGTTGTACATTGTAGTAATAACCCCAAATAGGGAATATTTGGAATTGAATTGATCATCGCATGGTACACAATTAAAGGGGAATTTATTTACACCTATTTTGACACTTCTAAGGGGATTTGTTGGATTAATTAAATTATTTCATGAACCATTATGATGGATATAAAGAAAATGTAATTATTATGATAGAATATTAAATAATATGTCTTTTTGGAATGGCTTTTAATGCTTAAAATCCCATTTTATTTATATAATTCTTAAAAATAAAATGTTTATCACTAAGGATTTATTGTTTAAGTAAAATGTTTGGAATTCAGAGGAACCTTGTATATGATTAGTACAAAGGATGATGTTCCAATGAAATTCTTTTATATGGGAATAAATATTCTTGGAACTAATCTTATTAGTTTTTAATGTGCTAAAAGTGTATAAGATATGTACTTATATTTCAGATCTATCATAATGTGTCGAATATTAGTATCTCAATGTAAGAAACAAAGGGAAGACGGTGTAAGATTATTATAAAGTACATTTATTTAAGTGTAGGTAGCTTGGAAACCATGAAAATAAATTTCCAAATTATAAGATAATGAAGGCTAAATACTATCAACTTTAATATAGTCCATGTGAGAAAGGTCATACTTTCACAATCACGATGGATGATGTGGAGAGTCAAAATTATGTGTTGGTAGGTACAATCGTTGTTCTCTCAAAGATGTAAAGTTCTTCTTTTGAATGTGGTTCTTCCTATACCTTTATTTTATCCATGTTTACAGAGATTATAGGATCAAACCCTAAATTTTTATATTTAATGTTATTGGTTAATACTTATAGATGGATAATCCAAGATTCATAGGTTTATAAAAACTATAATATCCACTTTGGAGAGTATAATTTCATTAAAAATATTGTTTTCATTACCATGGTGGAATTGAACACTATACTAGGGAAAGATTGGCTGTCAATGTATAATTATAAGATAAATTGCATATGAAAAGAAATTTAAATGGCCTTGAATTGATAACATAGATTTATTTTAAAATGATATGTATCCTAGCTTTATATTTGTCTATAATCACCCAAAATATCCTTCTTTATAAAGATTATTGGTGAAGCGGGACAATAAAATAAATGTATAAAGATAAAAATGTACCAACTGTTCGGGAATACATTGATGTATTTCTTGATGATTTACCTAGAACTCCCCCAAAAATATAGGTGTAGTTATCCATTGAACTAATTATTAGATCAAAACAAATGCTTAAAGCCTAATATAGATTGGTATAAATATAATTTGATTAATTATAGAACAAACTTCTATATCTTTGAAAAAAATTACTCGATGAATTTTACTATTTGGGGAGCACTTATTCTCATTGTAAAAAATAATAATGGATCAATGTGGTTTTAAATTGACTATAGATAACTTAATGAGATGACATTGAATAAAAAACATCCTCTTATAAGGATGGATGATTTGTTTTAACAATATCATCGAGCTTAATTATTCTCCATGACTAACCTCTGTTTGGGGTATCATCATTTGAGTGGGAACAAAGAAGATATACCAAATAATAAATTCTGAAAAATATTTAGTTATTATGATTTTTTATTCCCTTAATAATTAATAATGATTTTTTCCATATTTATGGTTTTTTAATAGATTATTTATGTAATACCTTGATAAATTCCTGGTGGTCTTTATTGATGATATTATTATATATTAAAAATACAAGAGGATAATGAGGATGAACTAAGTATTATATAAAAAACAATTGGTAAGGGTAGGAGGTTTATAAAACTAATAAAATTTGGATTTTGTTTACAAGAAGTATCATTCTTGGGAAACATTATAACCAGTGAGGTATCTCAATTGATCCTATCCAGACAAAGGCTATAGACGAGTGGCCTTATCCTAAATCGATAATAAATATTCATAGTTTCCTTGGATTAGAGGGTTATTATAGATGTTTTGAGTAAATATTTTCCTTAAATTCTATTCTAATAACAATGTTATGTAAAAAATGAGTTAATATTATCAGGGAAATGGAGTGTGAATAATGTTTCAATGAGCTAAAGAAGAGTTTGGTTAGTACACCTATTCTATCTCTACCCTCCATCAGGGAAGGACTTTTTATCTAAAGTGATGTATCTCTAAAAGTTATTGGTTTTTTCTTCATTCTAAATGAAAACCTGATCACTTATTAATATCGATCTTTAATGTCCCATTACCCAAATTATCCTACTCTTCTCCAAGATTTAGTTGTAGATAATTTTTATATAAAGATATAGAGAAACTATTTTACAGAGAAAATGTGATATATACACAAGACACCAATGTCTAAAGTATTCATTCATAAAAATATAACTAAAAATGGGACAAATAAGATGGATAGTTCTTATCAAAGACTATGATTGTTAATTTCATTATGACTTTAGAAGAGAAATCTATGTTGTAGATACATTGATTAGTAAAGATCATGGTGTTATGGAAATTATGATGATTAAAGGATATCCATTGATCAAGGAACTAGTAAGGATGGACATGGGAATCCTAATAGAATTGAAATCATTATTCATTTCATAAAAAATTTCTCAAACATTATTAATATATATGATTTAGATATATTAAAGTGATTATCTTATGGTGAAAAAGAAGATAGATTATTTGAGTAATGGAATGTTTCCTAAATTAATTATTGGTCAAGAATATGTTCTAAAATTTAGTACAAGGATATGTGTCACATATAGTTATGTTATAATAAATGAAATGATTGATGAATCTCATATGTAAAATTCTCTATATATCTTTAAAGCACTAAAATGTATAGGTAATATTGCGATCATTATTAATGGGATAATAAGAAAGGGGAGATTTCGGAATAAAATGAAAGGTGCTTAGTGTGTCAATAAGTGAATGTGGAGGGATAACATTATAATGGATTATTGTAGACACAACCCATACATTTATAGAAGTGGGGAAACATCTCTAAATAATTCCACTTAGTCTTGGAAATACATCCAAATGAAAAATTGTGACATGGGTTGTGGCGAATCAAATCACCAATAATTCCCACTACATCACTATTTTGGAAGTCTTCTCTAATGACCAATATTTCAAGATATATAAAAAATAAGTGGTGATTCTTAATGTAAAAAATATTTTTATAGTTTTTCACCATAATCCAAGGTTCACTTTAAATTTATAGATAACTCTCCCCCATGCTCTGAATACTAAGTTGAATTTCATTACAAGCTGTCAACCTCAAACCGATAGCCAATATAAACTAAATATTCATAAATTTGATGAAATTATAAGGTATTGAATAATGAAATTTAATGTTTGATGGGATCAACATATATTTTTATTTGAGTTCTCATAGAAAAATAGTAGTCCAAACAAGTATTCAAATAGATATATATGAATTTATATATAGAAAGTGATGTAGAAAATCTAGTATTTGGGATGAATTTTTTAATAAGATGATACTTGGACCTAATATTATGCAATAGATGATATAAATGGTTTATTACATTCAAAAAATATATATTATCCCAAGGTACGTTTTCCCCTTTGATATCCTTCATTTCATAAGAGTAGTGGCTTATCACCATGAACATCCACTAGCCATGGCTCATGTTCATGATGTGTTCCACATATGAATCTTAATAAAGTAAATACCTAACCCCTCACATGTAATGAATATGGAGGAGGTACAAATGAAGAGTAACCTCTCTTATTAGGAGTATCTATTAAATATCCTAGAACATTAATAAAATTTCTTATACAACATGAAAAACACATTTTCAAAGTGCTATGGATAAAGAATAAAGATGAAGAGGGGACTTTTTAACAATTTGAAAAAATGGGAAAAATTACCCTTAAAATTTTAAACTGATAGAATGAGTTTGGGATGAAATTTCATAAAGGGAAGAATGTAATTCCCCATACATTATTAGTTAATTTTGTTTCTTTTATAAATGTTTCTTATATTATATATTATTATATGCGTATAATATATAGTAACATATAAACTATTTTAATTAATAAATATTTTTACATTAGTTACAAAATAAACCCACAAATGTTCCCAACATTACATTGAGATAAAAAATATAAAATAAGAAAACAAGAATGGGAAATTTTTTGATATTTTCAATATTCTAGAATTGTTACCCCAATGGAAAACACTATATAAAAGAAAAATAATATTAGTAAAACAATAAACATTTTAAAAAAGGAAAAAATATATATACATGTGAGGAATTGTAATTTTAAATGTATTAATAAATGAATAGGTGTATATAGATGGTAATATGACCATTTGAATAGTAACCCAACTATTTGTAATAGTAACCTAATAATTGGGAATAGTAATATGAGCATTCGTTAATATGACTACCAGAAACTATGATTTTTGGATAATAGTGATTATAAAGGGTAATAAAAAATTATAATTTATGATGAAAGGAGAAATAATGGCCTCAACTAGTAGAGTCAGGCCTTTTGAAAACTATGTTTTAGAAATTTGGAGAGACGTAAAATCATTGAGGTTATCCCTTGTCCAATACCAATGAATTATTCAATAAGTATGACATGAATTAAATGAATACATAATGTATAATATAAATTTTTTTATTTTAGAAGGCATTATTTTGTGGAAAATTAAATTTTCCATGTACAAATTAATCTTAAAAATAGAATTTGGTCTTAAAAAATAAAAATAATATAAAAATATTTTAAAAATTAAAAACATATAAGAAAAAACTATGGTTTATCGAATGATTTTTTTAATTTCCACAACCCCTAATTTTAAGACCAATATTTGGAAATTAATAAATAATTTATCCTCTAAAACTATAAGTACCCACAAATTTCCTAATCCTCTAAGATCTAAATCCATAATCCCTAAATTTATGGTCATTTTAACTCCCAAAGAGTCCCTTGAAAGAGTCTTTATCTCCTCAAGGTCCTATCAACATGTTTTAGGAATAAAATCTTCAAGGTAAGATAATTATATTCTTCTTCTGTTTCATTAAAGCACCTTATTATTTTATGTGTTATAAATTTTAGATTTTTATTTATTTATAGATACTTTCTATTCTCTATTTAATACTAATTTTTTTTACTAATGGGAGAACATTGTTCCTTCTCATTATTCTCTCACTTTAATCTATATTGTATGTCATTGTGATACTGAATGCATTTCTTTAATTTCTATCTTTTACATTAGATATTATTATTATTTGAATACCCAACCCTTTTCCTTTTCTATGAGTGTTCATTTAGATGTAATAATATTTTATTTATTAGGTATTTACACGTATTAAACCCAATTACCCTTCCCATAAGTTAAATATAATTAAATTTCCAGGTCTTTAAGTACTTATATACTAAAAGTTTTTATTTCATATCTATTTTTTATTATCAACATGTTATTGATTAAGTGATTAATTATGATCAATGTGGATCACATGAATTAAAACATATGAATGGTTTACCATAATATCCCTCCATTTCATTGGGTAAAGAATTTATTTCTAAATATTACATGTTTTATAACACCTTGGTGAATAAACATGGTAATTATTATTTATGAAACTTTTGTGATAATACATTGTGATATGCTTATGAATGTCTCATTTTTATGTAATATTCACATTTCCATGTAATGATTCATGATAATTATATTATTATATGCCACATATTCATATGATCATTCCCCTTTTGTTGGTTTTTATAGACAAATTCTAAATATATCCATTATTTATTCCCTTATCAGGCTTTATGGTCACACCTTTCGTCTGATGTATGTCTTTAGGATATGAGATGTAGTGAAAGTAACTTAGGATGAACCTTTTAAGTATCTCTTCAAGTGAATTATAATAATATTTATGTCTTTCATGTACTATGTTTCTAATTTCCAAGAAACTATGCCTCAAAATATCCTTTGAATTATTAATTATTTTACTCTAAAATGAATGTTTTATGTATAGAAATGCTAGGATTCCATAAAAGGTCATTAGGAGAGGAACTATAGTGAATTAAAGATTAAACAAAATTCACATTATATTTAATAATAAATGTTTATAAAATATATGTTTAACTTCTTAGGTATTATCTATTATGGTTAACACATATATTTGTATCCAAATAGAGGATCCAAAGATGTTTAAATTTTTTTAAAAGATTAAAATTTATCTTCATGGTTCTAATGAATTTTGAACATCAATATCACCTATAAATGATCAAAATTTCAAATTACAAAGTAGACATATTATTTTATTTGAAAATATTTTAATTAATTGGGTGTTATCAAAAAATTATCTAAATGTCATGTTTAGACACACAATGAGACTATTTTTTATTTGGAATAAGTTTATGTACACTATATATACACATAATATTTTATTCAAATGTGAACTACAAGATATTTTATCTATACTAAATACAAAAAAAAATATATAATACAAAATAATACCTATTTATTTGTATGATAATTTTTGGTCAAGTGAATCTTAAAGAAAATTCCAATAATATACCAAGAAATTTATTCAGAATATTCTATGATAAAAAACATTTGTATTTGAAATTATTAATTATTGTTTTGAAATATGTAAACCCATATTACTTTACGAATGTTATAAATCCATAGAGATTAATAAATAGTACATATTGATTTGTTTTAATTGTTAAATTATATTATAGGTTAAAATTCATTACTTAATATGATTCATTAAGAGATTAAGGAATATAAAAGTATGGTAGAAATGTTTCATAGTAAAAGATAAAACATTATATAAAATTTTATGTTATATTATATTATAAAAAAGATTTCATCAATCCCTATGTAGATTTGAATCATTCCTAAACTCGCATTTCCTTATACAAATACCATTTTAAGGCTTATATTAGCAATAAACATACATAAAAGAGAACAAAAACTATATCCAAATAAATTATAGTAAGCAACTAACGATATTAATATCCCAATGATTGAAACATAATATTATCATAAAACAATTTGATACTATAATAAAAAACCATTTATTTATTAGAAATTTTAGGGTAATGATAGAGTTCGATGAATTCAATTCTCAATATGCATGTGAGATGGAATGGGAATAAAGACTCTATATAAAAAAGAGGGTGGAGTTAGTCTTGAGAATCAAACATCATTGGAATGATAAATCAAATGATATAATATTTTATATTAACTAATTAGGTGATATATTATTCATTTATTATAATAAACTCTTATCCTATAAGAAAGAAGTAATTATAAATAATCATAAATATGTAAGAAGATTTTAATTTAGAAATGGAATTCTTATAAAAAACTTATATTTGAATTTTGGAGTTATCTATAGAAAATGTATATCTCACTTAGTCCCAATAGTATTCAAGAAAGAGGTAAAAAAATATAAAGTTATTAAATATTTAATGAAATGGAGAAGGATTCCACCTGAACCGACACTCGAACCAGTTCACCACTCGACCCGAATGGAATTCTCCATCCCCTAGGATGGGGACTAGTTCCTTGGAATACCTAGAAACATTTATAGGTAAATTTTTCCCTAAATTAATAGTTAAATTATTTCATAAATTTATCTACATTCTACAATAAACTATACAAACATTGGAAAAAAATTCCACATCATGTAAGTATAATATTAAATAAACAAACTTGTTAGACAGTTCATAACCAGCAACACAGATTCAACCCATTTTAAAAAATATACATCATAATCATACACAATTAATACAAGAAAAAATAGAATAACCATATGTAAAAAAATAATTTAAGACATATATATAGATTGTCTTCTTGGTCAATAAAACGATATCCAAAATAAAAATTACTCAATCAAATCCCAAATCCAACTTCAAGAAACAATATGTGTCTCACCACCTCTAAACTCTTCAATAATAAAATAAAAATAACAAAATTTTGTTTTAGATGAAACATAAAACATAATATATTTATGGTTGATCTTTACATCCCACTAGATCCCCACCATTTAAGTCTATGATTTTTTATAAGGCTTTTTATAAATCATATTTTCAAAATGAAACTAATTAATACGATATTAAAGTAAAAACAAATGAAAACCAATTTAAATTCCATTATCAATTTTTAAGAAAATATTTTTGATCCTAAATTAAAAAATATTTTTGGAAGGGTTTCTCAACCAAAGGCATATTTTGTGAAACACACATTTTAAAATCTACTATAAATATCAAAAAAAATTGTCTCTAATTAAAAATGGGTTTTCCAAGATTTTCTAAAAACCATTTAAATAGAAACAAACCATACATAATGAGTTCTTTAAACCACAAAGTAATAACCACAATTAAAATGATAGATAATAAAGATAAACAAGTTAAGGGTTCCACAATGATACATTTAAGGGAAATTGAATTCCAACTGAGAAGAGAATCCCATAATTAAACCACCAATAAATTAATATGTTTTTCATGGGATCCACCCTTGTTCTTAATGTGAGGAAAAAATAACTTAATCAAATCATCATAGATCATATACCTGTATATACTCAGTCAAAATTATAGAAAATTCACCCAACTATCCCACACTGACCAAATAGTAATGTAACCTCTCTATTAGAACAATCACATAACTAGTGGACACTAGTAACATGTAAACAAACTAGTGTAATATAAGTGTAGATGTCCCACTTAGTAAATTTTTTTCCATTAAAAAATCAATGTGGAGGTGATTGAAGAAGCAATCCAAGAATTAACTATCCCTAAACTCCATCACCCTCACATAGAAAGACTACTTTACATATCATACATCCATCAGATAAATAAATCAAACCCCTCAAAATAGTTTGATATGAATCACAAAGTGGTAAAAATACATATTTGGGAAATAACTTATAGGTAATGTAATATGATCACATAAGAATTAAACAGCATGGTTTATAAAGTGTTAAATAGTCCATGACTATAAAACATATCATGAAAGACAGGACCTTATGCATTTTTTAAATCTCTTATTTAAATTTATTTTTAAATTTTATTAAAACTATAAGAACCATATACATTTCAAATACATCCACTAAAATATGGGGATTTCTCTTTGAAAAAGATAAGATCAATGTTATTTCATTTTAATCAATAACAATTTAATTTTCCCTTAAATAATTTTTATAAGGTTCTTGTAAAATCATTTACTTCAATAAATATTTAATTTTTCTCAAATAATGCCATTTTTAATTCATTTTTATTTAAACACCTCATTTTAAAAAAAAATTCTTTAAAATGACGTTTCCACACTTTTAAAACCAAAAAAAGATCAAAATCCAACACACTAATATCAATAACTTTTATAGATCCTCATAGTAATTTCATAAAAGCACGAAACATGAAAACATTCTATTCTAAAATGAAAAAAAATTACAAGATTAATGCATTGTGCCAAGGATTAATGTCATTGAAACTATTTAAAAACACCACATAGATACAAAAAATATTTTACTATCCAAAAATGAAAAATTTAAAGCTCATGTATACATATAATTAAAAAATAAATCAATTTCATAGAGAAAAAATAATTGGAAGAAGTCGAAATCAATACAAGAGAATCTACAACGTGTCACTTATGAAAGATATCACCTAAAAAACAATGGAGAGTATGTATATAGACTCTAGATACCCAAATACCCTATA
Source organism: Viscum album (assembly GCA_963277665.1). Classification (NCBI taxonomy): domain Eukaryota; kingdom Viridiplantae; phylum Streptophyta; class Magnoliopsida; order Santalales; family Viscaceae; genus Viscum; species Viscum album. Next base: position 562,242,023 of record OY728162.1, read on the forward strand.
TTAGGTCTAATCTATACCCAACATCAGCCAATGTGGCCTCTAGGGATCACGAGAGAAATAAAACTAAGATAAGTGAGGGTAGAAGTGGATAAAGATGGGTTTAGAAGAGGATTTACATTAGATACCCTTTGAAATCTGGTCAAAAAGACCAATTTTAAAAATATGTAAGAGAAGATACCTCCCTTGATATCTTTAGGGTCAGTAGAGCTGTATGGGGGATATGATGAGATTAATAACTATAAAATTTATGGGAACTTTGAAAAAATAACTTATATTTTTAAAAACTAGGCCAAAACACAGTTCTTAATCATGGTCATGAGTAATAATATGCCAACTGTTTTGGTTACCCAATATCACCAAATCAGGCTTCCTGATATCCTGGGAAGTACTACATGGTTTGAGAAATTATTTGGATAATTTTCCAAACTCCAAATCCTCTAACCCAACACCCCTAGCATGGATTCATCATGGTAACTCCAAACTACATGAGGTGGCCATGGAACTTAAAATCAAATAAAAAAATCAAGCCACAAAATTATATTTACATAAGGTACAAAAAATTAAAAAAATTAATAAAAAATAAAAACCTATATTTATATAAGAGTGTTAGCCTGTTTTAGTTTTAATTCTCATAAATCATTCTTCATAAAGTTCACTTATTCTTAATTATGTTTACACATGTTTACATATAAACCTATTCAGCTATGTTATTATTTTACATCATAATACATGTTGGTAAAATATGAAAAATTATGATTCATCGTTAAGGTTGATTCACTATTAACATGGACTCACTATTCAACATCTCACTGATGGTTCAAAATCAGTTAAGTATGAGTTATAGTTAGGGAAAACTCACTGTTCAGATTTCTCACTATCATGTGTCTCACTTTTCTCACAAATGATGAATTATATCAAAGGATGAGACACCATTAATTAATCCACAGTAAAATGATTCTTAGAATATTTGCAAAGTATGATTCATAGTCGAAAAAATCTACCATCTGGCATAATTCATAATTTTTTAGAATAATGAGTTGCCATTGGCATGATTCACCTCTAAGTCAACCAACTATCACATAAATGTCACCATCAATTAAAACCATTGCCATAGCGAGTCACTATTACATGACTCACCATTCCTAAGTCACTACTCCAAAGAGTCACCATTATAAGACAGATTGCATAATGCATTAATTATGATTCACCACTCTAAACTCAACCCTCTCGACATACCACTCTGTCTAAGATGCTATTCCAAGAAAACATTCCAGGAAAACATTCCAAGTCATAGTACAGAATACACCATTATACCAAGTCACCATTCAGTGACTCCATCAATTATTTATTTGTTATTTATATTAAAATTTATTTATAAGGTTAAAATTTGTAAAATTTAATGAAATTTATTAAATTAATGACATTTTACAGAAAAAAATAAAATTGTTTTCATAATTTAGTATGAGGTATTAGGTACCAAGATATGTTTGTGAATTGGTTCACCTAATTAAAACATAAGAACTTCTTTTTGTGGATATAAGGAGATACTACTAGGAACTCAAAGCGATGAATATTGTGTGGAAAAAAACTAAGAGAAGAGAATAAATCAACGAGAAAATAAATAATTCATTAAAAATAGAATACAGAAGAACTCATGATACTATATTTTTGTCTCTATTTCTAAAAGTTGACTCAATCTACATTTTAAGATAACTTCTAAGAGTCTCAAACTACATCTCCTATCACACAATGCTTTTTAACTGTATTTTCTCTATTTTTCTCTACTTGTGTACCATTTTTATATTAAGAGAATTATGTTTCTATCTATGTTCCCTGAACACACACAAAATCATTTAAAAAACATTAAGATAAATAGATATATTTACGATATATCTTTTACACCTTACACTTCCACGTATAAGAGTAAAAGAGGTCTCGACATGGCCTGTTTGTTTTTGTACTCCCACAAAAAATGTGGAAGTGGTCTTATTGACCTATAAAACTATGTATGATGATGTTTATCCCAATATAGTTCATGGATGAATGTTTATCTATTTAAAATTATGGGTAGAAATTGATTTCAATGTGGTGAGGTTTAAGTATCAACTTTATACATAACATCTTGTTTATATTCTGATGTGTTCATTCAAGTATAGTTTGCTCTATTTTTGTTGATTTAATTATGAAAAATTCAATTTACATTGATTCTTAATTTCAAATAGTGTTTATATTATAATTATAATCAGTATACTGATTTCAAAAGTTAAATTAATAATAAATATTGTTTTAACAGAGATCTAATCACTCTTTGAGAAATCTTTTGAATTACCATATCTTATATAACTACTCCTTTGGTTAACTGGGACATTTTTATTACAAATTGGGGGACCTTCAAGTAATTATTTTATACATAAATTTTTATATTAATTCAATTCACCCCATCTTTAGTGTCCTAATCTAACCAATATTTGGTATGAGAGGTTCTTAGTTTTTTTTCATCAATGTTTTTAATGTATTCAAATCATTTTCATTGTGATTTTAGTTGTGTTTTAAAGAACACAACATTTACCTCAATTAAAAAATTTTGATCTTTATATATTATTTTATTATTTGACATTGATAATCAATTAGAAGGTGATGGTACCAATATACCTCGCTATTTTAATGAAACAAATTATGTTTATTAGAACATCAAAATGAAAATGCATTTAGAAAGAAAGGGTTTTGAAATCTAGACTTCATTTTTAGATGAATAAAAGATCCTATATACACCAAGAATTACATGGGATGGAACAACTCCAAAATCATTTAATAATAATTATAATGTTATGAATTAGTTATACTGTGCTCTAGGTGATGAGTAATTCAATAGGAATTCGGTAGGTAAAACAACCTTTGATATCCGGGATTCTATAAACATTTAACCTGAAGAAACCACTAATGTTATAAAGATGAGTATTTACACATATACTGTTAAATGTGATAACTTCAAAATGAAGCCTGAATAAACTATATCTTTTATGCAGCTTAGGATCATTGGGATTTTAAATACAGTTACATCTCTCGGAAATCAAATTGAAATCCAAGAATAAATCACATGTCCACTCAAATTTTTACTATAAAGATGGAAAGGAACCTATATATCAATAAGAGAATATTACGACATTAGTAATTTTCCTATTATTGAATTATATAGAATATTTATGACGTTTTTGGAAGAGTTTATAGATAATCTAGAAGATCATGATGAAGCTAAAATAATGTTAGAGGATCTCAACACCACTACATCCAAAAAAATAGAAAATTCTAGTTCAAACTAAAATTTTTAGACTTGAAGATTCATCAACTGATAGTGATGAGGAAATGACACATACAGCCAGGAGAATTATGAAATTATAACAAAATTAATATTTCTTTATTAAGAAAAGCTATATAGGGAAATATGACAACAAATGTATATGTAAAATGTATTGAGAAGAATGTGAGAATAGAAATGGGATAATCTACTAATAATGAAAAAAATGGTCATATGAAGGATGGCCATCCATAACTGAAGTACAAGAAGAAATATGAGGACAAAGATAAAAAAATAACACAAGGCTATTAAGGATACTTGGAGTGATTTTGAGAATATCTCTCATGAATCTAAATCATATCATGATGAAAAGGTTGATAGATCCAATATCTGTTTTATGTCAAACACATCAGTGACGTCCCAGACCTAGATGCCACTAAATGGGTTCCCCGATCCTAGTTGTCTGCATACCTCAAAGACATATCCCCAAATTACAAAGGCTACTAACTAGAAGTGAGTGCCTAGGGTGTGTCTATGGGGAGACTATTATCTCATTACTAAAGTGTGGCACAACTAATATAAGTAAACATAGGTAATTAGTGGAAGAAAAATGACTTAATAGAAGGAAAATGGATGATATAGACAACAATACCAATAGATGAATTAACTGTAATAACATTCAACTATAGATGATGAAATTTCATGTGATAGAAAGTGGGAAAATTAGCGTAAATATAGAATACATAACATTTTTCACAGATGTATAATGAAATTAAAAAGACTATCCCAAGAATCCTAAGAACCAACTCGATCCTCTATTATCAATATCTATACTAAACAACATGCAATCAAGTGTTTGATGGCATATTCTTCCCTTTTTAAATTCTTGAAACCATGTAATCATCCCAGGGTACCAAATAGTGCGTGAAGAGGGTGTGAGACAAATCTCAGTGGGCCACTAACAATGGATTCTATAACATACATGCCATGCAATGGAAATGAAATAATGTGAAATTATGCATATATAATGTAAAACAGTACAATGAAACTAAATAACCAAGTACCTAGTTCAGTCCCTGGCTGGTTTCTAGACCTATATCCAATTCATTTTATTATGAAATTACCAGTTTACATTGATAGGTCATGTCATGTATATCCAACACTGACATCACCTTGTGATAATATAAATAGTGAAGGTTCCAAAATGTAATAATGAACCATAATGAATGATATTTGATAATGAAGTCCTAAGGTAATAAATATGGTTATGTACACCTCAAGTGGTTGAGACTCAGTAAAAAATATATCCTGGCATGGGGTAAAAGTGTAATCCAAGGATTACAGTCCATGTCCTTCCATAATGATTTGACTACCAAGTCCAAGGTGATCATCCAATGTAAAATGAGTCTATGTAATGATTGGGCCTAATGGTATTTAACCACAATAACTACTTGTCAATGATGGATCAAAGGAGAGTATCCATGGAATCCTGAAATGATTTGTATAGGATCTATGGTGTCATACCAAGCATCCAAATAATATACAATATCGAGATCTTGGTTGGTCTCAACCTATACATGTTGTATCCTTGAATTAGAATGGGTCTCCCAAGTTACCTTTGAAATAATCGATTAGAATCGAAGGTGATATTGAGTCCAAAAATTCCTATTTAATTTTGAAGTCATGTAAAATTTTCATTTAGTTCAAGCCTTTCCTTTCATTAGTGTGATAAGGATAAGTAGCATGCATCATTTTAATCAAGCCATTTGGATGAAGCATTTCTATTCATTAGTGGTACAATTCCTAGTAGCATGCAACAATCCATTTAATCCATTTAAATCACATTCCATATTCATGGATTATTATTCTACCTTCCATTATTTTGGTATGGGGTGGTACGGATATGAAACCCACCATTCATTACATTTTAAGGCTAAGTCGTATAGTTAGTATACTTTCCATTTCACATTTCACATTTCATTTTTAAATTTATGCACTTACCTTAGTTGTCTCAAGTGATGAAAATACATATTACTTTCCAATATACTATTAATAATATCAAAATACCATTTAATATATAAACACTTACCACTAGGAAGGTAAATTCAAGGCACACCTGAATGGTGGTTGAAACTTATCAAAACACTAAAAAATAATTATGGAATTACAACCTACATGGGAAAAATGGATTTTTGGGAATAACCAACAATAATTAATCATGTATATATAAATATCATATGTATATGGTTCTAATAATTATAATCATGGAATATAAATTCTATAAACAGCACCCGATGAAATTATTGGACCCCACAAGACAAATCCAAAATCAATCAACTTTAGGGATGAGTAATTGACCACCCACATTCGGATATTATGAATATACTCCTACATTATTGGACCTTGATTTATCTCATATTAGAGTACATCTATGAAAAGGAGACAAATTATTATACCCCAATAACTCGGTCTAGAGAAAATAGAAGGAAAATGGATCAAGAGGAATCGAGTATGTACCGTTTCACATCAAATGTGAAGAATATAGGCTCGATCAGATCCTGAATGAAGGAGATCTATTTATTCCTACCTTATATCTTCAATGGGATCCAAAATGATAGGAATTTAGGTTAATAAAACTGAAATATTTATTATGGAGGTAGAGAGTTTCTAATTATATCATTAAGGGAAAAATGTTAAAATTACCGAGAAAAATGGCATGTGCACGATTTGTATGAATGGTTTGAAAAATCATGTTAAAACCAAGAATTGTTACCTATAAATAAGGCACACTTGAAATGATAGGTTACATTTTTGTGCTCCAACAATGTGATGTGGATCTATTAAAAAAAATACAATCAGCATAGTTAATCAAACTATGCGCCAACCATACGACCTCACTAGTTTCAACAAAAAGATGTGTTTTGGGATCTCAACAAGCCACAGAAACCCCTATAGCCTCTTCTATCCCATTATGAATCTATATTGGGTCAAACGTAAAGTTATAAAACAAAATTAAAAGGATCCATACCTGATTGAAAAACTAGGATATTATAATCTCTCATCCTTATATGAACTCGTCCCCAAGTTCACCTTCCAGGGGTGTAGAAAAAATGTGTGAGAACAGATCTATCCATTGGGAACATAAGTCAGTCTTTGACTCCTAACCTGAACATGGTCGTGATTCTATAGCACCCATACTAGAGGGACATACTAACCTCAGAGATCCATCGTGCTCCAGTCGATGATGGGTATATGATACTTCTAAAAGGTAGAATCAATATATAACTCAACTTCCATGGGTTCAAAGGTATGAGACCGATCAGCATGATACTAGAAATGATATAATACATGGAAGATGTCATGAATGACTTGATTCCTCTCAGGTAGTAGAAAATGATATGCTACAGTCCCAACATTCTCTATAATATCAAGCAGCCCTACGTAATGAGGAGAGAACTTTATCTTCTTTAGTAACCATATATGACCTATCCTAGGAGATACCCAATGAAAAACATGATCCTCAACCTTCAACTCAATAGGTAAATGATAACAATCATTATAAGATTTTTTCCAGATAGAGTAGTAGTCATAGACTCTCTGATCAGCTAAATTTGCTCTAAAGTCTCCCGAACAAGACAAGGACCAAGAAGGCCTGCCTCACAAAACTCTAGCCATCATAGGGGTGAACTGCACGGCCTACCATATATGGCCTCAAAAGGATCCATATGAATTTTCACCTAAAAACTATTATAATATGTAAAATTTATGAGAGGGTTTTGCTTCTCTGATGAACTGTTGAAATATAGGAATCATGCTTGAAGCATATCCTCTTGAAACTGTATTTTCCATTCTTATTTTATATCATTATGAGGGTGAAATTAAATTCTTAGAATAACCAAAGTCCCCATAACCTTTTTCAAACCCTTTTCTAATAGTGATGTGAAACAAGATTCCAATTCTAATACGATAGTATGAGGAAACTCATGTAGTCATATGATATCATGGACATATCGTCTTCCCATCTCTTCAACAAAATAATTCTCACAAATAGGAATGAAGTGAGATGATTTTGATAGTTGGTAAATGACTACCCATATAGCATTACTACCCATCAGAGTCCTTGGTAAGACAAATACAAAATCTATATTCATGTCTTCCCATTTACATTCTAGGACTGGAAGTGGCTGTAACAAGCCCACAGGCCTTTGGTGCTCTTCCTTCATCTGGTGACAGGTGGAAAACCATGTGATAAAGCCTACTTTCTAATGTTTAATTTCATGCCACCATTACTATTGTCACATATATCCACACATCTTTGAGATTCCTAGATGAACTTCCCACTAAGTAGTGTGGGAATCCTTCACTAACTCCACTTCATATATAAATGAACTAATATACATCCACACAGACATATGGAATCCTCTCTATCCATAGACCAATCAAGAGGTGGGTTATCCCCTATTACTATCTCATGGAGAACCAATCCTTCAAGATCTATGAATTTTATACCCTCCACCGTATCAAGGAGGGAAGAGGTAATTATAAAGGATGAGAGATAAGACTACTCATGAATATCATTTAATTCTAGATACAACTCAAAAAATAGCTCTATTAACTTTCATTCATCAGTGGATTCCAGTACGCCCTTAGTTTTAGTTTTTTGACTCAACACTTCTGCAACTAAATTACCCTTCCTATACATATAAGAATTTTAAAAATCAATGTAATGTAGATATTGAACCCATATACACATGCTTATGTTCATGTAATGATAAGAAAATATATATATGGGGCTCTTATGGTCTATGTACCCACAAAAAGTTCTCACACAAAATATAGTGCCTCCAGCAATGTAACGAATTGAAAACTACTGCTATCTCCAAGGCATGCATCGGCTAATTTCAATCATGAGGTCTCAAATACCATGATCTATATGAAATGAATCTATCCTCCATCGTTATCCTTTCTCATTGGTTGATTCCAGATGCATCATAGAAGATTATATAACCTATATTGGGTCTCAAAGAGTCAGAATAAAATGTAATACAATCCTCCCTTTCAACTCCTAAAAGGATTTCTCACATTTTTATGACCATATGAACATGAAAAAAATCATTGAAAGTCAAATAAAAGGTGAATAAAGGTAGGAAACGTCCTATATAAAACACATGTAATATCCAATAAGACCCAAGAAAATATACATATCGAACATGTTCTTTGAATAATCTCAGGATACTACAACACAATAATTTTTTGGGTTAACATTAATGCATGATTTTGACATAATATTACTGAAGAAATAAATAATGTCAATCTATAAGTGGTACTTAGTATGCTTTAAATAAAGATAATTCTCATTCAGTATACTCAGAATAATCTCAATATGTTTGTCATGGTATCTATGAGTATGATAATACAATAATATTTCATCCACAATGACCCTGATGAAAGAGTCTAAATAGGGGTAGAACACACTAATCATCAGAGCCATGAAAATGGAGGGTGTGTTCATAAGAACGAATGACATAACAAGGTACTAATACAGACCATACCTACTAAAATATATATATATGAGGTATGTTTGATGGTTTGAGTCACACATGATGATAACACAATCTCGGGTCAAACATATAGAAGTCCTTTGATCTAGAGAGTTGGTAAAAGAAATCATCTATTTACGAAGTGGATTCTGGTTCTTGACCATATGCTGGTTCAATTGCTTTCAATCCACACAAAGACAAAAGGTTACTTCCGCATTAATTGTAAAATGCATGGGTGACCCCCAAGAGGTTGTACTAGACCATATAAGTCCTTTGGCCTCTAAATCCTCTAGCTTCTTCTTGATCTCAAGAGGTTCTGTAGGTTCTATCCTACATAGAGGAATTGACATTATAGATTTTCCATGAATAAGATATATTGTAAATTATACCTCTCTCTTAAGAGGTAATCCAGAAAAATAATTAAGAAATACATCATTAAAATGATCTAATATAATGTGGAAATCAATTTTACATAAACCAAGATCCTCCGTGAAGAGATATGCAATCTGGGCAATCACTCCAAGTAGTACATGATGATATGGTCCCGCTCTCCGAGCCTGGACATCCCAATATCCCTTATGTAGATAATTTCTACCTTATAGTGATGTAAATTATACCTTGTGGAAATAAGAGTCTACAAAATAATGACAGTGAACCAACAATTCCATTCCAAGAATAAAATCGAATACCATCATCTTGAGAACAAGGATGTTCCATAATAAAGGGTAACTACCAACCTCAAGGGGAAAATCCCTAAACTGGAATATTCCCTCTGTTCGTACCCCAATGGCATATCCAGGGTCATTACACCAATGTGATATTGTATCTATATTCCATGAATTCCAAGATAGTTATAAGGATAAAAGAGTTCAAAGCACCTATATCTAATAAATATGATACTACAATAGATTCCCCAAGAATAGTACATCGTACTATATATGGTCACACAACCTAATCCTTAGGTATCAACTATAGTGAATGTAAATGACCTGATCCACAACCTTTTGTAGAAGATAGACTACCACAATCATAACTAATCTGTTGGTGTTACAGATGATCAAGGGTGTGGCTACTATGGTCATGAACTCCTCATTGTACAAACCTACCAGTTATTTTCCAACTTTTATCCATATGCAACGTGAAAGAACCTACTCCTGAAGGTGGAGTTGGTGCAGATTCTTTTCCACTTGAAGATGGTGAAAATGTCTAGTAGACATGGTAGAGATTCCTCATACTACTGCAATACAGGCACTCTAGTGGGCCTCTATCAACTGAGGCTTTTAATTCCACCATCATCCACACCAATGACACACATCATATATATTTAAATTTTCACTCTAGTTGTCACTTCCCTAATGAGATACATCGAGAGACCACTCCCTGCTACTGGATGAACTATTGACCTTCAATGATACTAATCCTCAATACCCAGTAATATTATCGTGCCTCAGGTTTTTCTTAGTGATAAGACCCTCATTGAGTATCTCTAAAAAAATATTTAGATTAAATACATTCACCTATGTTCAGATGGAAGAATAGAGCCCATCCTCAAAATTTCTAGCACATAAAATCTCCTCACCGTATAAAAGTGGTGAGAAGGGATACAACTTTGTGAAAAGCGCTGAATAATCCATAATTGCATAGAACCCTTCTCGAGACACATAAACTCTCTAGATTTGTTATCTCTCAGCATATGTGGAATGAAATGATCATAGTAGGAAATATGGAAATCGAACCATAACATTCCCTAATGATGACTGTCCTGGGTAATCACAACCCACCAATGCTTGGATGAGTCCCATAGCATGTGAGTATCATGTTTAACCCTCTGCTCCAGAGGAACCTCTTGATGCTCAATGATATATAGGGTCGCCTATAGGCAAGACTCATCAGCCTGTGGACCACCATCCCCCTGAGAAAGTAGGAGAATTTTGCGACTAGAACTCTTGAGTCAGATTATCCATTATAGGATCAAGCAATGGAGCACCATGCAAGGAATGAATCAGATGTAGGAAACTATCAAAAATATGGGAACTAGTTCCTAGATCAGGTACAATAAGTCATGACTCATGTATAACTCTTTGAGGTAAGAATGGAAGCTCAGGTCTGACAACATTAGTAACATGGTTGTTGCCACCCTTCTGGCGTACAATAGAAGGATTTTATGGCATAATTGGTCTACAAATTCCAAGAACATGCTTTAGAAAAATATTAAGTAGAAATATATCATCACTATTACAATATAAATAAATGAAAATTCACAACCTCAGGTATACTACCCAAACTAACAAATTAGACATCTCGTTATCATTGAGTGCTCAAGTATAAGTTTCATTTCATTTTAAATTTAATTTCTAGGTTCAGTTCTTTAGATTTCATAAACATGATAAGGTATTATACAGATATGAAACCAATTCATTTTATATGTTAGGATTCAATTTGTAATGGATATCCTTTTCTGATAAATCTGTTCCCATGAACCAATCACAATAATCAAAACCGATTTATTTATAACATAATGGATCAACTTGGTAAATTACTCATACCAACCCATTAGGGCCCATACACCTCATGAATGGAGACATGAAATTTGTAACACTCGAGAATTTTATAAGAAAAATTTTGTTTTTATGTTATATAAATCATCAAAGGAATCTTTCACTACACAAAACACTAGCTTGGCTTGCTTTACACGCAACCACAGCCTTCCTTGATAGCTTGCGTCGTACACAATACTGAGTTTCACTAAACAACGATGTGCTATTATAATATTATTAAAACTAGCCATTATGAACAGTAATAACCACTTTTTGAAATTTTTAAATTTCATCTTTCAAAAAATAATTCATTTTTGGATTCGGAATATCGAAATTAGCCTAGGATGAAATTTTGGTATTTTTCTGAAAAGTTTCAATTTTGTATGAATAGTGAAAACACTGGTATACTATTTAAAAACCGGCTTTTTATTTAAATAATTATTTATATTATATAAATTTTTTTAGGTCAAAATTGATACATAATGCCTATATAAAGTTCAATGCAATTCATTGGAGTCATTTTATAATAATTATATATATATATAAATTTTATTGAACTTTTCACTGTCTTTTACCCACCTCCTAGGAGAATTTAAAAATTTACATAAAACGTAATTTTACTACTTTTGTGATTGCAATTTCAAAAATCCGAGAGACACGGTTGATGTCAGTAAGTAAAATGTGGTTTAATGAGATGAAAATAATATTTGGTGAATAGTACCTTTTTAATTTTATTTACCACGGTTAAATGTAAATAGGGTCATTAAGGTTAGAAATTATATTATTATTACCCTAACACATGTAATAATTATATTGGATAAGTGTAATTCGACCAAAAACATCTTTTTGAATAAAATATGACCATTTAGGACTACTTGGATTAGATTAGGACATTTATTATTAATTTATTTAATGAGGGGTTAAAATAGTTAAAATCAATGTTTAATAAGTAAATTATTTTTAATATAGGGTTATACATAAGATAAATTCGACTATAAATATTCATTAGAAAGATAAAACTATTTACTACATAATGGTACTTTATTTGTAATTTTTTGACAATAAATAATTGCATTTATTTATTACACAATGATGATGTAGTAATTATCTTATTAATGAAATATTGACATAGTTGATGTTATAAATACCCAAATAAATGTAATTTTAGACTTTTTATGAATTAAAATGCTTATATATGTTTATATGACATGTTAGTATTAATTTAATTAACTTCATTCGAACTAATATTTCTGTTATGTTTTTTTACAAAAATCAATTACCAAATAGTGTCAAAATTGACATAAAATAGTTTTAAAAACAAATATTATATTATTAATTGTTATTTTATTCCTAATAATATATGGGTTGGCCAAATAACTTATATAATGTTATATATATTAATAATAAACAACTGGGGGTTCGTTTGGCTTGTTATTGTAGGTTAATTAACCTTAGAGTGTAAGAAAATAAGAAGACACGCTAAAAGTAAAATTATTTAACATAAATTTAAATCTAAATGATAACGTTAAAAAAGAAGCCTAAACTTGTCCAAATTGTATTTTATGAAATAATTTATACCCATACCCATCATAGCTTCGAAATAAATCAATGTTTAGCTATTTAAAACCGGATATGACTGTAAAATAAAATAATATTTTTAGTTTTTGCAAAGGTTCCCCTCTCTTCCTTTATAAAAGGGAACGTCCTCCCTCTCTTCCTCACACCACATTGATCCTTCAAGCTCGTCCAACCCATAAAAATTTCTCCTATATACTTCCCTAGAAACATCCTGGAGGTCCTGGTCTTCTTCAAAGACAAATTTTATTTCCCTAATAGGAGGTCTCAAAGTGGCGCTTCAAAGAAGAGGGAATGTCCGTTACCGATTCATTCAACTTTATTTCTTGTTCCACTTATTCTTCATTAGTTGTTTCATTATTAAGTAATAACATCAGTATCACTAATTTACTTATATTTTATTATAAGTATGAAACAAACCTATTTCACCATCTATCCATCCTACGGAAAATGAAATCACCGCCCCTGCGTACGTACGGAATACCATCTTCACGCCGTGCTGTAAACTATTTTCCACCACCACATTACATGGTTGGGTATAATGGTGTAAATAATAAATATATATGATTATTGTAAAGTTATGTTGATTCTGAAATATTATACATACACTCCAATACAATTCAATGATCATGGGAATGATATCATCGCTCGGGCGTACATAAGGAATACCGTCTCCACGATGTGATGCGATTCGTTCTACATGATCTTCATTGATTAAAGATTATATAAATGAATTTAATGAATCAATATGATATATATTACACTAATATCATTCTTGAAATGAGGTACCTATAACCTAAAAAGATGAATAAGAATTTATTCGACAAAACACACATAAGAACAAAAAGAAATAAACACCCGAATAACAAGTAACAATGAAAAATTACTAATAAGAAGCTAAGAATATGACCATATATGATATAATAAAAATAATTATGATTCTATATTAATTCAATAACATTATTTAAATGATTATATAGGAGGTTCGGACACTTACGAAGCAAATCGGACCTAAGATATGGGAAAATATCGCAATCTTAATTGTTATCCGAGATTGTTTATACTTTACAAATTACTGGGGAATATTTATCATCAACATCCATTTTTCCTCAATATTTAATATTATTTATATCCTCCTAAAATTGATTAAATCCAATTTTACCCATCAATGAGTTTTTAGTAAAATATATGAAAGGAATATTTTGTCATTTTTCGTACGAGGTACTTTTTGATTTTTCAGACATAAGTATGAGAAGAATGTTTTTTTAACATATAAGGCATGAGTGGATTTTTAAAACATTATTTCCAAGAAGCATCCTTTACAAGATTTCATGTTTATTTTTAATCAACTTTTTTAGTTTAAAATTTTCTGACATGTTAAGAAAGGAAAATGTTTTTGAAGTAAAAAGGATATTTTCCTCGAGAATGGAGTTCAAGGGTTTTATCAAACTTATTTTCCAACTAAGATAATATAGGGTTCTTTCTCTATCCCTATTATTACATTGATTTGACTATGTTGTGATGGAATTATTTTTATGAATTCCTTTATCTTATATGAATTTTTTTATGATGTCACGATGTTTAAGAATCACATTTTATTACATGGGTTATGGAGTGATGTATGATTTATGATATTGTGGAACACATAAGAATGGTATAATTATGAGATGGGTGGGACCTATATCTCCCTCTAATGCATTGGGTAATGATTTATATCTCATGAGACAGAGAGGGCTAGAACAGCAGGTTAAAACGGTTCAGTGAAACAGGACTGAAATGTAGAGAAAACTCGGTTCAAAAATGGACTTTGTCTGCTAAGATAGCCTTGGATATCAGTATTGAATACTAAGAAATTATTCTCTATGATTATTTGTGTATGCCACAATGTTTCATGTTTTAAGTTAGGATTATTGGGATTACTTTTCACTACTTTTATTTATCCCATGTTATGAAATTATGATCTCTTTTGCAGGTTAAGAATTCTAAAATGATATATTCTTATGAATATTATGTGATTGATATTTCTTTTGTTTACCCTTACTGAGCATTTGAGCTCACCATTTTGTATGTTTTCTTTTACCAGGTTAGGAGGAAGGTTATTAATTATGATATGCCAAAAGGGACTATAGATATGATGAAATAAATGAGAGACATTGTAGATGCTTTATGAACCAGTTGTTTATGTTTCCCAATTTCTAAAGACACTATACCTATATGGTAATTTCATGGTTTTGTTATATGTTGTAATACGTATTCTTCAATTTTTAAGTATTAACAATGAATGCAATGTATGGGTCATTATAGTTGGTATCAGAGGAAAGGTATAGTAAACCTTTGGAAACTAGGATGTGAAAGCCTTTGTATGAAACCTAAGGATATGTCTAAGCATAAAACACAATCTTAGAAATGGATATGAACAACCTATGATAAGACCTTAATTGTGAAATTGTATTCTTGATTATGTGTTTTCCCTATTATAATTAGTTTTGCTCACACTATTATTCTTGGTTTTAGTCAATGGCTGGAACTCGAAGAACCGTGTTAATGCGGAATGAGATGGCCAATGCAACGACTATCCCCCTGAGCAACCAAATGTTATGGGAGCTGGAATGAATAATCTTGTAGCCATGCTCACACAACTTTCTCAAGCTATGAATCATGAAGGACTTCCAAACAAGCAAAGGAAGGAGAAAAATTATGCGGAATCCTTCATGAGGTAGCATCCACCTTCATTCAGCAGGTCTACTGATCCATTAGTTGCTGAACAATGGATTAGTACTACTGAAAAGATATTTTCAGTTCTTCAACGTTCTGACCATGATAAAGTCATCTTACCAGTTTATCGTTTGGAAGGTGAAGCTGATCAATGGTGGAATCTTATCAAGAATACGAGGCCAAGAGATGAATTTGAGTCCATGGAATGGGATGAGTTCAAGAACTTATTTTTCAATAAGTACATCCCTCGTATTCTTCGAACAAAGATGGAGAAGGAGTTTCTTGAACTATAGCAAAAGGATGATAAATCTGTTGGTACCTACGAAGCAAATTTTACAATACTTTTATGGTATGCTTCTTTTATTATAATCCAACCTGAGAGTAAGATCAATCGATTCTTTAGTGGCTTAAAACAAAGTTTTTGAAGGGCGTTAGCCATAAGGGACTTCAATAGCTATGAGGAAATTGTTTGATGTGCTCTCAAAGTTGAGATGGAGATTAGAGTAACCCATCAATCAAATGGGTTTGATAAGAAGAGGAAAATGGAATTCAAAGGAAAATCTAAAGATCACACTGAAAATAAGATGAGTTTTCCCTTATTCTTAATGTGTGGAATGAAACATGGAGGGAGTTTTCTTAAAGGGACAAGTAAATGTTTCAAATGTGGAATGGAAGGTCATCAGGCATTTGAATTCTGCAATGATGGGAAGAAGATGTCTAGTGATGAGATCATTGAAAAGGCTACACAGAGTGCACCTCCTACACTTCAATGTTACAAGTGGAAGTAAATGGGGAATTATGCCAATAAATTCCCTAATCCAAGGGTTGTTGACGATGATCGACGTCAACAAACTCTTAAGGCTAAAGACAGAGGAAAGTCACATGCAATTTCTATCAGTGATGTGGAGTATGATAAAGAAGTGGTGAAAGGTACACTTACCATCCACTCTAAAGTTGCAAATGCTTAATTTGATTCTGGATCCACCCACTCTTTTATTTCTGATGAATTTTCTAAAGGTATAACCATATTACCTCAATAATTAGATGTTATGTTAGCTGTGACAACCCCTAATGTCACAACAGTCGCATCAAAAGTTTATAATTATTATCCGATTGAAGTTTGTGGGAATGTGATTCCTAAAAATCTTGTGATCCTTCCTATAGTGCAATTTGATGTGATTCTAGGCATGGATTGGCTTTCTCTATATGGAGCTCATATAAATTTCCAAATAAGGGACATCACATTTCATATTCCAGATCAATCTATGATCGTCTATCGATTCAAGGATGAACATAACCTTCCAGTGGAAATTTCTTCCATCTTATGGGTCTTGATTCCACTAAATGAGGGTTATTTATCTCAAATGGTTGGTGAGAAACTCACGATTAAGAATATTCCCATTGTACAGGAATTTGACGATTTCTTTCTGGAGGAATTGTCGGGTCTTCCACCAAATCGTGAAGTTGTGTTTTCAATCAAACTCGTACCGGGTGCTTTGCCTATTTCAAAGACACCTTATAGAATGGCCCCAATAGAGTTGCAGGAATTGAAGAAGCCACTCCAATAGAATATTGATAAAATATTCATATGCCCTACTCTGTCACCTTGGGGAGCACCTGTTCTATTTGTTATGAAGAAAATGGATCAATGAGACTCTGCATTGATTATCGAGAACTTAACAAGATCACTATCAAGAAAAAATATCCTCTCCCGTGAATTGATGACTTATTTGACCAACTACGTGGACCTCAATACTTTTCCAAGATTGATCTTCGTTCAGGGAATCATCAATTAAGGTTCAAATGGGAGGATATACCAAAGACAGCTTTTCGTACATGGTATGGACACTATGAATTTTTAGTGATTCCATTTGGTCTTACTAATTCCCCTGCTATCTTCATGGATCTAATGAATAGAGTCTTTAGAAACTATCTTGATCAGTTTTTGGTAGTATTTATAGACGATATTATTGTCTATTCAAAGAGCAATGAAGAACATGAATATCACTTGAGAATTATATTGACGACCCTGAGAACGGATAATCTTTATGCCAAATTTACCAGTAGTGAATTTTGGATTCAAAAAGTTGCATTTTTAGGTCACATAATCTCAAAAGAGTGGATATCTATGGATCCAGCAAAAATAAAAGTTATCAAAATATGGATGAGACCAACAATATTAACTGAGATCCGAAGTTTTCTGGGTTTGGCTGGATATTATCGACGTTTTGTGAAAGATTTTTCACCATTATCTAATCCACTCACTAGTTTAACTCGAAAAGGAGTTAAGTTCGTATGGACAGAGGAATGTGAAGAGAATTTCAAGGAGTTGAAAATAAGGTTATCCAGTGCACCTGTGCTCACACTGCCTTATAGTGGAGAAAGGTTTGTGATCTACAGTGATGCATCGAAGAAGGGGCTTGGGTGTCTTCTTATGCAAAATTATATGGTGATAGCTTATGCCTCACGACAGCTGAAAATCCATGTGCAAAATTACCTAACTCATGATTTGGAGTTAGCTGCGGTAATATTTTCATTAATGATCTGGCGGAATTATTTTTGTGGAGAAAGGTGTGATATTTATACTGATCATAAAAGTGTAAAGTATATTTTCACCCAAAAGGATCTGAATATGCACCAAAAAAGATGGTTGGAGCTGATTAAGGATTACAACTGCTCAATTCATTACCACCCTGGGAAAGAAAACAAGGTGGCAGATGCATTAAGTCGACAAGACCATTCTAGATTATCCATGATGAGGATCACAAAATATCCAATATTTATGGATTTACCATGTATGGATCTTGGAATTATAATGGAAGGGGAAATATCTTATCTTTCTCAAATGAATGTTCAACCATCTATACATGTGAAGATTAAAGAGGCACAGAAAGAAGATGTAGAGTTACAAAAGAAGGTGAGAAATGTTCCTCAATTCAACCTTGATTGTGATGGGATAATAAAGTTCAGGAATTGGGTTTGTGTTCCTCCCATCCCCGAATTAAAGAAGGAGCTGCTAGATGAGGCTCATATTTCTTCATTCTCTATTTATCCTAGAAGCACGAAGATGTATAGGGACCTGAAATAGTACTTCTGGTGGGATTACATGAAAAGAGATTTTGCTAAATATGTCTCTCGATGCTTTGTTTATAAGCAAATTAAAGCTGAGAGAAATAAGTCTAAGGGGATGTTACAACCATTACCCATACCAGAATTGAAATGGGAAAACATCACTATGGACTTTGTCATCGGACTCCCTAAAACATCCAAAGGAAATAATGCTATCTGGGTCATAGTTGATCACCTTAAAAATTCTGCACACTTCATTGCTATTATAGAGGATTTATCTTTAGATCAGCTTTCCAGGATATATGTAAAGGTAGTGGTAATATTCCATGGAGTACCACATTATGTTATATCTTATCGGGATCCGTGATTTACCTCGAAGTTCTGGTGAAGTCTTCAGCATACTCTGGATACAGAGTTGAGTTTCAGCACTTCTTATCATCCTCAGATAGATGGTCAGTCTGAGAGGACAATTCAAACTCTATAAGATATTTTGAGAGCTTGATCTATGGATTTCAAAGGTGGTTGGGATCAACACCTACCTTTGGTGGAATTTTCTTATAATAATAACTTTCACTCTAGTATTAAGACGGCTCCTTATGAAGATCTCTATGGAAAGAAATACAGGACTCCAACTTTCTCGGATGAAGTTAGGGAAAGAAAGCTATTAGGACCTGATCTTGTTGATGAGATGGAAGAAAAGGTATGATCTATTCAACAACACATAAGAGCATCTCAGAGTCGACAAAAAATTTGTGCCGACAACTGAAGAATAGACTTAGAGTTTGAAGTGGGTGATAATGTTTTCTTACGAATATCTCCTTGGAAGAGAGTAATGAGATTTGGAAAGAAGGGAAAGTTGAGCCCTAGGTATATCGGTCCTTTCGAAATACTGGATCGTTTTGGGAAGGTAGCTTACAGATTGGCGCTTCCACCGAATCTCTCCCAAGTTCACGATGTGTTCTATGTATCTCTCCTAAGAAGGGATATACCTGATCCTTCACATGTACTCAGCTCAGATGTTGTACTGCTAGAGCAAGATCTTTCTTATAAAGAACAGCCAATAGAGATTCTGGATCGTAGTAAAAAATTCCTACGGAACAAGACCACTCGCTTGGTGAAAGTTTTATAGAGGAACCACCAATTAGAAGAAGCTACATGGGAGCTTGAGGATATGATGCTGGAGGGGTACCCTCATATGTTTGTTAAAAAGTGATGAATTTCGAGGGCGGAATTCATTTTAAGGGGGGTAGAATGTAACACCCGAGACTTTTATAAGAAAAATTTTGTTTTTATGATATATAAATTATCAAAGGAATCTTTCACTACACACAACACTAGCTTGGCTTGCTTTACACGCAACCATGGCCTTCCTCGATAGTTTGCGTCATACGCAATATTGAATTTCACTAAACAACGATGTTCTATTAAAATATTATTAAAACTAGCCATTATGAATAGTAATAACCACATTTTGAAAATTTTAACTTTCATCTTTCAAAATGGTCTTCCTTTTTGGAATAGGAATATCAAAATTAGCCTAGGTTGAAATTTTGGTATTTTTCATAAATCTTTCAATTTTCGATGAATAGTTAAAACATTGGGTTACTATTTAAAAACTTACTTTTTATTTAAATAATTATTTATTTTATTTAAATTTATTTTAGATCAAAATAGATACATAATACCAATATAATTTCAATGAAATCCATTGGAGTCATTTTATAATAATTTTAGATATATAAAAATTTTATTGAACATTTCACTATCTTTTACCCACCTCCTAGGAGAATTTGAAAATTTACATAAAACATAATTTTACAGCTATTGTGAATGGAATTTCAAAACTTTGAGAGACACAGTTGATTTCAATAAGTAAAATGTTGTTCAATGAGATGAAAATAATTTTTGGTGAACAATAACTTTTTAATTTTATTTGCCACAGTTAAAAGTAAATAGGGTAATTAAGGGTAAAAATGATATTATTATTACCCTAACACATGTCCTAATTCTATTGGATAAGTGTAATTAGACCAAAAACAACCTTAAGAATAAAATATGACCATTTAGGCCAACTTGGATTAGATTAGGACATTTATTATTAATTTATTTAAAGAAGGGTTAAATAGTTAAAATCAAAGTTTAATATGTAAATAATTTTTAATATATGGTTATATATAAGATAAATTCGACTATAAATATTCATTAGAAATCTATAAATATTTCCTACCTAATGGTATTTTATTTGTAATTTTTAGACAACAAATAAGTTAATTTATTTATGACACAATGATGATGCAGTAATTATATTATTAGTGAAATATTGACATAATTGATGTTATAAATACCCAAAAAAATGTAATTTGGGACCATAAATGAATTAAAATAATTTTATATGTTAATATGACATGATAGTATTGATTTAATTAAATTTTTTCGAACTAATCATTCTGTTGTGATTTTCACAAAAATCAATTACCAAATAGTGTCAAAATTGAAATAAACTAGTTTTTTTAAATCAAATATATTATTAATTGTTATTTTATTCCTAAAAATATATGGTTCGGCCAAATGACATAGATAAGGTTTTATAGATTAATAATAATCCATTTGGGGTTCGTTTTTCTTGTTATAGTAAGTTCATTAACCTTATAGTGTAAGAAAACAAGAAGACACGGTAAAAGTAAAATTATTTAACTTAATGTTAAATCAAAATGATAAGGATAAAATAGAAACCTAAACTTGTATAAATTGTATTGGATGAGATTATTTCTACCCATACCCACCTTATATTCTAAATAAATTAATTTGGAGCTATATAAAACCGAATATGAATAAAATAATATTTTTTGTTTTTTCAAAGGTGCCACTCTCCTCCCTTATAAAAGGGCACCTTCTCCCTCTCTTCCTGACACAACTTTGAGCCTTTAAGCTCAAAAAACCCCTAAACATTTCTCCTATCCACTTCCCTAGAAACATTTTAGTGGTCATGGATTTCTTCAAAGACCAATTTTAGTGCCCTAAAAGGAGGTCTCAAAGATGCGCTTCAAAGAAGTTGTAATGTCCGTTACCGATTCTTTCAACTTTATTTCTTCTTCAACTTCTTCATCTTTAGTTTTTTAATTATGATGTAATAACATAAGTATCACTCATATGCTGATATGTTATTATAAGTATGAAACAACCCTATTTCACCATCTATCCATCCTATGGAAAATGAAATTTCCGCGTGTGCGTACGTACGGAATACCGTCTCCACGCCGTGGTGTAATCTATTTTCCACCACCACATTACTTGGATTGGTATAATGGTGTAAATAATAAATATATATGATTATTTTAAATTGATATTGATTCTGAAATAGTATACATACAGTCCAATACAATTCCACGATCATGGGAACGATATCATCGCTTGTGCGTATGTACGGAATACTGTCTCCACGATGTGATGCGATTCGTTCTACATGATCTTCATTGCATAATGATTATATAAATGAATTTAATGAATTAATATGATATATATTATACTAATACCATTCTTTAAATGAGGTATCTATAACCTAAAAATAATAATAAGAATTTATTCGACAAAACACGCATAAGAACAAAAATCAATAAACACCCGAATAACAAGTAATAATGAAATATTACTAATAAGAAGCTAAGAATATGACCATATATTATATAATAAAAATATGTATGATTTTGGAATAAGTCAATAACATTATTTAAATCATTATACACGAGGTTCGGACACTTACGAAACAAATCGGACTTAAAGCAAGGGAAAATCTCGCAATCTCCATTTTTATCCGAGATTGTTTATACTTCATAATTTACTGGGGAATATTTATCATCCACATACATGTTTCTTAAATATGTAATATTATTTATATCCTCCTAAAATTTCTTAAATCCAATTTTACCCTTCGGTGAGTTTTTAGTAAAAGATATGAACAGAATCTTTTGTCGTTTTTCGTATGAGGTACTTTTTGAATTTTCTGACATAAGTACGAGAAGAATGTTTTTTTAACTTATACAAAATGAGTGGATTTTTAAAACATTATTTACAAGAAGCTTCCTTTACATGTTTTCATGTATTTTTTTAATCAAATTCTTTTAGTTTAAAATTGTATGACATGTTAAGAAATGAAAATGTTTTTGAAGTAGAAAGTATATTTTCCTCAAGAATGGAGTTCATGTGTTTTATCAAATTATTTTCCATCTAAGATAATATAGGGTTCTGTTTTTATCCCTATTATTACATTGATTTGATTAGGCTGTGATGGAATTATTTTTATGAATTCCTTGATCTTATATGAATTGTTTTATGATGTCACGATGTTTAAGAATCCCATTTTATTACATGGGTTATGCAATGATGTATGATTTATGATGTTGTGGAACAGAAAAGAATGGTATCATTATGATATGGGTGGGACCTATATCTCCCTCCAATGCATTGGGTAAAGATTTATATCTCATGAGATAGACATGGCTGGAACGACAGGTTAAACCGGTTCAGTGAAACAGGACTGAAACGAGGAGCGAACACGGTTTAGAAATGGACTTTGTCCGCTAAGATAGTCTTGGCTATGAGTATTGACTAGTAAGAAATGATTCTCTATGATTATGTGTGTATGACATAAAGTTTCATGTTTTAGGTTATGATTATTGGTATTACTTTTCACAACTATTATTTATCCAAGGTTATGAAATTATGATCACTTTTACAGGTTAAGATTTCAAAAATGTATGTTGTTATGAATATGATGTGATTGATATTTATTTTGTATACCTTTACTGGGAATTTGAGCTCACCCTTTTGTATGTTTTCTTTCCCCAGTTCAGGAATATGGTTATTAAGTATGATATGCCAAGAGGGACTATAGATATGATGAAATAAATGGGAGACAGTGTAGATTCTTTATGAACCAGTTGTTTATGTTTCCCAGTTTCTAAAGACACTATAACTATATGGAATTTTCATTGTTTTGTTATATTTTGTAATAATTATAATTCAATATTAATGTATTAACCATGTATGAAATTATGGGTCATTATAAAATCACTCAATTGAAAACACAAATAATACAAGAATAAGATAACTATAATAACATCTCTCAGTAATCTCAATCATATCAAGCAATGAAAAGTAGTGAAATATACCTATATGGCATGGCAATATGCATTAAATGCGAATTTTAGGTGCTTATAATGATACATGTAATAATGATCCTTGACCTCATATCCTCAGGCTAGGGATGAAAGAAAATCCTCAAACAGAGTAACAATCAACAACACCACACAACATGTGCATCACCATATGGTGAAATAATATGAACTGTAATAGGTATAAGAATAACAACAATCATATTTTAGGTAACTTGGATTTTAACCCGAACATGGGTTTGTGAAGCCTAAGCACGACTTACGACCAAGTCCCATGCCTTCCTAATCCCTTATATATTGACTCCAAATAGTAATTAATGAACGGAAAACTCATATGATACCAATTTTTGACATAACAGACCTAGATGCAACTAAATGGGTTCCCCAAGCCCAGTGAGCCACATGGCTTCAAGCGCATCTCCCGAAATGCCAGAGGATTACGACTAGAAGTAAGGGCCTTGGGTGTGTATATGGGGAGACTATTTCCTCATTACCATAGTGTGGAATAGTATATAGAAGTAAACATAGATATATATAAGAATAAATATGATTAAAAAGAATGCACAATAGAATATAGGAACAACAACAATAATAGCTGAAACAACTGTAATAACATTCAACAAAAGATGATGACATGTCATTTCCTAGTAATATAGAAAACAAATTTAAAATAAAGAATACATAACATGTTTCACAAATTTATAACAAAAATAAAAATAATATCCCCATAATCCCATGATTCAACTCTATCCTTTGCTATCAAGATCCACACTAAACAACAAGAAATCAAGAGATTGAAGCTTTTTGCTTCCCTTTGT
Source organism: Viscum album (assembly GCA_963277665.1). NCBI lineage: Eukaryota > Viridiplantae > Streptophyta > Magnoliopsida > Santalales > Viscaceae > Viscum > Viscum album. The sequence goes on from OY728162.1 coordinate 562,266,743, forward strand.
CAAAACCTACAACCACATAATCTTCCCAGGGTAACAAATGGAACTTGGAGAGGGTGTGAGATAAATCTCAGTGGGCCACCAACAATGCTGACTACGACATCTGGCATGTGTAAATTAAATATAATAGGGTTCAAGCATACATATATAAAGTAATGTAGTACAATGTAACTAAATACTCAATTACTTGTTTCATACATTAGCTAGTGTCTGAACCTACAATAAATTCATTTTATTAAAAATTGAAAAATTTATTTTTATAGGTCATTTGAGGCATACCCAAAACTGACGTCACCTTGTGATTGTGAAAATTGTGATGGTTCTAAGATGTAATAAGTCAAACATAATTAATGATATTTGATAATGAAGTCCCAAGGTAATAAATAAGGTGGCATAGACCTCAAGTTTCACAAAATTAGTAATACGTATAGCTTGGAATGGGGTAAGAGTGTAATCCAAGGATCATTGTCCATGAAATCCCATAATGATTCACTTATCGAGTCCAAGGTGATCATCAATCATTAAATGGGGCAATGAAATGATTGGGTCTGACGTGATTTAATCATGGAACCTTATTGTCAATGCTATATCCATGGATTGTATCCAAGGAATCCTATAATGATATGCAAGGGATCATATAGTGTCATAATGGTAATCTAAATAATTGACAAGGATCAGGATCTAGATGGGTCTTAACCTACGCAGGCAATATCCTTTAATCAGAATGGGGTTGCCAGGTGATCATGGAATTCTACTATCAGAATCCAAGGCAAGATCAAGTCTATACATATCTATTTAATTATTAAGTCATGTAATATTTTCATTTGTTTCAATCATTTCCTTTCATTAGTGTGATAAGTTCAAGTATCAAGAAACCATTTAATTAATCGATTGGGTTCAAGCCTTTCCTTTCATTTGTGTCACAAGTCCATGTAGCATGAACCCATCAATTTAATCTATTTAAAGACCATTCCTTATTCAGGTTTCATTCCACAACCTTCCATTAGTGTGTGAAGGGGTGCTACAGATATGAAAACTACCATTCATTAAATTTTAAGGCCAATTCATATTCTTAGTATACTTGGCAATTCACATTTATATATCATTTCATTTTCAAATTGAAGCACTTACCATAAGTGGGTCAAGATATGAGCATAAATGGTACATTCCATTATTCAATTAATAATATAAAAAATCAATTTAATATAGAAATTCTTACCCCTAGGAAGGTCAAGCCTTGGCACACTCGAATGGTGGCTAATACTTACCAAAACACTAAAATGAAAATTATGGCATAACATCAGACATGGGATGAATGGAGTTGTGGGAATAACCACCAAAAATTAATCACATATATTTAAATAGAATACCATTATGGTTCTAATGATCATAATCATGGAATATAAATTTTATGAATGACACCTGATGAAATCGGTGGGCCCCACACAACAAATCCTAAATCAACAAACTTGAGGGTTGAGTTATATAATACTCACCTTAGGCTTGTACAACTCTCCCCCTTTGGTATTATCCATTTTATTGTATTGAATCATAGTAGATCTAAAAAGGGATATAAATGTTCATACCTCAATAACTCGGTCAAGAGAAAGAGAGATGGAGAAAGGATCCAGAGGACTCGAGTACTTACTATTAAACATCCAACGTGACAAATAGAAGATTGAATGGATCTCAGATGAAGTAGATCGTTTGATTCCTACATTATATCCTCAAAGGTATCCAAAATGAGGTCAATTTATATTAATCCGACAGAATTATAAATTAGGTAGGAAGAGGGGTTCTAATTAGTTCATCAAGGGAAAAATTGACAAATTACCAAGAAATATGGCATGTGCACAACTAGTTTTCACGGTTACCTAGGAAAAAGGGGTACTTGCACGGTTAGGCCACATGGTTGTGCACTGATCACGCAAGGTGGATCTATATGAAGAAAAAACATTCGTACGGTTAAGAAAAACCTGTTCCAACTGTGCACCAACCATACTACATGTCTAGTTTCCTAAAAAAGATGTGTTTAGGGATCCAAACAAGCCCCAGGCACCCCTAAATCATATTCTATCCTATTATGCATCCATATTAAGTCCAAAATAAATATTTTTACTGAAATTTAACGTATCCATAAATGATTGAAAAACCACGTTCATAAAACATTCGAGGTAAACCCAGTATCTCTTACAAAAAATTCTTACTATTCTAGAGATGAATTTGAATTTAACACTTTGAAAATACGACCAATGTGGAAATTTTTGAATATTAATAAATGATTTAGGAAAAATGCATTGAGCTAAATGATAAATAGAAATATCTCATGAAAAAAAATTTGGTTCTATTATTTTTAAATATGAACTCACTATAAAAAAGAGAATAATGCTCATATTCTCAATGAGAATACTGAACATAATATTTATAATGAGAAATTAAAATGGGATATAGGAAAAATTCAAAATCGTAAAAACATCTTAATTCATAATCCTAGAAAAAAAATTTCTCCAAAATATACAACCATAATTTTTTATCGTCATGGGAAATTAAATTTTATTAAAAACAATTTTACATCCAAATCAAGAAAATAATGTTTTATGTGCAAAGTTGAAAATTTTTCTACATGTTCCAGTGCACAAAAATATTTTACTTCTTCTAATTCATTGATACCTAATAAATTTTTTTTTTCTAAAAATTTACAAACTACTTATAGGAAACCCACGATGTTAATGTGGATTACTAAATCCTTAATTACTAATATTACTGTTCCCAAGAAAATTTGACACCCAAGTTTATTCTAGTTTAAATGATTTTTTAGGAAGTATGTTCGAAGAGTTCCTATAAGAACATATTGTACTAGAATAATGGGTATTAAATACACATGGTTGTTGAATAATATAGCTTTAGGAACCTCTTAATGACTGATGGTGGACATGTCAGCTTTGTTGATAATGAAAATGGGAAAATTATTGGCCACCAAAAAAGTAGTAACAAACATTAAGCTTCAACATATAATTTTTTTTGTTGATCGTCTAAATAAAAATGTTCTTATCATTTCAGAGTTATGTGATGATGGTTTTCATGTTAAATTTAAAAATTATTCTTTTAATGTTTTCAAATATAATAATGATTTTGTCTTTACATCTTTTAGAATAGAAAATGTTTATGTTGTTAATCTGTATTCCTTAGTCTTGTATAATTTTTCATGCATGGGTTCATTTCATAAATAATATTGGCTGTAACATAGGAGGCCTCACTATTTCAACATTTACACTCTTATAAAGATAACTAGAAAAGTATTATTCAAGTCTCTACCGAATCTAGTGTTTCAAAATGATAAAATCTATAATCTTTATCAAAATGTAAAACATTATAAAATATATTTTAAACCAAAAAAATAATTTATAACTTCTCAGCCTCTTAAATTGGTTCACATGGATTTATTTTTACCATATAGAGTTGCATGTTTAAAAGGGAAGTACTATGTATATGTTTTAGTAGATTACTTTTTTATGTATACTTGGACCTTATTTTTATCTCAAATGTGATAAATGTTCCTTTTTCCCCATTTATGATATATTAGTATAAAACTTATGTGGAGTTAGAATCAAAAAATTATGATGTTACCATGGATGTGAGTTTGAAAATAATGAAATTGAATATTTTTTTCTCACAAAAAGTCACTAGTAATAACTTTTCTACTCCTAGGGAACCCTTGCAGAATAATGTTGTAGAAAGGATTAATATTACTTTAAAAGAGATATCACGAACTATACTAAATGAGAATGATCTACCTATTTATTTTTATCCAGAAGCTATAAATACTACTTGATATATAATCATAAGAGTTCTAACTAGTCCTATCCTAAATAAAACACCTTATGATATGTGGAATTATAAGAAACCAATTTTTAATCAATTCATAGTTTTGGGATGCAATGTCTTTATTCTTAATTCAAAAGATAATATATAAAAATTTTCCACCGACAGTGATGAATGAATTATCTTGGTTATTCAATCTCTAGTAATGCCTATAGAGTCTTTAATAAGAGAACCAAATGTGTGTAAGTATTTGTTCATGTAAAATTTTATGAAATATGTCCACATGAATCCAAAACCACCTTATAAAATATTGAGGATAATCATTCGAATCATGAACTAAATCCTAAATCTTTTAATTCTTCGGTTAAATAAGCAGAAAAATCCTCTCGTTCTAGAAACTTTTCAGATTCTGACCAAATGGATCCTGAACCTATAGAAGAACCTAATGTGACTGACCCTTCCTTTTCTAGATCTATTAAAACTCTTAAAAACCATCCTTTAGATTTTGTATTTTGAGTCATACAATGAAACATATACTATAGAATTTCTAAGAAACCGGGATAAACATCAAGTCTTTTTATCATATCTTGAACCTAAAAACACCAATGATATAATCAATGTGGAATTATGGATTATGGATATGAAAAAATAATTAAATTAGTCTGAAATAAACAAATTATGCCTTTTTTATAGACCAAAAGACACCACAAATATAGGAACCAAATGGTTGTTTGTAATCAAAGTGGATGCAGCCGAAACTATAGTAAGAAATATGGCTAGAATAGTTGCACAAGGTTATATTCAAGAAGAAGGAATAGACCACGAGGAAACCATTTCACCTTTTCCCCCCAACATAAATCCATTATAATACTTATATCATATACACCACATATGAATTTCAAAAAAATTCAAATAGATGTCAAAAGTGCATTCATGAATAGTTATATGGTTGAGAATTTTTTTATGAAGAACCCCCTAGTTTTATAATTCCTCATTTTCCAAATCTTGTTTTTAATTTGAAATAACATATGTATGGTTTATAACAATATCTAAGAGCACAATATGATAGGCTTAACACCTTTCTTAAATAAAAATGTTTTTAAAGGTATATTTGATACTATAATTCTCATAAAAATAATCTCTAAAGATGTATTAGATGTTTAAATATATGTTGATTAAATTATTTTTGGATATTCAAAAAATTCTATATGTGTTGACTTCTAAAAGATGATGAAAAATGAGTTTGAAATGAGTTTAATGAGTGAACTCAAATATTTTCTCTGATTTCAAAATTTTCAAAATATGTAAAGTATTATTTTAAATCAGATTAAATTTAATAAGGATATTCTAAAACGTTTTGTATTAGGTAACACTAAATTTCGTGATACGCCAATGAGTAAAACCTATAAATTGGATCTGATGAAGAAGAAAAATTAGTGGATCAAACAAATTACAGAGGTATGATTTGATGTCTTATCTATGTAACTTCTTGCCGATCCAATATTATGTATAGTGTATTTATGTGTGTTCATTTTCAAGAAAATTCTAAAGAGTCACAACTTATTGTAGTCAAAATAATTTTCAAATAAATCAAATGTACTTCCAATTTATGACTCTTCTACCATGGAGGACAATCATTTGACATATATAGTTATTATGATGCTAATTTTTGTGGTTGAAAGTTAAATTGAAAAATAACCTCTAGAACATGTCACTTTTTTAGAAAATATCTAGTTTCATGGTGTATTAATAAAAAAACTTACTTCAGTATCTACTATTGAAGATGAATACATAGCTACTCATAGTGGTTTTTCCCAAATTTGGTGGATAACACTCATATTACAAGACTATGGATATAAATTTGGGAATTTCCCTAAAAACAATGAAAAGACAATTGCTGTGAATATCTCTAAGAATCTAGTTTATCAATCGAGAAAAAATTTTATGAAGGTAAGACATCACTTTTTGGAATATCATTATAAAAAATTTGATATAACTCTAGAATTCATTTTCATTGAACACTATCTTGCAGATATTTTTATATAGCCATTATATTCTGATAGAATGAGTTACAACAGATTTGAGTTGGGGATGATCAATTTTGAGTGACTCGCTCTTGATGGCTGACCATTGGGAATCACCATTTATGACTCACTATTGGGACTCACTATGGATGAATCACCATTGGGACTCACCATTTATGACTAAACATTAGGAATTACTATTGGGACTCACCATTGATGACCCACTATTGTGTCTTACAGTTCATTGCTTTTTCATTTTCTAATATGAACTTAAAAATCACTATTTAATTTATTTCACCTTATTTTATTCCTTATTTTAAATTTATGATTTTGAAATCTAGAAATTAAAAAAATAAAATCGATCAAAATTACTTATCAATTACACATGCACTCTTCTCCCAAAACCAAATATTTCACTCTTGAAGCTCAACTGTCTTCTTTCTTTGAACCAAAACCTCCAAAACTTTCAAAATGGATCGAGTGACATGTTTATCTTAGAGTTATCTAGATGAAACTAATCAATAGAAAAACGAAAAAAGGTTACTCGAGTGTACCTAAAAATGAAAATGTTAACCCCGAACTTTCCAAAAAAAATAGTCATTCTACTAATTGAAGTTCATGCTAACTGGATCTTATCATGTAAGTCTCTTGTGTTGAAAGTGTTTCAAGAACAAGGTTGGATCGAATGGTTCTCCAAAAAAGAGTGCTCTATATAAGACTAGTTAATGATTTTTATGAGTACGTGGAGTTCAATATTGAGTTAACAAACGAATGTTGGATAAACTATAGAATAAGTGGACAAAGGATTTCCTTTTTGTTTAGGAAATGGGGTGAGTGCCCACCTCATGAAGGAATTTATGAAGATCGGAAATATAGTGCTCAATCTATAGGTGATATATTACATTATAAATAATCCTTAGTTGAGATAAATGAATATGGAATTAGCAAAAGACTCATAGCCACTGAACATGATGAAGAATGCATATTGATATTTAAATTACCTCCACATCATCTTAGTCCATGGAAAGGTGAATTTTTGTCTTTAAAATATCAGGATGTTTATTTAATATATCATATGAAACATGGATACAAAATTAACCTATGAATATACCTTATTGTTTATATGAGTGATATGATAAAGACACAAGAAAATTTAAACTCCCTTTTCTATTCAAATCTTATTTTGGGAAAATTGAAAGCTAATGGATAGGTTAATGAAGGTGGGAAAACTATCAAAAATTGTGATGGAGTTTTTATTACCAAGGCTATATTAAAAACAATGATGATATTTTGTAATCTGTAGAAGAAAAGGTGTAAGAATACAATGAGAAAATTTATGAATATTTTAACCTAGTTCAACACACCATAAGTTCAAAGGATATTGCTGGTATCAGTTTAGGACCAGATATGGTTGTAGAGTATTTAGATAATGAGGAGAAAGATACTGAATAATATAAAGAAAAATAATCCTCAATTTATGATATAAGTTATCATTATATTTTAGAAATTCATGAAGGAATTTCATATGGATCACCTAGCCCTTCAAAAGATCTTCTTACAAGAAAAAATCACTTAAGGGATGATGATGACGAAACATAAGAATATAGTGATGTTGTATATGCTAGTGGAAGTGGAATCCAAGAAAAAAAGAGATTGATTTAGAAGAAAAAGATAATGATGATGAATAAGAACAGAATGGTGAAGAATAAGATTAAGAGAATGATAAAGAAGGAGGAGAATATGATAATTGTGAAGCTATTGGAGACTTAGATAATCCTATTAATAATAAAGGTAATGATATATAATCTGAAAATCTTACTGAAATCAGTTAATGGGAAATGGACTAATCATAGAATATCAAAAGGATCTAGACTCTGTTTAAGTTGAGGAATATGTTTCATATTTTTAATTTCAATATGATGTTCACATTGAAATGGAAAACCTATTGAGGGGAGAAATAGTATCATAGAGTTAGAGTTGATAATAGAACTCCTTTGGATTTTTCTATAGTGTAGGAATGAATAAGATTTCAGAGATATTTCATGAAAGGCTTGGACTATCCATAATTTAATATTGAATAATAAGATATTGTGGGATTCATTTTTGACGAATTGGATCTTTTTTAGAGAGTTCAAGATTGAAGAGATCCAGTAATAGCTCTTAATCACACTCCATCAGTTGCTAATTTTTTTACTTATTATGTGAGTCAGAAATATTTCTATTATTTTAATGATGAATTGTGCTCAGCATTCAAAAATATCCTTCCAAATAAAGCAGTACCAATTTCAAGTCTTAATGAAAGTGATGATGTCGTGCATTCAAAAAAATTTATCTCACAACTTCAAACTCAAATGTTTTCTTAACATTAAGAAATAAGAATGCAGAATAAAATATTGAGTGATGAACTAGATTCTTTTAACCATTATTTAATGTCATGACATCTAAATATAGAGAATATTTGGGAAATTTTGTAAAAAGTCATGGAGATACCTCTTCTGCATCATCTCAGGATGCTAGAACTCATCCTCTAGTACTAGACTTTGATATTTTAAGATCATTTATCAGATGAATTAAAAATTTCATCAACCATAGATTCTTGTCCTCCTGATTGTATTGACCCTTATAGGATATGATTAGTGATATGGGAAGAGCTTAAATCCTTGATAGGTGGATTTGATCAATCAATATTTAGTTAAATCAAACAAAACAAGTATCATTAGCATAACATGGTAAGGAATTACCTAAAATAGGACAGATCAAATCAGGAGGCTATCACCAAAATGTGGATCATTGCATATCTAGAATTTACATGAAGAATCATATCAAATCTTATTTTAAATACTTGACTAATAATATAAAGATTCCCCTTATCACCCAATCTTTCAAGGAACAGGTTAGATAGCTCAAGGAGCTTACTCCTGCACATAATATATTCATAGAAAACAAGGAAAACATTACTAAGTCACTTAATGAAGGGGAGAAGATCATCATGGTTTTTATAAACATCTTTGAATACCTATATTTATGTTCATTGTACTTCTATTATAGCTCTATAGGCTTTACCAATTCTACCTATGACTGAGAATATGTCCTTAAGTTCTATCTACTAGTTTGTTGATCCTTGGTTCAGAGCTATTTTCACAAAATATATTTTCCTCCTCCTCCTCCTCCAACTCTTCAACCTTTTCCTCTATCTTCAAATCAGAAACACCATCTTCTAAGTCCTATTATATATTGGGAACTTAAATCCCATATTACATATCCTTAATTTATTACCTCTACAAAGCTTTCTAGAGTTCCTATTTTTTAACCATCACCTCGACTAACAGTTATCAATTATATACCTTAGACACTTTTGTCCCACATGTTCCTCCTCTTGATTCTTCTAATAAGGGAACATAATCCATGTATCCTTACAATGTGAAATCGCGATTTTTTTGGGATTGTTCTTTTATAGGGATGTATTTTGACCTTTTTGTAATTGAATGTATTATATTTTCATTATCCAATATATTATCTCATTTCGTATATTATATGATCATTCTCTCTTATTATTTGTTCTCTTTTTGATAATACCAAAAGGGGGAGAATGTATATGACATTTCACCTGAGAATTAGAATAAGCATGGTATATAATTTTACATGATTATGTATATCTTATAATTTATCTCCCATGATTTGTATGTCATGTTAAGAAAAATAGTTATATTTTTTACATTGATCATTATGAATGACATGTTGTGTTGTGTATAACTCCATGATCTATGATCATCAAAAAAGTGAAGATTGTTGGACTCCTCTAGTTTTAATGATCACAAATCACACTTCATCAAGTTATCATATGTATAATTATGTATACTATTGTTTACTTATAAACATAATCTATTATGTTAGTTTTTTAGATCATAAAACATGTTGGTAAAATATGAAAAAGGTTGATTCTCCATTAAGATAGACTCAATATTGGACATATCATTGATGGAAGAAAATAGGCTAAGTATGAGTTGCAGTGAAGGGAGACTCACTATTAAGATGTATCAATGCCATGTGTGTCACCATTGGCACAGAAAATTATTTCTAAAACGGATGAGCCATCATTATTCAACCCACAGTCAACAACATCTCATAATTTTTGAAAAAGTATGAGTCACTATCGCATCAAGCTATCATCATATTCCATTTATAATTTTCGCAAAGAATGGGTTACCTTGGGCATGATTCACTATTAAGTCGACCTACTGGCAATACAAAACTATGTAAAGTCTACCTACCACCAGAGTGACTTACTACTACTTGACTCACCATTTCTATGTAACCACCCTAAAAATTAACTATTATAAGAAAGATTACAGAATTCATTAAGCATGATTCCCCTCTCCAGACTTACTGCTATGTCCAAGATACCATTCCAAGACACAATTCTAATTCACCATTTAGAGACACCGTCAGACCTAGTAACCATTTAGAGGAACCATCAATTCATCATTTATCATTTAAATTCAAATTTATTTCAAAAAATCATATTTTTAAAATTTAATTCAACTTATTAAAATAATTAACTTATACAGAAAACGTTAAAACAGTTTTTAGACTGAATTAAGAGGTACAAGGTACCAAGATACAATCAAGATCATGATCCTTGTTAGCAACATTTTATAAATCAAATACCTAATAAAAATAAGATTTTGAGGTCGTGATGTTGTGAGCCTGAGAAAAACATTGGAACTGATTATTGTGGATACAAGAAGATACTATTGAGAATTAAAAGTGAAGAACAATCTGTAGCAATGAAACAAGAGAGTAGAATAACTCATCAAAAAGCTATATACCTCACTGGAAATAGAAGACATAATCTCTCATGATGATCTATTATTCTGTCTGTTTTTAAAATTCAACTCAAGACGAATTTCAAGATAACTTTTAGGAGTGGAAGGTTGCATCATCTGTCACACAGATCTTTCTAACTCTCTTCTCGATTTTTTTCTTGACTTGTGTACATGTTTTACATTATGAGATGTGTGCATCTATAACTTTTATATGAAAACACACTAAATCCTATGAAAAACTAGAAGATACACATATATCGTCAAAATCTATTTATAACCCCTTAAAATCACACATATAATAGTGGAAGAGGTCCATACATGGCCTTTTGGTTTTTGTACTCCCACAAAAACTATGGATGAGGAATTTTTGAACTGAAAAATTCTAGATGATGTAGTCTACCCCAATAGAGGGTGTGGATCAAAGTTTATCTATATACATTTCTTGGTAGTATGTTATTTCTATGTGGATACGATTAAGTCATAGCTTTAGGCTTAATCTATTTTTTAAATTCCAATATGTTCTTTCGAGTTGAGTTTTCTTTGTTTGTGTTTATTTAAACCAAATAAATAACTTAACTTTGATAGTTAATCTTAGATAGTGTTTATATTAAAATTTTATTTAGTCAATCAAATTCAAATGTTAAATTAATTATTCATATTTTTTTAACTGAGAACTAATCACTCTTTGATAAATCTGTTGATTATCCAAATCATTTATAAACTTCTTCTTTTGTTAACTAGTCCATTTTTAATTCAAATTGGGTGAATTTTAAATAAATATTTTAGACAGAAATTTTTATAAGAACTCAATTCACTCACCTCTTGTGTGTTATACTCCATCAAAAAATTAGAGTTACAATTATCCCCACCATTCTACTTTCTTCCAACATAATTTCTTTGGTATAAAATAGAAGGTGACAAAACATTTTATATCCAAAAAATAACAAATTTATAAGGATGAATAAACATGATAAATTCAAATAAATGATCACCTAATGTCCTCAAAATGGTTGAAATTATTATCTATAATCCTCATGAAACTACCAAGAATAACCAAAACACAAACCAAAAACTAGAAGTCCTATGAATAAAAGAGTCCAATTATGACCCACCAGTTATAATTTCTCAAATTTTCTGGAACTAAAGGTAATTATAGAGTGTAGTATCCTAAAAAAATCAAACAAACATGAAAAAAACATATACTCAATGGAAAATAAATTCTATCCAAGTAAAAAAATTTCCAGAAGTACAATCAAATATCGACATGAGCTCTAACCTCAATCTATTACATGCACAAAAAATCTATGGCCACAAACTAGATAGCCCCCATATAGTGAAATCATAGAAGTATACACTAAAAAATTTCTAGTTCATGATATAAAATTTTGAGTCACCCACCCTAGTAACCCAAATACTCACCCAATCGATTTTACCATGTATAACCTATGAGAATCTAAAATCCCATCAAACCCAACTATCATATTCAAAAAAAAACTCATATGTGATTATCTAAAAAATAATATATATCATAACAAACGCTCTACCATTTACAAAATTACAAGGAATTACATAAAAAGTACATTAACCACCATCGATATAAGATATTCTATAAAATAACAACCCACCATGTTCTAAAAAAATATAGAAATTAGAAGTGGAAATTATTCTATAACATTAAAACTATAGGTCCACGAATAAGACATAATTTTATATAGATGAAACCTAGGACTTATTCTAAACACACATGTTATAAAATATAAGAATATGAATTAAATAAACAAAATGGATTCAAGATCTAGGATCTTTAAATATAAGGGATTAGAGTTTCCTTGATCCACCCACTAGAATCACATGTGATGTATCTTATTCCCATGAAAATAACACTTATCTTAAAAACAAATATCATCATGTTTTTACTCTCCAACCACTGAGTTACCCTCATCTACATAGGATTGAAATAATGAATCAATCATCTATGGTTTCCCAGACTAGTTAGCTTCCACTATAAGTGATTTTTTAGTGAACTTATAAAAGTTAGTCAGGATAAAAGTAATCCTAAAGGGACCAAAATCTAGGTGAAAAATAGCTTTAAATAAAAAATTGTCTTAGGGTTGTTGAAACATATACAAATAGAAGATACATACAACTCTGAGAATTGATTTATATACTCCTTCAGTAGATGATCACACTGATAAAGAATCACAAACTGAAGAGCTATATAAAAATTCATGAACTATAGATAATTTCACTATATAAATAAAATTTCTCGGAAAACCCAAGACATATCATCACACAACAAAGAAGGTACAACATACTTGCACCATAATTATCATGATCTGATAAGAAAAACTGAGGAATCTCCCACCATAAGGCTTCAAGTGTTTCGAAAAAATGTGGATCTCTTAAATAATTTCAAAACTCCTTACCTCTTTGAACAATCATTGATCACCATATAATGTAATTATATATTCATTTAATAATAGTAATATAGGGTTTGAGAGTTGAGAATGTTCTGAATACACCACTGAATCCATGGTCTATGTAGATTATGGAAGTAACAGAACTACTTCCAATAAATGAGGGGATTAACCAAGAGGATCATTCAAGATGAAATGAATCCTTGTTTTTTCATTTAACCATTATTGTAGGAATATTATAAATAATATAAAAAATCAAGAACATCAATTAATTACTCAAAACAAAAACCAATCAATACCATTATTACTAAATAAAAATTTTAAAATCATAAATCACTAAAATGAAACACGTGTATTATATACCATGAAGAGAAAAATTATTTTTTGAAATAAAAAACATCCAATAATGAATTATGAAAACACACACCACCATGGAATACAATTTAAAATCAATTAAAACAACTCTTTAAAAATAAATGATCCTTGGTGGAACACACATAACCAAAACAAAACATAATACAATTATCTAATTTTCTAGAATCCATGTTTCTCAAAACAAAATATAATTTAAAATTTAATCCAATTTTAAATTCATAAAGGAACACATTTTTAAAACTGAATCACCCTATGAGTATTCCCCAATAACTCACTACCATTTTAGAAAACTTTTAAAACTCATTTAAATAATCCGTTATTTCATCCTAAAAGACTTTAAAAATGTCAATTTATAATCAATAATTGTTTTAATAACAAATGAATGAATTTTTAAAATTTAATTTTCACTAAATTCTACCTTTTCCCAAAAAAATATTTAAATCAAACATCCCCAAACAATGAAAAAGCACGAAAAAATCCATTAAACAACGACTATCTGAACCACAACTTGGTATTATGAAAACAATCCTTAATTCATATCCAATAAGGGAGAATAACTTTAGGAAAAATATTGAATTTTAGAAGATAAAAACACTCTATAAATGAGTAATTTGTGTTTGGAGTGGTTTGGCAACATGGTTTTGGAAACAATTTTCAAACCATACAACAAGATATATGAATGTGATACACCAAAACCACATGGGCTCTACATGGTTTTCTAAAAATTGGGTGCTAATTGTGTAGCTTATTTTTCCATCTTTTTTACAAAAAAAATGATCAAAAGACCCCCAAAATCACTTATATACACAAAGAGTATCAAAATATTGTAACTCCACATGAAAAACCATCAGAAATAACAGAACTGAACACATATTAAAAATTCAATCCATGAAACCCCCTGAAATATAAAGCTCTGGAGAAGAAATATATTGCAGGACTCTTCCCACCCAAACCTCTCAATACAAAATGAACCTAATATTTTTTATTCCATGAAATATCCTAGATAATAGTTGGGTTACATATGACTGTATAAACATATTATAAACCTAGAATCTTATTCCATTTATAACAAATTAGTCTATCATGTTAACCAAGTTGGCCTTCTACGAAGCCTAAAGGGCCTTTAAAATCCCATTTTATGGAAAACTACTATATAGGAATCATAAGAAACAACATTGGGAATTATTTTACTCTAAAATTAGAGTAAGAGGATAGTAGAACATTTTTCAATAGTCCAACATAGGTTGTCCTTATTTTGTGTGTTCATGTAGTATAAATTAAGTATAAAAATTAACATACATGTCAAACTGGTCATAACCAGTTACCCTAATTCAACCCATTTTCATAAATATACCTCATAATCCATAAGAGATACCATATAGCACAGTATACCTATATGACATAAAAAAAGATAAAATAACAACAAAGATGGTCTTCTTGGATGATAAAATGATAAAAAAAATAAGACAAACTCAATCCAAGAATAAATACCAATACATGTAACCTTTGGTTTCTCATTACCTACTAACTCAACCATAATCATCCCCAATTACTAAAATTTTAGACTAGGTGAAACCTAGAACCTATAATATTATGGAATGAGTAGTATAGAAAAATAATTTTTCACACACCATATAAGGAACCATCCTTAAAACTTACATAATATTGAATTAAATGAATAATTAACATTAAGTATCATTTTAGGTTTAGAGTTTTAGAGAATTAGGACATAAATATTACATCTCAAAAGAATACAAAGTCGACACATCAACACAGTATCCATTTTTTCACAAAATAATAACTCTTGAAAAAAAGAGTCATGTCTAGTTCCATATTAAAGATAACATGATTTTTCCTTGATCCCATCCTTGGCCCTATTCCACATTATGTACTGTGAAAAACATTTCAAACAATTGGGATGAGAATAAAAATCTCAGTAAGGGATTCACAAAGATAAATAATTGTAGTTTTTTTCAAATCAAAAATTAAACCCTGAATATGTTAACATATGTAATACTTTTCACCTTTAGGAAGTAGAAAATACTCTTCACTGAATAAAAGATCATTACATACCATTTTGTAACCAAAATATTACCATAAAACCCATATAAAGAACACATATCATAGAAAGATAACTTGGGACATAAACATGCATAAATGGAATAACCATACGGTGTACTTCCACAAATATCACTAAATGGAATAGCCATATGGATGACTTCCATACCCAATGCATTGGAGGTTATAACGTAACCACCCATCCTGGTATACACAGCACCACCCTTCATTTGGTATATCACGTAACCACACGTCAAATGTCCAAGTACCAATATAAAATCATAACACATACAACAAAAATAAAGGAAGAAAAAATTTCCACATTTCAATCACAATATATCACATAAATACACTGACATAAAAAATATATTTTCAAAACCATTTTCAATTCCAAAAATATGTAAAATAGTATAAGTTATTTTTTTTCATTTCAAAACATTATGACTTGTTAAGGAAGCCAAAGATAAAATAATACTCATGGCGGTAGAAAAGGGCATTGTCACCGCTTACGTTAAAAATATCATTCTTTTTTTCGTTTAGTAAAATTCATTGTAGAAAAAGATTCCCTTTGAAAATTCAACGGTGTTTATATAGTGTCTAAAATAATGTATTGTATTAAAACAAAATATGCCTCAATGAAGGGAGATTGAGACAAAGACCCTTACCTTGTGTCTAACTTGACTCGATCGATCTCTAATCTCCTGAATAATAAACTACTGTAAATTTCTACTTGATTATGAACCTTTTTCAAGTTTATTATTCCTCTTATATCACTTATTACCATGTTATAAACATTACATATTCATTAACGTTAATAACGGTCATTTAGTCGATATTCTGTACTTGAGTCAAAAATAGACTTCTTATAATTACAAGTTGTTCATATGGTAAAAATTCCATTATAACCAGAATTATATTAATGATTCAGATATCATATATATCATATATATCCAGTATATACATGGATTTATAATAGTACATTACATTTAATGGTGAGAAATGAAATACACCGTTCATGGAGTCGGTGAGTTGTACGTACACATGAACGCTACTTTCATTTCTATTTCTTATTTTAATGGAAGTCAAACATAATAATAAATAGATATATTATAATTCCAGTATAATATCATATATAATATCCTTATCTCCAACCTTTATAAATCCCACATATGGCTTTAACGAATCAAATCATTTTGAGGGGGCGGTAGTCCGCACTTCCTCAAATGAGATTATCATTTTTACCCACTATGGAAACCATAAAGGTGTGTTGTAAATGGGAAATACAAATGCATAAGAAATCATAAACATAATATATATCATATTTAAGTATAGTTCCATCATAATGGCCTCCATGAGAGGCGGTAATATGTAATTCAATAGTCATCGTTTCGTGAGCTGTTTGTTTTCCATCCACAGAAACATTATGTTCTTCATCCATTAAATGGAGGTGCGTGTAAGTGTATTTATAATACATATCATAAGAATATCCTAGTATATTTATAATAATGGTTTTTTTACAAAATAAAGGAATAAAAAGTTTAGGGGTTGGAGAAGTAAAATAAATGAAAACAAATTAAGAGAAATCGTTACCTTTAATTTTGGTAACTTTTTTATTTTGAACTAAAAGGGCTTCTTTAAGTGCCTTCTGCCAAAGGTAAGGCTTATATGTGGAGTACAAGGATGTAGGTAGATTAATTATTCAGAGGTTGGATGAGCCAAATGGCTTGAGAGGAGTAATTAATTGGTTATAAGTGGTCTCCTTTGATAAGGGGGAGGAGGGGCTCTTTAGGAAAGTTTGAAAATATAATTTTATAATATAATGATATTCGGTTTCCAATGGTCCAAAAATCATTATAGTCAAATATAAGATGATTCATGGTCGAAATAAAATCATCCAATCATAATTGGACATATTTTGGATAATATTTTAATCATTATAATCTTATTTATTTAAATCATTTATTAATGAGATAAATACTGCATCATTATTGTGTCATAAATAATTTAATTTATTTGATGTCTAAAAATTATAAACAAAATACCATCTTGTAGGAAGTCATTATATATTTCCAATTAGTATATATAGTCTAATATAAAACATATATTACACCATCTAAAAATTAATTACTAAAAGATTTTTGTTAATGTCAATTTTGTCTTTATTTTAAGTTAATTAATCTAAATTGTCATAATCACTTCCAAGGGGATCAAATGGGTCCCAAAATCATCCCTTAGATTCTAATGGTCTTAAATGACTCATCAAATAATGTTTTTAAAAGTTTTAAGTTAATTTTGAATTATTATAATATTCTTTTAACCTTGAATTACCCTATTTACCATTAACTGTGGTAAATAAAAGTCAAAGGTTACTATTGACCAAAAAATATTTTCATCTTATTGAACCACATATTCCTTATTTATAACAACCATATATGTAGGATTTAAGAAATTAAATTCACAGAAGTTTTAAAATATCATTTAAATTAAAAAGTCAGTTTTTTTAACTACAACTAAGTAGTTTCACTATTCATCAAAAATTGATGTTTTTCAGAAAAATACAAAATTTTCATCCTATGATATATTTGATATTCCGTATTCAAAAATGATATTTATTTTTCCAGATTCAAAACATATAAGTGGAATTAATTAATTTTAAAATTAATTACCATTATTAAAACAAATAGCAAGTTTTTAAGAAATAATAACTATCAAAAGATTGACATGTGTTTATGTCCAATTTCAAAGTGAAATTAGTTCCATTGGCCAACATTGGATTAAATGGTAAAAATATACTTAATTTCACTATAAAATCAATTAAAAAGAAAATCTATCAATATAAATATATTATATTAAAAGTAACTTTTGAATTAGAATACAATATTTTTCATTATTCATTAAAAAATGAACTTTATCAGAAAAATACCAAAAAATTACAAAGAGTACATTTTGATGTCACCATTCTAAAATGTATTTTATTTGGTCATATAAACTGTATTAAAGTAACCAAAACTATATTTAATGATGGTTCTACATTAAAAGGTGATAAATCAGCCTTTTATTGAAAATTACGCTTAAAATTAGATTCAATCACATTTTAAGCCTCTAACATTTTATTGGATAATGTAAATACATTTAACAAACAAGTATACTCATATTGTAGTAAGTTTCATTCATTCCCTCCAATACAACGGCTAGGAGTTAATTTCCATTTAAAATAATAATATTATATTATAGTGTGCAACGTAAGACTTCAAAGTAACCCACTGTTGAGTATCGGGTACACTATCGAACATAGCAACCCATTTAAAGTAAAATTAATATATAATTAAAAAATATTAATAAGTATAAAAATATTTTATTCATCACGTAATTAGGATGTTACATCTTTCCCCCCTTTTGAAAATTACGTCCTCGTGATTTTTATTCACTTATCAAAATATGTGGGGGTATTTATCCTTCATAGCATTTTCAGATTCCCATGTTGCCTCTTCAACCATATGGGTTTTCTACAAAACCTTTACCTGTTAAAATAACTTATTCCGCAACACCTACTCTCTACGGTCAAGAATCTGAACTGGTTATTCTTTATAAGAGATATTCTCTTCCAACTAAACTACCTCTGGGCTTAAAACATGAGATGGATCTGGAATATACTTTCTCAACATCGAAACATGAAAAAAATTGTGTACCTGGGATAAATTTGGAGGTAAATCCACTCTATACGCAACTGATCCAACTTTCTCCAAATTTCATAACGTCCAAGGAACCTCGGACTCAACTTTCCCTTATTACCAAAACGCATCACACTTTTCCATGGAGAAACTTTGAGAAAGACATGATCACCTACCTCAAAGGAATGATCATTCCTTCGGTTATCGGCATAACTTTTTTGTCTGGTCTGAGCTGTTCTTAAGTGCTTTTGAATCAACTAAACTTTCTCTACCATTACTTCTACCAATTCTGGTCCCATCAGATTCCTTTCACCTACTTCATCCCAAAAAGCTGGAGTTCGACAACGCTTTCCATATAATGCCTCATATAGAGCCATATATATACTGGAATGAAAGCTGTTATTATAAGAAAATTCAACCAAAGAATGATGTTGGTCCCAACTTCCCTAGTAATCCATCGATCAAGCAGGTAACATATCCTCCAAGGTCTGAATTTTTCGTTCTGACTACGCATCTGATTGAGGATGAAATTTTGTACTAAAATTTAATTCAGTACCCAATGACTTCTGAAGGCCTTTCCAAAAGATATAAGTAAACCCAGGATCACGATCAGATATAATGGAGAGGGGAACTCCATGAAACCTGACTATCTCTTTAACATACAATCGAGCAAGTTGTTCTAGAGACAAAGTATCTCTAATAGGAAGTAAATGAGAAGATTTAGTCAAACGGTCAACTATAACCCATATTGCATTATTACCTCGATATGTCTTCGGTAATCCCACAATGATTTCCATGGATATATTTTTCCATTTCCACTCTGGCACTGGTAAAATCTGAAGCATCCCTTTCGGTAACTGCCACTCTGCTTTAACCTGCTGACAAGTCAAACACTTCTTAGAAAAATCAGCAATATCTCTTTTTATTCCATCCCACCAGTAATACTTTCGAAGATCTCTGTACATCATAGTACTGCCAGGATGAACTAAAAACGGAGAACAATGAGCTTCACATAACAACTCATTCTTCAACTGTGAATCACAAGGTACACATAATCTCTTCCAAAATCTCATTACACAATTATTATCAATGTTAAATTCAGGAAACATACCCTTCTGAACCAACTCTACCTTTTTCTGCAACTCACTGTCTTCTTTCTATGCTTGATTTATTCGGTCTGATAGAGATGATCTCAGTGACACCTGATATAAAATAGAATAATTTCCTGCCCCAACAACTTCTATACCATAATTCATCAAATCAAAAACCAGAGGATCTCATTCCAAATGTAGTATAGCTAATGAAGAATTACTTTTTCGAATCAAAGCATCAGCCACTTTATTTGATTTTCCTGGATGGTAATGGATCGTGCAATCATAATCCTTGATTAATTACATCCATCTCCTCTATCTCATGTTCAATTATTTCTGAGTGAATATATACTTTAAACTTTTGTGATCAGTATATATTTCACACTTTACTCCATACAAATTATGCCTCATAATTTTCAAATCAAAAACAACAACAGCTAATTCTAAATCATGTGTAGGGTAATTTAAATCATGAGGTTTCAACTGACGTGATTCATAAGAAATTATTTGATCATTTTGTATTTGGAAACAACCCATTCCTTTCAATGAAGCATCGTTATAGATAACAAACTCACCATTTCTGGATGGTAGTTCCAAAACTAGAGCATTCACCATTATTTTTTCAATTCCTGAAAACAATCATCACATTATTTTGTCCAAATGAACTTAACACCTTTTCGAGTTAACAAAGTCACTAGACTAGAAATCCATGAAAAATTTTCAACAAACCTCTACTAAATACCTGCCAAACCAAGAAAACTACAGATCTTGGTTATATTTGTGGGTCTTTTCCATTCTTCAACAACTTTTATTTTAGCATGGTCAATAGTTATTCCATTTTTCAAAACAATGTGACCAAGGAAATAAATTTATTGTAACCAAAACTCACACTTACTGAATTTACCATAATGATTATTTTCTTTTAAGGTTTGAAAAAACAACACATAAATGAATTTCCTATTCCTCTTTACTTTTGGAATAATCCAAAACATCATCAATGATCACAACCACAAACATATCCAAGAACTGATGGAAAATTCTATTCATAAGATCTGTGAATACAGCAGGTGCATTGGATAACCCAAAATGCATAACTACAAATTCATAATGGCCATATCTAGTATGAAACATAGCCTTTGGAACGTCTTCTTCCTTTACTTTCAACTGATGGTACCCCGACCTCAAGTCAATCTACTGAAAATACTGAGATCCCTGGAGCTGATCAAACAAATCATCAATATGAGGCAAAGTATACTTATTCTTAATGGTGATATTATTCAATGCTCTGTAATCAATGCAAACTATCATTGGACCATCTTAATTTTTATCAAACAAGACAGAAGCACCCCATGGGGATGTGCTAGGTCGAATGAAACCTTTATCTACTAACTCCTAAAATTGATTCTTTAACTCTAAAAGTTCTATTTGAGCCATTCGATAAGGTGGTTTTGAAATTGGCTTAACATCAGGAACTAGGTCAACAGTAAATTCAACTTCCCAATCAGGTATAATTCTAGGAAACTCATCAGGAAAAACATCAAGGTACTCATTTAACACTGGCACATCATTAATATCAACACGTTCTTTATTTTCAACAATATGAGCAAGGTAACATTCATTTCCTTCTTTTAATAGTTTCTCAACTTCTTGATATGTTATTAAACGAAAGGGTTCATTCTTGTACACAAACTGTAAATCTTTCTGAAATTAAACCTCTTTATCTCTACAGTCAATCTTATCATGATTAAAAGACAGCCAATCCATGCCCAAAATAACATCAAACTCTACTAGAGGAAAAACAATAAGGTTTGCAGATAGGTTCTTTCCGCACAGAAGGACATGAATGTTCTTATATTTTCTTTTTGTCTCAACATTTCCTCTAGGTGTTTTTACCGTAAGTTCTGTATTCATATATTGAGATGTAATTCCCAATTTACTTGAAATATTATCATAAATGACAGAGTGTAGACCCTAAATCAAACAACACATTGGCATAATCTGAACAAACAAATAGTATACCTGATACTACTTCATTTGATGGCCCAACATCTACTGAAGTAGTTGTAAAGGATTTCACCACCCCTTTCTGCTTGTTGTATGGATGATTTCTTTCAGTTGAGTTCTTTCTTGGAGACTCATTTTCATAATGACACATTTAATTTCAATTAAAACATTTTACTAACTGTAAATCAGATTTTGTCTTACCATTACCCTGATCTTTTTCAATGCAATTACGTGCCTTATGTCCCATTTTACCACAATGGTAGCACTTTCCAGACTTCGATAAACATTCTCCGGGATTCTTTTTAGCAGGCTTATAACAAGTTGGGTATTTAATTTTCAAAGCTCGAGGCTTATTTGATGAAATCTTTCCCTTTTCCTGCCAATTGGAACTCTTATTTTATTGTTTGTCAACAAACACCTGATCATCAGCAAACTCCATTGTCACCTTCTCCGCAAATCGAATAATTTTCTCATAACATTTGAACTCACGAGAAGATAATTCCCTTCTATACTTTGGCTTTAATCCAGAGTAAAAAAGGTTGATTTTACTATCAAGATATCGTATGAAATTTGGAGCATACCCTGTCAGTCGAGAAATTTTTTCTTCATAAGCAGCCACAAAGTCATCATCCTGCCTCAATTCTAGGAATTGTTTTTCCATCATAAGACGAACCACCATAGGTAAATAATTATCAAGAAACATAATTTTGAATTCAACCCAACCAATAGAATCATTCTCCTCACTATCCCCGATATTTTTCACCATCGACCACTATTGATCAGCTTCACGTTCAAAATGGTAAATAACAGGACTAACATTTTGATGTTTTGAACAACCAATGACATTAAAGATATTCTCCATTTCTTTAATCCACCATTCAGCTAGAACAGGGTCAGATGTTCCTCTGAATGATGAGGTATATTTCTTCATGAAATGTTCCCCTACTGACATGTTTCTCTACGGTTGATCTGGCTGATATCGTGCATGAATACCACCAGCATTTATTGCTTGAGTCAACTGTGCCACCACTGAAACAAACTGTTCAGTTCTAATTCTAACCATCTTAGTTTGCTGATTTGGATGGTTTTCTTCCTCCTGATGTCGTCCCAACATAGCTACCTTGTTTTCTCTATGAAAAACCATTCTGAACATAGAAATATCTTAGGTGAAAAAACACGGTAATCTGTAAATGCTATATTATATCCATATTAACATAAATTACTTTATGGATATTAATTTAACAACACGCTAACTCCAAAATATATATAAAACGACCTTTGATAACAACTATAAGGACCCACCCTTAATCCTTACATAATATTGAATTAAATGAATAATTCACATTGAGGATCTTTTTAGGTTTAGAGTTTTAGAGAATTAGGACTTAACTATTACATCTCAAAATAATACAAAGTAGACACTTCTAGATAGTTTCCATTTTTTCACAAAATAATAACTCTTGAAAAAAAACATTCATGTCTACTTCCATGTTTAAGATAGCATGTCTTTTCCTTGATCCCATACTTGACCCAATTCCACATTATGTCCTATGAAAAACATTTCAAAAACTTGGGATGAGCATAAAAATCTCAGTAAGGGATACACATGGAAAAAAATGTTAGTTTTTCAAAAAAACAAGTAAACCATGAATACATAACATAAGTAATACTTTTCATCTTTTTGAAGTAGTAAATACTCTTCACTGAATAAAAGATCATTACTTACCCTTTTGTAACCAAAATATTTCCATAAATCCTATATAAAGAACACATAACATAAAAGGTAACTTGGGACATAAACATACTTAAATGGAATAACGATACAATAGACTTCCACACATATCACTAAATGGAATAGCCATACGACTGACATCCATACCCAATGCATTAGAGGTTATAATGTAACCACTCATCCTGGTATTCACGGCACCACTCGTCATTTGGTTTATCATGTAACAACACGTCAAATGTCCAAGTACCAATATAAATTAACAACACATACAACAAATATAAAAGAAGGAAAAAATTTCCACATTTCAATCACAATATATTACTTAATTATATTTACATAACAAATCTATTTTCAAAACCATTTTCAATCCCAAAATTATGTAAAAGAGTATAAGTTATTTATTTTCTTTTAAAAATGTTACGACTTGTTGAGGATTCCAAAGATCAAATAATACTCATGGTGGCGAAAAAGGTCGTTGTCACTACTTATCTTAAAAAGAACATTGTTTTTGTCATTTAGTAAAACGCTTTGTAGAAAAATATTCCCTTTGAAAATTCAAGGGTGTTAATACATAGTATAAAATAAAGTCTTGTATTAAAACAAGATATGCCTCAATGAATGGAGATTGAGACGAAGTCCCTTACCTTGTGTCCGACATGACTCGATCGCTCTTTAATCTCTTGAATAATAAACTGGTGTTAATTTATACTCGCTTAAGAACCTCTTTAATGGTTATCAGTCCTCTTATATCACTTATTACCATGTTCTAAACATTACATATTTATTAACAGTTTAGAACACTTGTTTAGATGATATTCGGTACTTGAGTAAAAAATGGACTTCTTATAATTACAAGTTGTTCACACGGTAAAATTCCATTATAACCAGAATGATATTCATGTTTTATATATCATTTATATAATATATATCCAATATATACATGTATTTATAATAATCTATAACATTTAGAGGTGAGAAAAAAATGCACCGTTCATGGAGACCGTGAGTCGTACGTACGCATGAATGCTACTTTCATTTCTATTTCATATTTTAATGGAAATAAAACATAATGATAAATATTTATATTATAATTCCAGTTTAATATCAAATATAAAATCATTAACTCCAACCTTTATACATCCCACATAAGGCATTAACAAATCAACTCACTTTGAGGTGGTTGTAGTCCGCACTTCCTCAAATGAGATTATCATATTTACCCACTACGGAAACCATAATGGAGTGTTATAAATGGGAATTACAGAAGCATAAAGAAATCATAAACATAATATATATCATATATAAATACATTTCCATCATAATGGCCACCATGAGAGGTGGTAAGATGTAATTTAACAATCATTGTTTTGTGAGGTGTTAGTTTTACATCTACAGAAACATTATTTTCATCATCCATTAGATGGAGGTGTGTGTAAGTGTAGTTATAATCCTTGTCTTAAAAAATCCTAGTATATTAAGGATATTTTTGGTGTTAAAAAATAAATGAATAAAAAGATTTTAGTTGTTGGAGAAGTAAAATAAAAGAAAACACATTTAGAGAAATCATTACCTTTAATTTGGTTAACTTCCTTTGGTTTGAACCAAAATGACTTCTTTAAGTGCCTTCTGCCTAAGGTAAGACTTCTAGGGGGAGGATAGGGATGTAGGAAGCTTAATTGGTCAGAGTTTGGATGAGTTAAATGGCTTTAGAGGTGTGCGGAATAGGTTAGAAGTGGTCTCCTTTTATAAGGGGGGGGGGATGGGCTCTTTAGGAAAGTGTGAAAATATTATTTTATAATATAATGATATTCAGTTTCTAATGGACCCAAAATCATTATAGACGAAGCTAAGATGATTCATTGTCAAAGTAAAATCATTAAATCAGAATTAGACATTTTTTGGATAATTTTTTAATCATTATAATTTTATTTATTTAAACCATTTATTAATGAGATAAATACTGCATCATTATTGTGTCATAAATAAATTAATCTATATAATGTCTAAAAATTATAATAAAAATACCATCATGTAGGAAATAATTTTAGCTTTCCAATGAGTATTTTATTCTAAAATAGGACTTATAAAAAACAATATAAAAAGTAATTACTAAAAGGTTTTTGTTAATGTTAATTTTATCTTTACTTTATGTTAATTAATCTAAATTGTCATTATCACTTCCAGGTAGATCAAAGGGGTCCCAAAAACGACCCAAATATGCCCATGGTCGTAAATTACTCATACAATAAGGTTTTGAAGAGTTTAAAGGTAATTTTGATTTATTATAATATTCTTTTAACCATGAATTACCTTATTTACCTTTAACCGTGGTAAATAAAAGTCAAAAGTTACTATTCACCATAAAATATTTTCATCTTATTGAACCAAATTTTACTTCTTGATAACAACCATGTATGTTGGATTTTAGAAATTCAATTCACCTAAGTGGTAAAATTTCATTTAAATTAAAAACTCGGTTTTTTTAACTACCACTAAGTGGTTTCACTATTTATCAAAAATTGATGTTTTTCAGAAATATACCAAAACTTCAGTGTAAGATATATTTGATATTCTGAATTCAGAAATGATGATTATATTTTATAATTCAAAACAAATAAGTGGCATTAATTAATGTTAAAAATAACTCATGTGTTTTTAAAAATACCGTGTTTTTAAGATATAATAACTATCAAAATATTGACATTTGTTTATGTCCAATTTCAAAGAGAAATTAGTTCCAATGACCAAAATTGGATTAAATGGTAAATATATATTTTAATTTCACTTTAAAATCAATTAAAAATAAAATATAACCATAAAAATTAATTATATTAAAAGGAATGTTTGAATTATATTTCAATATTTTTCACTATTCATTAAAAATGAACTTTATTAGAAAAATACCAAAAATTTACAAAATTAACATTTTGATGTCCCCATTTTAATGAAGTATTATATTTGGTCATATAGAATGTATTAAAGTAACCAAAACTAGATTTAAATAGGGTTCGCCATTAAAAGGCAATAAATCAGCCTTTTAATGTAAATTACGCTTAAAATTAGATTCATTCACATATTAAGCCTCTAACATTTTATTGGATAATGTAAATACATTTAACAAAAATGTATAATAATATTGTAGTTAGTATTGTCCATTCACGCGAATACAAAGGCTAGGAGTTAACTACCCTTTAAAATAATAATATTGTATTATTAGTGTGCAACGTAAGATTTTAGAGAAACCTTTTGTTGCTTATCGGGAACGCTATCGAACACAGAAACCCCTTTAAAGTATAATCAATATTTAATTCAAAAATATTAATATGTATAAAACTATATTATTATTCATTTACTTGGGATGTTACACACATGGTCTATACAATTTAATTCATATTTTATTTCATAAATACTAGTTTCAAAATAAAATAAGATAGTATTATTTTAAAGTAAAAACGTGTATAAAAAATGTCATGACTGTAATGAATTTTAAAAAAACACTTTTAAATTTCTTAAATTGAAATAATCACTTTGAAAATTTTCTTCATACAAAGAAATAATTAGTTAAAACCCCATTTTTAATCACTTTAAAAACAAATGCAATGAGTCTTTATTTTGAAAAAGGTTTTCAAACCATCATTAAAACCATTTAAAAGGAAAAAACCAAAAAACTAAGGGGTAAACATACCAAAAAGTAGGCAACACAATTCCAAATTTGATAATGTTAAAATAAAAATATTAATATGCTAAAACATTACAATGAATGAGGAAATAAAATTGATAAAAACATTAGAATCTAATATATAAACCTATAATCAATAAATTTGGGTTTCATGGATCTATACTGGTTACTAAGAAAATATGGATCTAATATTATCAAATCCACTCAGACTAATTGTTAGTATATGCTGAGTCTAAACTATACAAAAGAGACCCAACATACCCATACCTCATTGGCATAACACCTCCCCAATAGCCCTATTAAATTATTAGGGGGCCACCAGTAGTCTATTTAGTAACTTTTGTAACTTGTGTATTGATCTACCATTTAGTAATAGGGTTCCAAAAATTAAATCACTATAGAGGTGAGGGAACCTGAAAACCAAGATCAGTATATAGGGATTACAAAATAACTTTTCATCACATATATCACCCTTATTTAAAATAACCCATTTATATATCATAAATAAACGTGATAAATAAAACACATAACTTATGTTGGAAACACTTTCCTCACATAGAGATAAACAACCCACCTTAGGGAAACAACATTGGGGGAAAGAAATATGTTCTCATAAACATTGAAAAACGTTCACTATAAGGTTTAAAAAATATGTTAATAAATAATATTCTTTAAAAAATCACTCAATCATTTAATAATATTACACATTACAAACCCTTTATAAATTAATTGAAACCACAACAACAATTTATATTTAAATTCAACACTATAAAACATGGGTTTTCCCCTTTGAAACCCAAAACATGGAAAAGGCCCTTCCATTTACATCATTAAAATTTTGAAGAATCCATATTGAATTTTCACATGGGAAATGTAAACACATTCATTTCATAAAAAAACTTGAATTTCACTAAATAATAATTTCAAGGTCAATTAATCATTGTAAAAAATACCTCTTTAAAATGATGTTTTCAAACATTAAAAAACAATATGGGATAAAAATCTAACACATTCTCTAAAAACAATTTCAATGAGAATCCTAGGCATTCCAATAATGCTTCAAACATGAAAAAATTCTGTTACAAAATGAAAAAAATGTACTTCATATGAGAAACCCATTGTTCCAATCAAAAATTTCAGTAAAACGTTTTAGAAAAACCATATTAATACAAAATATATTCATAATTCCAATTAAAAGGAATTTAGAATGCTCAATCATAATTTATAGTAAAAATGAATCTATTTCATAGAAACACCTACTTTGAAACAGTTTATTTAACGTCACGAAAAGTCAAAACGTTTCACTTTTAAATAAAAGAACCTAAAAAAGGATATATATTATTCCTATATACCATAGACACTAAAATCACCTATATTAGGTCTACCATGAACACTAATCTGCCAACATGTCTTCTAGGTTTCATAGGATAAATCAAAACCAACAGTAAAGAGGGGATAAAAGGATGAAGAGTTGTTTAGAAGTGAATTTAATTTTGAAACCCCTTGAGATTTGGTGAGAATATGATAATATAAAATTGAGATTAAGGGGATATAGCTCCATTGATCTCTTGGGAGTAATTTGAGATTCATGAGAGAATTCAGTGGAGAAATCCACCTAAAATCAAGGTGCAATAATGTAAATTTAAATAAAATCCTAAAAATTAGTCATAATGTATGGTTTGGTCATACTATCAGAAATAACCATATGTTAACAATGTGGGATACCCAGACTCACTAAACCAAGATACATAGTCTCCTAGGATTCTTTAAAGCCATGAAAAATTGTATAGAGACAATGCCAAACTTCACTTTCTCCATCAAAATAACCCTTGAATAATTGTTTCATATTTGATCTTAATCCTTCAGAATACCCATGAAATACCCAATAACATAAAAAATAATCAAATTAAAAGACTAAAAATTATTATGACCAATGTAACCCCAAATAAAAAAAATAAGAATTTAAATACCATTGAAAGATATGGGATCTATAGTATAAGGAAATAGTTTATGTCAATGGTTTAAGATAAAACAAATTATTGACAATATAAAAATCTTATTATCAGTATAAATTTAATAAACACATATATTTTGATATTATATAGTATCTATAATAATATAAATGTTATAAGTATCCATTATTTTATTTGATTATGTCTTAAATCATGAGTTTTTTCCATGTTTCTATAAATGGTTAGTAGTAGCACCATGTATTAAAAAGTGAAATATTTTGGAAACATATTGAAAAACATATAATATTAAAAAAATTAAGACTATATTGACTCTAAGGAATCATAGAAACTCCTATAGTACTTCTATAAAACTATATTCCTCAATTATAGTCTAAAAATAAGAACACATGTAATTCTCTATCAAATTTAGAAACTACCTTGAAACAAGTGATTCTTGAACATACATGAGGGCTTACACCCTTTACCAAATTCATTATACCTCTGAGTGGATTAATATTATGTATATAGAAACATCATAATACTAATAAATCGTCAACAACATTTGAAAAAAAAATTATTTATGTGTATTATAATTCAAATAATACCCAAAAAAATTATGGTTCTAATATTTTCACCCATGGGATTTTTTGTAAACCCAACACATGTTCCTTCAAGATTAACCATTCCAAACATGAATTCCCACTTTTGATTCACTCATCCTAAATTTGAATCATCCCATGTAGTACTTATACCCTATTCAGAAAAAAATATAAAGTGTTCTTCCTCCTTGTCTGATTATATCCAATGGTTCTAGAAACATATTCATTAAAGGAAAAGTAAATAAATATTCATTAAAATATTATGTAATACTATGAGGTTTAATGGTCTAAGAAAGAATAAAGGGAATAAGTTATGTTCTACTGTTATTCACATTTAATTACAATCAATCATTCATTCTTGTTCTAGAATTTTTCTTGTAAAATATCTCCTAGTTTTTTCATTATCTCAATGGAATTTGATAACGTAAGAAAAACACATATAATTACAAAGTGAGAAACTATACACAATTAAGAAAGCTGATATTGTTGAACCACTTTATGATGAAATAGGTGACTGAGCAACATTTTTTAAAATTCACTTTTTGAATTATGGATTATCTATGGGCTTAATGATAATATATGACACTTGTTTATTAGAACCAACATACTCTAACCTAATTTCTTATTGATCCAACTATTACTTAATAATTGATATATTATTTCATTGTATTTGTTTTTGAGGTATTCAAATTTATTTTTGGTGATTTTTTGTAGTATATTAATAATATAACATCACTATAGTTTCTCTACATTCTCACATATATCATACACTTATTTATTCATCTAGAGAAGTTGGGTGGATAACTTAGTCAGTGAGATATATTCATCCTCTATTGTTCTTAATGATGTGATTTCCTATTTATTTATCTAGACCATAGATCTATCTATTTATAAAAATTCACCCCCACTCATGGATTTTTAATCCACTATAAGTTTTGAAAAATCCACCTTCAGGTAATATGATAGTTTATGATACCTTATTGATAAATAAATAAATAACTAAGAGTTCTTAAAATATACCCCATGATTCTCCTCTTTAGGAATCATTGGAAGTTAGTTACTAAGATAGTCTCATAAGATACATCTAGTTGATTTGTTTTCATGTAAAATACTTTTTCAATGGTTATTCTATGTAATTTCAAATAGAAAATAATACTATTTTTATTTTTATCAAGATTAGTTCCAACTATAATTTGTATTTTCTTGGGTTTGTATTCCTTAATTTTGAACTTATTCAGTATTTATTTTTCTTAACATTCCTAAAATTTTATTTTTAGTCCTTCGTATACAAATATTTATGTACTAAAAAATTGTGAGTTCACCATTCATAGATAAATTGCACTATGATTTTATGATATTAGTAAAATACCCTATGAATTTATTATTTCTTCATTCAAATATAATGTCATCAACTAATACCAGCACTATAAACTATTATCCATCGTATGTCTTCATGTAATAGTTTTGGTCGACACCATCTCTTTTGAACTGAATATTTTGTATGTAAAAGTAAAACTAATAAAACCATAATTGAGGCTCATGGTTTAAACCATAAAACTCATAATTTACATTATAAACAGTATTTATATAATTTCCAATCATTATACTCACCAACTGTTCATTATAATCATTATATTTAAGAACTACATTCAAGAATGTTATTTAAATTACATCATGAATATTTTAAATCAAAATTTAATCACTAATCTTAAGAAGATATATATTAATTATTATCAAGAAACTAACCCAAAGGACTAATTAAAATTAAAAAAAATTATCTAAGTATATCCTTTAAAAACTATAAGTGAATTTATTCAAAGTATATTTCATTGTTTATCAAAAAAATTTATTACCCAATTTTATCTCATAAAATTGGGGTTATTAGACCACTCTATTATATCCCATGTCTAACTATTTTCAATCTAATATAACTCCCCATTCATGGTTATATCCTATGATACATTGTTTTCTTAAAATGTTGTTGGCTCCACTATTGATAATAGTGTAATATGAACTACAAATATCATTATTTATGTTTGTTTTGGTATACTTTTATCACTAATTTTACTAGATAAATCAAACTCCATTATACTATTATTTTTATGAGGTATAGGTTTATCTCATTTATCTACCATTTCCTCTAATGATTTAGTTTCAGAATCATATTACCCTGAATAGCTTTATTCAAACTCAATGTTTGTACTTGCTTCAATATATTCTTCACACAAATCATAATGTTTTGAACCTATATAGTTTATTCATATCCTATCCTAAGAAACCTTAACATCACATCATTAATTATAATAGTTTATGTTTATTTATATATAATTGATAGGACTTACTTTTTATTGTATAGGTTAAGAACACCCCTATATTAACTAAATCCACATACTTCCCTTAATGGCCGTATTTATTTCATATGTAGAATCTATTTCCAATGAAACAAAAGTTTTTATCTATTGTAGTCCTTCCATTCCATATATTATAACGTTTTCCCTCTTCTATAGGGCCCAAAAATTCACATTTGTGAGTATAATCTACAATAATTACTATTTATTTCTATAATTAGAGAGAAATTCATCAATTAATATGTAGTCTCTTTGCCATATATTTACTATTTGATCTATAAATTTAATATCACCATTTTTCATTGTTGTACTCATGGAATATACCAAATTCATAATGTCATGTTACTCATGGTGTTGTTCTACCTCTATTAAAGTAAAATCAATTTAATTATCAAACCAAAGTATCTTGATGGTCCATTTTGTTCCATTTTCAACTCTCCTTCAGTGGTTACTAATGCCTTCCAAGCCTTATTTATTAGTTTGAATAAAAATAATGTGTGAAATAATATTATTATAATCCATTAATAGGATTATGTACCACTCTACCAATGTTTCTATTTGATTCATAGGGCCTAAAAAATTAGAATGAAAAAGTTTCAAAATAATGTTTATCCTTTTTAATATTTTATCGATAAGGTTTACCAACTATATTTTTATCTTATGCATGCATAATATTTTTTCTCACATTGTTTACATATGATAGGTATGCCCTCTATGAATTTAATCGTGGATATGTTTTACAATATTTATTAGTTGATGTGGCCTAATCATTAATTCCACAAACGTTTTCCAATTAAGAATTAGGAATAAATAATTTTTATTTATTGTATACTTGGTAAATATTGTTGGTTTCCCTATATCCATTATTAGGTGAGTTATAAACCATACATTTTATCATGTTCACCATCTAGTTAAATGTGACACCAATACCGGAATTAGAATGAAGAAATAGACATAATATGTTATGTAATAATCCATAAACATGGAGATATTCTATACTCTTTGTATCATCTATTTATAGTTAGGCCTTTCCAATCTATTTGGTTTTCATGATTCATGATTACCATAATGAAATATTACAACAACTATATCCCTGAAATCTTTCACAAGAATCATATTTATGAATAACTGTGAGGAGTACCCACTATCAAGGATCCACGATTAGTTACCCTCCCAGTCACCAGTCTGTATTTAATTTTTATTATTATTTATTTATGGATTTAACTAGTTTTCCAAGAGTTAGGTGTAAAAAAATGGGAATATGGAGACTTTAAGGGGGATAATATTTTAGTGTTAATCATGAAACCACACTATATGGAATCATTTTCTGAATAGGGTAAAGTATTATTACTTCCCAAACTATGTGTCTAAACTATGTGGATTACATTTTTTAAGATAATTATAAAATGATCTTATTATCCATATAAAATTTAACATGTATTTTTTCAAATTTATTCCCTATTGTGGTGACCATTCCTCTCCCATAAATTTAATCTTCCTCATATTTTATTAATTGGTGATTTTTGTTCTTACTAGTGTTTCTTTAATTTAGAAAGATGACTATTCATGGATTTTCCTTCCATATTTTCCTAGTTCATTATTATCTATTATTTTATCTATGTCAATAATCTTGATGATATTGGGAGATGAATAAGTGGAAAGGGTTATTTTTAATTATGCATCTATTGGACATATAGACTTTCGAAGTTCATTTATTTATTTTCATTAGGTCTGTTACAAGGGGGACAATGTTACTCTATATTTAAGGTAGGTATAACTGTAAATTATAACGTTAAATTAACTTGAACATAGTTTTGGATTCCATTTGGTTTTATTGGTTATATTATACATTATATTGATGATTGACAACTAGATTATGTTTACACATATATTTTATTTACTGGGTGTTGAAAAAGTGAGGCTTTGTTTGGTTTTTATGTGGTGTTTCCTTTTAAACCAGAAATAGGTCACATGAATTTCTTGATAAAATGTTTTAAAGAATATTTGATTCCAAATAGAAATTATAATGTTTTTTGAAAGAGTATTTACTTATAAATGATGTTTTATTATTGTGAGATTATTGTAATTAGATATTTTTAGAGAATTATGTATTATTGGGTTTCATAAGAGATACCTTGAAAATGCATTAGATTAAAAGGATATGTTCTACTAAACAAATTTTTTGTGATAGATATGGGTTTTTCCATTGAGAACAGTAGAGACACTGGCATCTTTTTAATTTTTCTAGTTTCACATAGGTCTACTAGTTTTCCATGAGAATATCCTAATTAATTTCACCTTATTTATTTGTTCTAGAGTTGATACCCCTTGTTTCATGTGTTTTAAATTTTAAATAAATGATGATATGTCACATTCCACTTATCATAATTATGTTATTTCAAACTCATTTATTTATATGTTATCCATTTTCATGTATACATTCTTTCATGGATTACTTTGTAAAAGATATTGATTTTGAAATGGTTTTCCACTACCAATTTTATAAAACGTAAATTCTATTTTATAATTTATTGTTTTCAAAATAGGAATATTGTTTTTTAGTGTAAATGATATTATATATGTTCATGGTGGTATCCTACTAATAATTTTATACATAACCTATATACATCCATTTGTTGTAAAGAGACTTGGTTATGTATGAATCAAGAAATAAAATAAAATCATGTCTTGTGAGGACACATCATGATGAGTTTTTCATATTTTTTGTCTTGGGATTGGTTATGATAGTGGGTTATATGAAGATAGATCATGTGGAGCATTATTGGGAAAAAATCCCACAATGTGACATTAAAGTGTTTTTAGATTGATTATATTTGTTGAAAAATTAGGTTGATAAGATTAGGTGTGGAGTTATAGAATGATATTTGAATAGGTAGCTCGAAAAAGCATCAATATATAGGTACGAAAACATTATAATTTGTTCATATAGTTTCACATATATGGTGTCTATATTCCCAATGTTTTCTAATTTTTCCTAGTCTAAATGTTGGAGGATGGAACAGGTTTATAGAAAGATGGATTTTCAGGACTACCACATGAAAATATAAAAAGTACATGGAATTCATGGAAGTTTGATAGTATCAATAATGATTATTGAATCAACGAAGAATAAAGAGAGTAATTCTCATGAAAAAATTACTTCCACATAAAGATTCATGAAGATGGAGACTTACTACACCGAATAAATATTTTTGATTAATAAAAGTAGAGAGAATAAAAGTTTTATATTAGAGATAGAAATTCTATATATAGGATCTTACGCCTATTTATAAAATGAATAAATACTTAATGAAGATTAAAATTCTATAAATTTATGGAAGTGGTTAATGAATTATTTTATTATGTGAAGGTTTTATAGGAAAATTATTTCCATGATGAAATAAATTCTTTTAATATAACAAAGGTATTTTCCTAAATGAAATGATGGATTCATGAATCTTTTTGGGGCATTCAAAGGTTATTTTTTTATGTTTGAAAATTTCATAAAATTATAAAAATAATATCATAAAAGGGAAAATTATGTGAACTAGAAGGATTTTCCCAAAAATTATCTGGTAATGTGTTCAAGTGTATGAAATTTTACATTTATGAAGAATATAATACGGTGTTAAGTATATTGATTCATGTATTGAATAGAATATTACTATAAATAAGTGGTGGTAACAACTCATTGAGGATAGAAGTTAGATTTCAAATTCTGATTGGTAATGAACAAGGAGGGATATCAAGTCTACTAAAAATTGTAAAAGTAGTTCACTTTAATATATTTGGTATATATAAACATTTATTTTATATGATTCTTTCACTATCCTAGTTATGTGTGGACCATGTAAAATATTTTTCAATTGTGAACATTCTCATTTCTACTCTTACAATGTTATGGGAATTTGAGAGAGGATAGTTTCGTTTAATGGTGAAACAAAATCCATGTGGGGAATGTTTTAATTATCCATAACTTACTTCGCCCCCACTCAGGGTATTTAACCTTGATAGAATGACAATCAATCATAGGATCCAATCATTATATTTTTTTGGCTATTATGTATTAGAAACACCAACAATACACTATTTTGATTATCTTTTTTAAATGATGTTGTTACTAAATTTATCTGTAGTTTTATAAAATAAGGACATATCTTTGTTATTATTGTTGTTTTTGTTTCATTATACTCTATTTGGATGATCCTTTATATTTTAAAATGAATATGATATAAATAGTTGTCGGAGGTATGAAAAAATCTTTCCAAATTTTTAGGTGGAGCTCTTAGTGTGGTTTATTGGATAGTAAGGGTGAAAGTTTCTCCACATGATCAGTTTTGATACCATTGCGCTAGTTTCCAAACT
This sequence comes from Viscum album, assembly GCA_963277665.1. Taxonomy (NCBI): domain Eukaryota; kingdom Viridiplantae; phylum Streptophyta; class Magnoliopsida; order Santalales; family Viscaceae; genus Viscum; species Viscum album. The sequence continues at coordinate 562,303,703 of OY728162.1, forward strand.
GTGGTAATAAAGAAAACCCTAAAACAGTTATAAATAGTGTGATCAAGTGGTATGTTTTTTCAACCTTAGTTGGTTTGCTATGAAATTACTGTAGAGCCCTCTTATTGTTAGGAGAGTTCAGTAGTGTTGAGATATGACTTCCATGGATAGAGTAGACTGTGTGGTGGATTTCCTGGATATATAATATTTATAGTGACCCAGACAAATTCATACATAAATATTACATATCAATAAATTAATATTAATTTGAAATCCCTAAGATCCCCACAAAAACTATAATGGTTTAGTGCCTTTAAAAAATTTGATACGTAAATAATTGTTACTTAAAAGTAATACATCATTTTCTATTAACTATATCACAACTTGAGTCCTTATTTGACATATCATAAATAATAGATTTATTCATAACCAAGGGAAAGGATACATAAGAAAGGGTGAGAATATATTCTCAGTAAGGTAATATATGGAAGACATTAATAAATGATTTTAATATAGAATAATAAAATCATAAGGGTTTGAGAAAATGAACCTATCATTTGAAAATAATACCCAACAATTCAAATATCTTAAACATTAATCATAGTCTAAATATTTATCAATTTAAATACCTAGGACATGAGAGTATTGAAGCATAATTATTAATCAAGATCTATTAGAACATACCATAACCAAAAAATATTTTTTTTGAAAAACAAATACGTATATTAAACCAGTTCATCTATCAAGGTTCACTCCAAAGACTATCACTTTAAAAAAATTACCAAATTATAAATGAATACCCAATCATTTAAAAATTTATCTTAGGGGTAGTTTATATTTGATTAATTTTTTTGAATCTTAGGGTTATATTAACACCATCATCTCATAGGAGTTCTTCAACTCTGACACCAGTACCCAATGTATTGGTGTGCTATAACAGACCCACCCCTCCTAGGTTTATAAAAAAACCAACCCTCTATGCTTTATATCATAACCACCCATCCATGATTTGTAATGAAACTACCATTCATATAATAATAGTCCATTTATATGTAAATCACAAGATCATGAAAACATTTATCTTTCCATTGATACCTAACTCATTGTAAAGGGAACTAGTAACAATAATATTTAATAAACATAATCATAAAACTTATAGGGAAAAAATAAATATGGGATCACTGAAAAAAATAAATATGGTATCATTGGATTATATTACTGGTAAAGAATAAGAAGAATCAAACGATGTTTTTATAGATGAATTTTTTTTAAAGTACTAAAATATTTCTTGAAGAAAATAACATTTTCACTTTGAAATTATTTATTTAAAATCTAAATATCTAAAAAAAATTCTGATCAAATTTTCATTTAATATAACCATGGAGACTTGTTAAATATGATTGATAAAATAATAAAAGACCTGATTCTGGGAAAATTCATTCATGGGATGTGAATATAAACTAATATTCCTCTCTTATATTCTATAAAAAACCAAAAGTTACTCATTCATAAAATGAAAAGAATATTCCTTAAAAATTTATATAAGGGAAAAAAGGATACCAATTATGTTAATATGTATTTGTAGAATATTGAAACGATTCCTAAAATCATTTATAGGGAAATATGGTTATGCTAGAAAAGCTTATATATTCATGAGAAAAATAATGTCGGTTTTCCAAAAAAAGTATTTCAGTGAATTTAGTAGCAAAAGAGAGAAAAAAAAATGTAAGGATAAAAAATTAATATCATGAAATGAACCGAGATTAAAAAAATACATAATATTTTGTAGAGATATATTTTATAAATTATTCGCAATAAATTTATTCATAAATAATCTTTGTAATAATGTGATTGTATCATAAAACCCTTACCACTTTGTAAATTTTAATTCATGACCCCCATGGAGGAAATAATATGAAATAATAATAGAATTCACATAAAGATAATTATATACATTAATAAACATATAAAAGTGGTTGTAGATATATCTTATGAAGTAATATAGGTGTATAAGATGACATATGTCCGAAAGAAGTCAATTTGAGATGGCACACCCTTATGAAATTTGTAAATATTAAATAAAACCCCATTCGTAAAAGTTATTTTATTTGAAAATTAAAATAAAATGAATTTAAAATGATTCTAGAAATAAAATTTAAATATCCTAGTATAGACAGCTCAACATAGAAATATGTTTATAACATAAAACATTTCCCAATGAAACAAAATTGAGATGAAGAACCGTTATGAATTTCATAATTATTTAAATGAAAGTTATTTAAATATTGAAAATATAATGGATATATAAATACATTAAATTAAATCATGGATTTTGAAAAAATACATTATGGGTAGTATATATAACATATACTTAAGAAATTTGTGTATAACATTATAACATGTCTCAGTGAAGAGAAATAGAGATGAAACTTGTACCTAATATATGTCATGATTCATAAGTGTCATAAAATCCTTTATAATAAATTTAGATATATAATAATTATATTATGGAATAGTATTGATACATATTATATCATATATGATCCATTTATATCATTTCAACACCTTTTCATTAATAATTATCTACTAAAGTCACCCTTTTTCGTGTTACAAACATCATTTTTCATGTATTTGTTAGTTTGATAAATATAGTTTATGAAATTTTATCTTGGTTAATAAATATCATTTTTTAATCAAGATATAAATATAACATATATTAATAATATACATATTTATAACCATTCATATTAAGTGGTTATGAAAAACTGATTACATCGCTTCACAGAGATGGTAATCTATACATAAACACTGGGGATAGTTCTAATTTCTGTTGGTTGGAACAAAAGATATTATAACGATAGATAAAAAATTATATAAGAATTAATAAATAATTAATATATCATATTTTCATTAAATATACCATTATTACCAGTAAATGATTGATGAAATGATAAAAAATCATCATCACTTTGTGGAGTAGGTTGTCCAGACGTACGCTTGAAGGACATTATCATTTAATAATGGATTGAAAGTTAAGAAGGAAGATATAATATTATAATTACATGATAATAATAATTTAATAAATATAATATATACAAATTAACTCCAACCTTACCACAACCGACTAAATATAGTGATTGAAAATGAATCATATCGCTAGGTGGGGTGATAGTCCACACATGAGCCCTAGAAATACTTTTATTTATAATTTGATGTAGAAGAGGTGGTAAATGGTTGTTTTATCATCATAATAAAATCTTATTATATTTATGACACTATATTAATAATTATTTATATATGAAACATGTTTATATAAGGTGTAAGATGAAATAAAATTGAAAGATCATTGTTGTGATTTATACCTCTATACTTAATGAACCCTTTTGGCTTACACCTTGGGCCTTGAATGATTAGTATGAATATAGTACCCAAATATATATGATTAAGAGAGGAATTATAATAATATTTTACATTTTTATTTTACTATATAAAATGATCAAATGGTGTGTATAAGGGATGAAAATGATGCCCTTTTATAAGTGAGGGGAGGGACGCATATGGAATTTCTTAAAAGATTTCAATTATATAAGGTAACATTAATTGGAAAATGGATCGAAATGACCATATATTTTATGGTTGTATAAGATATGTTTTAAATATATCCAAAAAATAGACATTTTTGGGATGTATACCTACCATTATCTCTTGGTTTAACCACATGTAAACCATTTTATCCTTAACTATGTTAACAAAATTTTATTGTTATTACTCTTCATTATGAAAAAAAATAAATAGCCCTATTGGATTATATTAAATATTATTATTAAAAATATGGAATAAATTTTACTTTTTTTATTTCTATAAGTGAGAGAATTTATTTTTAATTTACTACATAAATAGCAATAAAAACTTATCTCAGAAAATTAATTTAAAGAAGAAAACTTAATTTACTTTCATTCCATGACTTTTAAATGTCATAAAATTATTGTTAATTTATTATATTGAATATATAATCTATAAATATTATTGAATCCAATAATTAGAATTGTTTAATCTAATTTATTAAGATTAAAATATATTACACAAATAAAATCAATTTTTAGAAAAATGTGTTTTTATGCCTAACAATGAACATATATAAAAATCATATATAACAATTATTCATATATAATTATTTAAATAATATATAATTAATGATTACTTAGTTACTTTATGATAAAATTGGAAACAAAATCACATTTTACTTGAACAAAAATGGCAATTTTTACAAAATTTCGTATTTTCACAATTCACTTAAAATTAAATCTTTTTGAGAAAAAACAAAAAAAGTCACCTTAAGATAATATTGAAATAATAATTTCAAAAATTATATTAATTTACTAAAACAAAATTTCTAAAAAAAATTATATTTTAATTATAATTTTCACGTTTAAAGAGTACACTAAAAAACATTTTTGAGGAAAAAAAATTTTAAAGCATATAACAACATTACTAAAAAATAGTAAATATATAATATAAATATTATAAATATTTTTCATTATATAATAATTTTATACATATTTTTCATATATTTTTTTCATATTCATACCACTACTTTAATGGCTATGTTATTGTTTATAATTGTTCATTTTAAGCTCGTTGGTATATGTATGTATTATATCAAACATTTATAATTAATTTATAGGAAAACAACCGATAAAATCTCAATGTGATACATCAGTTCTTACACATGCTAAATAATTTTCTTCCTTTCAATTATTATCTTTGTCATCAATGTTTCTAAATTTTATAACTCATTTATTGAAAACGCACTTCTCACAAAGAGATAATGATACATCTGTTGAAAAATTGAAATTGGAAACAAAAAGGATACTTAAATAACACATAATTGTATCCCAATAGAGGTAAAAAATTATTAGAAAGTAAAATATATGGACCTATAAGGGAAATATAACGTACAAATAATAATAGAGATTGATTTCAAACATGTCCATGAAAAAGTTAATAGCCAAAAAACCATAAATTATTAAGGGTGAAAATGACCGTATATTAATTTTAAATAACTACACAAATTGAAAAAATCTTTTTAATTACCCTTATTTCTAGTATAGAGGAATATTTTACAATAAATATAGATAATTTTAGAAAATATAATTAATTTATTTCTTTCCATTTCATATAAATAATTTCAGAATCTGGTCGTGTTTTGATCAAATTACAATTATATCTCATCTCTTACTCCATTAAATGAATATGTAAGATTAATTAATCATTCTTGAAAAACAAATATTAAATTTTAATGGATTGTAAGATCTATAAAAGAATTAAAATTCATTCTTTATTTCTATAAATATTTAACAAAAACAAATTGGTTAGTTCATGTTATCAAATGTAGAAAAATCTTAATATATTGAAAATTATTAAAACATCAACAAGAACACTCAATGATTAATTTATCCATTCCAAAAAAATTTATCATTAATACTCCTCCAAAAAGTGTTTGTAAAATGAATAATGTTTAAAATGGAAATTATATTTCTAAAATAAAATTTACTTTTATAATGTTATTTGCCCTCTCATACAGTTACATTACTTGTTTTGGAGATAAAGATGTTCATAGGAGGCTTATGGAGGGTTTAGTAGTGTTAGAGATACAATGTTTATTTCTCATGTGGTTTATGGTTTGAATATTAATTCACATCATGAGAGGGTGAATTTCAATAGAGAGGATGGTGATTCACATCTTGAGTCTGAGACGGTGTTATATGTTTAACAAAATCACAACATGAAGGAATTTTTCATATTGTGAATTAATTAAATGATGTGGTTCTATGGAAATTATATAATTTCTGTTATTTTTGGATTTTTAGGATTTCACATCATGAACTAGATTCATTACATGAATTTTAGGAAATCATAGAAACCAAGGAGCTGAATATGAGTTTCATGCCATTACTGAGACGAGTTCAAACATTTTTATAATTTTTGGGAGCCCTAGATTTTAAAAAAATCTTCTCTTGTTCTTATCAGTTTTGTTATAAACCTAGAAAATATTTAAGGATATTATATCCCCTTTACTTCTTATTTGATCCTTGTATTCGAGAGGTTGATCATTGAAAATATGTATTGAGTTCTCCTCTTTGTCCCCCAATTTACATTCTTTTTTTGGTATCCATAGTGGTGGTAATGTTCTAATCATCCTTAGTATGGGATTTTATTTTGATGATATATTTATTTATTTCAACTTTATACAATTTTTCTTATTGTGGATATAGTTTTAAGGGTGTTCCCTTTCCACCATGTTCTCCTCAGATAATTGAAAATATTATTTGAGGAATGGGATCCTCATTCTCCATATAATCATCTTCACATGTTGTGATTACCTGATTTTTCATACATTGGATGGATAGTAAGGGTTGTTGTTATATGTATAATGATTTTAAATAACTTAATATTGATTATAATGGAGGTTAAATATATTGTTTTACCATTTTGATGACATTTATAATGAATTTATGCATGTTTGTTTCCATTTATGAAAATCAAATCTAATGGGAGATTTGATTTTGATGTAGTTGATATATATGTGATACAATTGTTGTGAAAATTATTTAATCAGAAACTAAATAAAATTTTAATAATTTATATATGGATAATAAATTTGTTGGCTATAGAAATTGAGAATATGTGTGAAAATACATTTTCTATGTAATGAAGTCAAATAACTGAACCCCTATTGAATCTAAATTGATTGAATTTTTATAATCCATGATATGTTATTATGTGTTTATGTGATTGATTTTAAACTTAAATAGTAATGTTATGTTTTAGTTATTATGTTTTTTTGTTAATATGTGTGGTTTTAATGCTGAGATATTTGGATGGCATGGTTTGTTCTCTGGGATACTGTTTGGCGACTATAATGTGCAGTTATATAGGTGAGATGGATGGGTTGTTCTTAGATTGATTTTTATAAGTTTTGTTATGAATGTGGTCGATGTGGGATGGGAATAATGTTATAATTTTTTGTTTTCATAGTTTTATTATGATCCGTTGAATAAATTTTTGGGCCGAAATGAAATGACATAGGTTGGTAAATGATTAAGAATGGGATGGAATTCATGTGTGACTTTTTGGAATAAATGTGTTAAAAATAAATTAAATATCTTTCTTAATGGGAAATGAAATTGGTTAGTAGATGGAAGTTTGAGTAAAATCCTTAAATATAGAAAATAGTGAATCCTATCATTGAAAATGGAAATTTTTTTGCCATGCGTAGTGGATGTGTTGTGTGATCAACTTAGTAGCAATAATGGTTGTTAGGGATGATGTGTGGTGGAGTGGTGGTAGTGTGAAGTATGTTAGTATAGTTTCTTTAAAATTATAGGTTTATAATTTTGTATAATTTATCTATCAATATTTTTTAGGTAACTTATATTAATTATGCACATTATTTTTATAACCATACCAATACCCAAATGTTATAGGTTCTATGTTTTTCCCATAATATTTAGGTTGGTGGTGATACAGACGGCTAGCTACACCATATTGCTTGCTCTTCCATTAATATTGAAGATATAGTTTAATACTTGATATTTCCTAGTGATCATACATTTTTCTTGTTGGAGACTACCTAGTGGTGATTAGGATGTGATATGTAGTTAGAGTCGTGCAATGTGGGGGAGGGGATGTGGTTTATGTGCACCATGTTCATGATACTTTACTACCCTAGACATGTGTTGCGTTTATTGATTCATGAAGGGTTTGTGATGTGATGATGACTGATTCTAACACCAGATTCTAGACCCTAAGGTATATTTTAATAGTTAAGAATACATCCCAACCCACAAAGACGATAGATTGTTTTGTAATGAGATGTGTATGGAAGGTTTGGTAGCACATAACATTTTATATTGGGGTGCGAGAGTAGGAAATCACATGGGAAGTAGCTATGAGGTTCCTTGATTTATATTCCATTGATTCTATGTTACTATACTAGTTGTTTTATTTGGTGTGCATGCCATGGTGATGAAGGGAATATTTAGTTACATAGTTTAGTTAAATTATGGTTCTATAGTTTTTTCACAATAACATTAGTACTATCTTTTCACATTTGTACATGGGGCATTGGGTATAATCCTATTGTGTATTCATGTTATTTTCATAAAACATTTATATCAAATATTTTTTAGGTTTCTAGGTGAAATTTGGGGACTGAGATGATCATTAATTTCTTTTCATTATAAGATTCTATTGAGTCATTTCATTTGGACTTGACTTTTCGTATTTACTTGGGGACTCTTATTTGTATTTGTTGACATTGTTTAGGCATTATAGTACAATTTTGTGTTTATATTAGTATTATGAGTTGGATTTTCATGGTGTATTATTATACTATATCTGGATTATATATTTTTAAAGAGGGAAATTCCTTCATATATACGAGAATTTTATATCTTCTTTACGTTTCACTAAAACAGAGTTTACTTGAGGAGTTACTCCAGGTTTATTATATATCTTCTTTCATTCATGTCCAAGGAGGGGTACCTTTGTAGGGAGGGGTTCATGACATAGTTGTATCAGAGGTTTTCATTTATATATAGGATTTATTTTTCATTGGTCACTATCGTTATTTCATGGGTTAGTTTGAAAATGGTGCTAGTTGATTTTGGTGCATGACATAGACCTGAGATACTGACTAGGACATGAGTTATTTTATCCCCCCATGATCTGATGCATGGACATTGATATTATTGAATGAACATGTGAGGTGGACCTATTTGTATCATAGATACATATGAAAGGTACACATATCATTATTGATTGGTTTTGTATAAAAATTGGGTGATATAAGAAAATTAAAATGATTTAATTAAAAATACATTGAAAAAATTAAATACTATCAGGATTTTTACTTCTAATTACTTTTTGGAATGCCTTATGGTTATCATCTATGAGTACCTCAGGTGGAAGGGGATTATTTTTTTTATCTGGTCAATCTACATAGGATCAACCCAATAATGGATGATGATGTACAAAAGAGTGATTTGTGTCCATTTCTGTTATAGAGTGTTGACTTACATGAGGGGAATTTTATAAGACATATAGCAGTAGTTGGAGGAGGTAAAGATTTTATTTTATCTAATTTTTTCTTGGGATGTGTTATATGTGTCCTTAGAATTTATCCAGATGAGGGGAGTTTCAAAATCAAGGTGGATGTTTTATCTTGGTTTTCACAATGAGGTAGATGTGTTTTATCCTAACATTTAGATGGAGTTCTATTATAAAATCCTATCATCCACTTTGATGGGAAAATGTTTCAAGAGTTTATATTATTTTAGAAAGTGTACTTGAGGGTGTAGTAGCTTTATTAAATGATCAATGACCTTTAGCATTTCCCCCAAATTTCATTATAGATGTGAAGTCCCAACCATGACATCTATAAGTTGTATTATACACTGAGATCATGTATATGGTCACCGAATTTATGATTTATATGCAGCTATAGGTGTATAATAAGGAATAGGTTATCAAGTAGATTTTTTATCAATGATTTTAGAATCAAGACAGTGTCCAAAAAGTAATCTTGAGGAGAATAGATTCAATATGTGTGTTGAAAATTTTTAGGCCTCCAGGGTTTTTACTCATAGGGAACCAATAGTTTTAGATAAATTCACATTCTTCTAGTTATTGTGACTTCCAATAACCTTCTAGTGGATTTAAAATTTCATTTAATTTCTGTGGGGAACATGTTAACCACTAGGATAAGTTTATGAGTTCTTAGGGAGATTAGTTTCAAATGGGCGGTCAGGCCCCTTTTTGGTTGTCGTGGTAACTACCTCTTGGGTTGTTTCATCACTAGTGACCAATGACACTTGTCCAATAGTTGAGGGAATATGTTTTCGGCCATGTTCATTATTATGATGGTCCATGTACTTAGAAACTTAGGTCAAATACTAGAAGTGTAGAATAATATAAGAGGTATAATGGTGCTAGGAATGGTCAAATACATGTGATAGATATGTTAGTACTAATATGTATACATGTTATTTGATGTAAAATTTTATTATAATGTAATCATGGATGTGCATTGATTGATTTAGAAACCATACACTTCTATATTTCTCCAACTTTGGTCTATTACATGGGACTAGATTCGGAAGGACATCAATTACCCTTGTATTATCTATTCCAGTTGAAGGTCAGGATTCTTTGTTTGATGTGTGTCGAGCATATAGGTTAATTATGGGGAAACAATAGTTAGTGGGGGATTTATTCATTCTATAGATAGATCCATAAATGTTATCTTTGTCATTTATTGATATTATTTTATGCATGTAGTCATTGAATCCTTCCATAGTGGAATTTAATTTTTAGATAACGAGGGATAGCGAGTGGAATTCATTGGTAGAAATAGTTATAGGATTGGTGGTAAGAACATGGTGCCTCTTTTGTGTTAGTTGGTGGATATTTCAATGTAACCTCAAGACAAGGAAATACCCATGGTTTTTGAGGAGTTCTTGGATTTTTTCCAAGATGATGTTATGACCCAACCCCCTCAACATGACTTCGAGTTTGAGATATTATTCCAACTGGGAATGTATTTTATTTTTATGGATCCTTATTGAATGTAGCCTATAGATTTTTGTTAGTTGAGGATACATATTGATGATATATTTCAGAGGGGATTCATCCAGCCCAATACATTCCCTTGGGGTTCTCCATTTTTTTTATCCAAGAAATCATATGGTAGCACGAGGTTATGTATGGACTAAATGTGGTTGAATCTAGTGATAGTTAAGAAACATTACCCTCTTCTAAGGATCAATTACTTGGACAACCAACTAATGAGATCTAGTTGTTTTTAAAATGTTGATTTTTAGTTTGGATATCACCCGATGAATTAGATGGATGAGAATATCAGAAAACCCACCTTTAGTTGTTGGTATGGATAGCTCAAAATTTTTAGTTATGTCATTCGATATCATGAATGGACCAGTTGTGATCATGGAGATATTGATGTTTGTATTTCTTATGTTCTTAGATAATTTCATCATCATATTTATCGATATTATTATGATTAAATCAGAGTTAGATGAGGGGGGTTTCAAGCATATCAGAGTTATCGTACATGTATTAGACACAACATGCACTATAGAAATATGTACAAGTGCAATTTCTATTTGTTTGAGTTCCCTTTCCTTGAAAGATGGTGGATCTATAGTGTATTTCTATATAATCATCAACTATCGAGGTAGTTGTTTATTGGGAAGCGCCCAATAACTTGATAGAGATTGGTGGTTTCTTAGGTATTGTAAGCTATTATTGAGGGCTTGTGTTTAATATATCTTAGCTTGTAGTACCACTAACACCTTACACATAGTAGGAACATGCTTTTTAGGTATGGATCAGTCCTAGGTAGTGATTGATTACATAATGAAAATTTTTATCAATGCCTCAGTGCTTTTGTTATCTAAAGAGGGTGTGATGTTTGAGGTTTTTTGTTATGTATCTTATATGGGTTTGGGAGGTATCATAAATCATTAGAGAGAATTGGACTCTTATGGGACAAGTTAGTTATTCCCTTGGGGATTATAAATTTTCCACTCATGAAATGGAGTAATAAGTAGTTGTCTATCCACTAAATTGATGGTGTTAATAACTTATTTGTGAGCATTATTTGTTTTTTTACAGATCATAAGATCCTTAAATATGTCTTCTCTCTACAGGATTTGAATATTCATTAGTGGTGGTTGGTGTGGTTTATCTATGATTATGATTTTGGGATCTTTTACACCCCAGGAATGTGGAATATTTTTTTCCATATTCTGAGTTAAAATTTATGGGGATATTTGGTTCATAATTCTGTAGATGTTTCGACAGGGATTTAGTTGGTTGCAGTGATTCATTCTAACATAGGAGAAACTGGTGGATATTTTAGCTTTTTTAGATTACTATTGAGCCATACATGATGTAGAATGTGGATGAGTCTCAGTGGGGAGACACATAAGTAGATGTGATCCATAACAGTTTTGTCTATGGTGATACTCTATAGAGATGGATGGGGGATGGTTAGAACCAGTTGTTGGTCCAATGGATTCTTTTTATTCCATTGGTAGTATGTGAGGGAGTTCTTCCAAGGATTCATATATCAACTTTATCAGTTCATTACAGTTTAATTAATATGTATCATGGATTTTGGAAGCATCTTTGGTGGCTGAGGATGAAATTATTAGTTTTAGAGTTTGTTGTGAAGTGTCAAGTTTATCATCAAAATAAAAAGAAATACTTTATTCCTAGATGTTTATTTAAATCCATTTATGGAAATGGGGGGACATATATATGGGATATATCATTATTTTACCCTAGTCTTACGGTGGTTGTGATGTAGTTTGGGTGATAGTGAAATGACTATTGAAATTGGCTCATTTAAATTCAATCCATGGATCGAGTTCTATTGATGTTTTGGGGAGGCTGTATGTGGATGTTGTGGTTAGGATTAATGGGGTAACAAGGACCATATTCATAGAGAATGATAATTTTTACATGAATATATATAGGTTATTGAAATATTTCTTTGGTTCCTAGTTCCACCTTCACCCTACATTCCTCCTTTAGACAGAATAGAAGACATAACAAACCATCTAGATGCTGGAGGATATGTTGCAAGCTTGTATCTTGTCTTTTGGAAGATCATGAGTAAATAAAAAGCCTATAGTAGAGTTTTAATATAAAAAAAATTAACACTCATCCATTATTAAGGATCTATTTTAGGTATTGTATGTGTGACCATGTCGTTTCTCTGTTGCATTGGAATGATGTTGGGGAGTTAACAGTTATTAATCCTAATGTAGTGAAAAACATGATTGATATGATTTAGATGGTTTGATATAGAATGAGTGTAGTATGGAACTATCAATATCCTTATACTGATAGAATGGAGAGTCCCCTAGAGATTGAGGTTGGAGACCATGTGTTCTTGAGAGTCTCCCCTCATTGGGGGCAACAGGGTTTTATTAGAGTGAGTAAACATTATACCTACTTTTATGGGCCTTTTGAGGTGTTATCGCATATTGGAGAGGTGCATTATGGGATTTTAATCCTAAAAAAACTATCTATGGTCAATGATATCATCCACATATCGCATCTTCATTGGTATTTTCATGATGACTCACATTCCATTGAATGGGGAGAGTTGTATATCGAGGATGACAAAATGTTTATGGAGTGATGGGCAAATATCCAAGATCATTGAGATAGAGTTATAAATGGATTAACCATACCCTTGTTTTATGTGTTGTGGGAGAATGGTTTCCTATATAAGAGTAATTGGGAGTATGAGACATAGATACATTCCCAGTAACTAGTGTGTGTCTTAGTTTTTCATTGATGATGTGGTGTTTGATCCTTATTGTATTATGATATATGTTTTCTTTTATCCATTACTAATGATATGTGTTATAGATTAATGAATATGAATATGGGAATAACCCTTCTTAATAAAGACACATTATCTTTATAAAAAAATTTAAATCATTGTGTGTGATTCAGTTCCACCCAAAACAAACAATATATTTATTTGGAGGGAGGGTATCCTTGATCTTTGAACTTGGGGAAGTGTTGCGTTCTAGTTGAAGAGGTTGTTGAATTTGGATATGAATAGGTTGAAATGGTAGTATTTATAATTATGAGTATAGAATTAGGAGATTTATTATTGTTCATCGTGGGATATAATGTTGTAATTGTGTGGGGAGTTTATAAATTTTTTTATCTTAGCTAGATATGTTGGATGGTTGTAATGTTTGGGGTCAAATGGGATTATCTAGGGGTATCTCATAGGATGTTTATTTTGGAACCTCCATTAACGTTTTTATTAGGTTTTTATTCTAAAGATCAAGATTATTTTGAGTGTCTTTTAATGTAACTTTCAGTACCTTCTTGACCCATTACATTGTCAGTTTGGGAGTTAGGGATGATTAATGTAGGCTTGAGGATGGTTTGATGGAGTAGGACCTATAATATTTCTACAATTCATGGTTCATGATGTCAATATAAACTCATTTTGGGAGATTTTGATTCAATTACTGGAGTCCTAAGCTTCAATTCTTGAGTTTAAGATGTGTGTTCTATGTTTAGAAAACACATGATGTGAAGGAATTATTCATGATGTGAATTAATTCACGATTCTGGATCCATTGAAATATTTGTATTTCTGTCTGTTGTTGAGTTTTGGGAGTTCATGTAAAGGAATTTATTCACATTATAAATTTAAGGGAATCAAGAAATATTCAAATATGAATCTTAGTTTCAATTCACGAGTGATATGAGCTCTAGTTTATTTATAAATTATGGTCTTCCCCGACTTCTCCCCAATCCTCTATTATTTATCTTAGTTTTTTGGTGAAACTAAATGGTTTTCTAGGATCTTAGAAAACCATTCCTTCTATTTTATCCTTGTATTTTAAATGTTTATTATTTGAAAAATAGTGGGGGTTCTACTTTTTATCCCCTTGTTCCCGTTCATTCTTCTTTTCGGTATTTTAATTGGTGATGGTGTTTTGATAGGGGTGAGGTAAGTATGATATTTTGACAATCCCTTTCATGTGGTTTAGGATGATCCATTGTTACACAGTGTGTATTTTTTTCTAGATTTTTTTTCCCTTCTACACATTTTTTGTGGTGATTTGGGATTGTTCTTTAAGGTAGGGGTTCCTTGTTATCTCTATATTTATGTGATGTGTGGGGATTTCATTATTTTTCCATCCATTTGGTGGATAGTAGGGGTCACCTAAATATATATAATGAATTGGATTAATCTAAAATATATGGTACTGGTGGGAAATCAAATGTTTTACTACTTCTATGATATTATTCTTGATTTTATGCATGCTTGTTCTCATTCCTGATGATCATGGCTATTTTTTCCATTCATTAGTTGTGACGGATATGCATATTATACAAATTTGGTTAAAATTGATTAATCTCACCCTAAAAAATTGATAACATCACATATATAGCTAATTAATTGAGTTCAAATGAAATTTTTTAATTTATGTGAGAATACTCATACTAAGTAATGATGTAATATAAATAATCCCTTGATGAATAGAAATTATGAAAAAATTTCTAAGTCAAGATGAGTTGTTATGTGTTAATTTTATTACTTTGAACCTATGGTGGTTTTTTTGTTGGTGTCTATGAGGGGTGATTGTGATGTATAGTGGTTGTGGTGTGATGGTTGGATGGAATGGGATGTATTGTAGGATGATGTGTGGTTTTTGTTATGTGTGGGGTACATGATGTGTGGTTGTAGTAGATAGATGGATGGGTTGAATTGAGATGGATTATCCTAAATTATGTTGTAGTGATGGAGTATGTGTGATGGGAATGATTTAATGAGTTGTGGTTATGTTAGTTACCTCATTAGCTATGAAATAAATTTTAGTGGTGAAATAAAAATACTTGGGTTAGTGAATGGATAGTCCGGGGCTAGAATTGATGTGTGGTTTTACAATAAATGTGATAAAGGATAAATTAATGGGTTGTTTTAATGAGAAATGAAATATATTGGAAAATGCGAGTTATTAGTAACTCATTAAATTTATAAAATTAAGGGATAAATGATTCAAATTTGAAATGTGTGGGAATATATGGTGGTTATGTGATGTGATGCATTGAGTTGTTGCAATTTTGTGGTAGATATCACTTTGTGTAGTGGCAGTGGTGTTTAGTAAGATAGTGTAGTTGCTGTGAAATCATATGTTTGGTATTGCATGATATCTATGTACCCATCATGTATTTTATATTATTTTAATATGCACCCCACCCAAGTTGGATAATATTTCTAATCCCCAAATGATTTGGGGTTTTGGTGTTTTCCACAATATCCTAGTTGGTTGTGATACAAATGGTCTAGTACCCCCTTATCCCCACACTTCCATTAGTAGTGATTATATGGGTTGGTTTTGTAGATTACTAGTATCGATAAAGGTTGGTGTTGGATTTTACCTAATGGGGATGAGTATGTGAGATGTCATGGGGATCATACATGGTGGGAGGAGGGAATGGGGTCAATTTTATTCACGTTCATGATATCCTAAAACAATATTTATGTGATGATGTTATGATGTGTGAATAGATTGTGATGTGATGATGACTGATGTAGAAATCAGTTACTATACCTGAAATATTTTGGGACACATATTGATGTATTCTAACTCACATGAGAGATGGACGGTTATGTAATGATATATATATAGATGGTATGAAATCCCAAAAAGATTTAGATTGGGGAATGAGAGAGAAAAATCAGCAGGGAAACTGCTATGGGAAGATTTTATTTTTATTATTTAGAAAATATTTTAATATATTTGATGCATGATTTCATAATAATGTCATGGTGAGGTAAGGATTTTAAAGTTGACCTATTTTGGATCATGTTCTTTCTACTATTTTTTCACTAACATATTAGTCAGATATTTTTACATGTTTACTCAAGGCCTTCAGTGTGATCCTACTTGGTATACATGTTATTATCACCATACATATATATAAACATTTTTTGGGTCTCTAGGAGGACATTGTTAACTAATATATACATTACTATCAATGGTAGAAGAGTTTTAGTTGAGTTAATTTCATAGGAATTTACTTTTGGTATTTAATTGTAGACTTTTATTTTAATTTTTTACATTATTCATGCTTTGGGGAAAGTGTTGGGTTTATATTTCTATTATGTGATTGAGTTTCTTGGTTATTTTTTATCCTATATCATAATATTATATTGTTATAGATTTTAATTCATTCCTTATTTGATATTTTTATAACCTCAGTGACTGTCTCTAACCTGGGGCCTACTGAAGGTGAGACTCAGGGGTCATTATATGTCATCCTTAATTACTATAATGGGAGGGGTAAAATTAGTGGGAGGGGTCATAAATTTTTAGTCCCCAAATTATGTAAAGTATCTATCAATACATCACACCAAACATGTGATTACCATGATAATATATTCAATTCAAAAAAATAACCCGAATAGCCATACAACGTCAATGAAAACATACATGCTTCTAAAAATAAACTATATTTTTATACATCAGATAATATAATCGACTATCCAATATATTCCATTAATCCAAAAATGTAATAAACATCATGAGGGATAACATAACCCAATTTATTATTAAATCTCTAATAAATTTCACGTTCACTAATATTACCCAATTTATTTTAACCAAATATATCAACAATTCACCCCAACTAAACAATAAAATCAATACATAGGCATATATTACATGTTTCCTATCAGTCTATCACGTTTTTTTCAAAAATATCACCTAGCCACAAAATCAATTTTCTAGGTTATCATTACCATTCAACATATTCTTCAAAATCCTTAATGAAATAATATTGGGTATCAATCCTTTGATGTTTCCTGATTAATATAACAATAATATCATAGATAAAAAACATATAAAACATAATTCCCAAATCCTAATATATAAACTCTTCAATTACCCCACTTCAATAATTAGAATAGCATAGTCCATTCTATTTTCTAGGATTTAGCCCTTGTGTTAGGGAATTGGATCAAATAATTCCCAAGTTCCCCACACAAAAAAAATTGAACTATAAAGGGTACCTTAGTATGTAAATTATTTCCCCCCAATGAGCTGTTTATTTTTTAGATAAATTATTTGATCTAGGTCCTTCTTTCCCACCCCTAAAACATATTCCCATTCCATTGTGAAATTTCCCTAGGTTATTCTTCTATAATTCTTGACATGTAAGAATTTGAATATTTATTCAACAAGGTCTTCATGAAACACCATTTTTTCTCATGTTTAGTACAATCAGAAGCACAACTATTGTGAGGTTATTAATCATATATTGAGAAATCTCGTTATGAAAATCATAATATTTCGCATTCCATTTCCCATTTAAATTGGTTTATCATAAGGAAAATCACTGAATCATTAATCACATTCAGTGTTAACATAATTCATTCTACTTATAACCATTAGATAAATCCAAAAAGGATTTTATGGGAAACTATAATCACATCGAGTAATCAAATTATCCTGAAAAATCATTTATAGGATGACTAAATCATTACACATTTTTTTTCGATCTATAACTCCTTATGTTTAACCCAGGATATCCATGACCATTATCTATTCAAATACATCATAATGGATAATAGAGAATATATTAATCAACTTAATAATATCCCATCTAAGTGTTAATACTGGTACATAGTAAGGGAAATCCAACGTACACCTGAATGATGGACGAGATACACTCAACCAACTCATTTTAGGGTTATTTTCCCACGATGAATCGATGTCAAAACCACTTATACTTATAGAATCTAAAAATTGACTTATTTATAGGACGATATCATAAATTATAACATAAAAACTATGGGATAATATCTTATACATATTCTCATCTTAACGTTTATTAAAAAAAATTCTCATTATAGTTTATAATAGTAACTAAAATGTACACTAATAAAAACTATAGTAACCCAAAATTTTCATACAAAAATATTACATAAACATGAATATTATTTACATATCAATATGATACATTCTAGAACCAAAAATATTTAGTTTCATTGGAAACATTAATACCTAAAAAACTGGTATACAAAATATTTAAATCAATTCCCACTATGTTCTTTACAAATAATATTAAAATTTCACATATCATGCATAAAATATTATTCATGTCTCAGGTAAAGGAAGTATCAGAGGGTGTGGGCTCACATTATTAGTAAGGTTAAATAAGTAAGATATCAATCAATGATCATAAGAGATCAATGATACATGTATAAGGGTGTTATTACATGACCTTAATATTTGAAAATCATACCCAAAATTCAATGATCTAAAACATGAATCATGGTATAAGGATTTTTTAATGAAAATATATAAGACAAGAGAGTGAGGAATAATCAATAATCAATCGTGGTCCATGAGGAAATATCATATACATTGTATAAAAGTTTTTGGAATTTAAATAAGAATTGAAAATCCCGTCAATTGTCAAAGCTTCGCTCTTAAGAATATCATTCTGGAAAAAGGCCAAATATGTAAATTCATACACTATTATTCAGAAAATTATCATTGGAATAACATCCATTTAGTTAACTCTGGAGTCTATTAGAGGTTTATTAACTATGAATTCTCTTATGATTTTCTCAACTCATTCATTATTACTTAATTAAGAGATATATATAACCGAACCACCCATCTATATTTTGTAACATAACCATTCTTCAATGGCTTATAATTTGACCAAACATCCTTGGGTTATAATGGAAATACCCATCCCATTCTCATAATCCATTTGTATGTATGCCATCAGATCATGAAAACCATTATCATTACATCAAAAAATATCCCTCTAAAATAAAATGGGTTTCATTAATTTTTTATCATCACAAAAATAAACCATCCAGAGAAAGAATAAAGATGGTAACAGTGGATTGTCTACCCAGCTAATAATATGAAACATAAAAGTATGTCATCATAGTTCAGAATAACATTAAAAATTTGAATCATTTCTTGAAGAAAATGACCTCTCTATTTTTACATCACTTATTTATAATCTAAAAAAATTCCAAAATATAGGGAAAAATATTGTCATTGAATATAACTTTGGAGAATTGTTAAAGAGGCTTAAAAGAAAATATAATACACGATTTTGAGGAATTTCATTAATACAGTTTATATATAAACATATATTATTTTAAATTTTTTTAGTAAAACATAAAAAGTACATAATTTAAAAAAAACATGATATCATAAAAAATTATAGAAAGTGAAAAATGGTTAAAGAAGAGTCTAAAAAATCTATATAGAAAAGTTAAAAACACTATTCAAATAATTTTATGGAAAATATGGACATGGAAGAAAAGATTCTTAACACGTTTAATGAAGTAGGATTTACTTAAAAACAATATTTTTTGTCTCTTTATTAGTTAAAAAGAATAAAATTATTGGAAAAAAATTGAATCTAAAGAAATTTCTATATGATAATAAAATAAATATTTTTTTTTGTAAAGATAGATATTATAATTTCATCATCCAATATTTAAGAGTAAACAATCCTAGAAAAAATTAGATTGTTACATAAAAAACTTACTTCTTTTATAAAATTCGATTCATTACCCCAAAAAAATAAGTAAAATTAAATACGATAATAATAATAATATTAATTATATAACATATTTAAGTGTTTGTAGATACACCTCATAAAAAATATGTGTATAACATAACATATGTCTCAATGATGAAAATTTGAGGTGATAAACTCTTACAAATTATAAAACATTAAAATAAAAAAAGTTGGTGAAATAATATTAATTTTGACTTCAAATAAAATTAATTAAGAAGTATCATAGATATAACATGTAAAAATATCAATATATACATGTTTTCAAAACAAATAGGTGCATACCAATAAACATGTCTCAATGAAACAATATTGAGAAGAACTACCCTTAAGACTATAGTAAATTTTGAATTGAAATTTATTAAAATATTGAAAATTATATGTATCTATAAGTAAATTTCATTAAATGATGTAATTATAAAAAAATAAATTCTTTTTCGGAATATACACCTACATAAAAATAATACATGTTTCAGTGAAGAGAAATTGAGATGAACATTTTTCTTATATATGACACTTAATCATAGGACCTCTTACATATTATATTATAAATTTAGAATTATTATAATTATATAAAAACAATATTTTAACATTTAACGTCATATTTGAAACATTTACATCATTTCAACACCAATTTATTTAAAATTCTTTATTAAATCTGTCATTTTCCTTGTTAACTGCTTCAATTTTAAGTATTTTCTTAGATTGGATGGTTTGGGCCTTGAAATTTAATCATGGTTCCCAAATATAAAAAATTTTAATCATTACACACACAAACACACAGATATATGTAAATATAATATTTTTCCATTATATACATATTTATATCCATTCACATAAAGTGGTGATGATAAATGAATTGCATCACTTTTTGGAGACATAAGTTCAAACGAGTGATGTTTCTACACCAAGATGGATAGAAAAAATGAAGGAAAATAATAAATCTACATTAAAAACATTATTATCTTATAATTATTATATATTATCAACAAATACATCTTTATTAATATCCATGTAAAGAAGAAATGTTAAAAAATCACCTAAAATTTTGCAGGTGGAAATCCACAAATATGCACAAACGACGTTATCATTTTACAATGGATCAAAATTTTATAATTTTGAAAATATATTATAATTTTCAAACCATAATTATGTAATAAATATCATATATAAACATTAAATACACAATTATTACTACCCATGGAGTACATTAATAAAAAATTAATCACATCATGGCTTGGGGGCTGTAGTCCACATGTACGCACGAGCAATACTTTTATTTACCATTGATATAGAATCGATGGTAAATGATTGTTAAATCAAAAAGAACATCTCATATTATTTATTATACTATATTATTCATTTTGTGTATAAAACATGTTTATATAAGGTTTTAGAACAAATAAAATTGAAAAAGTTTTGTCATGATTTATACCTCTTCTTAGATAGAACTTCTCTTGATTATACCTTAATAAATTAAGTATTGCTATAAAAAGAATTTTTTTTTATAGAATTAAAGGAAGGAATATATTCTGGTTTTTTATTCAATATTGGCAGATCTACAAGACTTAAATGGTTTGAATAAAAGGGGAATATAGGTTCCCTTTTATAAGTGAGGGGAGGGACACATAAAGAATTTCATAAAATATTTGAATTTTATAAGGTCATGTTAATGGGAAAATGGATAAAAATGATCAAATATTAGGAGGTTTTATAATGTATTATTTATGTATATTCTAATAAATAGACATATTTTGGTGGTAATTCTATCATTATCTCTTGGTTTAATCCCCGACAATATTGTTTTAACCTAAATTATCATAATAATATTTTATTGTTTTTAAAATTAATTTTGAAAAAATATTAGTTAAACATCATAAATTATATTAATTATTATTTTTAAAAATATTTAATCAATTATACATTATTATAATTTTACAAGTGTCATAATTTATTTTTTACTAAATGCACAAACTACAATAAAACACGTTTTAGATAAAAGTATTTTTACGCAAAAAACATAATTTATTTCAATTTCATGAAATTTAAAAGTCAAAAAAATTAATGATAAAATTTTATATTGAATATATTATATATAAATTTACTTAAAAACAATAATAACATTTCATTAATTTAAATTATAATGATAAAAATACATTGCGTGCATAAAAGCTGTTTTTAGAAAAATGTATTTTAATCCCAAAAATAGACTTATATAAAAATAATGTATAATATGATTCCTATGTAATTAATTATATTAATTATAATTATTTTATTCTTATTTTAATAAAATATTTAATTCAAAGAATTATTGTATTTTAAGAAGAAAATAAAAGATTTTGTTATAAATATCAGTACTTTCAGTGTTCATTTAAAAAAAATATTTTTAGAAAATTCATAAAATCTAACAAAAAGATAATATTGACAAATAATTTTAAATATGATATTAATTTAATCAAATTAAATTTAAAATAATAGTAGAAATTAATAATAATTTTATGTTTCAAATATTTAAATAAAAAACATTTTTGAGGAGAACATATTTTTGGATCCTAAAATGACTTTTACAAAAAATTCGGTACTTATCTAATATGAATTAAAATATATAAATTTAACTTGTATAAAACCATTAAACAGAATTTTAGTAATCCGTATATTCATATTTATATCAATAATTTAATATATATTTTATGATATGTCGTGATTCATTTAAAGCATAGTGCATTTTGTTAAGAATGCTATTAAACAGTTTTAATTTATTTAAAGAAGAAGTTTATATTTTAAAATCACATGGAGTTACATTCATCATGATGAACCAAAATTTACCATGGGTAGTTCTGAATTAAATATTTATATATGATTGTTTTAGGTGTTTTGGAATAGTTTTATATGGAATATAGATATAGTGAGATTCAAGGTAATCACATGAGGTATTCATTAACAATTTGGGTTGTGGGGTGGAAATAGGAAGGAAAAAAAGTCATATAGTTTAGTTTCATAGTCTATAAAACCATTCATCTAGACCTAGACTCCTTCCAATATCACTTTATTGTGGTTTCATGTTTCACCAAACTACGTGGCCAAACAATACACAATGAAAAATTGTTGAAAATTTAAAATTTTCTACCCTTTGGTATTTGGATTTTACATTCATTCTAATTATACGAATTTATGGTTATTTTAATAGAAGTTTTTGTTTTGTTTATTTTTAATTTGAATTTTAATTATGTGTTAATCACATATTCTGTTTCATTATTTATATATTATTCCACCTAGAAATATCCCTATAAATCATTAAGAGAGATATGATAACCAGAAACCAGAGGCTAACCCACCAGTGGTCCTGAATTCCATTGAGTTATTTATTAGAAAATTATAGATTAGGATTTAGGATAGTTTGTAAGAATGATATTTAGTGTTCGATCAGTATAATAAATATATGAATTATAATCCACCTAATTTTTGTGGAGGTTAATCCTACTAGAAACCAAATTAGTGGATGTAGAAGATTGAATACATCCCAACTTATATAAGATATTTGAGAACATAAAGATTGTATTTTACACCTATATCATGGAGGGACCCAAATATATGTTGGGTTAGTCTGTTGTGAAAGCTAAGTGTAATTAAGGTCACACTTGGGTTATGTTCATTAAGACATTCAATAAGGGGTTTTATTCATACATTCAAATAGTGGTCAAGGACCGATAGTTTGTGATGTTGAAGAATATGGATTGTATAGTGACGGAGTATTTCACCCATATGGCTGAGATATCCCAACTTTCCCATGAGATTAATAGGAATGATTACTTAAAATATTTATGTTATAAAATTCAGAATAATACTCAAATTAAATCTAGAATAATCCTTCTCTAATTGTTGAATTATGTTTATGGGGTCAATAATGCATTGGTAACTGAGGTTTACATGGAATGACTGATAAGATTAGGTTGTTCTTATACTTATATAGGGGTATATAAAGTACCTCCTCATTTTATAAGAAGATTCAGGTAAAATCCATATAGGTTAGTATTAAGAGTGTTGAACGTCCTTCCGATTCTTCAATTACAGTTTACATGGGCCATTGGTCGGTGGCATGCTAAAAATTTTGGAAGGAAAGACACTATATTCTTTCATTTTATGAAGTAATAAATAAGTTACACAAGTTTTATAAATTATATCATCCACATAAATTTTGTAGGCGTCATCATAAGATCATAAAGGTTTGATCATATACATCAATTTTTTAGGAATCCTTATAAGAGAATAATGGTTTGATCGACTTATACTAGGGGAGATCAATTGTTATTTCGTAAATCTAATGGTGATGGGACTTATCATCAGATAAAGTGGGATTCTAATTCAACGAAGTCTTATTGTTTTACCGAAATATGTTTTATAAATATTGAAGATAACATTTTTGAGGATTAATATGATTGTTCAGTAACTAGGATGGGTATATTTTTTATATCATCTTTCATAAACTTGGCCTTTGTAACACATATACCTCATATTAAAAAATTTCAAATTAGTTAATTGATTTCCTAGGATATCAATGTGATACTCTTTCTTGTGTTATAAACCATTCCACTCCTTTAGAAAATAGGAAATATCCAATCATTATATTCCTTGATTTCCTTGTGATGGTTTCTGATATTGAAATTTTATGGGATTTCTTTATTCATGATCTAAATATCATCACCATTATTTCAGGAAAGGATTATATAGTTAGTACTAAATTTTATATTAATATATACCATCTAAAAGTTATAATAATTTATTCTGATAAAATTACTCACATCCTCTGTGGATAGTGATGTCGAGGATTGGATATGGTATGATATATTATTCTAGATATAAAATTGTTATCGTGTAAAAAATATACTTTTCCTTTTTATTATTCAAAGGAGTTTTCATATGGTCAACTTTATTTGGTAGTGAGTAGGTATCACAGGGTCATCCCTAATGATTATTTTGGGTTTTCCACCAGAGGTAAGTAGGATTATAAATTTGTCTATTCCAAGGGATTAGACACATCCCATTACCATATTAAATAATAGGCCCAGATGAGTTAATGGATTTTAATGCATAATTGTATTATTTTGTTTACAAGGGTTTCATTTTACAAAGTGTATCA
The DNA here is from genome assembly GCA_963277665.1 of Viscum album. NCBI lineage: Eukaryota > Viridiplantae > Streptophyta > Magnoliopsida > Santalales > Viscaceae > Viscum > Viscum album. Next base: position 562,329,000 of record OY728162.1, read on the forward strand.
CCTTTGAATTGCCTGGATTTTTTATAATTAATATAGATATAATAATATGTCATTTCATCAATTACATGAATTTAACTAGGTGAATATTAAGAAAACATACTTATCATCACATATAATTTATTTATCTGACCAACTAAAGGGAGTGATATAATTATCAAAAATTTATATTAGGTCAACATACCATCGTTTGAGGGATATGGAAGCAGATATTCCCCTGACCAATTTTTATAACTCATGTGGGAAAAATGAGTATTTTTAATGTCATTTCACTTCACTGACGACCATACTGTTTTAATGGTCTTAACGAATATGATATTCCATCATTATCCTGAAACCATTATTATGGAATAAATTGATGATATCATGTATTATTTTTATTTTAAAATGGAAAATAAATAACATATGGAAATCATTTTGGTAACCATGAGGGATCATCACTTGTATGAAATTTTTTATAAGATCCGATTTTTTATAAAGGAAGTGATGTTTTTATGGGTAATATGGTTTATCAAAAATGAATTTATATATACCATAACAAGATTCAAACTATTAATATCTAGAGGGATACCTAATAATTGGTTTTACATTGTGGGATTATTAGGTCAAGATCGTTATCTAGGTGTTTAGAAATGGATTTATATATTTGGATTCCCCCTTGATATTTTTGACCCAAAAGAGGGTGTATTTCTTGTGATGAGAAATACAAAAGGTATTATGATAAGATGATTTTCATATTTAAATAAGATGTTATTATGATTCATTTAGAGAATATGGATGGTTACCCTATGTATTATGATGATAATGGTATGAGATTAGTTTGGTTTTTTATGTTGTGTGAACATTTGGTGGAGTACGAATCTATCCAATTATTCCTTGGATGAACTTCACAACCCATTATGTGGAATATGTTGGGGTGATGCGTGCCTTGAAAAAATAGTTCCATTATTTTTGGATGGATATGTTTATAGTTTATATTGACCATGAAATTTTAAAGTGTAATATCTATCAGTTTTACAAAAAATTATGAATTGGAACTTGGTAATATTTTTAACATCTTTGGATTTTGACATAGTATATACCCCTAGAAAATAGGCTTTGGTGGATGATGCATTTTTTATAATCTTCTGAACTAGATGGTGGAATAATCGAATGAGAATTTTTATTTGATGAGACTATATGTTAGAAAATATATTTATGTGAATGGGGAGGATAATTAGGTATTCTTGAAATGTGTGTAGGTCACACCCTGCTTAGATGACCTGATCTTGGTAGAGAAGGTAATAGATCTTGATTAATACCTATTAAAAAATTCTTAAATGGTGGGGATAACTTTACTGAATGATATCAGTCTCTAGATGGTTTTATTTATTTCTAGAATAAGTTGGTTATTCCTATGACTGTTATATATGAGTTGATGATTGGTGGGAACTATTCTATTTAGGTATTTCACTATAGGAATTTGAAGATAATTTATGATATAAAAAGTTGGTATTCTGGCCCCAGATAAAACATGTTATTGTTAATTTTTATCTTCATACCTAATTAAAAAGAAAATAAAAACCAATAACAATAAGTTTTGGTTTATTATAGGTTTTATCATTCTATTATGAAATTAGGACGATATTTTAATGGATTTTATTATATGTTTTCTTCATAAGCCTAGTGGTAATAATTTTATTTGTGTGATTATTGACTAATTTATGATTTCATCCTAAATTCATTGAATATAATATTAGTAAAATGCATAGGAGATTGAATACTTGTACATAAAATAGATTTTGAAACATCATGGAATGAATTTTAGAGTTTATTTCTTATAAATAACAATTATTTTCTTCCCATTTATTAAAAGATAATTCATAAGTGATTGATTCTATGTCAAAGTTGATCCCATTGTGTCTACTTTAGATATATAGGTAAGTGAAGCGATATATTCGTTTTCTTAAGCATATGCTCTGGGATTATATGCATGATTTTATTATCTATTGGAAGAATAATTTTTCATTTTTTTATTTTTTTTATAAAATAAAAAACCAAGAGTATATAAAAAATAGTTCCATTTAATATTTTTATATAAAACCATTCAAGTAATTTCTTTGTTGAATGGATCTGGGTGAGCATTCATTAATGGGACCGAGCATTATTATATAGATGATGAGTAATATTCAATTTAATCAAAAAATATTTGGGATAAATCAAAGATAATATAAATATTATAAAGACCATAATTTCCATATTTTGTGGCTATATATTAGTGATTTTTTGTTTTTTATAAATTCTTATGAATTTCGATATCATCAGTTGTAAGATCATGGTAAGATGATGTTGTGGTCTGTCAGAAAATTCTAAATCATTGAATGTCTCATTAAATTAGTATATCATAATACATTAACATCTAATATAATGTATATTAATTATGTGTTCCATGTATTCCAGATGAAAAGTTGCATACAAACCCATATAATGTGATTGATTTAGTGGACGTGGATTTGAAACCCAAAAACACAATAATTGAGTAGAATGTTTTTTTCATGGATCATATTATATATAGTGATATAGGGTAAATATTGCAATCTATTATGAGATATATGGATGTGTATGGGTGATTTTACTGGTTCCCAGGACTGAGCTTTTTGTGTGCATGAGAAATAGACTCGCCTTTTCTCTGATGAGAAGTACTGAGAACATTGTGGGGGGTGGAGGGGGAATGGAATATTGCAGAGAGTTGTGTCATATTTTGGGTCACTATTTTATATTTAATTTTATTATTTATCATATATATTTATTCCATGGTTGTTATAGGATTCATATGTATGAAATATTTTAGAATGGAGCAACTATAGGAGTAATAATGTTAGTGATGACCATGAAACCCAACCATATAGAAAGGGATATTTCAATTTCATTTTTATGGTTGGAATATCATTCCAAAAAATATGTGGATCTCTTATCAAACTATTTTGACTTGTTTTGTTCATAAATATATGGCACACTATTTCCTCATTTTTTTAAAAAAATATTATGTCCAAAACACATTACATTCATATTTTTCTAAAATTATTAAAATGAATATATTAACAATATTAAACTTAATAGGTTTCATCCTCCCTTCATCCTTATATAAACTACCTAGATCCTCTAGATAATGGATTCTTGATCCTCTATTCCAACTCGAGGTTTTTTATTTCTTCTAGCAGAGTTTCATCAATGAAAATACATGATTGTTCATCTATTTTCCCTTCTCTCTTCCACTAGTTTATTATTATCTCTTATTTTATAATTATTAGTGCCCTAGATTTCCATGGGTCATGAATAAAATACTATATTTCATTTTAATAATGATTATCCTTCACTAATATGATTTATTTATCCCTTCCTGCATTTCTGGTGGTATTTTATAAGAATGACAATGGTACATCATATTTAATGTAGGATTATCTATATATTGTATCTTTATTTTATATTTAAATTAATATATAAATGATATTATGTTTTATTGGATATATTATGATTAAAATTAATTACTATAGAATGAATTATGCTTACCCATTTTTTCTCTATAAATTGTGTTGAAAACTGAGCGTTTATTTGGTTTTTGAGTTATTTTTCTTTTTATAAAAGATTTAGTTTACATGTGGTTTTTAAATAAAATATTTTAAGAAATATGTATTTCAAAATGTTTTTTAAAATTTATTTCCTAAGTGCATTTATTTATAAATATTTTTTTTAGTTTGAAAGCCATGAATGTTTTAATGGCATGTTGATTATGTAATTATTATCATTTTCAATGTGTTCAAAAAAATGGTGGGTTTCACATGGGACACCTTAGGCATGTGTAGGGTAACATGTATAAGTGATACTCTAACATATTTGTGTTCTTATAGGGGTTTTTCCTTATTAGACTAGGAGAGACACATAGATGATTTTAATTTTTTAGGTTCACATTTGATGACTACTGTTCTATGATCAATTCCTAATTACTACATCGTTTTGGATTTGTCCTAAATACATGATCAAACCTTACTTGTGTTTTGATTTTTATTGATATATTACTTATTTACATTACATTCCCACTTAATTATATTTTTATGATTATTATTCTATTTTTATCTTATAGATATTTTCTTTTTCCCCAGTTCATGTTCACATTAATACTGTACTGTATTTATAAAACCTCATGATTTTAAAATGGTTTTCCACTTACTATTTTATAAAAGATTACAAGGTTTTTATAGATTATCTTTTTCAAACAAAAACTGATTGTTTTCAATTTGAATGATATTATATATATATATTCATATTACTATCCTACTAGGACATTTCCACAAAACCTTTATAAAATAATTTAGGGCATGTAGACTTAGTCGTGTCTAAATCATGTAAAAAGAAAAGAGTTTAATCTTATGGATGAACTTCTTGACACCTCCATTTTCATTCATGTTTTGGGATTGGAGGTGACTATAGGTCACATAAAGATATCTCATAAGGACTATTCTAGGAATCCTCTCAATGTTAATTTTATATTGGAATATTAGAAATTAACCACGCCATCCAAAAATCAATTAGAGTATATATATATATATAATTTTGTGAATCAATTTTTCATTAGTTTAATAATGTGATGAGGGATGTTTTTTATTGTTATTCGTTCAATTTAATTATAATCTATATGGATGATCCATATTATTAGGAATATCTTATTTTTTCTCAAAGGATTTTGTGCTACAGAAAACATCTTTCTAGCTATCTAGGTGGAGATATTAATGTTTTTTTGGATTTAAAGGTTAAAAACGTTCCCAACTGATAAGTTGTGATTTTTTTTATTGACACTCGACTATGAAAAATTGGAATGTACTTATTAAATTATAATGAGCTAGATCCGGTGACTTTTGGGTTGAACCAATTCATTTTATTACACATGTGATGTTGTTTTTAATTTCATTAAGAGAAACATTAGCCAGGTTTATAACTTATTATTTTCTATCTAATATAATATTATCTTAGTTTATTAATTAAATGGAATATTCTTTATTCCCATGGCATGTGTAGTATAATTGTGTTGTTCTTCTTCCTCAAGTAAAGAAAATATTAATTCGAATGGAATATTTTCTCGTTTCACTGTAACTAATTATATGTTACATTATTAGTGGTAAATTCCATTTATCATTTTCCTATAGTTGTATTATTTGTATCAAAAGTTAGAAAATTGGTAGAAATATCCATAAAATTAATTTTGTCCTTATGTTGAAGGATATAGATTCATTATTTTTCGATATCTTCTAGGTGATTTTCCCTATTAATTACTCTTTGACTGACAAGAATATAAAATTTTGTGTCTAAGGTATCCATAGAAAATGTGCATAATTACAAGAAATATATACCCTCCTTTATCTATATTTATTTCTCTAGGATTCAAATAATTAGTCAATTGGTGATTAATGCTTTAAGACTAAGAACTGTCTTCCACCATTCAATCACAATTATTCTGTATAAACATGGTTTTTATTTTTGATGTTTAATAATATTTATTTATTTATATAATTTGGTATTTGTTTATTATAAATTATTTCATCACCATATAATAGATTTTTTAATCCTTTTAATAATTCCACATATGAGAACCTCTAATTAATAATGCACCTTTTGATTGGGATTTCTTGATTTTGTTTCATCATTGAGAATACATTTAAAAGATACATATTATTTATTAATGGATTAAATTATGTTATATCACTCTTATATGTTAGTATTATGATAATAAAGCCCCATATATATATATATATATATATATATTTCAATTCTTAGATAGAGATACACTACTTCTCTAGATTTTTTATTACATGATGAATGATCTTATAATTCATTTTTAATTGATCTATCTAAAATTTATTCTAATATTCAAAATAATAATATTTTTCGATATTTACCAACATTTTTATTCTTATTTCATTGAATAATGTTATCTTCAAGAGTCCCCTCATGTTTTACCTTGAGATAAAAATATTTAGATTGATTATCATCAAATTTCTTAGATTTTTCACATTAAATAGTGGGAATCATGAAATATTGTAAATAAGATTCATATCCAGTGATTTATTCCTCTATATTGTCTTCATAAACATCCTCTTACTTAATCACAAGTCCCTTTCTCTATGAATTTTTTCTATCTAAACTTCCTTGTTCAAAGTCTTTTTTGGGGGTAAATTTTTCTCACAATTTTTATAGAGTATACTTTTCAAATTCATCCCTATCCAATCTTATAAGACACTATACTAAAATATTTCAAAGTTTTCGAAACCAAAACCATATTGAATGTTGATCTCCTTCAAACATTCCTTTTTACTCTATATATTTTTATTTCCATAACAGATTATATTCATTGATCATATTTTCTTCATCATCACTATGTCCATATATTTCATGATTCTATAGGCATCTGAATTCAATATATTTATTTTTATAATTTTTGGTTTCTTCTAGATTTATGAGAATTTTATTGCTTACAAAACATAAATGAAAATATTCTAGATATAGTTCTTCCAAATTCCATTCTTCAAGAGAAATTAATCTAGATATATAGAGAAATTGAAATATCCTAATTATCCTTTTCACAATATTAATATGATTTATCGAACAACTAATTTCCCAAATGCCTCAAACTAAATAAATGATACAATTAAAGATTATATCAATTTTTCATCCATATTTATCTTTATATAATCATAATAATTTTGAAATACATGAACCATTTCGTATTTTTCCATTATATAACTTATATAAATATTACTCATATTATCTAACATGTCCTTAGAATTAGTGAAACTCATTTACAACATATATCACTAATTTCGTAGGGAAATAATTAATAAATCGTGGGTTTGGGAATCAATATCATGAAGTTTTCTATTATCTAAAAAGTAGAATAATTCATAAAAATAACATACATTTATACCTAGTCTAGTGGAAGAGAATATTAATATCCTAAGAGACAATAAGTGAGACCTCATTTGATTCTTCTAGATTTAGTAATTGAAACCACTATATAAAGAGACTCCATTTTCATATTTAGTTTTTGAGGATACCTAGACCCATACACCTAGGTATGGTAGAAAAAAATATATTATTTATATACTACCTTTGAAAATAAGTTATTTGACATGATCATAAAATGAATATATTTTACAACATTTATATCAAAAAAACATTTCACCTCTCAAATAAAAACACAATACCAAAACTCAAAGGTATATTATTTTTATAGATTATATAAATAATATTAATTTTTTACTATAATTATTTTACATATATCATAAATTTCTATAGACATGATAAAATTATAGACATATCATATTTTATACTCTTCTTCATAACATGAGTTAATGGAAACAAAATAATGCAGATATGAAATCCTCACTAAGGGTAGTCGTAGGTATCAAATGAAATTAATAATTGGGAATAAGAAGAGAATATGGGTATGAGATCATAACCAATGTGAAGATAAATAAATAATAGAATCAAACCCAATAATGCATATATTATAAAACCAAAATCCTTATATAAATATCTATGGAATAATATAAAACATTTTTAACAAATGTATAGATAGATGACTCAATAATGATGTAATATAAAAAAATAACTTAGGTACACTTCATATCATAAACATATGGAATATGATATGGGAATAAAGATATGAATTGAAATCAAATAGTATTATAAGGATAACCACCAAAACAATTACTTAATAATTGAATAGGCTAACCAGTTATTCATAAGATTGTAGACATGGGAAAACCAACCATATCCTATAAACTTTTGTACATGAGTTAACCATGAGTTTCCTTTATCCTTTTTGACTTGGGATATCAATATGTGACCAATAACCTTTTGGAATTGGGAATCCCACTCATTTACTATAATAATTTATCATTATATTTAAATAATTACTCAATTAATTGAAGTTATATAATGGATCCAACCTTTATATAATCAATAAATCTTATATATGTGTTCTATAATTACATAGGAAGATTAATAATTTCATCATATCTTAGTAAACATGCGGTGGAGAAAATTATTTCATGGGATCATCTTTAAGTCATTGACATAAGACGTCTTGATAAAGAGTATTGATGGTTTCATTTGGGAATATCCTTAGTGAAGCATAAGAAAACATTACAAGATATTCTCATTAAGGAAAAACACATTTTCAGAAAATTTGAAAATTTCATTGAAAAATGAAATGAAATGCCCTTTTCTTTTGGTTTATTGTACTTTTAAAATGAAAATTTCATAAAAAAATTGAATTATAAATTTATTTAAAAAACGATTAAAAATATAAAGATACATTTATAAAAAATAATGAACATAATTTTTGGAAAATTATTAATGTGTAATGTGTTATGATATATATTTTTTCAATACTTTTATAATGAAATTATAAAATATACAATGTGAAAAAAGTCAAAAAGAATCCTTTTAAATGCTTTTTTGAAAATATCAAAGTTAATATGATATAACCCTAATAAATCATTGATGTTTATATAAATAAATTATTGATATAATTGAAGGAATATATTTACGGCTGAAAAAAATTCCCAACTGAAAATAATAGATAATATTGGTTCCTATTACAAGCATACTTTCATTTGAATTATGTAGAAAATAAAAGTGAGATTGTATTAAAACATGTAAAAAATATATAAAAATATTAGAATAACCTAAATTGGGCTTTGTAGAAAAAGATCATACAATCACCTCAAATATTAAATAATACAATAAAATATAAAATTAAAATTATGATTGAGAAAGAAACTCTAACATATTTGGTATCCTTTTTATGAAAACCAGTTTAAAGATATATACATTGCTGGTTTTGTAAAAAAATTGAATTTTATATAATGTTTATGAAAATTTGAATCCAATGTATATACGCCGCACAAAATAAAATAAGTGTTGAACATGAAGCATATCTCAATGAATAGAAAATTGAGGTAGAAAACCTTTATCATGGAATTCATATGGGTTAGTAATTTTCTAACTCCCTTAAAAATTAATTTAGTTTTATTATAAATATGAATAATATCATTATTAATAATTAATTTTATTAATATATTTCATTTACCAATCCTTAGTACCTATTATTAAATTTTTATTATTAAAATTAATATTAAGGTATAAACTATTCGATTTCCCATGCATAATTTATTTTTGAAGTTTTAGTCTCTACATAATATTAATGGGTACACCTCCACTATAATGTTAATTATTAAATAATATATTTTTTATATAATTTTAAATTCCCATAGTCATGTCCTGGAGCTTATGGTGATGGTTCACATGAAACACTTAAAAATCCAATGTTCTGATTATAATTGAATTATGAAGAAGAATTGAATCAATTGGTAAATATAATTTTATATATTATCACTAAAAAATTGTGACCAAATAATTAATTTATCCATATTACATTTTATTATGATTACTTACATTTTTTATTCATTCATGATTTAAAATATTCAACATCTTTCATTTAGGCGGTTAAACTAACCAAAATAAGAACATGTTATAACAACTAAATGAGTAAGAAAATCTATCAACTACTATATATTGAGGATCTACCCAAATTATTCTATTTATAAAAATTTACATTTCATAGATAAAAATTTAATTATTCCCCATCTTACTCCGATTTTATGGAATAAGTTGGATACATGAAAGAGATTACTGATGTGTTGGGTTCATTTATAAAGGATAAGGGTGATTTTTTTTGTTCCATGGAAATAGGTTTCCAGATTATTATTGAAAACATAAACCTAATTAAATTCCTTTATGATCAAGTAATTTCAGTTGTTTCTCAACAAATAATTCCCATTATGTTGGGCAAAAATCCCTCAAGGCATCATTGAAGTATTTTTGAGGTGATTGTGTTTGTTGACAAAGTGAACATATGTGTTGTGACTGTTGACAATGAAAACCATGACATAAAAATTTGTTTACAAAGTGGATTTCATGATGGAATGTTGAGTTCTAGAGCTGAGGTCAATGATCCATGTTTGATTCAAGAACGTCCACAAAAGTAGTGGATGATCAGGAGGCAGTACAAAAGAACAGATACAAGGTGGCGCCGTTTTCCAGTGTTTGCCTAATTTTTTGGCCTAAAAATCGACAAATAACGAAAAGTGTTTTTTGGAAAAAAGAACTTGCGTGCCATGTACATGAAGGCTTTGAAGCAAGCGCTCCATATGTTTTTCAAGATCAGATCATCAAAATATGGTAAAGGTATTAGTGTCGCGCAAGTATTGGTGGTGTCGTGCAGGTGACTTGCGCGTCGTGGAGAGACTTGTGCGCCAATGCCTTGGAAGCTTGAGAACTTGTGTGCCTATGGTTTTTCAAGATCAGAAGATCAAAATATGTCAAAGTAAAGAGTTTCGTGCATGTTTGGAAGTGGGTCGTGCAAGGGACTTGCAGGGGAAGAGACCTGCGCACTGAGACTTGCGCGCCAAGGAGATACTTGCGCGCCGTCGCGCAGGGCTGACCAGATGCCTATAAATACTGGACCACCCACCTTCATTATTCACCATAGTCCAAAAATTTGAAGATTTAGTGCTCCCGTTGGGTAGGTGTTGTGGTCACGCAAGTGGTGGTGTGTCGCGCAAGTGGGACTTGTGAGCCAGTTTTAGAAGTTGCGCGCCAAGTGTTAGTTGTGTGCCTGAGGTGGTTTAGGCGAGGAAGGAAGTGAGTCGCGTATGTTTGGAGTTATAGAAGCTTGAGTTGCGCAAGTGGTTGAGGAAGAAATGCACGCCAGTTGTGACTTGTGCGCCAATAATTGTGCTCCGAGATAGACTTGCGCACCAAGTAAGGTTGATTTCCCGACCGTACTATCGGGCCGTGTGGAAGCTGGAAGATTTCCCGATACTTTCGGTGCAAAGAAATATTCATCTATGAGTCAAATTTGGACTTCAACAGAGCATCTACAAACAGAGGAATATGCATTCTTTCATGCAAGTGAAGAGACCTACTGGTCTATAAACTGTTAGTGGATCCTTTCTGGAGCAGTGACCAAAGGAAGAAGAAGAAGGTGATCCTCTCCACCAGAAGAGAGCCAGAGAGAGAGAGAAACAGGGAGTGACCGTTGGGAAAGTAGTGAGCTTACCCTAAACATGGTAACGGCATTGATCCTGGGCATAGAAGTTATCTAGCCCGAACGTTTTATCCACATCTAGTAAAAAATAATGGAATTTGGTACGACCGGAAACTTGTCGGCATATGCTTGTTGGACGTAGCCCAGTGAGTGTGAACCAATGAAAAATCTATGTGTCTGCATGTTTGCTTCCCAGCATTTCATTCAAAGCATCATCATTAGATAAAGATGTAAATAAGTGATCATAGTTTACACACAAGAGAAAACAAATTTACCCTTGTAATAAAGAGGTCAAGATCCAGTGGGGTAGGAAGAACTTTGAAAAAGAATATCCATACCCTCATTTACCCCCCTCTCAGGGTATATAGGCCCCTATTAGTCCTAATAATTGGTATCAGAGTGAGGTTTCTTTTATTAGATTTGTTTTCTCCGACTTGGTGTAGTCGATCTGTGTGTTTAAAGAATCAGACTTCTATTATCTCAGTGAGCCAAGGAAAAGGAAAATACATCAAAGAAGAATCAGAAGTCAGGGGATATTCCTCAGTGTAGAAGTGTGTATGGAACATGTGTGACAAAGTTAAAATAATCAAACAGCTTACAGAAAGAATTCCTGGATGAATCTGATAGAGAAAAGATTAATTCAATCAATCATGATGTTGTAATGAGTGAAGTACACAAACATCAAAGTGATACTGAAACAATTGATGATGAAGAAGTTGCAAGAAGGAGGCCAGTTGTAGATGTTGACAACATGACAAAGATATTGGACTGGAAGTTGGATGAAGTCAAATCTAAAGATATTCGGATCAAAGTATTGGAGATTGAGGTCAACAAGATAAGAGGCTTATATCAAAGGCTTGTTGATGTGGTTACTGACGCAGAGGAGAAGAATTATTCTCAAGGTGATAAACTAGAAGAAATGGAAAGAATGAAAGGAAAAAAAAGGCTGGTGGTCGTGAAGAAAATCAAAATTCTAATGAATTTCAAAATATGAAAGCCAGAATTGATGATCTAGGAACATAGATGTCTGAGCTAGTTCAGAAGAATCAAATGCTACAATAATAGAATGTATGTTGTTCATATTCTATTGAAGAATAAAAATCGAAAGTTAAGGAGAAAACTTATATGGTGGAAAATCTCACACAGGAACTAGAAGATGAGATGAATAGAGGAAAGAATATTAGAAGAGAACTCAACGCCCATATTGAATCAAGGGATATTGAGATTCAAAAGTTGGAAAAAGAGCTTGAATTAGTGAAGAATGAAGTGGAGAAATCCAATGCTAAAGGAAATCCCAAAATGAAGGATGCCTTACACTTGATATTTTATTATCCTTCAACAGGTGATGATGAAATGAAAAGAAAATTTTCTATTTCTGAAAAGAGGAAAGAACAATTTTTCTCAACTTAAAGACCATACAGTCTGGGAACAACTGGTATCAGATTTTATGAATCCCCTCCCCGTTCAAGATTAAAAGAGAGATGTGAACAGTTCCGGATGTGAAATAAATCCGATAGGTGCTGGAGATAGGCCTAAGAGGACAGTAACAAAAAGTAGTGATGACATGTGCTATTTCTGCGGGATTCACGGCCACACTTCAACTTCTGTTTAGAGGCCCATGAATACATATCAGGCTGTGAAAATATAAAATTTTCTGAATCTGAGAATAAGAAGAAGAATCCTAAGAAATCAGAGAGTAGATTCTCTCAATGGAAAGCATTCATAAAATGCTATTACTATGGAATAATGGGACACACCATGAATATGTGTCAGGAAGCTCAAATGTAGAGGAAGAACTATAGCTACATCAATATCTCAACATAGAAATGATGAAATGAGGTATGTCGTTGGTGGAAGATGTTTCGTATGTTCAGATTATGGGCATTTGGCAAGAAATTGTAGCAAGAAGAAAAAAAATAAGGGATATGGAACTCGAAAGGAGATTCTCGACTCCAATTATGCATAATGAGAAATTCTACACTGAGAGACAAAGTGGAAAGGAGAAGAATAGGATTAGAGCCTACGGGGAATCCCATGGAGCTGAATAAACGGTGTATCAGTCACCTCATCTGTTATACTCAAAATAGCTCTCAATGAGAGGATGTGAACAAACCTGGAATATTAAGGGGAGATCTACTCTATCTATTATAAAGAAGAATAAATGTTCAATGGAGGACTCACCACTAGTGAAAAATAGTGTGGTGACTTAGACATCTGATAAATGATATATGAACAAAGAATGTATTGAAAAATTTTCATATCGTGTTCCACAACGAAAAGTTGAGGAAGGTGCAAGATCCTTGCAATGGTGGAAGAAGTAGGGGAAGATGACAAGTATAGAGGTTCCTACCCAGAGAAGGAATCAAGGGAAATGGAATTTTGGTGGAACATCAAAGACAAAAATGTGTACTAGTGGGTTTAAACCCCAAATGGTGAAAAATGCTAAGTCTGTCGAATCTACATTTCCGAGAAAGGCTCCGAATATGGGTAAAGAATGCTTAGTCATATGGCCAGAGCAGTTGAAGTTGGCAAGGAAACTAGAAGAAGCAAGGATAGAGTGTGATGCTCTGCAAGAAAGAATCCCAGGGTTGACCCATCAGGATCAACCACAATCTTCATCTTAAAGATTCCATGAGAATCCCCTCTCCCTAATTATATAAATTCTATTAACTAATGATTCATGTGTTTCATTTTTTAGGGAGATACGATCCAAGGGGAAGTGAAATCTAAAGATTCAAAGTGGAGATGTGATATGCTTCAGTATTTTGATTGACTCAAATCAGGTATCAAAGTTGATGATGAAAGGGAGAAACAGAGCACAACATGAAGTGATTGTGTTATTGACATTGTCTTTTGTTTCCTACACCGAGTGCCAACTCAGTAGGCTTAGAGATTTTGTTAATGGCTCAATTCCGATTGGAATATGAGAATAAATTTTTCATGAGGAAAAGAATGGTTATGGGTCTATACAGTTGGGCCTAACAGATGGAAGAGTTGCATAACACAGGGGGATCATTCTATATCCAAATCAGATTCATGATCTAAATATGATATGAAGGATGAATGTTTATTTTCATGAAGAATTATAGGTGTCCAAGCAGTAACACACATGATTTCATGATTATCTATTCTGTTCTAACAATGTGGTATCAGGTGACTGCTTTTAGGATACCAAGAAGCTACAAGAAAAAATCAAAGGGGTGTCAACAAAAATATGAGAGAAGATGTTCAATGAAATGACGTCATTGAAAAATGACAAAGAGAAAAGTAGTTAAAAGAAATGAATCCACTGAAGAATTAGTCAGTGAACAATTTCCTAATGAATTTGTTGAGGATGAATGTAACACAAGGGAAGCAGAAGTGTCTTATACTGATTTAGAAGAAGACACTGATGATTAACAAAAAAGTTTCTAGTCTGTGCCTACAAAGAAGCCAAAGAGCTGAGCTAAAATTGATAGACAGAATATCATTGGTGATCAGGCAGCTCCTGTTCAAACAAGAATAATGAAGTCACTACAGCAGACATCTTTCCTATCTCAGGTATAGTTGAAGTGCTTTGCTGATGCTGCTAGGGATGAAAACTGGGTTTAGACCATGAATGAATATCTAAATCAGATTGAGGAGAATCAGACGCGGGAGATTTTTTCAAGGCTAGCAGACAAGAATGTCAGCGGGACTAAATTGGTTTATTGCAACAAGATTAATGAAGATGGCATAGTAATTCAAAAAAAACTACTGGTGTGAAAAGGCTACTCCTAGATTGAGGAATAGATGTTGATGAACCATTTTCACCAGTTGCAATGCTGAGGACAATCAGATTATTCTCAGCCATTGCAGTGCAACAGAAGTTCAAGGTATTACAGATAGAATTCAAATATGCATTCATGAATGAGATTATGGAGGAAGAAGTGCATATAGAGAACCCAGATGGTTTTCTCATTCATGTGGATGAGAATAAGGCTTTTCACCTGAAGAAGGAATTTTATCAGCTGAAACAAGCACCCGGATCATGGTATTCCAGTCTATATCAGTATTTGAAGAAGATTGGTGTTCATCGTGGTGGATTTTATTACAATATCTTTTTCAATCACAACAGTAGTCAGAGGATGTTAGTACTGATTTATGCCGAGGAAATAATCTTGGGAGAATTTGGTGAAGCGCAGTGCAGACAGTTTTTGGAATTCATGAAGCATGAGTTTGAAATGTCTATGATTTGTGAGATGATGTTTTTCCTTGGTCTACAGGTGACGCAGGGAAATAATGGAACATTCATTTCGAATTATTTATATTTCAATAAGGTTTTGTAAAGATTTTGAATGGAATATTCAGAGGAGATGAAGACTCCGGTTGCTACCTGGATGAAATTTTCAAAAGATGAGGATGGAAAGATAGTGAATATCACAGAATACAGGCACATTATTTGAAGTTTTCTATACTTGACTGCAACAAGGCCTTCCATTGTATTCACCACATGCCAAGTAGAGAGATATCCGAGTAATCCCAAGGATAGCAACATGCTTGCAATGAAAGGAATACTTCGGTATATCAAGGGCACGGTGGAATTTGGCTTGACATATAGAGATAGATCTTAAACAAGGTTATTGGGATATACCGATGCCAATTGGTCCGGTTCAGTAGATGATAGAAAATCAACGTCAGGTGGTGCATTCTACCATGGTGGATTGTGTATTTCTTGGCTAATCAAGAAGCAAGATTTCATTTCATTGAGAATCGTGGACACTGAGTATATTGTGGCCACTCAAGCATGCACACAATTATTGTGGATGAAGCAGCAGCTTGAAGATATGCGAGTTGAAGTAAAGTCTCCGATCGGAATCTAGTGTGATAACTCAAGTGCTATAAATCTCTGAAAAAATCCCGTCCATCAATCAAGGGAAATGCACATTGAGATAGACTATCATTTTATCAAGGAGAAAGTTGAGCAGGGAATCGTGAAGTTGGAGTATGTGCCTACAGAGCTATAGGTTGCAGACATTCTTTCAAAGGCATCGACTGGCTCTGGGAGTTCATTCGACTCCACGCACTTGAAATAATGTGGATGTGGAACCCTTACCCCCTCTCCCAATGGTATGATGTGTTTTTCACTAATGTGCTGATATGTGTTCTCTACTCTGTTACTGAATACAAAGGAGTGACCTTTGGGTTCGTTGACAAAGGGGGATAAAATAGTGATTGTTCAAGGGGAAGATAGTGTGGAAATTTGATAAATCATGTACGATATGGGGAGAATCTAACTGGTGGAGATGCCAGATAGGGGGACAAAGGAGACATGGGGACATTTTTTAAAATCTGACAATGCTAGAAGTGATCGATCAAAGAATAAATATCACGATAGTTGAGGATCATGATAAAAGCAAAATAGTGGTGTTGGAGAGTGGTAAGAATATTTCCAAACTAGAAATTGGTCTTCCAACAAGCCCTTCAACAATTGGTATCAGTTTAGTACAAAGTGGTATCAGATTGGTGTCAACAGTGGGAGTCAGAGATGAAGTGATTCATTGATGAACTTTTAATTTACTCTTGTTTCTCACGCTGAGCATTTCCCATGTGGTCTTAGGGTATGTGTTGAGTAAATCCTTGATCACTATCAAAATCTCAAAAGGTGAATGGTGGATGAAGAATTATTGAAGCATATTTTTATGGAAGAGTTGTCAACAAACCCAAAGAGGTTGATTGTTGGGAAAAAATACCTCAAGGCATCATTGAAGTATTTTTGAGGTGATTGTGTTTGTTGACAAAGTGAAAATATGTGTTGTTACTGTTGACAATGCAACCCATGAAATAAAAATTTGTTGACAAAGTAGATTTCATGATGGAATGTCGAGTTCTAGAGACGAGGTCAACAATCCATGTTTGATTCAAGAACTTCAACAAAAGGAATAGATGATCTGGAGGTGGTACAAATGAACAGATACAAGGTGGCGTCATTTTCCAGTGTTTGCCTAATTTTTGGGCCTGAAAATTGACAAATGACGAAAAGTGGATTTTGGAAAAAATACTTGTGTGTCGTGTACATGAAGGCTTGCCAACTTTCACTCCATATGTTTTTCATGATCAGATCATCAAAATTTGGAAAAGGTATAAGTGTCGCGCAAGTATTGGTGGTGTCATGTAAGTGACTTGCGCGCTATGGAGAGACTTGCGCGCCGATGCCTTGGAAGCTTGAGAACTTGATCTCCTATGGTTTTTCATGATCAG
Organism: Viscum album; assembly: GCA_963277665.1. Taxonomy (NCBI): domain Eukaryota; kingdom Viridiplantae; phylum Streptophyta; class Magnoliopsida; order Santalales; family Viscaceae; genus Viscum; species Viscum album. Next base: position 562,346,362 of record OY728162.1, read on the forward strand.
AAGATCAAAATATGGCAAAATAAAAAGGTTCGCCCATGTTTGGAAGTGGTTCGCGCAAGTGACTTTCATGGGAAGAAACATGGGTGCCGAGACTTGCACGTCGAGGAGATACTTGCCCGCCGTCGCACAGGGGTGACAAGATGCCTATAAATATTGGAGCAGCCCCTTCTTTCTTCACCGGATTTCACCAATTTTAAGATCCATAGCTTTCGTCATGCAGGTGTGTTGGTCGCGCAAGTGATGGTGTGTCACGCAAGTGGGACTTGCACGCCAGTTTTGGAAGTTGCGCACCAAGTGTTGGTTGCGAGCCTTAGGTGGTTTAGGCGAGGAAGGAAGTGAGTCGCGCAGGTTTGGAGTTGCAAAAGCATGAGTCGCGCAAGTGGTTGAGGAAGACCTGCATGCCATTTGTGACTTGCGTACTGATACTTGCGCACCGAGATAGACTTGGACACCAAGTATGGTTGATTTCCCGGCCGTACTATCGGGCCGTGTGGAAGCTGGAAGATTTCCCAATACCTTCAGTGCAAAGATATATTCATCTAGTGTTGAAATTTTGACTTCAACAGAGCATCTAAATACAGAAGAAGATTCATTATTTCATGAGAGTGAAGAGACCTATAGGTCTATAAACTGTGAGTGGATCCTTTCTGGAGTAGTGAGCAAAGGAAGAGAAAGAAGGTGATCCTCTCCACCGGCAGTGAGCCAGAAAGAGAAACAGGGAGTGACCCTTGGTAAATCAGTGAGCTGACCCTAAACATTGTAAAGGCAGTGAGCTTGGGCATAGAAGTAATCTAGCCTGAACATTTTATCCACATGTATTGAAGAATAGTGGAATTTGGTACGACTGGTAACTTGTCGGCGTATGCTCCTTAGACGTAGCCCAGTGAGGGTGAACCAAGTAAAAATCTTTGTATCTGCCTGTTTTCTTCCCTGCATTGCATTCAAAGCATCATCATTAGGTATAGATTTAAAGAAGTGTTCATAGTTTACACACAAGAGAAAATAATGTGACCCTTGTAATAAAGAGGTCAAGATCTAGTGGGGTAGGAAGAACTTTGAAAAAGAATATCCCTACCCTAATTCACCCCCCCCCCTCTTAGGGTATATAGGCCCCTATTGGTCCTAACATTTTACCCCAGAGGAATCTCTTAGAGTAGGAATTACCAGATATCCAAAAGCATCTCTGCCTGCCAAATTTCAACCATTCCCTCTTCATCCTATAGAGGCTATAAGAAGAAATGGGCAGGTTATTCTTCTAGAACCATAACCTTCCAAATATATATTTTCTACATCCATTGGTTTTTAATATACCTTTCATATAACTCCACTATCATTTTATGCTACTCCTACTTCCACCGATCCTGGGTAAGACAGACATAAAGGAAAATAACCAATAGACCCCTCAGAAAACTTTTGAATCTTTTTTTGGCATAAACTATATTTATTTGGTGGGACATGGTTTATAATAACATTTTGATAATAGTATGGAATTCCTTTTAATACTCATCTTGTTCTATGTTTTTAATACTTTTACTATCTTTGTTCTACTAATATTTACCTTTTTGATAATCCCAAAAGGGGGAGAAAATACCTATATGAAATTTATTTCTGATCTCTTTATCTTAATCCAGTGATGTTTCACATGATAATTGTTTTTACCTTTTTCCATTAATACATGATAATAACATTATTTTTATCATTATTTATCATTGTTACAATCTCTACATACTACAAATGATTTTTCATGATTTATATTTAGATCTTACCTTTCTTTTCATTTTTTATCTTTGTTATTACTTTGATACCATTATTTGTGATCATCAAAAGGGGGATATTTTTGAACTCATTTTTTAATGATCACAATATCAGGATTCTAGTGATACTTATGAATTTTTGGTTTTCTATAAGTGTTTCCGAATCTATGATATTTTATTGAATTGACTAAGTATGATTCCTCGCTAATTACCAATAAGGATGAGTCACTGTTGAGGTTAAGACACTGTCAACCTATCACACCACCAAAGAGGAATCACCATAAGGATATCTCACCATCATGAGGATATAATACTGAGATGGAAAATTGAAAAAGTCTGAGAAACCATCACATATGACTCATCATTTTCCATGACTCACCATCAGTATTGAGAATTTTCTATTTTTGAGACACCATCAGATGAAATGCCTCTAGAGTATAAAATTGCTAATGTATGAATCACTACCAATGTAACCAACCATCATAGGATTAAATTCAAGAAGGACGACCTACCCCAAATGAGATAATTTTTTACTAATTATAAGACACTGCATGTTTCATACCACTAATACAATTCACTTCCGGTTTGAGACACCGCCAGATCCTAGGACATCACCACTATTTCTAAACTAAAATTTCTCGTATAAATTATTATAACGAATATATTATTTAGGTTATTGATCATTTATAATTTAATTATTTTCTCTAAATTGTTCAATAGAACACATTGAAATGGATTTCATACATGTTGTATTAGGAAACCAAATATCCACATGCATATCGATATTCTTCCATATGATACTACTATTAAGAAAGGAAGTAGACTCCCTCATGTGGAGAAAAAAGAGAAATGAATTTCTCATGTGATATGGATATAAATCTTTAAAGTTATAACTTATTAAACACACTCATAGAGATAAACATAATTATAAGAACCAAAATATCTCATACTAAACATGGATGTCGAACTAAATCAATACGTCAAGACATACTGCAGTCAAGAACAAGAGTTTGTGAGACTATGGTCTTCTAATGAATTACAGGGAAATTGACTCAAGATGCATTTCCAAATAATTACCAATAGTATCAAGAAGAACTAAAATGAAATGATCATTTCTATCCCTACACTTTTAGGTTTATCAGTTCTGTTTATTTATTCCTACATGTTGAGTAATGTGTGTACTACACTATTTTATCACATGAACATCGTCTCTTAGATCAAAATGTAAGATACTTGATATCATCCTTTAATTATTTTTACACATGTACTTCCAGAAATAACACTGGTAGAGGTCCCTATATGACCTGTTTATTTTATACTCCCACATATAACTTTAGAATATGTCATGTGTAACCGAGAATGTTTAGATATAATTTTAAAACCTGATACAATTTTTAGTCTATTTTTTTATTTTATATAAGATTATTGGCAGTAGGTGATCACCAAGTGTATTGGAATAAGTATCAACTTGATAATGAACCTCTTGTTTAAAATTAATGTTGTCTGTTTTTTTAATTTAATTATGTTTTAAAAAATCAATTTTTTTAACCAAACAAAAATTAATACTTTAATCATTAATCATTATTAGTTTTAATAATATTATAATTATTTAAATTGATTTAAAAGGACTATGTGAAATTTTATTTGTATTAACTGAAAAGTAATCAATCCTTAAGATACCTTTTGAATGATGAGAACATGTAATGATCTTCTACATTTAATAACACGGAAATTTTAAATTAATTGTGTGATTTCAAATTAATCTATTTTAAACATAATTTTTTGGGTGTACTCAATTCACCCCCTCTTGAGATACTCACTCCGACTGACAATCTGACTCAATTGGGATCCATAAAAGTAGTCGATCTAGACCCTATGGCTAATGTGTGTCTTGAAATTCCCTCACTGGGAAAACAATGATAACCATATTAAGAAAGATACACCTAGATATCTCAAAATGTATTCCAAAAACAAACATGGGAATGGAATCCATAGTAGTATCTAACTACTACATACACTTGGGAATTAGCCTAGCTAATAGATAAACTAGAGCAATTTGACTCTATTAAGTACCCCACTCCTAAAATAGAATCCATGGCCGGATGGACATGAATTTTTTATAATGAAATAAATCCATATCATGAATGGGTGGATACCAATCCTCTTTCTCCCAAAATTTTGAATCATAAATTCTTAATATTTAATGTGATAGGGGGCCTAATTTTGTATCTCATGCAATTTGTGTCCCATTATGCCCCCATTATAGGGACCATTGAGGAAAAAAATGCACTGAAGCTCAGCTGATTTGTTGAAAACCTAGAATGACTAGTATTTGGAAGGTTTAATAAACTACTAGAACGATATATTTAAATTTTGGTGGATATTTTCAGATAGTTTCTCTCCCAATTATGTTCAATATTAACAAATAAAATTATCATTAACCTATCAAATTGAAAATAGTGTTAAAATGTGAGGGTTATGGACATCACTACTACATGGAAAGGGTTAACTAACTCACTAAACATGAAAATATTAGAAAAGAAGTTGTTGGATATCAATTTATAAAATAATCATGATGAGTTATAAATTTCATAAATTAATATTACAAGTTTGATTCTGAGATTTTTTTTATATCTATACAATCATTGAATGAATTTATACAATAGTCCAAGTCATGTTCTTAACTAATATCATCAATACAAGGGAAGAAGACACAGATAATGTAGATACCACCATCATGCTTATTATAGAACTAATATCATATCAAGTAACTAATCTATTTCAATACCACATGGTTTCTCTCCATAAACAAATATATAAAAATATAATTCCCAATAAATGATAAGGAAAGAGAACAATAATCCACATTTGGATAATCATACGAATAAGACATATTATGTTCATAGAGAAAAAGTTATATGGTACTTCATTTAATCTATATATAAGAACATTATAAAGCAACCCGAGGTTAAGAATCCAAATTATGTTTTTAAAAACGAATACTATAATTACCACCCCTTTTATCAGATTTTGAAGAATAATATGAAAGGATACTTATTATTTATGTATATAAACTAAAATATATTATACTTTGAGATTATAAAACTGGGAAAAGATTTAGAACATGTGACTCGTGTTTCTATTTTCCAACTAGAAAATTGAATGAAATGGTGAGATGTCTCGGTTGGATGTGTGTAGAAATTTGATAACTGGATGACTATAAAATCAATTGATTGGGTGTACAAAAATATCTGAGATCAACTTAACCAGCCTATTGGGACACCAATGTTTTAGACAATACCTATGGTTTCATCATTATCATCATAATCCATAAAGAGTTATTGAAATCACATATGTGAATACAAGACATATAATAAAATATTTATTATAGGTACCTAATTTATTCATGATTGTTTCAAAATTACTAACACCATATCTCAGTGCTTGGGAACTACCCCACCAAATATAAACATCCTTAGAGAATGAATTTTTATATAGATTGTTCAATATTATCCATAATATAGACCCCTTTAATAAATAATATGATACGTTTTATATACCTGAAATCGCTATCTATAATAGAATATAGTCTCATAGAATTCATGGAGTATAAGGAATATACGGTTGAACAAGACTTTGACACTTAGGTATTATTTTTATCAAGGCTATATATTCTATATAATCCCAATGGTAATTTCTCCCATAAGAGAAATATAATCATTCATATTATATTGAGTCATCTATGGATCACTCTAATATAATCATATTGGAATACTAATTAAAAGATATTTTTTGCCTATTAATTATTGAACTAATAAAATACCACCTAAAAGCAACCTACTGACTAGAAATTTAACCCATATTCTGAACAAGGAAATGAGTCAATGTCATGGTTAGTGATGATATAAAATTAAAATCTAAATATCTTCTTAAAGATATGAATCACTAATGAATGGTCTATAAAAATGAAATCTGGAAGCATATTTCCATCATTACCACCAATTTCCTAATTCTAGTTGATCATTATATTTCCAAAAAGTTAATGGAAACCAACTTAGAGTCCCTCTTGAGCCCTTATGAGTATAATGATAAATTCTCTATGGATGGTTTATGTCATAACTATAATATTTTTTCTAAGGGTTATATGGTCATATCAATTTTGGATCAAGATTATAATGCATCCTTGAATAAGAAAATCAGACCCCTTTATATATCTGTAATGTTCGATGATATTTAAATTTGAATGGATATAATTTTTAATAGGTTTAGTAATAGAATTATACTAAATATAACCCTCTTACACTCGATATATAGAAAATCATATCTTTCTACCTCAAATATAATGATCCATGGGTATAAAAAGAGTGATCATATGACATTGGGGGAGATTAAAATCCGAAGTTAGTTTTTTGATCTCAAATCTTACTCTAAACTCTTATTGGTTCACCAAGACACAACCTTAAATATCTTAATAATAAGATTTTAGATCTATATGAAATTTAAATTACCTTTATCATGCTATTAGTGCCTCAAAAAATCATTGAATAGACAGGTCATGGCGATGAATGTGTCAAAGTTGGTGCCTTATAACCAACTTCTACATAGTGTATGATTACATTTAATAATTCTTTTTAATATTAACAAACTTATTTTTACTTCATGATTGTTCTTATAAATAAAATAGTATGTGATAAATCTATAAGAGAATTTTTGGCACTGAAATGTTATAGTATTCCACCAGTATGACGAGAATCTAGATGTTCCATAATAGTATTATTCAATATATGTTCTATAGTCAGATGAAATAAGTTTAGGGACATAATTTATATAGGAAATCAAGGGTGGATACTCATAGGTGTTTAAGGCGCCTTCTCATGGTGTAATCCCTTAGTAATTTATAGTGTTTGAGATTATGAGAATTATTCCCACAGGTAGTAAATTGACATTTATATATTTCATCGGATGTTCCAATTTGACAACATGTGTATTGATCCTTAGAAATTAATATTATTCTTAATGGATATTATTATTCATGTGACTTTAGGAGTTTATGAAACCCGTGACGACAAATGTCAATGGCGAAGTAGGGTATGCATGATGTATCTTGGGTAATAAAGAAATATTGAATAACGGGAGAAAGGATTTATCCCTTTTGTTTTTTATGCAATTTTCTATCTCAGTACCTATGATGGAAATGATACTACCAAAATAAATTAATGGCCATAGTGCTTTTAAGAATAGTTCATGTTCCAGAAATTAAAACAAACTGTAATCAAGAATATAAGTCAATGGAACCAGCATGAAATCTTCTTAATTAGAGATGTCATTAAAAGGTATTATATAACGTGGTATTCATGTATATGAGGTTTTTATATCATTGTGATATTAATATATTTCTTTGTGGGTGCCTTGGAATGTTTTTAGATGCTATCCTCAGACATTGGGTTGCTTTTCCTAGTGCCCCAATGAAAGTGGCCTTTAGGGTCACAAACCAAGTGTATCTATAAATTATGTTAAATTATACTTTTGTTTATCATTTAACATATCAAGTGAATATTATTCTAGAACGTATTTTAATAACAATTCATGTTTTATTGATCACATGTATTTCATTAAAAGATAATCGAGAGAATATTTTTGGAGAAAAATGTTTAATACATATTTATTTGTTATTTAGGGAATATAATATTTTTTATTTATTATACAATAATGTAGTGATTGTTAATTATTAAATATAGTTTCACTATAAAAGGATTTTTAAATATTTTTGAGGAATGGTAGACTGCGTTTCAGGGTTTATTGATAAATAATATATTAATGATTATTTGAATAAATATTATTTAATTAATTCTATAGTTTAGATAATGTAATGAAATAATATTATTATTATTATTAAATAAATTGGGTTATATAAGAATAAATAAAATAACAGGGGTGTGTTTTCAATTATTATTTCATAACCCTATCAGTATTTAAACATAATGATATTATTTTCATTGGGGGGAAACTAATTTATTGATCACAACAAAATTCAAAGGAACATTTCTCAATCCCTAGAGAGTCCCCTCCCCATGTAACTATCTCACGAACATAGAGCAATAGTCCTCCAACACTACTATCAATTCTGAAGAGATCAGGGAGAATTCTTCTTGAATTGATTCATGAGTTGATAACATACGAATGGAAACAAGTAGTATGATCCACCACACTATCACCCAAAGATTCTTATGAAGATGTTCTACGGTTTTTAGAGATCATGTGGATCACCATTGGATATAATATATAATTTACCCCTCTATAAAAATTATTCTATGACAAAGAGACATTTTTAGATTCATCCATGATGAATTAATTCACCGCAAGGTAAATTTTTAATGGTTTCAATTAATTATAAATAATATGAGATGATACTAAGATTTGGTTTTGGAGATATCATGTCAATTAAAATTTCATTCAATACCATTTATCATAGAGTTTATCATCAATGAAAATCTCCTAATTATCATTTATTATGATAAAAAATCCAAGTTAGGTATATCCCATCTGATGAATCTACTATGATTTGAACATTTAATTGGTATCAAAGAAAGGTTTCATAATTATTTATAATTATTTAAAGGTCATTAATTTACTTATTCATTTGTTTTTATTATTTAATAATAGTTAAATTGTTATATAATCTAAATCATGATACCATCTATTCTTCCTATTTATTCACACAAAGTTAATCAAAATGATGAATTTTATGAATGAAATAAATTCAATGAACTCATATAGAGGTGATGAGGATTTTGGATGGTTTATATAAGAGTAAAAAACATGTATCCCATTAATACATGGCATGTACCCATTTTTAATACACCATGAATTAATTTGGAATTAATTCAAGTCGCTTGTGCACTTATTATATGTGTTGTTCCTTAAATACAGTGCATGGTGACCAGGACAACCAAGACCATGGTTAGTAAGAATACACGACATATAACATCCATACATGATGTGTAGTACATTATTCAAAGATGAGAAATGTATTTTATTACATGAAATATATGATTGGTTACCATGTGACACGAAGACAACATTTCATGTATCACATATACACACTATTTAATTCATTAATTTTTGTGGCACGATTACACACAAATCCCTAGACATATTCCATGGATAGACAGTGTGTAAAATACCTATTGTGTTGATTTATAGTACACACAATGAATATTACCACAACATACATAATTAAATATTAATTTTTTATAGTACTTAAACCATATCACACGTGTTCCATGTTTTCATTCATTTTAATAATAAACACCATGTGACATGATATATATATATATATTAAATGTATCAGTAAAATATATTAAATGTTTGAATCTACATGTAATGTATTAGTAGTAATACAGTCATTAACCTATGTTAATTGAAACTACCACACTATATAGATATCGTAGGATGTGTTTTTTCAATCAGTTGACTTATACATGTCGTGACATTACGTGAAAAGTCATGTATGTTATATGATGAATTAGTAAGAATCAAATGAATATAATATAGGTTATGTAGTTAAGATGGGTACTCACCTTGTTTGATACAAGTAACATGTTTATTACATAGTTAATTTTAAATAAATTTATTTAATTTTTTTAACATTATAATGGATGTGAATCTCTATAAAAATGATAATTAAGATAAAATAATTGATTAATTATAAAGATAAATAATTTATTCATGTTCAATTTAACGTAAATTAAAATGATTAGAAGTAAATATCATTTTGTTAAATTTGTATTCCATTTCATGTCTGTAGATGATCATGAACATAAAATAGACATATATATGTTATTGGCTTCTATTTTAATAAATTATTAAATTAAATTGAGGGCATAAAAGCCATATGTCCTTTCATTGTGTATAGACCAGCTTGAATATGGTTACTTTATTTGTAGACCACTTAACCAATATGTTATTTCCTATCACCTACATATGAGTAAAATATTATATAATGAATGGATCTCCTAATGAAGTGATGGTTTTCCAAGTTTTGAGCCAAGGAAAAAAATTATAATATGTACATAGGTGGACAGGAGGAAAGCTACAACACGAAAGAAATCACGGTTTAAGGAATTTTCCACATAGGTTAATGGTTAGATGATCATATTCATGATCAACTAACAATTTATGAAATCTCACAATCATACCAATTTATTATTTTATTTCTATCATTTTTCATGGTTAATTTCATTATGTATTTTATTTCAAGATCACATAAATTAATGAATTAACGGGCATGAAATATAGAACTAATATAAATTGATACACGTATAGACATTATATAATATATGGTTAATTAATTAAGTCCACTGAATATTTACATAAATATAAGAAAAATAATGATGGTAAGCTTACAAATAATGGTAAAAATTCATTAATTATATATATATATATATTATGTTAGTGTAGTCATCCACTATATGAGTCAAAATCAAAATATTATTTAATGTGATTGACTAGACCATGTTGGGGTGATTTAAATTATTGATGAATTCTAAATTAATATTTTGAGTTGAATAAATTTAGTTCACATTAAGGTTTGACTACCTAAGAAAGAATTATTATAACTAAGAAGAAATGGTTGTCATTTTATTATTTTATTTTTTATGTTTTTTCAAGGAACTAAGAGGTTATGGTTGAGGAAATCCAATATATGGATTTTTGGATTGGGGAGTCCACTCAAAAAATTAAGAACTTTGAGTTAATATAGTTGTAAATTTTTTACCAAACTAAAACCATTGAAATAGCTTGTCAGCGCCATGTCTAGGTTATGAGAAGGGAATATGGGTCCTTTCCATAAGAATATATATACAACAAGATATTCCAAATAAAATGTCGACGGATATTGGGTTTTAATAATATTGATTAAAATTAATAAATATAAAAATATATATTTAATATCTACTTATTTTAGAAACAGAATTAAATTTATAATATTAATATTTGAAAAAATGGAAGTACAAATAATTTCAAACATTTCACTATAATACATACATAAAAAGTACACTGATACTAATTTATAAGAATAGATAAGTATCTTACACCTTTTTTACATCCATGAAATAAATTATATATTCTAGAAGAACATATTCCTAATGTTCCTGGACAAGAGGATATCGAGTATGAGTTTTCTCTTTGATGGAAACATTTTAGCGACTCCATGGATGTTCAATATTTCATGCTACAATCCATGACCAATGATCATCTAAAGAAACACGAGCACATGGATACATAGAGCATGATTTATCACCTCTATGATATCTAGGAAGAGTTGTTGAGACAAGATATATATAATATCTCAAATTCTTAGTTTTTAATCATTCTTGGAGAGTCGATGCTAGCTGGGCCTCATATAGTAATATTATTGGCTATATAGGGAGATTAGACATATTGGGAATTAAATTCATAATTGATTTAGACACAAATATCATTATTTCATTACTACCCATGTCCATATTAACTGTTGTTATTAATTATAACCCGAGGAATGATGAGAAGTGCCTTTTGGAACCTCATGCCTTAATTCTCATGTTGAAAAGGACATAGGGAATGAAAAATATGTGGTTCAAATAGTGAAAAAGAAAAGTAAGTACAAGGATAATGGTTCTATGACTGATAAAAAGTCTAAATTTTCCATGAACAATCCATCCAATAATACAAAAATATAATTCTTGGAAAATTAAATAGATGTAATATGTTTTAGATCCATCAAGAAAGGCCATCGGAAGAGGAACGTCATGCAAATTAAAGGGGAAGCTAAAGGAGTGTTCCTTATCTAGTGTTATATTTCAATAACTAAAAATTGGGTATTAGATATAGTTTTTGGTTCTCACATACATATCAAAATTTAACAACCATGTATATTTTGAAATATTTATATATGAAATTTGGATTTTTGGGCTGCCAATGGTGTAAGGCCTACTACTCTAGCCATTGGATACTAACACATTTGATTTACAATGTGAGTAAAATTGGTTTTAAGGGATTGTTATTATGATACAATTATTACTAAAATCCCAATTTTTTTATCCTTTATAAATATGGATGGTTTTGTTTTCATGTTTGGAAATATAATATGTTTCTTTTATATGTACAACATATATTATGGTATGGAACATTTAAATAACGGTCTTTAAATAATAAATTATGAAAACAAAATCTTGGAAATTGATAATGAATCTTGTTTTCCAGACTCATATAACACCTGCCTATGGAATCAACATTTAGTCCTATAAAATAGAATCATTTGAAAAAAGATATATATATATGGATGAATAGAAAATATTATTCTAAAACTAGTTGAAATATTTCAGTCTTGTTTACATAGAAAAATGACAAAAACACCATTCAGTGGATAGTGTGAATGGTCCAAGAAGCATATAGGATTGATAAACCATAATTTCTGTGGACTGTTTCTTATAGAATCTATAAGTGGGAATTCATACCACATAAACTTTACTGATGACATGAGTATATATGGCCATTTTTACTTGATGAGGTATATGTCCATGTCATTTGATAAATATAATGAACTCAAGAATGAATTTTATAATCAACATAGAAAAATGATAAAGGATATTTGATCTAATTGAGGTGTTGAATATCTTAACATAGAGTTTTTATACTTTCTATGAGATATTGAGATATTATCAATACTCACTCCACCTTACACTCCATATTGGAATGGTGTTAGTGAAAGGATGAACTCTACCTTGCCTAACATATAAATATTGATAATCGGTCATGAAGATCTTCCATCATTTTTTTAGGGATATGCATTACAAATTATGGAATAAAACTAAACTATGTTCCCAATAAAATAGAAAAATTAATTCCCTTTGGGTTATGGAGTGGAAATAAATGTTTCTTACCCTATACACTTTTATGGTATTGTAAGTCATTTGTTAAGGCTACCTCATGCCACAAACTATACCCTTAGGGTAAAAATGGTATCTTTATAGGGTATCCTATAGAAAAAAGATGTACCACCAATAAAACCCCTCATACTAGAATGTGTGGGTCGTTAGACATGTAATATTTATAAAGTTGGATCATAACCTCAAAAAGGATAGTGTGATAATGTTTTAATTTAATGATTTTGAAACTCAATATAGACAAGATTTGTTAATGGTATTGATTCCATAGGTTCCCTTGGAATAATTGTTTCTTGAAACACAAGTACATCATAGGAAAACCCAGAAGATAAGATAACTAAAAAGATATGGATTTCTAGTCACTGGAGATAGTGACTCATTATTGGTTGAAAATAATGAACATATCTTATTCAAATAGGTAGTAGAGAGCTTAAAAGCAATAGGACGGAAAGAAACCATGATTTTTAAAATGGATTCCATGTATCAAAACTCTTTTCAGGTTTTGCTCGATCCACCAGTAGATGTAATGAATAATGTGAAAAAATAGATATTTATGAGAAAACTATATATACATGGTAATGTACAAACATATAAATCAAGGATAGTGGCTAATAGTTTTAAAATTTAGCAATATATTGACTGTGATAAACCATTTTCTCTAATAGTCTTGTTTAAATACATTAGAATTATATTTTCTATAGAATCTTACCATGACTATAAATTTTTGGGAAATGAATGTCAAAATATATTTCCTTAATGGGAACCTTCTGGAAAATATCTATATAGCAAAATTAGAAGGGATTGTGAATACAAGTGATGTTAAATAAATATAAAAGTTTCTAAGATCCATTTATGTATTGAGGTAAGAATCGAGGTCGTGGAACATTTTATTTGATGAATCTATAAAATAATTTTGTATCATTAAGAATGAATGTTCCCTATGTGTTTGAAAGAAATATAGTTATGATGCAGTCATTATCCAAGTAGTATATTTTGATGATATATTACATATTTTAAATTTAATAAAAGTACTAAAATAAGTTAATAACTATTTAAAATGAGTGTTTCTCTTTGAAGGACATAGGTGAAATATCCTACATTCTATGGATCAAGATCATTCTTCATAGATCCAAGTGGTTTCATGGACCAAGTCAAGGTACATAAATTTACTAGATACTTAAAATATTTATTATGTAATAATCTATAAGGGGATTAGTTATAGTGTGACATGGTATACATATTTCCTAGAAAATGATTCCCAAAACATAATCATAAAAGGATATAATTAGTAATATCTCATATGATTCAATTATAGGATCAATCATGTATGTAGTGTTATATTCCCTACATGATGTTTCAAACACATTGAGCATGGTAGGAAGATATCTAGCTAATCTACGTGAATATCATTGTTGGTTTTTAATCTTATCCTCAAGTATTTGAGAATAAAATTTTTTATTTTCATGATTTATTAATGAGATATGGATCTACTCATCATGGGTTATATTGATTATTGTGTATAAATAGATTAGAATGATCTGAATTCATAGTCAGTATGTGTTCTTAGTCTCTATGGGTGATATATTAGTTGTAAGAGTTCAATGTAGATAGTTTGTACCAATTTTACATTGGATTCCAAGTATATAAAGGATTCCGCAACAACCAATAAAGACATTTGGGTATGAAATTTTTATAGTATCTTAATTTGGTACCATGTAGTAAATATCCAATCAATGAATATAATATCAATACCATAGTAGTGTCTCTTGAAAAAAAATCCAAGGTCAAGCCAATGGACTAAGAACATACTCTAGATGTATCACCTCATGACAAATTAATCTCAAAGTGGAGATGTTATGGTAAGAAGTGTTTCCACATATGAAAAATTGATGGTTCCCTTGATTAAAAAATTATCACAGTAGAATCATTATTATAATATAAGTCCTTATAAACTGAATTATATTTGTAGTTATCTATATTTCATGTAGGTGTCTATTAGTGTTGGTGTCCTATATCCAAATATTTTGTACTTTATGATTACATGCATTTATGGTTTTTAATAATAATAAAATAATCATAAAACAATGATTTTTTTATCCATAACGTATTTTTTGATAATTTTTTAATAATAGCTTCTGCACTAAAAGTTCATAGCAGTTCCCCACTATGATGAGAACCTTGATGTGAAATGAAAATTTTCTTAAATTTTTATTCTATTGAAGGATGAAATAATTTTAGGGACACAAATGAAATGGGCTATCAAGGGTGGAGACACCATGGAATTTTTGTCACCTTATCATGGTATATGACCTTGGTAATTTCCAGTGTAGGAGAATAAGATAACGAGACCCACAAAAAGAAAATAAAAAATTGAATGTATCATTGCATGTTCCCGTATAAAGATACTTGTGTTGATCCTTAGTATTTAATTTTACTATAAGGGATATCATTAGTTTTGTTCTTTGATTTGATTATTAAGAACATTATACTAATTTTTTTTAGAGAAGTAAGATACATTTGGCGTGTCATGTGTAATATTAAATTAATGAATAATGTGAGTAAGGATTTTTCAATTAAATTTTAAAATAATGTTGATATCTCAAATCCTTTTATTGAAATGGTATGGCCTAAATAATCCTATGGATATGGTGTTCTATTGGCATGTCCAATTTCTAGAAATTCCATGGAAGATATATCAAACACATAGGTTGATGGAACATTCATACAACTTTCTAAATTAGATATATCATGATAAAAGAATTTTATTACATAGTAAACCTTCACATGAGGTTTTTTTATTGTTTTAGAAATAAATGTTTTCTTTTTGTTTACCATGGAGGATTACTATATGCTATCCTTGTACAATAGGCTACTTCAACTAATGTCATTGAAAAAAATGTATAGAGGGTCACACCCTAAGTGTCTCCAGAAATATAGTTGAAGATTAATATTATTTATTATTTAACATGTTGAGTAAATATTATTCTTATTATTGACTTATTAATTATTCATGTTTTCTTGATCTTATAGAATCTGTCAATAGTTATTCGAGAGAATGTTTTTTGATCATAATATTTAATAAATATCTATCTTCTATTTATTAGATATAATATTTATTTATTTATTGGTGAATAATGTATTTATATTTATTTATTAAACAAATACTCATTATTCATGTCCTGATAAATATTTTATAGGAATGGATGATTGTTTTAGCAATCCTGTGTGAAATAAAAGATTAAATATTATATAAAAAATAATATTTAATTAATTTTCTTATTTAGGGATTATCAATAAATTATAGTAATATTATTACTATTATTATAGACACGAGGTATCAAAAAAATTAACAAAATAATAATGGTGTGTTTTAAAATATTATTTTCAAATGCTTGAAATATTTAAAAAAACATATTGATTTATTTTTTGGAAAATTAATTTGATTTGCATAATATCGTCTGGAAGAAATTTTCTCAATCCATAGAGATTACCCTATCCAAGAACTCCCTCGAGTATGGAGATATCTTTTCCTCCACCACCACTCTTGATTCTAGAGAGTTCAAGGAGAATACTACTTGAATATATACTTGAGGTTATCAAAGGTGAATGAAAAATGTATGAGGTTCAACTGCACTATGACCCAGATATTGCTACGAAAAGTTTTAGGGGTTCGTGTAGCATGATTGGATCACAATTTTATGGAATATACACCTGATTATTATAATGGAACAATGTTAAAATGTAGAGTTATTGTTAGATCCACCATGGAATAATGAATTCATCACAACGTAATTAATTAATGGTGTACATTAATTATAAATTATATACGCTGACACAAAGACTTGGTTTTGATGATCTCATTTCAATTGATATTTAATTTAATTTTGTTAATCAAAGTATTTATCATTAATTTAAATTTTATATTAATCATCTATTTCTGTTGAAATATGGGTTGAGCATGTTCGGTCAGGTGCTTTGATTGTGCTTAGAAGCATAGACATGATGATAATACCTCCATTGAGTCTTGTGACTCCAAATATATAATAGTAGGGTTATATAATAGTGAGGTGAATAAATTTATTATGGATAATTAAAATAAGATATCTTCTTCTAATGGCCTCAAAATGGACCCAATCAGTCTACAAATAGAACTCTGTCAGTATTATGTATATATAATAAACCAATTGATAGAAAAAATATGTTATCTTAGAAAATAATAAGTGATGTGAATTCTATTTCATTGGTAATATCATTTAATAACCTTCAAATAATATGATGGTTACACATATCCACCACTAATGATTCAATCATTCTCCAAAGAACCTCTGTTTGAGTGTCGATCTTACCAATATTTGAACCACACATCTAGAGATATATGATATTATGGAATTAAACCTCTATTATGGAGGTAGGCATGGGGTTATAGAACATTAACCCGCATCCTCATGATATAGGTAAGATCAATAACATCAATTCTTGATAAAGAGGATTGGGACCTAAGTGAAGATATTGATACCCAAAAAAAATTATCCACAAAAACTCATATATATTAGGATTTTGATACATCGTTATCCTCTAATAATAGTGGAGAGGAAGGGTAATATATCTAGGATCACCCTATATCATATGCAGTATCTAATTACTCTCCCATGTCTTTTATTATATAAAAAAATTCCCATTCATCTCACACTGTAAGTAGTGGTGAGGAAGACGAGAAGGGAGATAATGATCTTAAAAACTCACCTCTAGTAATTATGGAAGGTTTTCCCACCAATGATGAAAAGCTCCAATAGGTTATCCAATGTTTAGAGGAATATTTGTAGCCTATATTGGTCAGAATCACCATATATCTTGAATAAAATGAGACATATATCTCCTTTATTAATAAACAATTACAGGTACTTTCATTAAGTAATACATATATTCCTATATTGGATCGTTATGTGTATACACACCATCTTAGATTACTAGACAAAAATAATGGTTTTAATTATATACACATGGTGATACATTCATCCCACAAAGCTTATATAGAGGATGAAGTTGATGGAATCATTAATGTTAAATTACTCAAAGATGTTCAATACCCTAATGGATTTACAATGTCATCATCATAATGAAAGCGAATAGATAGATCATTTTTATATAGACTTTATATATATATAAAAAACTATCCCAGGATAGTCTCCCAGACCTTATCATAAAATTACTCGTCGATGTGACCACTATTTTCTAGGCCAAATCTTTTAGGGATGGGTTCTCATTCTATTACTAGATCTGAATGTCCCTCGATGAAGAGGAAGACACTACCTCTAGGGAACCCCAATTGTAATATTAATATAATGTTATTCATGTTTCCATGAAGTATTATAGTTGTATATCAAATCTTATATGAACTATATCTTCAAAATCCTATTATAGTGTACTATATTGATTATATTTTTGTTAAGTCATGATAGTTTTTATTCACTATGTCAATATTGAGACAATTATTAACAAACCACATCAACACATCTAGAATATGGTCCCATTGAAATGTTATTTTTGGTAAAATTTTGGAATTTCCTCAATATCATGTTATGCCACAGTGGTCTCGAAGTTCACCGATTTAAGTATAGGGGGATATTTTACACTCCACCTCTTCGAAACATCAAATTGTTGGGGAAGATATAACGATGACTTTATTATATAAAACTATTCATTTCCAATATTGGGTTAAAATATATTCCATTTAAAAAAGTAATGAAGAAGGGAGTCACTGATCAATGGGATAATTGTTTTTAGAATTATTTCAAGGATCATAAGTAGTGTCTTCTATTCCCACCAGTACAGATTCCACCTTTATAAGGGAATATATCATCCTTCATGTGGAAATCCTCGTGTGATAAGTCATTACACCATTTTATTAATGGAATCACATGGGTAAGGAAAATGGAATCTAATTTATTTGTATGACCATATAATATATCGATACTTTAGACTCAAATATCAAATAGAAATATCATGAATTAATCTTCATAGTATAGAATCTGAAGAACTGTATGTTGGAACATGAGTTCAATAAAGTATCTTATATTGAACTGATCTAACATATCCTAGGTCTCGTATTGTTAACTAGGAATCTATCATTATTTTTTATCATTCATTAGTAGTTCGACATCCAGTTCAAGTCATAGAAGGAGACCAAATTTTAGGTGTTTCAAGATTTCCTCCTAAAATTAAATCTACCAGAGATCTTTTTATTGAACGAAATTATAAATGTTGAAGAGTTTTTCTCCATCCATGAAATCCCCTAAATTTCTTACAATTACATTAATTGTTCTATTAGAATCCCATCTAGAGATATTATGGAGGACTTGAAAAAAATAGGTTTACATAGAGATTTTACACATCTCTCCTCATAATGGAAGTTATATTTTGTTCATTCCTCATGTCAAAATGATAAACGAGAAATAAAGTGAAAAATAAGTCTTTATTATAAGTTTTTAGATGGCCATAAAGATACCAAAATAATAATTAAGTGAAAATGGTTATTCATAATTAGTGTTGGGAAAAATTATTAATGAATGTTCCATTAAGAATGAATAATCGATTCCATTTCTTGATATTGTATGAGGGTTACTGGAAGTAGTCCCATTTGAGAATAAATCTTCTCACATTAAAATTTCATAAAACACCCATGCGGATGTACTAGGTATTGTAGCCATATCTCTAGTCGAACCCAAAAAAGATGAGATTATCATCTACATCTCACATTTTCAAGGGATCTCTATATTCATTAATATATGCTTTGAGAAATTCAATGAGGTCAATAGATACACTGATAAAGTTGAGTCCATATCCTTGACAATAGATACTATAATCATATTGGACCCCCAGTAATAGATAACCTCCAAAGTTCAATTCACCTTCCAAATTGGTCCAATAAGTAATATATCTTATAGTTGAAAATGTGTTTCATCCATGATGAAGTCCAAAATTCATAATAAATCCTCTATAAAATAGTCTTTAATGGAGTCCCCATTAGATGTATTAAAGGATTAGAGATCCTCATTTTTATATAGTATATCCATTAAATGAATTATAGGGCCCACAAGTTAGGTGACATGCTCTTTTATAAAATAAAAAGGAATGTATAATTATTTCACTTGATGATAATTGATTACATTTAGTTCACAAAAAATATTCCATTCTTGTTAGATACATTCAAATTTTATTCATTAGACTCTAGAGATTTCAATACTAAAATAAATACCGTATTTAATGTCTGACACATAGTATTAGGGGATAGTTTTTTCAATTTATGAAGTGATGCCTATATCTCCTACCTGAGGCCTAATCACAAATTCCATAGTATTAAACTACCTGTCAGAATATTTTCTATTTATTATCCTGAGGTATTTTATATTAAATCCTATATTAGGATGATATATACATTTTTTCATGAACTATATGTGTCTTGATTCTTGCTATTTCATGATAAATAGTGATTCATATATCTCCTATATTGGTAAAATACACAAAATTCAATGAAATCCCACCTTTTCTCTATGTATATTCCTTTATATAACAATATTTTTATTTAGAGACTAGGGTGTATTATAATATTCATAAGAGAGATTTCTGTAAAACCACCTATATAGTTATCCTTATGAGAAAGTATAAAATTGAACAAAATATCATCCATCAATTAAGACACTAAATTACTTATTCTGGACCATTACATGTGATGATCCTACTTTTTGTTCTGGCTGTATTTTTTCTCCATAAGTAACCAAGGGATGAATCACTAGATTGAAATATGAATTTAGTAAATTAGAATTTTATATAAGTATACAAGAGATCCCAATCATGTTGTTAAAGATGAGTTCCCTCCCTTGGATATCAAAGATTACATATAATCTATTTGATGAGGTTGATTTATGTCTGATGATTGACGAACATTTCGTCATTGATTCAAGAACATGAGATTATATGTATCACATTGTTTACAACATCATAATAATGTGAAAAATCTTACAAATATTTATTTTCACAATGAATTGAATGGCATAAAAAAGGGAAAATAAATTTCTATTTTTACTTGATGAATTATTTTTTAATAATGTATTCAATTTTTCTTCAAAATTTCCACTTATTGTTTATTAAGTATTTTTATATGGGAATTTAATAAAAATATTGGTCCATATAATATTTCTAGAATGTATTTCTTCATCCCACACATGTGGTGGTATGCTTAAAAACATGGGAGATATATCAAGATAACCAAACCATGGATGTAGTTATTGGGTGAGCATAGGTCACATAAAAAGCATGCATATATATTTTCATGGTGCATACATAGTTCACATAGGGGTTCCCGGGTAGAGTGTATATGTATAGAGTGACCTAGTGAGGGCATGTGTGCAATGTGTTATAGGTACTAAGCTCAATGAAAACATGAGAATTTTAATGAGAATTTTTCTTTATAAAGTATAGTTTCACCAAGTGGTAGACCAGTGTGGGATGAAACATTATGGATTCTATTCACCCAACATAAAAATATATAGAAATAATAGTGTCTACCCAATCAAATTAGTTTTCTATATTATATTATAACAGTAAGACATATCCTACAGTCAGATACTTTTATATACGTTCAACATACATGTATTTCTCTTACATGGGGATAGGGAAACATTCATACTCTTATGCATAAAATCAACCCTTATGCTGATAATATTACATAGTAGTTGAAATGTGTATTCACCATCTAATCAGAAATTCAGTCATATTAAAAATCATAGAAATACTAGATCAAATTTGGGTCTTATGGTCATCAAAAAGTTAATTCCATAACAACAGGGGATCAAACATATCTAGGGATTATAATAAATTGAATGAATAATGATAAAAATCAACATGCATGCATGATTCTATGTGCTTGCAACCATTTATTAGAAATATAAAGTTTGTACCATTGAATAAAATTAGATACTAATAAATATTCATGAATTAGATTATGAATGTGATATTTTCTCATAAAAATTAGTGCTAACCCGTGATTAAATAGTCTTAATTTTATGAATATTTATCTTTTCTCATAGTCCCATGATACGAAAGGAAAATAATGGAAATACACATTCAATGAAATAAAACGCTCGATGATCTTTCTTCATTCGAAAGCATTGTTAGATGTTGAATTTTAACAGTATATATTAATCATTGTTTAAGTGGATTAAAATTCCAAGGATATTAAATGGAACATAATTTATAAATACTGAGGGACTAATACTAAGAGTCGTTGCGGATTTTATGAAACATCTGTTAAAAAATAGAGCAACTATGATTCACTCTATTTTGTGAAGGATATGTACTAAGAACGCATTAGGAAAAATAGATTCTATGATAAACTAAACTATGTGAATAATAGGTTCCAAAAAATTATTTCCCAAATAATGAACCATGTACCCATTCCTATTCAATGACTACATGACTGTTACGTGAAGAAGAAGAAAATATTTTCTTATTGTATTTTAATTGTTACATAGAGAGTATTATATAAAAAATATATGAAGCATATCTTACATCCAAAAAGGTAGTTCCATGATTGTGTTGCATGAAGGATCAGATCTTGTGTTATTTTCTTCATGATGGAAGAGAAAAATAATTCACATAATTAACATAACACACTTATTCATGTTTGCATGAGAAAGGTCGTGAATATATGAATGAGGGCATGAAACTTATCTAAATGATTTGAGAATTGAGAATCACATTAAATAAAATGAATGATAAAACGTTTATGTGTAGGGAGACAATGTTTATTCGTGGTATATATTTCATTTAAAAAATATCAAATGTATAGTGTTATATAGTTGCAAAAATAATTGTTGAAACATGAAGAATAGGAAAGAAGAGATATAGTAACAATTAATGATATTATGTATCAATAATTTCTGAATTTTCCATTATTAATTATATTTATATTATTCTAAATAATGTAAAATAACAGGTATCCCTTTATTGGTATATTTTTGAGAGATCCCACTAATTTATATCAAATTTAGGCATCCATTTGATTACTGTATTTATGGGAATATGATAAAGAATTGTTATTTTTCAATTGAATAAGGATTGTACTACACTGTGTTCATATCATTATGTATAGGCCAATATCATGTACCCTTTTTCTTTGAAGTTGAATCTTTATTGTATAAGTTATGTTCTTAGAAAATGATCAAAGTTTCATCTCCATGCTTGTTCTTTCCTTGATAATAAAATAGAAATAATGTGTGAGTGAGATAATGACCATTGCACACTGAGGAGTAGTCATAGACACTAAATGTTAAACTTTTAAAAATATTGGTGTTATTCGTGATTTATTATATTATTTTCTTTATTTCAAATTATAACTAAATACAACAATAGATCTATTTATTTATTTAATAACATACTAAAAGAAAGTGATAAATGTTTTATAGTAATAAAAATTTATCTCACACTAATTAAACCCCTCTACATGTGGTCATACCAAAATGATCCAAATAATTGGTATTAATGAGAAAAGTCACAAATATGATTGAATTCCCTAATTTGATGCCTCTCAAAGATTTTATTTATCTTCTCAGTTTAGATTAGAGTTTAGAAATTGAAGAGTTTTATATTTCAAATCAGAATTATATCATATCCATGACCTTGAATAATATAAATAAAAAATAATAGGGAAATATAAAAAAGGTAACCCTTTTTTTCAGAGTGGATGATGTATCAGTTTCCCTGGGTAATAGTTTTTTAGAGACAAATATAACATATAAGAAGAAGATATAGTTGTAGGGTTTACTACCAATGAACATGATAATGATTCTACATCAATTAATGGTTAATTTGTACATGAAGAGGTGGAAACAAATTCTCTTTTCAAACTTTTCCTCAAGAAGATACAAAAATTAGTTTTAGTGATCACATATCAAAAGTATTCAATATTAAATACATTGATACTTTGAATGATATTCTGCACTATTTTACTAAACAAATGACAACTTTTATATGTGTCACCTTCAATGGAATAATGTAATAGATTACTAAGCTTGAATTAAATCATTAGATCTTAGTTAAATCATTTGAAAATATTCTCAATGAAAATATCATGTTCTCTAAGAAAATTAGAGTTAAAGATTAAGAGAGTGTTGAACATGAAGAAAGATTCACTTATTTGGAAGATTAATGGATAATTATAATTCAAAAGAAATAGTATTCCACTAACAATTGTAATGAAAAGTGACATATAATAGAGGAAAAATATATGGTTTTAATTGAAGTCAAGAATTATCAACATGAGATCAAAGAAAAAAAGATAAATTATATTATCATCTTGATATGGGATAAATATAAAATTCATGATGAGAATTTTATAAAGATTAATAAATAAGGTGAATATAGTATGATGTTAGTAAGGGATGAGAAATTTATCCTAAATACTAAATTTCTTAAATATATTTTTCAACAAGAAAATATTAAAAATGATCGTGTGTAGTATTCATAATAAGCTAAAAGGAGGGATATTACTGAAATTCTTGAAACTAGAAAAAATATAAGGGGGATTGTTACCCTAAAAGACATTAATATGGTAGAATGAATAGATTGAAATCATAAAATGAAATATAATGTGGTTAAAATGGAAGAAGTTATCATCAACCTCTGATAATAATATTTTATTTATTCTATTTTTATGTCTAATTAATGTTCAAAAAAACATTCAATAAGTGGATGATGAAGGGAAACGAATTGAGTACCACTGCAATTGTTGTAATGGAACAAAAGTGTAAAATAATTTGTTTACAGAAACTAACCCAGTATAATAATAAAGGGAAAGAAAATTAGTAAGACTAAAAATATTGTCAAACTGTTATTCAAAATAAAATATAAATATATTTTGGATACTAATCGTGATATGAGATATTTGGGAACAATGAATTTTACTATTGGTATAATATGAAATTATTTTAAATTCAAAGTATTTTTTCATCATGGTGGAGTAAAGGACTATATAAAAAAATTAACATAAATAAAATTAAATAATCTTCTTGTTACAAATATATTTGATTGTTTGAAGATTATATTTTGTATTTTCAATGTAAGTGGCCATAGTGAAGAGGTGTCAAAGTGAAAATCATTTAATTATTACAATAAAAAAACTCTTAATAATATACCATAGAATATGATGGATTGAGATAATCCTACATTGGGAATGATTCAGGAAAAAATCTGTACAAATAACATTTCTAAAAGTTTTATAAAATAGACATGTAGGTCAACCAATTGTGAAAATTATAAAAATAATGATTTTAAAAACATAAGAAATCTAAAAAGAGTGCTACCCCAAATAGAAAAAGATTATTTTTTTGAAGAACAAGATTCTATACAATGGTTCACTAGACATAGGACATTGATATTACAGTGTAGGGAGTACATCTCAAGAAACAAAATATGAAACCAATTCAAAAAAATAATTGAATTAGTTAGTAAAAATAACTCCTGAGAATCCATGTAGATATAACAAGAAAGATGTGAATACTCTAAATAACATGATGGTAATTTTCCTAGATAGTTTAGAAAGGGAAATAAAATTTGAAGATTCATAGATAAAAAATGATAAAGGCACGTAGAATATTACAAATGAAGATATAAATTTTCATGAGATGTTTTTAAAAAATAATGACTTTAAATTATCAATAGAGAGGTGTTGAATACTCAAGAAGGTTTGAAAAATCTCAAATAATTTTTTATTCATAACTCCAGCTTAATAAGATATTTAGAAAAATATCTTGAAAGTACATACTTGTAAATGTGTATTGAAGGTAATAGTTAATAATAAAAGTCCACACAAAGTGTTTACTAAATAAATTAGGGATTATATACTACCCAAAACTATAAAGGCACATAGGGAATTCGGTTTGAGGGGATAAACATCACAAGGATCTAAAAAGATAATGGCTTAATGGTCGAGAGGAAATTTTATCCTTGTTTCACTCACTATAAAATGTAATCCACGTTATTCCAATTTTCTCTATATTTTTTCATTAATTTTTGGTAATTTAAGGTGATTAATATAATGTCAAGGAGAATTTATAAGCATTTCCTTGTATGTCTTCAAGATGGAATATTCATTCCAAAATTATTGATGTATCCATTCTAGTTTAGTCTTTTTATGTACTTCTTATAGACTATTTATTGACAAATAACAAAGATAAACCTTCATCAATATGATCAAGAGACCATAGATGATCAAAAAATTTGAAGTCACCGTCATTAGTGGGATAAAAATAATTGATATTTTAATTAATTAGAATTCAGAAGAACAACTTATAAAAACATCCTTCTTGGTGATGTGAAAGTGAGGATCATCCAATGAGGGGAGTTTGAAAATAATTTATTAGAGAGCTATATTTCACAAAACTGATAAATTTATAGGGTACTTGTTCAAGAATTCATTGATGGTGTACATTTGTATAATCATCTATCCTTATTAAAAAATTGGAATCTAACCATAATGGGGAGAACATAAATGAATCTATGAAATGGAAAAATAATCATGGTGATGTTATAGAATTGATTTCATGAATTATACTTTCCCATAATGATTAAATGTTTTTAATTTATGTGTTAATATGAGTGTATGAATTTCAGGTTGAATGTATCGTTAGAATTTTGTTTTCATGTGGTATTAGAAAGATTATACTTTCATTTTACCAATTTTTATCAACCAAATAATATTAACTGTGAAATAGTTTAACATACTCCAAGGAAACATACAAGTTTTTCATTATCAGTTCATATGATACTCTGAATGGATAATGGAAATATTTTTTGTCAAAATTAGTCCCTCTTGTTTTCTACAATGGGTTAGAATAATTACACTAAGATTGGAATAATTAATTTCATATTTCATAAGAAATAAATTATATTATCCTATATCTTGTACTCTTTATTTTTCATCAATAATTTGGAGAGGATAAAATTAATAATGGATAGATTAATAAAAGAAAAAATATTGACATCCCATTTTATAAAATTGGTATAGACCAAAAATTAAAAGGGATATATTGGTCAACCTTCTTTGTGTTTGTGTTCTATTTTTTATCAATAAGTTTATAAGTGATGAATCAATTGATGTCAATACCAATTTAATAAAGAATAATAGTTTGGAAGTCTACAGGGTACCTAAATAATTATGTTAAAGATGAGTTCCATCAATGGAATATCAAGTTCACATATTATATTTTAGATGAAGTGGATTTATGCCTAACATAATATTTTTTATTAAATAACATGTTATAATGTGTATGACATTTTTTTCAACATTATAATAAATTGGATGATCATGAAAATATTTATTTTCATGATGAAATGAAGTTCATCCAAAAATAATAATAATGAATTTATTTTCATCCATTATGATTTATTTTAGAATAAATCATTTGGTTGTCTTGAAAATTTATACTTATTATTTACTAGGAATTTTTAAATGGCATTTCAATTAAAAACAATATGTCCAAACAAGCTAGATTGTAGGGCTATCCTGATCCCACATATTTGTGATTAGGCTCAACCACATAAGAGATTTAGAAAACCCAATCGGTCACAGTAGAAGAGATTTGGATATTATAGGGCCCATAGAGACCATTCATATATATCTATATAAAATGTGCATATTGTGCGTAGAGGTGCCTTGAAGGACCACAAACGTATGGTGTGGTCTAGTGAGGGCGTGTGTCCATTGTGTTCTAGGTGTTGACCACAGTTCCAGCTCAAGAGGTGAAATTGTTAGATTTATTCATAATGAAGTACTCATCCAATTAGCATATCGATGTGTGATGTGGCTATGTGAATATTGTTTATCTTTTTTAAAAATATATGAACATAATTCCGGTCACCAGATAAAATTAGTCTACATCATATGATCACACCACTACGTCCTCATCTACATTAATTACCATTATGTGGGTAAATCCTACATTGGTTACCTTATGTGGGTATAGGGACAAAAAAATACTCTTATATTGTGGATCTGCCCTCACACCGATACCTTGGTGAAATAATTCAAATGAATTTTTGGAATCTGATCAAAACATCAATCTTTTTCAAACTTGAAAAAAACCTAGCTCAATGTTGGGCATTAAGTTCATTGAAAATTTTATACCACAACCTTCAAGTATCAAAGTAATCTTTATCTAATAAGAACACAAAATAAGAATAACAAATATTTACATTCACTCATTATTCGATGTTCTTACAACCATTTATACAAAATATAGATTTTCTATTGAGGATGAACCAAATTCACTGATAGATATCCATGAAATAGAAAATTCATGTTATATTATCACATGAACATGAGTCAAACAGGTGAAAGAATAATCTATATTATCTGAATATTCCACATTTCTATACATTCCATGATGAAAAGTGAAAAATAAAACATACTTCTGTTTGATGAATTATAAAATATTGAGATATTCATGAATTCTAAATAATTGGTAGATGAATCAATTTAATCATTGATATTCATGATACTGGACACAAAATTAAAATCAATGGGGATTTCTTGGATCTTCATATATAAATACCGATGGACTTAGAGAAAGATCCATTTCTAATTCTTTGATACTTTTCATAAAAAATTAGACCAATCCTACGTCGCTAATATTTTTAAAGGAGAAGTTCCATAGTATCATTTTCGTATAGATCTTCAACGAGCCTATCAACTATGTACAAATAGGTTCAACTCACATCTTTCATGAATAATGAACCATGTACCCTTTCCTTTTAAAATAAAACATTTGGGTATAATAAAGAATAAGATAATGTTGTATCAGTTTATTTACACTATTACATAGATAATTTTATAAAAAATATCCATGAAACATATCTTACTTCTGTAAAGGTATTTCCACACATAGATTACATGATTGAAAAGGGAATGTGTTATTTTTTTAAGATAAAATAATAATAACAAATTTAATTAATACCATATACCTATTGTATTTTTTATAAGTAAGCTAGTTCATCCAAGAATTTTCTTGTCCATCTTATATGCATTATTTGAGAAATTGAGAAGAACATAAAACTATAAGAAGAATAAAATATTTATATGCAAGGATACTAACATTCTGTAATATTATTCTTAAATTCAAAATAATATCAAAATAAAATTGAGATTCAATTGGAAAAGCATTATCTTCCCCAAATTATTATAGGACAAGCAATGCAATAATAATTCATGATATTGTTTAGTAAGATTTTAGGATTTATTTAATTTAAATTATATTAATATTATTTTGACAGAAGGAAACTAAGTGGCATTAATTTACAGCTTTATCTCTAGGATATATTATTTATTACTGTGAAATAGAGTCATCCCTTTGAATACATCATTTATAATTAGTTGATTAGAATTATTATTTTATATAGAAAAAGAGTTAAACAACATCACTGATCATTTTGTAAGGGATAAGTTGATATCATGTAACCCTATTGTTCAGTATGAATTATTTATTTTACCTGGTCAATTATAGGAATATTATTTCATGGCCACCCCCTTTCTCGTTCTTTTATTGATAATAATAGATAAGTTGGGTGTGAGTTGGAAAATAACCACCATACATCGAGAAGTAGTCATATGCATTGGCGGTGAACAAAAAAATCATGGTGTTCTTTATGATTAATTTTCTTATGTGAATGCTATCAAATTATAGGTGAATAAATAAATAACCATTTACTAAATAAGTAATTATGTTAAATGAAAGGATTAAATATTGAATGTGATAAAAAATTATCACACACTAATTCACCCCATCCCCTCATGGATTTTTCTTCTAAAAGTGACCAAAACACCAGGAAATCTAGCATCCTTACATATATGTCAGATACACATAAGTCCAAATAATATTTTTTGTACATCCGTAAACCTATACAAGGTTAAAATATCACATATTTTTCAACCCTAATTAGAAAAACATAAATTGAATGAAATCTAATTCATGAATTCCGGAATATAAACTATATATCACATCATCCTTTTCTGGTGACCTCAAACTGTATGAAATACATTTTATCCCACATGAAATTAAACTATTCCCAGTGGTATAATCTATATGAATTTAAATTACTCACAGTGATATCTATTTTGTATCCTATAATAATATAATATCCAAAAACATAATAATTTTAAATACATAATCGAAGATAACCCCATGAGTAAAAGTTCTTCAAAATTAAGATATGTATTTATTTATATATTTTATGGATACATTTGCATTTTCTAATCTTGATATCTTTTTTCACCAAATAAATTTCTAGAATAATTCCAACACACGTATAAAAAATAACTTCTTTCGGATTCATACTATTATATGATATGTAGTGATTCCAAAATATCATATATTTGGCATAATTACTGATTCCACTTACACATCAATCATACACTAATAGATAGACCTTTAAAATTTATCATCAAATTTTATCATTCATTCTGACATCAGGATGATAATACATTTCACCCCTCCTCTTATATACATGATCATGTTCTATTAAAAATACTTTTATCCAAGAACCTTTGGTGACTCATTTCCTATTATTTCTAGTTAGGTAGTGACACCTGAATCTCCTATCAGGGGACTAGTCACACATTCCAATAAATCCCACCACTATATAATATTGTTCATACCCCTTTAATTACATCAGGAATCCGTTCACAAGTTCAAAAATGAGATATAGAAAAGTAATTTTTTACATGACCATTTTCTATGCTAAAATATCTATATATAGCTCTTCATCATATAATATTTAATAGTATGATTCCTAAGTCCTTGAAACAGAACATTAAACTAGAGGACATATGGTCTATCATACAAGAACATAATCTATTTAATGTGGTCCATTATAAATGTCTCAACCTCTCTACATTAGATTCATACCCGTATAGGGGTAAATGTAATATATATTATATTTATAAGCCTATGATAATATAGATTTCCATCATTATTAATAATTATTTCCTAGAACAGAAACACCCATTATTTGTGTTGGGACTTCCACTAAAGTCGAGTATTAATCAACTATGTATAGAAGCTCAAGTATTCCATTTTGTGTATAGTCAAAAATCCTTACACATTTATAATATTGTACATTGATGTAAGAATTTACCCCTTTCATATGATCTTGATATATTCAGAGGAAATATTTTGTAAGAATTACGTGCGTCTTCATTTAGATCATTTTAGGATACGTAATGATGTCTAAACAATATATTTCAGAACCCATTGAAAAACATCCTCCATCTCTATTTCCTCTTTTCTTCCTTAAACAACTTAATCATGGATATTTTAAGACTTTAATGTTTCAAAAACCACTTTTATGGTCCCTTTTATAAGCCACACATCATGCCTCAACTGTTTTCTATTATCATAAACTTATTTGGGCTATTAGTAACAGGTTAAATTAGCTCATAGGTATACATATTCTCATTAATTATTTTTAGTTCCACCATATTCATCCCAACCAACTAAAGGGTTGTTAAATCATTTTGGGAAGGTCGTCTAATCTTAGTATTCCTTTTGAAAAATTGTTTTGGAAGCCTTCTTTTGAAAGTTTTTCACTGTTCATACTCAAAATAAATTTTCCACTAAATATTCCAAATGTAAATGACTCGTGTCACAACTAACATCGTCTCCAATACCTATTCAAAGGATCTTGTTAGATTTTAGACCCATATCCCTATATGGGTTTTCACATATCACCCTTACAGTTTTATCTAATAACCATAACCTTAAACAAAATGGAACCCTCTTACAGGTGGTCTATAATATAATTAGAATATTAATCCATGTAATTTTTTCACCTTTCTATTTTACATATATTCTATCTCACCTTTTGGTAAAAGTTTTCTGACCATAAACTCCAATAATGTATAGTCTAAGCACTATGAACATAAATTATCTACACAAAACCATGAGTTGGTTTATTCTAGAATTGGAGACTTCATTTTCTTTGGAGTTTTCCCTTCCCTTTCTAGATAAAATATCTCACACTTTTGTAAAATCTATATGTTACTAATAATTAGCATTTTTTTCAATCAACCATGATAATAAATAATCTATGAAAAGATACATATTACATACAGGGTTGGAAAGAGGAAAATGGAATCTATGATATAAGTCATGTCTCATATCACTAATTCATTACTTTTTATGACTTTGAAAAAAGATTAAAAAAAATTAAATAAAGTAAAACAAATATTTCATGTCCCATGATATGTCTGTAAAAAAAGTAAATCTATTCTCACTAGATCCACTAGTCTAAGAAAAAGTTAGAGCATTCTCCTTTTCTTATCTCCTACATGGACAAGCGCTCAAGAAATTTATTATCATTTACCTTCATCTTGAGAATGTTTTAAATACATGGTTGTGTTACAATTATAGTTCTTGATCCTTCTTGAGTATCAATTTATCCACAACCCAAATTTATTGATTAATAGTGAATATTTAATGAAAAATCAAGGATATTGATAATTTTTGTATTAATCTCTAACTATACTGGGTAATAATTCCTTCTGCTACAATATTCGGTTCTACTAATGAGATTTTCATTTCATTTTGAGGAGAAGTCCATCTGTTCTTTTTATGTCTGAAAAACATCACATAAGATCCTATTATTCAAATGTATTAAATGGACACCCTCAATGAACTTATAATATTCCATTATTTTTCTGAATCAAATGTTAAATCAATGATTTACACAATCTATAACAAAGATATTCATGTGATCCTGAATACCTTCAAAGTTTCAAATTTGTGAATCATACATTTCTTCAATGAAATACAGTTACATCCTATTATAAATACTATGTCGGTCCAAGTCATGTGACACTAAATAGAACAACACAATGGTATAATAATCATGAATCTAAACTATATACACATTTTTATAAGGATATATATGTTAGTGGTATTGGAATTTTCATTCAATATGGTATTATCTCACCCATGATGATGGATATACTACCTCGCATTTTGGTCAAATCCATTTACCATAAAAAACTATCTATATTGGTCTGACATGCATGGAATTAAAATGGAAAAAGAAAGAGATGTGGTACTTTCTAGGTTTAATATATATAATTGGAAACTTGAGAAAAACACAACTCTTCACTTTTTATGCATTTATGCTTAATTATAGATGAAAAATTTTGAATTTGGAAAGGAAAACTCCAAAAAAATATTTTAGGTTAAAACCCCATGAAGGGTGGCCTGAGAAGAATCTAAGTTCCTACCTAATAATCCTCCCATTTCTAAGGCTTAGGAAAATGTTAAGGAAAAATATGAGATGAAATGTATTTATGGTCCTCCATATGTCTCTTTTATTCTTGAACCTTGGAAACCTTATTATAAAATACCCCTTTATGATCTCAATCATTATAAGTCACACTTATATCACATCTGAATGAACCACATCTAGTGTACTATGATGTTATGACACTATATTCAATATACTAATTCTTTTATGAGAGAACACTTCTAGTAGGAAACCATATCTCATATTCAATTGATATATCTTTATCTAATAATGATGGTGCATATGTATCCACATTCATCCTTCCTATATCCATGTATGTGAATATTCTCATGAGGATACCAAATCAGACATACCTATATCTCTTAAGACTCTCTATAAAATATGGTGTTTTTATATATTTTATGATATTAATCCAACATATACCCATGTAAATGCACAAGTATGAAACTGGTGGATTGATTAATATTTATTCATTAAATCATGAAATTTATAGATCGTGATTTATATGATCTACTCTATTCAATGTTCATGTAGATTCATGATATAGTCATGTTATAGTTCAAAATATTCATTGAATTATTGATGTAAATTATTAAGGAAATAAAGAATTACAAACACAAAATAAGTGGGTATAAAATATTTTTTATTTATATTAACTGAATGTAAGAGGAGAATTTATATGTTGGAGTCTCTTTTCATGAATTGGTAATGTGATATATTATAATATACCCTCCATATAAAAATAAATTCAAAAGATTAATGTTCTTAACTCACCACGATTGTGTCATGACCCATCTATAGGTATACTATTATCCTCCTTGGTAGGTCATAATCTCTTCACCATGGTATCCTCTTCCATTATTATGTTCTTGGAAACCTCTATCAACCTATGGTGGTTCATTTTATCACCCTTAAACTTGTTTAGTTCTCAGTGGAGGTAGTCCAAAATGTTGTCTTTTCATCAAATAATCATTATTTAATGAGAATATCCAGTAGTAATTATAACTTTATTGATGTTTTGTGGTATTAAGATTAGTTTAAGGTGTTTTTAATTTTGTAATGGAGATAATTAGTGGATCCATTTTTCCTTACCCTTGTTCCAACATTTTATTATACAGAATAGCATTAAAGGTTTCATAATCATACACTACATATCCCATAATAATGAATAGATGGAAATATTAGTGTAGATTTATGGTTATATCCTTTATAGTGGTATGTTACATCCAGAGAAACCATGAGAGTGGGGAATTAGGTTTTAGGTTGGATTAATCTTTTAATGTGGTTTTATTTTTATAAGGACCCAGCCTTAAAGATTGCTTAATATTGAATTAAATTAATAATTCACATGGAGGATCTTTTCAGGTTTATAGTTTTCGATAATTTGGACATAACTATTACATTTCAAAATATTACATAGTAGACACTTCTACACAATTTCCATTTTTTTACAAAACACGAACTCTTGAAAAAAAGGGTAATGTCTATTACCATGTTTAAGATAGAATGACTTCTCCTTGATCCCATCCTTGACCCTATTCCACATTATATCCTATTAAAAACATTTCAAAAACATGGGATGAGTAGAAGAAACATAGTAAGGGATACACAAAGAAGGAAAACAG
This sequence comes from Viscum album, assembly GCA_963277665.1. Taxonomy (NCBI): domain Eukaryota; kingdom Viridiplantae; phylum Streptophyta; class Magnoliopsida; order Santalales; family Viscaceae; genus Viscum; species Viscum album. The sequence continues at coordinate 562,381,000 of OY728162.1, forward strand.
TTTGTTTTTCCAAACAACAAGAAAACCATGAATACTTTAACATAAGTAATAATTTTATCCTTTATGAAGTAGTAAATATTCTTCACTGAATAAAAGATATTATATACCCTTTTGTAACCAAAATATTACTATAAAACCCATTTAAAGAACACATAACATATAAATGTAACATGGGAAATAAACATACTTAAATTGAATAACCATACGATCAACTTCAACACAAATCACAAAATGGAATAGCCATACAGCCAACTTCCATTTCCAATGCATTAGAGGTTATAACGTAACCACCAGTCTTGCTATTCATGACACCACTCTTCATTTGGTTTATCACGTAACCACCCGTCAAATGTCCAAGTACCAATATAAAATCAAAACACATACAAAAAATATAAAGGAAATAAAACATTTCCATATATCAATCACAATATATCACATAAATATATTGACATAAAAAATCCATTATCAAAACAATTTTCAATACCAAAATACATAAAAGAGTATATGGTATTTATTTTCTTTTAAAAACATTACGACTTGTTGAGGAAGCCAAAGATCAAATAATACTACTGACGACGGAAAAGGGCGTTGTCACCGCTTACATAAAAAGAAACAATCATTTTTATCATTTAGTAAAATGTTTTGTAGAAAAATATTCCCTTTGAAATTTCAAGGGTGTTTATACAGCATATAAAATAATGTCATGTATTAAAACAAAATATGCTACAATGAATGGAGATTGAGAAAAATTCCCTTAGCTCTTGTCCGACATGACTCGATCATTCTTTAATATCCTGAATAATAAACTAAAGTAAATTTGTAAATGATTGAGAACATTTTTCATGTTTATTATTCCTCTTATATCACTTATTACCATGTTATAAACATTATTCAATCATTTAAGTTAATAGCGTTCATTTTGTCGATATTTGGTACTTGAGTAAAAAATGAACACCTTATATTTACAAGTTGTCCATGTGGTTAGAGTTTAATTATATCCAGAATGATATTCATGATTTGGATATCATATATATCATATATATCCAGAATATACATGTTTTTATAGTAGTACATAACATTTAGAGGTAAGAAATGAAATGCACCATTCATGGAGACGGTAAGCCGTACTTACGCGTGAACGCTACTTTCATTCCTATTTCTTATTTTAATGGAATTAAAACTAAATGATACATAGGTATATTATAATTCCAGTATAATATCATATATAATATCATTAACTCCATCCTTTATACATCCCACATAAGGCATTAACGAATCACAACACTTTGAGGGGCGGTAGTCCGCACTTCCTCAAATGAGATTAATGTATTTACCCACTATGGAAACCATAAATGCGTGCTATAAATTCAAATTAAAAAAACATAAGGTGATCATAAACATAATATATATCATATATAAATACACTTCTATAATAATGGCCACCGTGAGATGTGGTTGGAGATATTTGAACAATCATTGTTTCGTGAGGTGTTAGTTTTCCATCAATAGAAACATTTTGTTCTTCGTCCATTAGATGGAGGTGTGTGTATGTTTAGTTAAAATACTTCTCATAACAACATTATAGTATACTGAGGATACTGTTGTTGTTAAGAAAGAATGTAATAAAAAAGATTTTAGGGGTTGGAGAAGTAAAATAGAAGAAAACAATTAAAGAGAAACTATTACCTTTAATTTGGGTAACTCCCTTTGGTTTGAACCAAAGGACTTCTTGAAGTGCCTTATTCCTAAGGTAAGACTTCTAAGGGGATGAAAAGGATGTTGGGAGACTAATTGGGTAGAGGTCGGACGAGCCAAATTGCTTGAGATGTGTGAGGAATTGGTTAGAAGTGGTCTCCTTTTATAAGGGGGAGGAGGGGCTCTTTTGGAAAGTGTGAAACTATTATTTTATTATATAATTATATTCAGTTTATAATGGTCCAAAAAACTTTAAAGATTAAGATATGATGACTCATGGACAAAATAAAAGCATCCAATCATAATTGGACATTTTTTGGATAATATTTTAATCATTATAATCTTATTTATTTAAATCATTTATTAATGAGGTAAATAATGCATCATTATTGTGTCGTGAATAATTTAATTTATTGGATGTACAAATGTTATAATTTTTTTTACCAGGATGTAGGAAATATTTTAACTTTTTAAAGAATATTTATAGTCTAAAATATGACTTATATAACAGCATATAAAAATTAATTACTAAAATATTTTTGTAAATGTCAATTTTGTATTTACATTAAATTAATTAATCCAAATTATCATTATCAATCCCAAGTGGATCAATGGGGACCCAAAATCGACCCAAATATTCCCATGGACTTAAATGACTCAAAAAATAAGGCTTGAAAAGTGTTATGGTAATTTTGAATTATTAAATGTTCTTTTTTCTTTGAATTACCTTATTTAACTTTAACCACAGCAAATAAAAGTCAAAAGTTACTATTCACCAAAAAATTATTTTAACCTTGATGAACCACAATTTACTTCTTGATAACAACCATTTATGACAGATTTTTGAAATTAAATTCACCACAGTGGTAAAATTTCATTTTAATGAAAAAGTCGGTTTTTTTAACAACCACTAAGTGGTTTCACTATTCATCAAAAATCGATGTTTTTTAGAAAAATACCAAAAATTCAGCCTAAGCTATATTTGATCTTACGAATTCAAAAATTATGTCTATTTTTCCTAATTCAAAAAATAGAAGTGGGATTAATTAATTTTAAAATTAATTCTTGTTATGAAAACAAATAACGTGTTTTTAATAAACAATAACTATCAAAAGATTGATACATGTTTATGTCCAATATCAAATTGAAATTAATTCCAAGGACCATAATTGGATTAAATGGTAATAATATATTTTAATTTCACTTTAAAACCAATTAAAAAGATAATATAACCATATAAATAAATTAGATTAAAAGGCACTTTTGATTTAAAATACAATATTTATCACTATTCACTAAAAATGCACTTTATCAGAAAAATAACAAAAAATACCCAAAGAAAAATTTTATGTTCCCATTATAAATAAGGATTATATTTGGTCAGTTATAATTTATTAAAGTGACCAAAACTATATTTGAAGAGGTTTCTCCATTAAAAGGCGGTAAATTGTCCTTTTATTGTAAATTATGCTTAAAATTAGATTTATTCACATTTTAAGCCTCTAACTTTTATTGGATAAATGAAAATACATGTATAATCATATTGTAGTTTTTTTTTTCATTCCCAACAATACAATGTCTAGGAGTTAACTGCTATTTAAAATAATAATATTATATTATTAGTGTGCAACGTTGGATTTCATAGAAACCCATTGTTGTGTATCGGGTATACTATCAAACATAGAAACCCTTTTAAACTAAATTTAATATTTAAATCACAAATATTAATAAATATGAATATCTCTTATTCTTCTTTTACTTGGAATTTTACATCTTCACCCCTTTTGGAAATTGTGTCCTCGCAATTTGTATTAACTTATCAAAATAAGTGGGGGTATTTATCTCTCATAGCATTTTTAGATTCCCACGTTGTCTTTTCAACCATATGGTTTTTCCACAAAAACTTTATCTAGTGAATTAACTTATTCTACAACACTTTCTCTGTAACACCCCAAGCTTCTACGGTACGTTTCCCTTCGAATAATGCGATAGCGTGTGTTGTACGCAACCTCGAGTTCTAACACACACCACAACTAATTAAACTAGCAGTTGTGAATAGTAATACCTACTTTTTGAAATAATATATATTTTATATTTCAAAATGGACTTCATTTTTAGATTCGGAATATCAAAATTATCCTAGGGTGAAATTTTGGTACTTTTCGGATAACTTTTATATTTTGATGAATAGTGAAAATTACTAAATTTTAATTAAAAACAACTTTTTTAATCAAAATAATTAATAGTGATAAATTGTGAATTTGAGTGGTTTTAAAGTATATTTAGAATATATTTTTACCATTTAATATAATGTTGGTCATTGGACATAATTTTACAATTAAACCGAACATAAACAAGTGTCAATCTTTTGATAGTTATTACCTCTTAAAAACACGCTTTTTGTTTTGACAGCGGGAATTAATTTTAAATTAATTTCTGCCACTTCTGTGTTTTGAATTTAGGAAAATGGATTCCATATTTGGAATCAGGATGTTCAAATTGTGTAAATAGGTAACTTTTATTTTTAGACATTTTGAATAGTTACTGTGGTAAATATTTTATTTACCATGGTTAAAGGGTAAATCCGGTAAATAAGGGTTAAAAAATAATAGTATAATAATACAAAATTACCCTAAAACGTGTCCTAACCTTATTGGTGGACACATACCCGACCATGGGCATCCTTGGGTCAATTTGGGGACCCCTTGGATCCACTTGTATGTGGTAGGGACACATTATATTAATAAAGTTAAAATAAAAATAAAAATGGCATAAGCTTACATCTTTTAGAAGAACAATTTTTACATAGGGTTATACATGTTGAATTTTCGATTATAAATATTCATTAGAAAGTTAAAAAGATTTCCTAAATAATGATATTTTATTTATAATTTTTAGACATCAAATAATTTAAATTATTAATGACACAATAATGATGCAATGTTTACCTCATTAATAAATCATTTAAATAAATAAGCTTATAATGATTAAAATATTATCTAAAACCTGTCCAATTCTTATTGGTTGATGTTATTTAGAATATGAGTCATCTTATCTTCGACCTCAATGATTTTTGGACCATTATAAACCGAATATAATTATATTATAAAGTAATACTTTCACTCTTTCCTAAAGAGCCCCTCCTCCCCCTTATAAAAGGAGACCACTTCTACTCATTCCTCACACCTCTCAAGCCACTTGGCTCGTCCAAACTCTGCCCAACTAAGCTCCCCACATCCCTCTCCTCCTCCTTGAAGCTTCCCCTTAGGCAGAAAGCTTTTCAACAAGTCCTTTGGTTCCAACCAAAGTGAGTTACCTAAATTAAAGGTAACGATTTCTCTTAAATTATTTTCATTTATTTTGCTTCTTCAACCCCCAAACTCTTTTTATTTCCTTTCTTTTGTAACAACACCAGTATCCTCAATATACTAGGATGTTGTTATAGGAAGGATTAAAACTACACATACACACAACTCCATCTAATGGATGATGAACATAATGTTTCTGTGGATGGCAAACTGACGCCTCACGAAACGATGATTGTTCAAATACATCTTACCGCCTCTCATGGTGGCCATTATGATGGCACTGTAATTAAATATGATGTTAATGATATATATTTTATATATAAGCTTCTGTAATTCCATTTTATTTCATACCATTATTCGTTTCATGTTGTATATACATACGATAATTTCATTTGAGGAAGTGCGGACTACCGCCCCCTTAAAATGATATGACTCGTTCATACCACACATGGAACGTATAAAGGATGGTGTTAATGAACTTAAGTAACATATATAAAATATTATATTATACTGGAATAGTAATATACCTATGTATCATTTGTATTCGATTCTTTTAAAATAAAAATTAAATGGAAGTAGCGTTCGTGCGTACGTACGGACTACCGTCTCCACGAACGCGATGAGATTCATTTTCCATCGTATCCATTCAAGTATAATTATCATTTGATGATTTAAAAATGATGTTTAAGGACTTGATACCATTCTGAATTTGAATAATATACAACTTATCCTTTACAAACATGTCTTACGTAACAAAACATACAAAAGCAAACAAGTAAGTTCACACCCGAAACAGCGATAATACTAAGATATTATTATCAAATCAATATTAAAAGATCATATATGATATCATATTAATGTATATGATTCTTGTATAATTTAGTAACAATTATTTCACTATTATACAGGAGGTTAACCTACCCCAACCAAGGAAAAGTACAAGGTAAGGGTTATTTCACAATCTCTTCATTATCCGAGGTTGTTTATACGTAATAATCTAATGGGATCTCTTTATCATCCACATCCATGTTTCTTAAAAATGTATTTCAAAACATTTTTACTATTTACAAGAATATGGGTTTAAGTCATTTATACCCTTGTTTGACTTTTTATAAGAGGTTTATAAAGGAATCTTTCCGTCGTTTTCAAAACAAGGTCCTTTTTAACCTTTTCGACAGAATTGAGGTAAGAATGTTTTTTTTAACTTATACGGCGGGTGCAGTTATTTTCCGCCGTTATAAAATCGTCTAAGCTTTCCATACAAGCTTATAAGAATATTTTCAAAGAAAATGTTTTATTTTATATGGATCTTAAATGATTTCAAAATAAAAGGAGATACTTCTTTAAAAATAATTTTGATTTCATCTATGTCAACATCCTTTGATGGATTTTAAGATTATTTGAAGTTGATTTATTATGATACAAAACTTCTATATTGTATTGAAGGTTTTGTGATATGTTTGACTGTGGATGTGCTATTTTTATACCATTCATAGTTTATGGTGAAATTATTGACATTTCGTATGCTAGTTTTATTACGAATGTTTATGTTATGTTTAAACCTTTTCATATGGGAATGCATTGGACTTAATAAGTGACGGGTGGAGCCCGCTATAGCTCCTCGATGCATCGGTAGGTCTCATGAGACAAACTAGTGTCTTGGCACAAGGCCTTGACAAAATTTTATTTGTAGTCTTGGCACGAGGCCTTGACTATGTGGTTATGATAGTCTGGCATTATGCATTCCAACATTATGAAAGTGGTTATTGATTTTTGCATGTGATTATTCGATTAGTAGAATATCCATGTGAATAATTAAATGGAATTATTTCATTTTATTTATGCCATACCATGTTCAAAGTTCATATTTGAAAGGCTTTTGTTTTAGTTATACATTGCCTTAAATGTTTATTCTTTCCGCTATATTGTTATCCTTACTGGGCATTTGAGCTCACCCCTTTTCTATGTTTTATTTTTCCCAGGATGTGAAGAAGTAAGTTATGAATGACCTGCAGGGATTTTATGAGGGGATAATAGTGTGGTCTATTGAGACATTATGTTGTTGTAGTAGTTTTTCATTTTATAATGTAATGTAAAACTTATGAATATATCTGGCATTTTCCAAGGCTACTAAACCAATCGGTCTTTCGAGATTTGATCTTTCTTATGATCATGCCAATGTTATGTAATAATGCACCGACTCTGGGTAACTGGGGTCGGGGCGTTACAGTTGGTATCAGAGGAAGTTTAGTACAATCCTTGGAAGCTATATTTAGATAAACTATGATTAGAGCACATAGACCTAAGATGAACTTTGAGGATTAGTATAGAAGAACTTCCTAGAATTTTGGTATTGTAGAGACTTTGTGAGTTTTCCGAGCAATACATCCCTGTCTGGATACGAGCAGGTAGAGGCGGCTCTGGAACAGATGTACCTAGGGGTAACACCCGAAAACACCGCTTTGAGCTAGACTCGAACGGGAACTGGTGCACGACAACGGGCCTTGCTGCACTCTTGGTTACGACACTCCCGGGGGATATGCTTAGGATAACTCTCACTTTCTTTACAAATCATTATGAAGGGTTTATGAGTATATACTTCCTCAAAGAAAACATATTTATGATTATGGATTATATCCATAGATAGTTCAATTTATGTTTAGTGTTTTATAAGTATGGGATTATGTATTTTGATTCATAAACTGATCTAGTTTATGCCATTGTTTAGAAATGGCGCCTAGTGGAAGAAATGGAAACCGTATCAATGCACGCACTCCATGTAGGGATTGCCCTCCTGCTCAAGATAATTATAGTGGGGCTGGTGATGTAACTGGTGCTGATCAGCTAATCACCGTACTGGGACAACTTACTCAGGTTATGAATAATAACCTTACCCGTAAGGAGCACCCTGATCGACAGCGTGGAGGATCAATGTTAGATCGATTCATGAGACAACAACCACCAACGTTCAATGGGAGTAAAAATCCCTTAGTAGCTGAGCAATGGATATTTTCCCTAGAGAAAATATTTCAGGCTTTGGGGAGTAGTGAAAGGGAAAAAGTTACCATGGCAGTTTACCGCCTCACTGGAGATGCTGATCAATGGTGGTCATTGATTCAAAACATGAAGGAAGATGATGAAGTATCAAACATGGAATGGAGGGAGTTCAAAGATCTGTTTTTAGAAAAATACTTTCCTCGCGACCATCGAGCAGATATGGAAAGGCAATTTCTGAGTCTGAGACAAAAGGAGGATGATAATGTCACAAAGTATGAGGCTAACTTTACAAGGTTAGCGAGGTATGCTGGAGATTATATTCGCAACCCAAGAAGAAAGATTGATCGTTTCTTTGATGGGTTAAAACCATTTCTCCGTCGAGCATTAGTCTCACAATCCTTTTCATCGTACGAAGACATTGTCTCATGTGCTATCAAGACCGAAAAGGAATTCTCTAAGACTTATGACTTTAAAGCAAAGCAAGAGAAGAAGAGACCTGCTGATCAATCTGGGAATGGAAATAAGGGGAAGAAGGGAAAGGTTGAATATCCATCTTGTGGTAAATGCGGGAAGAAACATCCTGGTACTTGCTTGAAGGGAATGGGAGTCTGTTACAAGTGTGGTGAAAAAGGCCACCAAGCTCATGATTGCAAGGGGAAGAAGGAAGCTACCAACGTTCAGTGCTACAATTGCAGGGAGATGGGGCATTATGCAAATGCATGCCCTAAGCGTCAGGAGAACTTACCTCAGAAAAGGCCAAGGGATCAAGGCCAGGCTTATGCTATCACTACTGCTGAGGTAGAAGCTCCGAAAGACGTGGTGGCAGGTAATTTAATGGTTTCCTCAAGTTTAGCAAATGCATTATTTGATTCTGGATCATCGCATTGTTTCATATCTTCCCAGTTTGCTAAGAAAATTAGATATTTCCAATTTGATTTAATAAGGGAGTTGTCTGTTAAAACTCCTAAGGGAAGTATCGTTGCAACAAAGTTTTGTGAATCAGTCCCCATTAGAGCACATAAATTTTCTTTATCTGTTGATTTCATCGTCATACCTATGATTGAGATTGATATAATCCTCGGTATGGACTGGCTTTCGGACTATGATGTGAAGATTTATTGTAAGAAGAAAGAGGTTACGATTCTTGATGATAATGATAAGGAGCACCTTATTTTTAGAGCAGAATCGTCACCACCTAATTCTTATTTAGATCCACCCCCAACAGCTCAACTTAATTCAATTATTGGGGAGGAAGAGAATGAAATAACTGTCGGTGAGGAAAGGAATGTTCAAATAGAGGATGTACCTGTTGTGAAAGAATTTGTAGATGTATTTCCGGAAGATTTACCTGGACATCCTCCAGAACGAGAAGTTGAGTTTTCTATTGATTTGATTCCTGGATCAAGGCCCATATCGAAGACCCCTTATAGAATGGCCACTGTAGAGTTAGTCGAACTAAAGAAACAACTAGAGGAATTGAGTAATAAGGGATTTATTTGCCCTAGTGTTTCTCCATGGGGAGACCCTGTTCTTTTTGTTAAAAAGAAAGATGGATCTATGAGGTTATGTATCAACTACAGGGAGATCAATGCTATAACAATAAAGAACAAGTATCCCCTACCTCGTATTGATGATTTATTTGACCAACTGCATGGAGCTCAATACTTTTCAAAGATTGACCTTCGATCTGGATACCATCAGTTGTGTGTGAAGAAGGAAGACATTCCGAAGACAGCATTTCGAACCAGGTACGGGCATTACGAGTTTACTGTAATGCCGTTTGGATTGACTAATGCACCCTCTGTGTTCATGGATCTGATGAATAGAGTTTTCATGGAGTATCTCGATGAATTTGTGGTGGTATTTATTGATGATATCTTGGTATACTCCAAAACCTACGAAGATCATGAAAATCACTTGCGCATTATCTTGAAGACTCTGAGGAGGCATGAATTATATGGGAAGTTTAGCAAGTGCGAATTCTGGCTTCAGGAGATTTCTTTTCTTGGCCATATTGTCTCTAAAGATGGAATCTCTGTTGATCCTTCTAAGACCAAAGCAATCCAAGAATGGCCAGCACCTACGAGTATAACTGAGGTACGCAGTTTTATTGGTTTGGCAGGTTATTATCGACGTTTCGTCCAGAATTTTGCCCGATTGGCTAACCCATTGACGAAGCTCACACGTAAAGGGGTTAAATTTGTTTGGACAAAAGAGTGTGAAGAATGTTTCGAAGAACTGAAGAAAAGATTAGTCAATGCTCCTATATTGACTTTACCATCGGGGAATGATGGGTTCGTTATTTATAGTGGTGCATCGAAGAAAGGACTTGGTTGTGTCCTTATGCAAAATGATAGAGTTATTGCCTATGCATCATGACAGTTTAAAATTCATGAACAAAACTATCCTACTCATGATCTCGAGTTAGCAGCAGTGAACTTTGCTTTGAAGATATGGAGGCACTACCTCTATGGTGAAAAATGTGAGATTTATACTGATCACAAGAGTTTGAAGTATATTTTCTCACAAAAAGAACTCAACATGAGGCAAAGGAGATGGCTTGAATTACTCAAGGATTATGATTGCACGATACACTACCACCCGGGGAAAGCAAACAAAGTAGCAGATGCTTTGAGCAGAAAAGACCATGGAGTTCTGAACATGATGAGAATTGAAAGGGATCCAATTTTCATGGATCTAGTGAAGATGGACATGGGAATAACCAGGGAAGGTGAAACATCAATGCTTTTTCAAATGGTTGCCAAACCATCTTTACTAGAAAGGATTAAGAGTTCTCAGAACGATGATGAAGAATTTCAGAAGAAGATTAAAGCTGTGAATGATGGGAGATTGAGAGACTTTGTGTATGAAGATGGAATTTTGAAATTCGGGAAGAGACTTTGTGTTCCCAATATACCTGATCTAAAAAGGGAATTGCTGGATGATGCTCATAGTTCCAATTTCTCTATACACCCTGGGAGCACCAAAATGTATAGAGATTTGAAGGAACATTTTTGGTGGGACAACATGAAGAGGGAGATTGCTGATTTTGTGTCAAGATGTATGGTTTGTCAACAAGTGAAAGCTGGAAGGCAACAGCCTGGAGGAGTCATGCAACCTCTTCCCATACCAGAGTGGAAATGGGACAATGTTACGATGGACTTTGTCATGGGGCTACGAAAGACTCCTAGAAGGAATGATGCAATATGGGTGATTGTTGATCGTCTTACCAAGTCAGAACATTTTCTTTCTATAAGAGAAGATCTACCCCTGGAACGTCTAGCAAGACTATATATTAATGAAGTTGTGAGACTTCATGGAGTACCCCTATCGATTGTTTCTGATCGTGACCCCCGTTTTACTTCAAGATTTTGGAAAAGTCTTCAGAAATCCCGGGATACTGAACTTCATTTGAGCACTGCTTACCACCCTCAGACAGACGGACAATCAGAACGGACTATTCAAACCTTAGAAGACATGTTGAGATCTTGCTCACTTGACTTTCAGGGTATGTGGGATCAATATTTACCTCTGGTAGAATTTTCCTATAACAATAGCTTCCATTCGAGTATTCAGATGGCACCATATGAAGCGTTATACAGAAAGAGATGTCGTACACCAACCTGTTGGGATGACGTTGGTGAAAGAAAACTTGTAGGCCCAGAACTGGTGGAGGAAACGGTGGAAAAGGTGAAAGTAATCCAAAATCACATCAAAGCAGCTCAAAGTAGGCAGAAGAGCTATGCCGATAATCGAAGGAAGGATTTGGAATTTCAAGTCGGTGATCATGTTTTCCTAAAGGTATCTCCATGGAAGGGAGTCATACGTTTTGGTAAGAAAGGTAAATTGAGTCCCAGGTACATCGGACCTTTCGAAATTCTAGAACGAATTGGGGCTGTAGCTTACCGATTGGCAATGCCGCCAAGTCTCTCCAAAGTTCACGATGTGTTCCACGTATCTCTGTTGAGAAAATACATGCCTGACCCAACGCATGTACTCACCTATGAGGAATTAGAACTGGAACCCGATCTGTCTTATTGCGAAGAGCCCGTCAAGATTCTTGATACGAGAGAACAAGTACTGAGAAACTGGACGACGCGTCTGGTAAAAGTTTTGTGGAGAAATCATAAGATGGAAGAGGCAACGTGGGAACCCGAGGAACTTATGATGAAAAACCACCCGAGTCTTTTTATGCAGTAATACCCTAGAAATTGCGAGGAGGCAATTATTTGAAGTAGGGGAGAATGTAACACCCCAAGCTTCTACGGTACGTTTCCCTTCGAATAATGCGATAGCGTGTGTTGTACGCAACCTCGAGTTCTAACACACACCACAACTAATTAAACTAGCCGTTGTGAATAGTAATACCTACTTTTTGAAATAATATATATTTTATATTTCAAAATGGACTTCATTTTTAGATTCGGAATATCAAAATTAGCCTAGGGTGAAATTTTGGTACTTTTCGGATAACTTTTATATTTTGATGAATAGTGAAAATTACTAAATTTTAATTAAAAACAACTTTTTTATTCAAAATAATTAATAGTGATAAATTGTGAATTTGAGTGGTTTTAAAGTATATTTAGAATATATTTTTACCATTTAATATAATGTTGGTCATTGGACATAATTTTACAATTAAACCGAACATAAACAAGTGTCAATCTTTTGGTAGTTATTACCTCTTAAAAACACGCTTTTTGTTTTGACAGTGGGAATTAATTTTAAATTAATTTCTGCCACTTCTGTGTTTTGAATTTAGGAAAATGGATTCCATATTTGGAATCAGGATGTTCAAATTGTGTAAATAGGTAACTTTTATTTTTAGACATTTTGAATAGTTACTGTGGTAAATATTTTATTTACCATGGTTAAAGGGTAAATCCGGTAAATAAGGGTTAAAAAATAATATTATAATAATACAAAATTACCCTAAAACGTGTCCTAACCTTATTGGTGGACACATACCGGACCATGGGCATCCTTGGGTCAATTTGGGGACCCCTTGGATCCACTTGTATGTGGTAGGGACACATTATATTAATAAAGTTAAAATAAAAATAAAAATGGCATAAGCTTACATCTTTTAGAAGAACAATTTTTACATAGGGTTATACATGTTGAATTTTCGATTATAAATATTCATTAGAAAGCTAAAAAGATTTCCTAAATAATGATATTTTATTTATAATTTTTAGACATCATATAATTTAAATTATTAATGACACAATAATGATGCAATGTTTTCCTCATTAATAAAACATTTAAATAAATAAGATTATAATGATTAAAATATTATCTAAAACCTGTCCAATTCTTATTGGTTAATGTTATTTAGAATATGAGTCATCTTATCTTAGACCTCAATGATTTTTGGACCATTATAAACCGAATATAATTATATTATAAAGTAATACTTTCACTCTTTCCTAAAGAGCCCATCCTCCCCCTTATAAAAGGAGACCACTTCTACTCATTCCTCACACCTCTCAAGCCACTTGGCTCGTCCAAACTCTGCCCAACTAAGCTCCCCACATCCCTATCCTCCTCCTTGAAGCTTCCCCTTAGGAAGAAAGCATTTCAACAAGTCCTTTGGTTCCAACCAAAGTGAGTTACCTAAATTAAAGGTAACGATTTCTCTTAAATTATTTTCATTTATTTTGCTTCTTCAACCCCCAAAATCTTTTTATTTCCATTCTTTTGTAACAACACCAGTATCCTCAATATACTAGGATGTTGTTATAAGAAGGATTCAAACTACACATACACACAACTCCATCTAATGGATGATGAACATAATGTTTCTGTGGATGGAAAACTAACGCCTCACGAAACGATGATTGTTCAAATACATCTTACCGCCTCTCATGGTGGCCATTATGATGGCACTGTAATTAAATATGATGTTAATGATATATATTTTATATATAAGCTTCTGTAATTCCATTTTATTTCATACCATTATTCGTTTCATGTTGTATATACATACGATAATTTCATTTGAGGAAGTGCGGACTACCGCCCCCTTAAAATGATATGACTCGTTCATACCACACATGGAACGTATAAAGGATGGTGTTAATGAACTTAAGTAACATATATAAAATATTATATTATACTGGAATAGTAATATACCTATATATCATTTGTATTCGATTCTTTTAAAATAAAAATTAAATGGAAGTAGTGTTCGTGCGTACGTACGGACTACCGTCTCCACGAACGCGATGAGATTCATTTTCCATCGTATCCATTCAAGTATAATTATCATTTGATGATTTAAAAATGATGTTTAAGGACTTGATACCATTTTGGATTTGAATAATATACAACTTATCCTTTACAAACATGTCTTACGTAACAAAAAATACAAAAGCAAACAAGTAATTTAACACCCGAAACAGCGATAATACTAAGATATTATTATCAAATCAATATTAAAAGATCATATATGATATCATATTAATGTATATGATTCTTGTATAATTTAGTAACAATTATTTCACTATTATACAGGAGGTTAACCTACCCCAACCAAGGAAAAGTACAAGGTAAGGGTTATTTCACAATCTCTTCATTATCCGAGGTTGTTTATACGTAATAATCTACTGGGATCTCTTTATCATCCACATCCATGTTTCTTAAAAATGTATTTCAAAACATTTTTACTATTTACAAGAATATGGGTTTAAGTCATTTATACCCTTGTTTGACTTTTTATAAGAGGTTTATAAAGGAATCTTTCCGTCGGTTTCAAAACAAGGTCCTTTTTAACCTTTTCGACAGAATTGAGGTAAGAATGTTTTTTTTAACTTATACGGCGGGTGCGGTTATTTTCCGCCGTTATAAAATCGTCGAAGCTTTCCATACAAGCTTATAAGAATATTTTCAAAGAAAATGTTTTATTTTATATGGATCTTAAATGATTTCAAAATAAAAGGAGATACTTCTTTAAAAATAATTTTGATTTCATCTATGTCAACATCCTTTGATGGATTTTAAGATTATTTGAAGTTGATTTATTATGATACAAAACTTCTATATTGTATTGAAGGTTTTGTGATATGTTTGACTGTGGATGTGCTATTTTTATACCATTCATAGTTTATGGTGAAATTATTGACATTTCGTATGCTAGTTTTAATACGAATGTTTATGTTATGTTTAAACCTTTTCATATGGGAATGCATTGGACTTAATAAGTGACGGGTGGAGCCCGCTATAGCTCCTCGATGCATCGGTAGGTCTCATGAGACAAACTAGTGTCTTGGCACAAGGCCTTGACAAAATCTTATTTGTAGTCTTGGCACGAGGCCTTGACTATGTGGTTATGATAGTCTGGCATTATGCATTCCAACATTATGAAAGTGGTTATTGATTTTTGCATGTGATTATTCGATTAGTAGAATATCCATGTGAATAATTAAATGGCATTATTTCATTTTATTTATGCCATACCATGTTGAAAGTTCATATTTGAAAGGCTTTTGTTTTAGTTATACATTGCCTTAAATGTTTATTCTTTCCGCTATATTGTTATCCTTACTGGGCATTTGAGCTCACCCCTTTTCTATGTTTTATTTTTCCCAGGATGTGAAGAAGTATGTTATGAATGACCTGCAGGGATTTTATGAGGGGATAATAGTGTGGTCTATTGAGACATTATGTTGTTGTAGTAGTTTTTCATTTTATAATGTAATGTAAAACTTATGAATATATCTGGCATTTTCCAAGGCTACTAAACCAATCGGTCTTTCGAGATTTGATCTTTCTTATGATCATGCCAATGTTATGTAATAATGCACCGACTCTGGGTAACTGGGGTCGGGGCGTTACATTCTCTCTACGGTCATGAATCTAGACAATTTTTTCTTCATAAGAGAGATTCACTTCCAACTGAACTACCTCTGGGCTCAAAACATGATATGTATCTTGCATATACTTTCTGAACATAAAATTATGAAAAACATTGTGTACCTGGGATAAACTTGGAGGTAAAGCCACTCTATACACAACTGATCCAACATTCTCCAAAATTTCATAAGGTCCAATGAACCTCAGACTCAACTTTCCCTTCTTACCAAAACACATCACACTTTTCAATGGAGAAACTTTGAGAAACACATGATCACTTACCTCAAAAGAAAGATCCTTCATCCGGTTATCAGCATAACTTTTCTATCTGCTGTGAGCTGTTCTCATGTACTTCTGAATCAACTGAACTTTCATTGCCATCTCTTCTACCAATTCGGGTCCCATAAGCTTCCTTTCACCTACTTCATCCCAAAAAGCAAGAGTTCGAAAACACTTTCCATATAATGCCTCAAATGGATCAATCTGTATACTGGAATGAAAACTGTTATTATATGAAAATTCAACCAATGAAAGATGTTAGACCCAACATCCCTGGTAATCCATCGATCAATCTTGTAAAATATCCTCCAAGGTCTGAATTGTTCGTTCTGACTGCCCATCTTATTGAGGATGAAAAGATGTACTAAAATTTAATTCAATAACCAATGACCTTTGAAGGCCATTCCAAAAGTTATAATTAAACCTGGGATCGCGACCAGATACAATAGAGAGGGGAACACCATGAAACCTAACTATATCATTAACATAAAATTGAGATAGTTGATCTTGAGACAAAGTATCTCTAGTAGGAAGGAAATGACCAGATTTAGTCAATCAGTTAACTATAACCTAGATTTCATTATTACTCGAGATGTCTTTCGTAATCTCACAAAAAAGTCCATGGATATGTTTTCAAATTTCCAATCATGCACCAGTAAAGGCTGAAGCATTCCATTCGGTAACTGTCGCTCTTCTTTAACCTGCTGACACGTCAAACACTTCACTGTAAAATCAGCAATATCTCTTTTCATTCCATCCCAAATATAATACTATCGAATATCTCTGTACATATTAGTACTACCAGTATGAACTGAAAATGGAGAACTATGAGCTTCACATAACAACCCATTATAAAACTGTGAATCACAAGGAACACATAATCTCTTTACAAATCTCAAAACAAAATCATTATGAATGTTAAATTCAGGAAAATTACACTTCTTAAACTAATCTAACTTTTTCTATAACTCACTGTCTTCTTTCTGCACTTGATTTATTTTGTCTGATAGAGATGATCTCACAGACACCTAATACAAAATAGAAGAATTTCCTATACCAAAAAAATCTATGCCAAAGTTTATCAAATCAAAAACCAAAGGATCTCATTCCAAATGTAACATGGTTAATGAAGAATTACATTTTCGACTCAAAGAATCTTCCACTTTATTTTATTTTCCTAGATAGTAATGGATAGTGAAATCGTAATCCTAGATTAATTTCATCCATCTCCTCTGTCTCATGTTCAATTATTTTTGAGTGAATATATACATTAAAAAATTTTGAAGTATAAGCGATTACCTGATCATTCTACATTAGGACACAACCAAGTCCCTTTAATGAAGCATTACTGTAGATAAAAAACTCACCATTTCTGGATGGCAGTTCCAAAACTAGCGCATTCACCAATCTCCTTTTCAATTCTTGAAAAGAATCATCACATTATTTTTTCCAAATAAACTTCAACACCTTTTCATGTTAACATAGTCATTGGACTAGATAACCGTGAAAAATTCTCAACAAACCTCCTGTAATAACCTTCCAAACCACGAAAACTATGAATCTAGGTTATATTTGTTGGTGTTTTCCATTATTCAACAACTTTTGTTTTTGTAGGATCAATATTTATGCCATTTTTTTAAATAATGTGACCAAAGAAAAAAATTTATTTAATCCAAAACTCACACTTGCTGAATTTCCCATTAAGTTTCCTTTATTTTAAGGATTGAAAGAAAACCCTTAAATGACATTCATGTTGTTCTTTACTTTTTTAATAAACCAAAATATCATCAATGAAAACAACCAACAATTTTCACCTTAGTCAACTAAGACATCACTATAATAAACTATTCAGTTCTAATTCTGACTATCGTAGGATAGTGATTCAAGAGGTCATTTCTCTCTATATTCCTTCTTAGAAAAGATGTACTGTATCTTCTAAGAAAAACCATTATCAACATAGACATATCATAAGTGAGGCAACATGGTAATCTGAAAAGGATATATGATTTCAATATTAACATAAATTACTTTATGGATATTAATTTAACAATACCCTAACTGCTAAAGTTATCTAAAACGAACTCTTATACCAAATATAAGGACTCAGCCTTAAAAATTGATTAATATTGAATTAAATGAATAATTCACATTGAGGATCTTTTCAAGTTTATAGTATTTTATAATTAAGACATAACTATTACATTTCAAAATTTTACATAGTAGATGCTTCTACACAATTTCAATTTATTTTTACAAAACATGAGCTCTTGAAACAAAGAGTCATGTCTAGTTCCATGTTTAAGATAGCACGAATTCTCCATGATAACATCCTTGACCCTATTCCACATTATGTTCTGGGAAAAACATTTCAAAAACTTTGGATGAGCATAAAAACTCAGTATGGGATATATAAAGAAGGAAAACAGTTAGTTTTTCAAAACAACAAGAAAACCATGAATACATTAACAAAAGTAATAATTTTCACCTTTATGAAGTAGTGAATACTCTTCCCTAAATAAAATATCATTGCATACCCTTTTGTAACCAAAATATTACCATAAAACCCATATAAAGAACACATAACATATAAAGGTAACATGATACATAAACATACTTAAATGGAATAACCATACGGTGGACTTCCACACATATCACTAAATGGAATAGCCATATGGCCAACTTCCATAACCAATGAATTGGAGATCATAACCTAACCACCCGTCCTGGTATTCAAGGCACCAATCATCATTTGGTTTATCACATAACCACCCGTCAAATTTTCAAGTACCAATATAAAATCATAACACATACAACAAATACAAAGGAAAGGAAACATTTCAACATTTCAATAATAATATATCAATTAAATATATTGAAATAACAAATACATTATCAAAAACATTTCAATACCAAAATACATAAAATAGTATATGGTATTTATTTTCTTTTAAAAACATTACGACTTGTTGAGTAAGCCAAAGATCAAATAATACTCACGGTGATGGAAAACGATGTTGTCACCGCTTATGTTAAAAGAAACAATAATTTTTGTCATTTAGTAAAACTCTTTGTAGAAAAATATCCCCATTGAATAGTCAAGGGTTACTATATAGCGTATAAAAGAATGTAGTGTATTAAAATAAAATATACCTCAATGAAAGGAGATTGGGACGATGTCCCTTACCTCGTGTCCGACTTGACTCAATCGTTCTTTAATCTCCTGAATAATAAACTAATGTTAGGTTCTACTTACTTAAGAACCCTTTTCAAGTTTACTATTCCTTTAATATCACTTGTTACCATGTTATAAACATTATAAAATCATTTAAGTTAATAATGTTCATTTTGTCGATATTTGGTACTTGAGTAAAAAATGAACACCTTATATTTAATAGTTTTCCATGTGGTCAAAGGTAAATTATATCCAGAATTATATTCATGATTTTCATATCATATATATCATATATATCCAGAATATACATATTTTTATTATAGTACATAACATTTAGAAGTAAGAAATGAAATGCACCGTTCATGGAGACGGTAAGCCATACGAACGCATGAACGCTACTTTCATTTATATTTCTTATTTTAATGGAATTAAAAAACAATGATACATAGGTATATTATAATTCTAGTATAATATCATATATATAATATCATTAACTCCATTTTTATACATCCCACATAAAGCATTAACAAATCACATCACTTTGAGGGGCGGTAGTCCACACTTCCTCAAATGTGATTATCGTATTTACCCACTATGGAAACCATAAATGCGTGGTATAAATTGGAAGTACAAAAGCAAAAAGAAATCATAATCATAATATATGTCATATATAAATACAGTTCCATCATAATGGCCACCATGAAAAGAGATTGGAGATATTTGAACAATCATCGTTTCGTGAGGCGTTAGTTTTCCATCCACAGAAACATTATGTTCTTCATCTATTAGATGGAGGTGTGTGTAAGTGTAGTTCGAATCCATCTCATAACAACATGCTATTATATTAAGGATATTAGTTTTGTTACAAAAGAAAGGAATAAAAAAGAGTTTAGGGGTTGGAGAAGTAAAATAAAAGAAGACAATTTTGGAGAAACCGTTACCTTTAATTTGGGTAACTCCCTTTGGTTTGAACCAAAGGACTTCTTGAAGTGCCTTCTGCCTATGTTAAAGTTTATAAGGGGATGAGAGCGATATAGAGAGATTAAATTGGCAGAGTTTGGATGAGCCAAATGGCTTGAGATGTGTGAGTAATTGGTTAGAAGTGGTCTCCTTTTATAAGAAGGAAGATTAATTTGGCAGAGGTTGGATGAGCCAAATTTCTTGAGATGTGTGAGGAATTGGTTAGAAGTGGTCTCTTTTGATATAGGGGGAGGATGGGCTCTTTAGGAAAGTGTAAAACAATTATTCCATTATATAATTATATTCAGTTTCTAATGGTCCAAAAATCATTAAAGATGAAGATAAGATGACTAATGGTCAAAATAAAATCATCCAATCATAATTGGATATGTTTTGGATAGTATTTTAATAATTATAATCTTATTTATTTAAATCATTTTTTAATGAGGTAAATACTACATCATTATTGTGTCATGAAAAATTTAATTTATTAGATGTTTAAAAATTATAAAAAAGTACCATGATGTTGGAAATCATTTTAGCTTCCCATTGAATATTTATAGTCAAAAATATGTCTTATAGAACACCATATAAAAATTTATTACTGAAAGATTTTTGTTAATGTCAATTTTTTCATTACATTAAATTAATTTATCCAAATTGTCATTATCACTCCTAAGTGGCTCAATGGGGTCCCAAAATTGACACAAAGATGCCCATGGTCATAAATGACTCAACCAAAAATACTTGGAAAAGTGTTATGGTAATTTTGAATTATTATAATATTCTTTTTATCTTGAATTACAATATTTACATTTAACCGCGGTAAATAAAAGTCAAAAGATACTATTCACGAAAACATATTTTCATCTTAATGAACCACATTTTACTTCTTGATAAAAACCATGTATGTCGGATTTTTGAAATTCAATTCACAGAAGTGGTAAAATTTCATTTAAATGAAAAGGTATGTTTTTTAACTACCAATAAGTGGTTTCATTATTCATCAAAAAATTTAGTTTTTCAAAAAAATTCCAAAAATTCAGCCTAAGCTATATTTGATATTCCTAATTCAAAACTGATGTCTATTTTTCCAAATTCAAAACTTATAAGTGGCATTAATTAATTTTAAAATTAATTCCCCTTATCAAACCAAATAGCGTGTTTTTAAGAAACAATAACAATGAAAATATTGATACTTGTATATGTCCAATATCAAAGTGAAATTAATTCCAATGACCAACTTTGGAATAAATGGTAAAAATGTATTTTAATTTCACTTTAAAATTAATTAAAAATATAATCTAACCATATAAATAAATTAGATTAAAAGGCACTTTTGAATTAAAATAAAATAATTTTCACTATTCATTAAAAAATGAACTTTATCAGAAAAATACAAAAAAATTACCCAAAGTAAAATTTGATGTCCCCATTATAAAGAGGGATTTTATTTGGTTAATTAATATGTATTAAAGTGACCAAAACTATATTTATAGAGGGTTCTCCTTTAAAAGGTGGTAAATCAACCTTTTAATGTAAATTATGCTTAAAATTAGATTCATTCACATTTTAAGCCTCTATCTTTTTTTGGATAAATGTAAATACATGTATAATAATATTGTAGTTAGTTTTGTTCATTCCCTCCAATACAATGGATATAAGTTAACTGCCATTTAAAATAATAATAATATATTATTAGTGTGTAACATAGGATTCCAATGAAACCCATTGTTGGGTATCGAGTACGCTATCAAACATAGCTACCCTTTTAAACAAAAATTAATATTTAATTAACAAATATTTATAAATATAAAAATATATTATTCTTCATTTACTAGGGATGTTACAATTTAACCCTTTTTCAGATCTAACTTCCACTTTTTAATGATTATGTTCAACATCTCATGCATGCTAGCAGTCAAACCGAAAAATAAAAAAAATTATGAAGGAAATCATATCACCCACAAAATAAATATATTTTACATGGATCACCATAAATGGAAACATCCAAAGATCATGCACCAAATGTGTGTTGGTCTGATAAAAAAACATTAATATTTAGTATCTTTTTAGATACACTATATGGATTTGGTAACTCCATTCTTGGCTCACATCATTTTAGAGATATAGGTTTTTGTCACACTTTAACTAAGGGACACTACTTCTTCATTACCTTTTTTAATTCTTTGATAAAGGAAGATATTATTTTATATACATTAGGTTATCTTTTCAATTATCATGTAATGATTTTATTAAATTCATCCTCATCTATAGATATTTTCCCTACTATATTATTATGAAATTATTTTAGCTGTCAAAAACAATTTTTATTGTAAATAAAATATTTTCTAAAATATTTCCAATGTTCATGAAACTCAACAATTTTAATTAAAACAATACAAGAAAATATTGTTTTATGTTCCTAAATAAGAACCACTCTCGAGAATGTTCTTTTGATGAAGATAAACTTTTAAAAAGTGAAGGATCATATAAATGATATATTTGTGAAACTCATTTATTCATTGAAGATACTCATAAAACTAAGTAATTCATGTAACCTTCTTTATGTAACATACAATTTATAAAATGAAGATAGTTTTTATATACAAAACTTCCACTGTATAATACGTTATCTCCCTTTTCATGGTCTCTTACTTGGGGCACTGATATTTAGAGAAAAATACTATAGTCATGGATCATTTCACATTCATGATCATGTAACTCCACCATCATAGAAATACCTTCTTTGTTTTTCACTCACACAACATAAAATAGAATAAAAATGTTGGTCGGAGTGGATACTCAAGAGGGGGGTGAATTTAGTTCCAATTAAAATTTCTATTTTAAAATCCTTTACCAAAATCCCCCAATTAAAAATACTAATTGAATTGTAGTGAATTTGAACTAAAGAAAACATTCAGTTAGGGCCTCAAGGGATTAGTTAATTCCCAGTTAATTTAATTAGAAGATCAGATTAGATTCTGAAACTTACATAATGATTTACAAATAATGCAAACACATTCTAATTCAATTATCAGAGTATCTTTGAAAAATAGTTTCAGTTTTAAAGCGCTTGGCAGCAGAATAAAAGGTTTTATATAAAAATAAATAAAGAACATCAGATATGACCAAAAGGTTCAGTCTCAAGCCAAGACATAGCCCTATCAACAATTTATATAAATTGGATCCACACCCTGGATCAGGGATCACAACAATTTACAACTATCCAGGTAAAAGACCTCTACCACAGTTCTACGTGGGAAACAAAAACAACAGCAAATATAGCTGTCCAGGTCACACATGACCTCTACCACTATCCACAGTGGGAAATATAAGATATAAACTATTTGAATGAGGATTTACATATCCTCTAGTTAAGGTTCAGGAGACAGTGTGTGTGTAAATTAAAACTGATGACACACACTGCTCGTAATGTAAATAATAAATCACTGAGGAAGATATAGAGTTTAGAATGGATCTAGTGATTGTAGTGTAGCTCTGGACTCCTTCGGATTTGATCAGAAATGGTTCTGAATCCTCTTCAAGTATTTATTTGAAAAACAGAGTGTCGTATTCTTGACATCAAGGTTCAGAGAAAGTGAAGATGTAGTCGATGAAGTTCTTCAAAGTCCTTGTGAATGTAACAAACTCTTCTTGAGCAAGCTTGAGTGTGTATGAGCTTCTATGTCTTCTTGGTTTTGCATGTATATCTATATGATCTCTTCTTGTGTATTTCACTTATATCACTTCTGTATATCCCTTGTATATTCCTTGGTCTTTCACATGTGTATATTTTCAACAACAGGGACGTCTTGTATTTATGGCACGAGCTCCGGCAAAAAAATGATTTCTTTTTGCATGTACGAGGTACAGATCCCTGACATCCAACATCATTCATTAAATAAACGACAAAGCATTAAAATATATCTGATATGACCGTTGGTTAGATTAAATAAAGATAAATAAATTATGGCAGCGTCAAATTCTTTGGAATTGTAGCTTTGGATATCGGTGGCCTTGTGTATCGGTAACCTCTTGCGTAACGGTAACCATTCTATCGATAGATTTCATGTCTGTCGGTGGACTTGATTGGTAGCGGTAGACTTAATGTACTAGTGGAATTTCGAGTAATGGAAGCCTTCATGTACCGGTAGCTTCCTTAGTGTATCGGTAGACTCTCCTCAGTAACTTGTCTGTAACGGTGACCTTCACGTATCGGTAGACTTGCATAACAGTGACTTGTCTGTATCAGTGGACTTGATGTAGCGGTGACCACTTGTCTGTTTAAGCATTTTATTGGTAGAATGGGTTAAGATAGAATATTTATTCATCCAGTAACTGAATTCTATAAAGATAATATAAATATTATAATATATGAATATGTGGATGGTGTACAACAATACTGAAATAAGTAATTAACCATTAATCAATATAGGGATTATCAAACCATAATTGACCATAATTGGGTTTATCATAATATAAGTGAACTTAATTGGGATTATCATAATATAAGTGAACATAATTGGGATTATCGAAATATGAGTTCAACTAATTCTCCCAGAGGGTTCAACAATCTCCCACTTTTCGATAATCAAAAATTATGCCAAAGTATTAAGAAAATTCAAATAGTGTCAGAGGAAAAATTTCCTAAGAAAAACTTTTAAAAAAAAGTTCACATTTTTCTCCCCCTTTCAATTGAACTCCCATTTCTCATTTGTTGCATTTTCTCCTCCTTTGTGATTAAAAAAAAGGGTAGAATCAGAGAAATGTAGAGACAAAAAGAGAACATATTGCAAGGAAACATAATCACAGTGAAGTCGAGAATGTAAAAGTAAATTTACATTAAGTCACAAAATATACAAACTGAGAAAGTCATTATTACAAAAACTTCAAGTGAATCCTATCAGAAAAATCCAGAATCACTCAATAATCCTCTTGAATAGGAGTTATTCCCTTAGGATCAGAAGAGGGTGCAAGGTCAGATTGAGTAGATGGCTTGGGAATAGCTGAAAGAACAACTGGAGGGTCATCCACTAAAACTGTACCGAATCTGAAATCTGTGCTCTTCTGTGAGATCAGAGGTGTCATGCTTTGAATAGCCTGAACTGGAGTCAACTAATGTGTACACCCAGAGGCAGAGGCATGAAGTGCAGGTGGTACAATCACAGGTCCGGCATTCACATGCAGGAATTGTAGCAACAGGTTCCTGAAATCCATAATAATACTCCCTCCTCTCTCCACTGCTAACACAAAATCATCTCGATTTTCAATGAATTTATCCATGGTAGGAGTATGCTCCCTGATCTTACAAACCTGTTCTTTGAAATCTTGAGTCACTAGAGGAAACATCAAATTATCCATCAAGAGCATGAAATGGTTGGTCATTTGAGGCTTGGTATAGACCTTCTCAAAGTAAACATCCACCTTATTTTTAAATGCCTCTTGAGAAGCAGGAGTTTCCCGTAGGTGATCATGACCAAAACTACTAACTTCCCTAGTGGTAGAAGGGATCTGAGTATCTGAGGTGCCACTAGTACTGGCCTTAGCCAACTCTTCCTGGATAACAGTTCTGATCTAGTCAAGGTTCATAGTGGAGTTGGATGAGGGAAGGGGTTTAACTGAGAAAGCTATTGTCTCCTTGAATGATTGTGTCAGATTACTAACCACCTTCTGAACAAGTTCATATTGACTGTTCAAATGTTCTTTGACTGGTTTCTTAAATTCCTCAAAAACTTACACAAACTGCTTGACTACATCATTGATATATCTGATATCAGTATTCACTTGGGTTTGAGAACTGTTCTTGGCAGTCAATGAAGCAATCGATTGTATTAGAGCCACCACAACTCCTATACAACTCTCAATTTGGGTATGGAATACTTTAACTTCATCCATCATTCCCTTCACTGGACTAGAAACAGAAAATCCCAGAGATAGCTCCAGGGATTTATCCACACTCCTCATTTCATCAACCATGATTTTCTTCAAATCGTCCACTGATTCTCTCAGTGTTTCTTTCATTTCATCCTTTAAGGACTCATGTTCCTCCTCGGTTACTAAATTTTCAGCCATAATATGTAGGATAACTGAATCCCTTTGGGGTTGGTCTTCCTCATCAGAATCTCCACAATTAAGTCCAAGTACCATATATCTTGGATCTAATGTCCAACCTTCAATTTCATACAACACAGAAACTAAACCAAGATGCTCCCCCTCACTTAGAGCATCCTCTTGAGGAGTCTCCTCTAATGGTTCTACTCAAGGTAACTCTACAGCCTCCTCTACAACATTAGTAGATTCAATAACCATTTTCTCTCATAGTTCAACAGTATGGTTAGTCCTATCCTCTTTTTAGTCATCAATGACTCTCTCAGTAATTGTAGTAGGACCCACTACTGCTTCCTGACCTGGCACTATCTGGACTGTACTATCTATCAGAGGGCTCAAAATGAGCTCTTCTTCTTCATTTTCCTCATCATTTGCTTCAGCAGAAGCCTCCTTTTCTCCATTAACAAAATTATCGGATTCAGTTTCCTCATCCTCTTCAGAGTTTTCCTTAACAACATATTGATATGATTCTTCTTCTTCTACTATGGTCTCAGTGTCATTGTCCATAAGAATAGTTTCTCTCCTAGGTAGTTCTTTTGGGGGACTAGCTACTCCATATGATATATTTTGATGCACATGACTAGGAGGTAAATATGGGTCTCCCCCTTCCCCAACTGATGTCTCTTACTCCTCAGCTTCAGCTTCATTATCACTGTAGACCGGTTCTGGTTCATCTGGTCCAAGAACAGGATCCCTCACATCCTTTGGTCTAGAAGGATGGTCCACAAGAGTGTACTTGTCATAGATTTTACCTTCATCATTAACCCATGATTTATTCCAAGGGTTCCACCTCACTTTCATATACTTACAAACTGTCCTTGTGTGGAAAAATTTATCTTTAACCACAACAGTTTCATCCTGAGGTCCAGCTACCTTCATTGCCTTCAAAAGAATAGAAATCAACTTAGAAAAGAAAAGTGCATTGGACTTAGACTTTGGTCTAGTCATATCCTCAATCTGAATCATTAGAAATCTGCACAAGTTCACCTTTACTCCATGCTTTAACAAATACAAAAAATAAATATCCTGAAATATGAGGGTAGAAAAATCTCCTCTCCTTGGACTAATCACATGATGAATGAACTTGAAAAGTTGTTTATCCTCCCCCGCCATTTCTGCAACAATGACCTTTCTAGGGGTTCCATTTCCTATCATTTCCAACAAGGCATACTCATATTTGAAAAAGTTACTAGAAGTCTGTATGGATTTTGAATAAAAGACATAATCACCACTATGAGGAACTCTAAGGTTCTCATCCCATTCAACTGATGAAAATGAAAACTTTTGACCATTCACAAAGGAAATCATCCCATTCTCTTCTTCTGATGTCTCAAAACAGACAAAATCATAGAACACTTTTACCAGTACTGGATAATACGGTCCATTATTTTTCGTGATGCACTCAAGCCATCTTTGATCTTGTAAGATCTTCAGAATCAAGGACTTTCTTTCCAACAGCCATTCGGCACATAACTCCTTTTCCACAACAATTTCTCACTTCAATAAATGCGGATTCACAGGATTCCTTCGAACAACACATCTACTACTTCCACTAGCACTAGAATTGGTTACATTCTGCATATTATCTTGCAACGCATCACTCCCTCCATCCACTAAGGGTCGCTTCACACGGGCCATTTCAGATTCTGAGGCATAGGGTTTTGTGATCTTGAGAGGTTTAGGTAGGAGGGATTCGAACATATGGGTTAACTGTGATTGATTGAATTCTAGAGTCAGGTTTAATATAATTTAGGATTCACATATAAAATATATCTCAAAAAAATATTTGGAGTCTTAGCCTTAATACGAAAATTTAAAACAGCATGAGAGATTTACCGGTGAGGTGTCCTTAAACAGTGAGGTATATCCTAACAGTGAGGTTTTACCTAACGGTGAGGTCTATCTAACGGTGAGGTCTATCATAACGGTGAAGTCTATCATTATGGTGAGGTTTTATCTAATTGTGAGGTCTATCCTAATGGAGAGGTCTATGCTAACGGTGAGGTTTTATTTAACGGTGAGTTCTATCCTAACGGTGAGGTCTATCTTAACGGTAAGGTCTATCCTAATAGTTTAAGAGTATGTTATCATTCCTAATTCGTGTCTAATGAAACATAATCATTATGAATTTAATGGCTTAATGAAAATATCATCTAATTGGAGTTCAGTGCCTATAAATTCAAGAGTTATATCAACTCTTTGATAATGATCTCTTAGAAAGTGGTGTCTAACATCAGTGTGTTTGGTTCTAGAGTGAGACACAGGGTTCTTTGAGATGTTGATCGCTCTAGTGATATCACTTTTAATTGAAACATGTTTAAAATGAAATCCATAGTCCAATAATGTGTGATTCATCCATGGAGTTTGTGCACAACAACTACCACAGCTATATACTCTGCTTCAGCAGTAGATAATGAAACTGAGTTCTATTTCTTACTACACCATGATACTAGGGACTTTCCAAGTAAATGACATGTTCCTGATGTGCTCTTTCTATCTACTTGTATCCAGAAAATTCAGCATATGAATAACTTATTAAATCAAATGATTGTCCTTTTTGTTGAAATAGTCCCAAATTAGCAGTATATTTAAGATATTTGAAAATACTTTTAACAGAAAGAAAGTGTGACTCTTTAGGGTTAGCTTGAAATCTAGCACACATACATACACTAAACATAATATCAGGTCGACTAGAAGTAAGATACAGTAAACTCCCAATCATACCTCTATAATTAGTTGGATCTACTGGTTTCTTAGTTTCATCAATATCTAATTTACAGGTTGTACTCATAGGTGTATAACTTCTCTTAGTACTATCCAAACCAAAACGTTTTAATAAATCCTTTGTATATTTTCTTTGATTTAGAATAATACCATCTTTAGTCTAAATGATTTGAAATCCAAGAAAGTACTTATTCTCTCCCATTAAGCTCATTTCAAACTCATTATGCATAACCTTTGAAAATTTAGTACATAGAGAACTTTTAAAAGATCCAAAAATAATATCATCAACATCGATTTTTACTATTAAAACATCTTTTGAAATTATTTTTATAAAAAGAGTGGGATCATAAATTCCTTTTGTAAATCCTTTTGAAATAAGAAAATTTTTATGTCTTTCATTCCAAGCTCTTGGAGCTTGTTTTAAACTATATAAAGCTTTAGAATGTTTAAAAACATGATTTTGAAAGTGAGGATTTGAGAGACCAGGTGGTTGTTCTACAAAAACATCTTCAACAATAAAACCATTTAGAAAAAACATTTTGCATCCATTTTATATAACATGAAATTAAGATGTGATACAAAGGCAAGTAATATACTAATTGCCTCTAATCTATCTATAGGTGCAAAGGTTTCCTCATAGTCAATTCCTTCTTCTTTATTGTAACCTTGTGCAACTAGTCTAGCTTTGTTTTTAATGATGTTTCTATATTCTTCAACTTTGTCTCTAAACACCCATTTTGTGCCTATGGTTAAAGTGTCTTTAGGTCATTCTACTAATTCCCAGACTTTATTTATTTCAAATTGATTTAGTTCTTCTTGCATAGCCATTACCCAAAATTCATTATTGATAGAATCATTGATATTTTTAGGTTCTAACTATGAAAGAAAAGCTTGATGTTCAACCTGATTTCTTAGAGAAGCTCTAGTCTGTGTTCCTCTATCTAAATTACCTACAACAACATCTAAGGGGTGGTTCTTTTGAATCCTAGTTGGTCTCGAAAATGTAGGGCTAGAGATATCTGGTTCGTCAATAGGATGGGAATCAACAGAAGCAGGTTCTGGAAAATTTCCAGAACTAGATGTTTTAACTACAGGTCCAATGTCTTTATCATTATGGTTCAAAATATAGATATCATCTTCATGATTTTCAAGAGAGGTCTTAGGATCATGTCGATCAGTTTCATCAAATTTTATGTGAACAGATTCCTCCACACATTTGGTTCTCTTATTTAAAACTCTATAGGCTTTACTAGAAATAGAGTAACCTTGGAAAATTCATTCATCACACTTGGATGCAAACTTTTCATGAATATCATTGGTATTAAGAATAAAGACTTTTCAACTGAAGACTCTGAAGTAGTTAACCTTAGGTTTCCTATGGTTCCACAACCCATAAGGGGTCTTCTAAAGAACATGTCTAATCAATACTCTATTGATAATATAACAAGTTGTATTGATGGCTTCAGCCCAAAAATAAATAGGCAGGTCATATTCATTAAGCATAGTTCTGGAAATTTCCGAAAGGGTTCTATTCCTCCTTTCTACTACACCATTTTTCTGAGGTGTGCTAGGGGAAAAGAAATTGTGACTATAGCCATTGTGTGAGTAGTAGGATTCAAACTCATGATTCTCAAACTCATGGCCATGATCACTTCTCAATGATTTAATCTTAAGTTTACTAAGGTTCTCTACAAACATGGAATATTTAACAAAGTAAGAACTAGCTTCACTTTTGTGAGCTATAAAATATACCTAAGTATACCTAGAATAGTCATCTACTAGAAAATAGAAATAGTTCTTCCCATTTAAACTAAAAACTCTAGAAGGTCCAAAAAAATCCATGTGATCTAACTCGAGAGGTTGAGAAGTTGACACTTCATTATTTTTTTTAAAAAAACTTTATGTTTCTTTCCCTTTTGACAGGGATTACAAACTTCATCTTCTAGGAATTCAAGTTTTGGTAGGTCTCTAACAAAGTTCTTCCTAGTAAGTTTTCTAAGTGAATGTACATTGCAGTGTCCTAATATTCTGTGCCAAATCCAAGACTCTTTATGAAATGAATTTAAACAATTAACATTTTTCATAGCTAAATAATTAAAATCAACATCATAGACATTTTTATTTCGCAAGGAAGAAAATTCTACAGAATTTTTAGAATTAAAAACATTGCAAGAATAATTTTTAAATTTAACATTAAAACCATCATCACATAACTGAGAAATACTTAGTCAATTATATTTATGTCCATAAACAAGTAGAACTTTAGAAATTAATATTGATTCAGTGTTACCAATCTAGCCTAAGCCGATGATTTTCCGTTTAGAATTATCACCAAAAGTGATAAAACCTCCATAAACTCTGACTAAGACTTTCAAGCATGAGAAGTCTCCTGACATATGCCTTGAACACCCAATGTCCAAGTACCAGGTCTTTTTATAGGAGCTCTTTAAGTAGTTTCCCTACAAAATAGATTTAGATAGAAAATCATATTGGTACCCAGATTTTCTTGGGTCAAGATAGGTTGGCCAATAGAATTTTAGGTACCCAAATTTGTCTTATGGGTCTAATAAGATTTCAGGAATCAATAGATTTAGAAAGATAAAAATTATTAGATCTGTAACTATGAATATAACTAGTTGTAGCATATGAACTTCCAGAACTATAACTATCTACATTCTGTCCAGATTTAGGAATAAATCTAGTTTTGGTAATATTTCATTGTCCAGGTTGGTATCCTATACCAGTAGTATATCTAGGTGCAATTTGCTTACATAGAATTTGATTAAGAGTATCATTTCCATTTGTGAACTTTTCAAAATCCTTCCTAAGTTGCTCATTTGACAATTTCAGTTCAGTGTTTTTTTAAGTAACTGAGCATTCTTTTCCATTTCTATGTCAAGATCAGATTTATGTTTAATAGTTAAAGCATATTGTTTCTTTAAACCTTTGTATTTGTGTTTTAGCTCATTATAGTTTTCTTCAAATATATCATAGTATTGAAACATTTAAGATTTTGACATGTTTTCAGAATCAAAATCATCTCTAGAATAATATATATTTAATGTATGAGTTTCAGATGTTACCTCAGAAGTGTTTGTCATAAAACACATGTTTGCCTTATTTCTCTTTTCAGTCTCAGAAGTTTCATATTCACTGGATCTATCCTCATAAGCACTCCACGTAGCCTTCATGGATTTCTTATACTTATTATCCTTATACTCATATTTCTTCTTGTATTTTAGCATTGGAAAATCCGCTTTTATATGTCATTTTCTTTTGCATTCATAGTAGACAACTTCATCAGATTTGTCATATTTCTTCCAGTTCTGTTTCCAGTGTCCCTTGTAGTCATACATACCTTTGTAATTTCATTTTCTGAAAAACATAATCTTCATATAAAACTTCTTAAATCTTCTGGCTATGTGAGCTATTTCTGCATCTCTGTCAGATACACTTTCACTTTCTTCACAGCTTGAGCTATCACTTACAGCTTAATGTTTCTCTTTATCCTTATTCTTTGAAGTAGATGTCTTGAAGGAAACTGACTTCCTTTTTGGTTCATCTTCTTCTTCTTTGTTTACCTTAATTTCTTCTTCATAAATCTTCAACTTACCAATATGTTCCATAATTGGAAGTTCACCAATATCAAAAGATTCTCTGATTGAAATAGAAGTGCCACTCCATCTTTTAGGTGGGAATCTCAAATTTCTCATGATATGATCCTTTTATAGAACATCATTTCCCAGTGAGATCATTGTGTTGACAATTTCGTTAAACCTAAGATACATATCAGAAATTGGTTCATTAGGCTTCATCTTAAAATAATCATATTTAATAGTAAAGGTGTTCAATCTCATTTCCTTAACGTTAGTTGTTCCTTCATGAAAAAAACATAAATTATCCCAAATTTCATGTGAAGTATTAGAAGCAGATATTCTATTAAATTCCTCATCCCCTAAAGCACAATACAGATCTTTCAAATCTTTGCAATTATTATTGTATGTTGTCTTAGTAGCTTCTTTCCAAGTTGATCTAACAGTAGTGGGAATTTTATATTCTGATTTTATGGCAGCCAAAATATCAAAACCCATGCTTTCTAAATGAATTTTCATCTTAATCTTCCACTAAGCATAGTTGTTTCAATTGAAAAATGTTGTTCTATTAGTAGCAACACCTTCCAGTTTGTTATCCACTATAACTAGGTTAAAACAAAATTTTTAAAGAGATAAAAATTTGGAAATAACAGAAAATTTAAGAACATTAAAATACTACTAAAATCACAGTTGAAAAAATAGTACTTCAGAAAATATTTTAAATACCTCAAATACCAAATGTTGGTCAGAGTGGATACTCAAGAGGGGGGTGAATTGAGTTCCAATTAAAAGTTCTGTTTTAAAATCCTTCACCAAAATCCCCCAATTTAAAATACTAATTTAATTGTGGTGAATTTGAACTAAAACAAACATTCAGTTAGGTTCTCAAGGGATTGATTAATTCCCAATTAATCTAATCAGAAGATTAGATTAGCTTTTGAAACAAACTTAATGATTTACAAATAATGCATACACTTGTTAATTCAATTATCAGAGTTACTTTGAAAAACAATTTATGTTTTAAAGAACTTGGCAGCGGAATAAAAGTTTTTAGATAAAACTAAATAAAGCATAGCAGATATGACTATGAGGTTCAGTCTCAAGCCGAGACATAGTCCACTCAAAAATTTATTTAAATTGGATCCACAACCTAGATCGGGGTTCACAACAGTTTACAACTGTCCAGGTCAAAGACGTCTACCATAGTTCTACAGGGGAATCAAAAACAACAGAAAATATAGATGTCCTAGTCACACATGACCTCTACCACTATCCATACTGGGAAATAGAATATGTAAGGAGTTTGAATGAGGATTTACAGATCCTCTAGTTATGGTTCAGAAGAAAATGTGTGTGTAAATTTAAACTGATGACACACACTACTCGTAATGTAAATAATAAATCATTGAGCAAGATATAGAGTTTAGAATGCCTCTAGTGATTGCAGTGTAGCTCTGGAATCATTCAGATTTGATCAGATATGGTTCTGAGTCCTCTTAGGGTTTTTTTCTGAAAAATAGTGTGTCGTATGATTGACATCAAGGTTCAGAGATAGTGAAGATGTAGTCGATGAAGTTCTTCAATGTCCTTGTGAATGTAACGAACTCTTCTTGAGTAAGCATGAGTGTGTATGAGCTTCTGTGTCTTCTTGGTCGTGCATGTATATCTATATGATCTCTTCTTGTGTATTTAAATTGTATTACTTTTGTATATCCCTTGTATATTCCTTGTGTCTTTCACTTATATATATTTGCAGCCACATGGACTTCTTGTATTTA
This sequence comes from Viscum album, assembly GCA_963277665.1. Classification (NCBI taxonomy): domain Eukaryota; kingdom Viridiplantae; phylum Streptophyta; class Magnoliopsida; order Santalales; family Viscaceae; genus Viscum; species Viscum album. The sequence goes on from OY728162.1 coordinate 562,415,474, forward strand.
TGGTACGAGATCCGACAAAAGAAATGATTTCTTTTTGTCGGTATGAGGTACGGTTCCCTGATATCCAACAACCTTCATTAAATAAATGACAGAGCATTAAAATATATCTGATATGACCATTTTTTAGATTAAATAAAGATAATGTAATTAAGGCAGCGTAGGATTCTCTGGAACTGTATCTTTGGATATCAGTAGCCTTGTGTATCGGTAACCTCTTGTGTAACAGAAACCTTTCAATAGGAAGACTTCATGTCTGTAGGTGGACTTGATCGGTAGTGGTAGACTTAATGTACCAGTGACCTTTCATGTAACGGTAGCCTTCATGTACCGGTAGCTTCCTTATTGTATCGGTAGACTCCCCCCGGTAACTTGTCTTTAACGGTGACCTTCACGTATCGGTAGACTTGTATAACGGTGACTTGTCTGTATCAGTGGACTTGATGTATCAGGGACCACTTGTCTGTTTAAGCATTATATTGGCAGAATGGGTTATGTTAGAATATATATTCATCCTGTAACCGAATTCTCTAAAGATAATATAAATATTATAATATATGAATATGTGCATGGTGTACATAAATACTGAAATAAGTAATTAACCATTCATCAATATAGGGATTGTCAAACCATAATTGATCATAATTGGGATTATAATAATATAAGTGAACATAATTTGGATTATCATAATATAAGTGAACAGAAATGGGATTATCAAAATATGAGTTCAACTAATTCTCCCAGAGGGTTCAACAAAAATCACATTGGTGTGGATCGTTACTTCATTAGCATATACTAATTCAGAAAACTATATTCTTTTTCAACCTTGATCTTCCAAAAAACATATGAATTACCTAAATTTATTCTACCTATCCTTAAAAAATATACTACATGAAATATCATTCATTCAACTCTAATTTTTTTGAGTCTTTATAAATTTCATGAAAACTTATGAAATTCAATATCACTATCATTGGTACTCATGAAACTATTCTTTCATGCTACTCTACACTAGAGTAAGAATCCATACATAGCCAAATTGTTTCTGAAAGTTACCATTTTCTTATGTAAAGGTTATTTCTTTATACCCAAATACAATAAAATAATTTTCCAATCCTCCAATTTCTATAGAACATATCCTATATACTTCATGTACCTTGAAAATTTGATAATATAAGAATTCTTCTTCTTAAGAGATATAATAAGAATATCCAAATCCATTTTTTCATATCTTCTATTATTATCATCTGAGCTACTAAGAATTCAGCTTCTTGTTCTTCTAATGAATTTTATATTCTTCTAAGAACATACAAGATAATTTATATAGATTATTCATTAACATCTTCAAGTACATCACCTATTCATGTAAATTCTAAATTATAGAAAACAATTAAGTATTTTTTAGAACTCTTCCAGATTTTGTTTAGAAATATGAATTTATAAATACGTTTCTTCTGAATTTCCACTAGAATACCATTCTTATTCTCAATGCCTTATTCAATACTTATATCAAGGAAACGGTTCTCCCCCTTAATAATTCATTAAATTTCAAATAATAAAATGTTTTCTTTTCATTTTCCTAGAATATCTTCATGTTCAATCCATCTTCTTCACCAAATATTATCGATAAGTCTAACATAAAAACAATGAGTTGAAATAGGATCATGATTAGATTACATTGATTCATTATTACACAATATAGAGAAATGAATTGAATTTCTAGAGACACTTGGTTAAACATAGATACACTTCTAGATACTGAAATATATTCATGGACTTGTTTACTCTAGGATATGATCAGTCAAAAATTTGAAATCTCATTGGAAATGGAGAAATCTCATACTATGAGTTCTCGAGTAATGGGAGAATGGGGATGAAAATTACTATGATCATCACATCCACCGATAATGACAATGATACAAATTATTGATGATGTATATGTATGTTAACTATCTGGTACTAAAGGTTATAGAATGTGCTTTAGATACCCACGCACCACTATAGAAGAACTAGCACACATATGTTTTTATAGAACCTCTCTAAGAGAATGAGAATCTCCCTTGGTGGGTTCCTCCTAATTGGATGGAATAAAGGATTTAGATACCCAAAATCCAGCATCATATTTTTTATTGCTATAGTATCATCCTCACTATCTGTTATAGTACAATTAGATATGGAATATTTCACCACTTCCGTGATTGTTTCCTCATTAGTCTGTTGAATATGGAATCTTAGTGAGGAAACCCTTAGATATAATGTTTGTGGTGTATTGTAGGATGGTTTGAGGAATCTACCATCATCAACCCCGATGTTTTCAATATCCATATTTATAAAAGAAATATTGTTCATAACATTCATTAGTGGATCAATTTATCCATGTTAGGGAAAAATTGGAAATTATAACTTATTACTATACAATACATATCTATTGTCTCTAAGATATACAAAAGAGAATCTGGCAGCAATTTTTTTAAATATATATTCAATCGTGGTTGTATATTTAAAAATAGAAACTATACCTATTCGGGAATAAAAATCCACCATGGGGTCACAAAACTAAATTATCCCATTTAGTGATTGTATTAGATCCATCCACTTCTCCATTGGTAGGGATATCTAGAGTGGGAGCTATTGATGCTCTTTCAACCATAGGTGCCACTGTTTCTATAGTAAATGCTGGTTTTTCATCTTATTTTACCCTCAATATCTTCTAAAATTACCATAAAAGGAGACCTATTAGAGAAGATATAATCTGATTAGGAAAACATGATTTTATTACTAATATATATATATATATCTGTGTGTGTGTGTGTGATTGTGTAGACAATGTTAATGTAGAGGATGAATTCAAATACTAACTTCTCTTGCTAGATTAAATATGTTTTCCCCAAATGAAAATTCTCTAGCGATTGCTAATTATATGAGGAGGGGTATTTGATTACACTCTTAATAGAGATGTACCCAAATGAGGGACTGATAAAAATGGAAATAATCCCTCGATTTCTCAAATCTCCATTTCTTTGAAATCCATATCATCTTCCCCTGGGGTGTTCGATCCTAAAAACCCTATTATGGTGCAACCTACTATATATTATCGTGGTTCCAAAGAAATATTTTCTATTCTTATTCTCTTAATGTGGGAAAATTGATATTTTTAAGATATGTTTGATAGTTAAAGGTTATATTTTAAAATAGGGTTTGTTGAAATACATCATTGATATCTTTGAATTCATCTCCTTACTCTTTAGATAATATTTCGATGATCAAATTTTTTTCTTCTAATTTCTTATATATTTCACTTTATTATTGATGGGTACCCATTCATATATAGAAAATATTAGTATCTATATCTCCTCAATTCAGTATTTAACCTAAAAAGGGATAGGCTTAAGGATGGAGTCTATAGGTGCCTTTATATTTCCTAGTTGAGGGAGATTTAAACCACCAAAAAGGATAGTTGATATGTTTATGAGGTGTATGACAAGGTACCATTTTTCTTATAAGTGATCCTCTCCAGAAGATGATATTTTTGGGGGGTTTCATCCAATACCCCTTCAGGTATCTTTGTTTAATTATATTCATTTTATTTATGCTACTACCGAATCCACTTATTCATAACCAAGGCCTATCATATTCATTCCTAGATAAGAAATCTTCTCCTAGCATCATATCTTTCTCCTCAATTTTTATTTTTCAAAAACATATGTGGTTGGGAATGATCCAATGATTTGGTCACCTCATTTTTTGTATGTATATTATAGGTATTTCTAGTAGAATTCCACCCTTTATTTGGTGATAATCTAGAAATAACCCTAAAAATAATTCTTATTATCATTACCCAAGGGTATAAAGATAAAAAAGAGAGGGAATAAACAACAGTTAGCATAAAAAATGAACTTGGTGTTGGTGGTTTGACTATCAATATAGTGGTTTCTTCAGTCAATGTGACCATAATCTATCACACTGATGAAGGTTTCTCATACTTCTAGACATCCATTATTAGTTCCACTGTTAGTTGTTGTAAGAACCAAAATTATCATAAAAGTGCTTAGAAACAATGGTTCACCTATGTGTTCCAATGAACCTTGGACTCTATGGTAACATTTGGAATATAAATCATGTTTTACCATGTTACATACTCACCATAACCATCATAGAATATCATCATCACAACAGGATTATCATAGGAGAATAAGATGAATTATGGATACTCGATCAACAACATTTAGGACAAATTATTATTTTGGGATAAGGGTTTTACGTTAGACATGTCCTAACAAAAATGGTGGAAAACTGCACTTATTGGTATAAATCATTCTAAAGTGATTGTATGCATTGGAGTCTATCACCATCCACACCCACACCACATATAAAGGACACAAAATAAAAATTTGGCACCTCAAATTATATACGTAAAAAATAATAGATGTATCCTCACCATCAAGGAATATGTAATCCAATATAATCTATATCCACTAGTTTTTACACTATTACAAATCAAATCATCCTAAAATCATTACGGGAGTTGTATATTGAAAGTAGGTTGCCTCTCAGCAACATCACTAGGAATCAAACTATCCATTTTAGTGGAGAGATGTTGGGATTGAAATCATAAAACCCTTTTTTTATATTGACCATTCTATAAATCTAGCTAATACATTTCAGGGATCCTAGTATCTTTAGTAATGGTCACACAATCATGCATTTATAGGCTGGCCCATTTCCAAGTGCCACCTAGAATATTTTTATCCATATTTCAAAAATCATATCAGTCATTGGGTTGGGTTCCTTCCCAATGTCATTCATGAAATCCATTAGTATTGGTTTAGCCAAAGTTGTTTTTCATTGAATATATACCTATATATCCTTAAATGGGATAAATTATTCATACATGGATATGAGGATTAGTGCGTTGAAATATTCACAGACATCTGATGACCATATGCCATCTTTCCAATACATAAGATGAAATGTTTTAGTACAATAACAATAGTGGATCAGCACCACATGAATCAAATTAGATTTCATATATAATTACATCTTTAATATCATTTTAATTTCATATATTGTGACCAAATTCAATTCGTCGTTGAATTCAACACATGTTTATTGATATTCCTATTTCAATGCATAATAAATAATGTTTTATTCGATAAATGTCATTTATTTATAAGTATTCCATATATTAATTTTTTTACCCATTTTTAGGTATTTTTTATTATGGATTCAATTATATAAAATAATTAAATAAATAAAATTACATATTTATTTTACTAATTTTGGATATTCAGTAAGTGTTTTAGTGGTTTAAGCAATAAAAAATGGGTTTATATGGTTTATCCCTAATCTGAGTGAATGAGATTCATTACGACCCCATGATGGGAAGTCGACTAAGAAGCCCACAGGAAGGGTCTCCCACATGTGGTAAGTGTATAATAGGTCATGCATAGCATATTAGAGAGTAGAGATATACCATCACAAAAGGGTCAGGTCTATATGCCAACTGGAAGAATTCTTCATCTACATGAGGCAACATATGATGGATGTAATGGCCATCCAACCCTTGTTCGACATCAACTCCTAGTTTTAAACTAATATCACTTATTAAGAGGTGCTAAGATACCTTAATGTTCATTGTGAGACAAATGTACCATGGGTATAGTTACCACTAATGAAAATAGTGATTTACTATTTTAACTCGCATGGAATCATCCTCGCACATACGTTACATTATAGAATGAACTACTACACCTTAATAGCACTATATCCATCTATGTTGAGCATGGGAAACACTGTAATATTTTTCAGATCTATGTGGAAGGTCTAACATTTTACCTTAGATAACATTGGAGCTTGAAATGATGATGGAAGGATTCACCATGATTTGTAAATTACATTGTGGGCACCTGTATTGTGATGTATAATGTAAAGAATACTACAATTTCCTTCTCATAAATACACTGGGAAGAAGGTGGTTTCATGAAGGATCATGTGTGGTAGAAATAAGTTTCACTATAAGGAAAATATTGGAGATAATATCATGATAAATGATGAAATATAATGTTTAATCTATGTTATGGGATATCCAAATGTGAGTTGGGGGAAGAATGAGTAGAGAATGGAGACTATGTCATGGATAATATTTTCCAACATATCCATGCATTCAATCATAAAGGAGCACTGATGGATGATTTATTGTTCCTTAGGGTCTCTATCTACACTGTAATTTGTATGCCAGAAATATATTTTTTAAATAATGAATTTTTATCTTTGACACATACTAAATTCTAGTGTTGGGGGACTCTAAATATTAGACATGTGAATGAGATAGATAATATCATTAGGGACACTGAAAGACAACATGACAAGAAGGATATTATGGCAATAGTGCTAATAAAATTCAAAATGTAAATGAGGTAATTGTAGATAAATAAATATAGTTTGATGAAGTCTCTCTATTTTATAATAATGGATATTACTTTTAGGTGATAAATAGAGGACTACACATGGTCTTAATAGTTGTATCAATATATAAGATAAATGATAAGAGAATTAAATTTCAGAAGATAAATTAGGAGATAATATAAATAAAAAGTTTAATCCCCAGGGAATCCTATATTTATATAGACAATGTTTTTTAAAAGGGATAATTTTTCTCATCTATACGGGATGGTCTGGATACTTGTCCAAGATACTGACATAAGAGGAAATACTGAATATCTATATCTAACATCTGATACAAGACTGCATGTAGAGGGTCATCTTCAACAACGATGAAGTGAAATTAGTATTCCTTTTCCATTTTGTTTTTAGTTATATAATTATGTACTTATTTAATAGTAAAAATAAAAAAAAATTATGTTTTCTAATTTCTCTTGACACATTTATTTTAGATATATATTATAAACTCCCCCATGCTGAGTTTATAACTATTTCATGATCATGAGAGTGTGTATGAGTGATAAGAGTTATGGTTTGGGTGAGTTTGATAAAGGGGATGTGTACCTAATTATTGATTTTTTTTATTTTGAGGTTTCATGTTTAATTTTTTATTAATTTGGGATTAAATTCTTATCTCATTATCTATGAGTCTAGTGAGATTGAATCTTCTTAATGAGGATTCCCATTGTCATTAGAGGGAGTGGCGTAGTGAGAGATGACCATTACATTTTCTTTTACTTTATAAATTGACTTTAATCCACCTATGGTGTTATAAAAAAACCTTAAGGGAGTGTTTGATCATCCTAGGAATATCTAGTTAATGTATAGAGTCAATGTGATATAGTAAAAGAGATCTTATTTCATGTTAATATTATTATTATCATTAGTAAAGTTGAGTTTCCTTTTATGAATTAGAATTTTTTGATATCAACTTTTCTCTCTTAATCCATGTTATTTAGTGACTCCACTAAAATAATATGTAGTAGTTTAGTTAATTTTATTTTTAAAATATTTTGACAACATAAACACTATTGAGACATGTATTAAATTTTCTTGTGGGATTTACCCCGCACATACATTTATTTGATACTTTTTTAGTTAGTGTAGTTTGGGAAAAATGATTTCTACACATTGATAGTTCATCATATTAAAGACATAATCGAATACAATCATATTACAAGAACAGTTTTTTGGGAATAAGGTTCTTATTAATTCAACGGTTAATGGAATATTTCACTCTCCCACTTTTATATATTATGATTTTATTTTAGTTTATTTTAAATTTTTATTCTATTTTATGACTTAATTGTTTTAGTGTAAGAAAGATGAAGTCACACTATAATTTGGAAGTTTAACATTGAAATTTGTCTCAAATAATGAGGTACTTAATAGGAAAACCCATTTTTCAGAATAAGATAGTCAAATCCATCCACGGGTACATCAACAACCACCAATTATATTGGAGTTTCTCCAAGGAACAAAATATAAGTTCAAGAAACAAATGATACTCCTAAAGAACATGAAAAATATAGATAAATAATTGAAACAAGGAACCAATGATGATTAGAAAATTAAATAATGAATTAATTATATATTTGGATGGATAGATGAACCTGATTCTAGGTCATAGGTAAGTATATTTTCTGATGCATATTTTTAACTTCCAATGAATTACACCTATAGAAGTACTGAGGAAAAATAAGAGGAAGAGGAGGAGAAACCCTACAGTACTAAACAACAAAAAAATGATAAATTCATTCTAGTTCTTTATATTTGTAATGAGATGATGATTCTTTATGAATTTATGTTCAACACTGATTTTGGTATGAGCAATAAAAATGTTTCCATATCACACATTAAATACTCTGAAATAGATTGGCTCAAATAAGAAGATGATAATGATGAAGAATAAGAAAAAGATGGATTCCAAAATTTGATAAACCAAGTGTTTTACTTATATAATTTTTAATATTTTGATTTTTTCTTCCACCAAATTTATTCAAATAGTAATAAGAAATTTTGGTTGTTAAACTGGAAGATTTGATTACATAATTTGAAGTAGAACATCCATCGTGAGGAAAAAAAGAATGGTATTAGGTATAGATATATTATGAAAATATACTCCAAAACATAACACCCATAGATTATAGAATATATAAATTTAATTTCATTTATAGATTATGGTTCTCACAACCTTGAGTTCATAAAATAATACTTTGTTCGATAACATATAAAACACACAACACTGAGGTTAAACAAACCATTAAATATTATTTTTTTTAAAATGAATTTGATAAACTAGACAATAAATATATCTGTATTAATAGAGTTTACTACATTATTAGATATATATAAAGTTATTACTCAATGAAAATTAATTGATTAATGATTCAAAAATAAGCACCCAACTTTAAGTAATAGAAATTTATTATTAAAACATATTTTTTCATAAATTTTTTTATTTTTTAGGTGAAAATATTATAATCATATTATATAACATTCATGAAATTTATTTCATAAAATAAATTTCATTTTTTAAATAATCCTATTTGAATTATCTTAGGTTTAATTTTTCTGTTCTTTATAAAAATATTAATTTTCTACTAATTAATGAAAAATATTACATTTTATTAAAAATTGTATTTTTTCATGAATCGTCATAGTAAAATATAGTTTTAAAATGTTTTAAAATTAAAATTAGTTCACTTTTATTATGAATAATCCAATTCATTTGATTATAACTATTTTATTATTTAATTTTGTATGAAACATTTTATACATAAAAGACATTTTTTTAGAAAACTATTTTTCATTGTATTTTTTATTATAATCATAAATTAATTTCTTCCACTTATTGAAATTGAATCTTAAAAAATGGAATCAATATATATAATAATGATTTTAAAATTTACAAAATTGGTAACTTTTTATTTTTGGTCAATTTTAATTGTATCTTTGGTAAAATTCATCACCTTTAGAAAGGATAAATCATGTTAATTTATTTTTATACAAAGTTATAAGGTCGAAATATTTCATTTTTAATTATTATTGGATAAAATTGATTCTAAATATATAAATTTAGGTTATAAATTAATTTTTTAATTGGAAATTTTCCTCGAAAATGACCAAATAATATTTATATAAAAGAAATATACAAAATCCACTCTCTTAGTTTTAACTAACTCTTATGTGACCACATAAGGGCATAATTAAGATATGAATGAATACAAATGTAAAATTTTTTAATAATTAATTAATATTAATGATTAAAATTTAATTTTAATTTTAATTCATTATATAATCAATTTAAATTCTTATGAAACACTAATACAATATTTATTAAATTATTAGAAAAATAAAATAAATTATATTAAATTTTAAAAAAATATATATATATATATATATAATGAGTGATTTATACAGATACATGATTTTTTTGGGTAAATATAACATATTTTTGTTTTTTAAAATAATTATATTTGAAATAAAACATTTCTGTGATGAATTTTAAGTAAAATTAAGTAAATAGTGTCAAAATTGACAATAATAATAATTTATCCAATCAATATTTTATTAGATTAATTAAAAATAATATAAATATTGAAACAAATAAATGGGGATAAAATATGTTTGAAAATTTCATTCCTTGTTCCATTATTATTGAATAGTTAACTTATCTGTAAAATTATAACCTTTAAAAAGGAAAAAATATGTTTTCATGGTCAATGTTAAAATAGTTTAATTATGGTGTTAAACCAAAGGACATGGTGTTAAAACCATAAAACCTATAAATATTACATTTTTGATTATATATCAACCATATCCTACCCTTGGATTGAATACATAGAAATATTTATGCATTTTTCATAATAATTACTATTATAAAATTATATTATAATAAATTCTGAATGTTCCCCTCTCCTTAATTATAAATGGGAACCTCCTACCTCACATCCCTCCCCCGCATTTATCATTCTATATCAACAAAACCTGAAAAAAGTCTCTTCAAAAAATTCCTTAAGGTATATTGTGGAGGTTATTTTCATCACAAAGTACAATCCCTAGTGCCCCTAAGATGGGATCCAAAGGAGGATTCTTTTAGAGAAGATTATCATTTTTACTGACCATTAAATTTTATTTCTTGTTATACATACACTGAATGTTTTTTTAAACATTATAAAAAAATTACTCTAGTATCATAAATAAACTGATGCTTTATTATCATTATGATACAACCATTATACATCTCTTATCCATTATATGAAATTCAAAAACATCACCCGTGCATACAAACAACATACCACCTCCACATAGCAATGTAATTAACTTTTCAACAACACTTTACTTGGATGGTCATAAGGATTAAACTAATAAGTATATATTATTAATAGGATAAAATAATAATTATTTTTTAAGGTTAATTAATTTTTTACATTTCTTGTGTTTTATCCATTGAATAATTTGAAATTACTTTCATGCATACGTATGACCTACCATCTATTTGAATGGGGTAATTTTTTTTCAATATCTATATTTATGGATGACTATTAATATTTATTTGATGAATATTTATAATATTATAATAATTATTAAAATTTTATATGTTATTTAAGGATGATCAATGTTTAAGGACGACAACTACCAAATAAAAACATACATGAAAATCAAGCAGTTACCACTTGGAAAAGTGATTTTTACGTGGAACTATTTACAAAAAATGAAAAATTTTATAAGTAAGACATGTGTGGTACAATTTATGTGAGTATAGTTATGTAATAAATATATAAATTTTCAATATTTATTATATATTATGTTCAAACATGTAAAATGTATGGAAAACCTAAGGTAGGGGTTTAATTCACAATCTCATCATAATTCGAGGTTGTCTATGAGAAAAACTATGATGGGGATATATTTTTATCCATATCTATTTTTCACTCACACATTGTCAAGAAATATTTTTAATATCCTCAAATTATTTATTAATGGAATTTGAATCCTTGTTTTAACTTTTATAAAATTGTTTTTAAGGAATCATCTTATCATCTTTTGAATGAGTTTTTTTTTTACTTTTACTAAAAACGAATGTTTCTAACCTATACAACATGAATAAAATTTACTACATTCAAGAATAAAATATTATTTTAATATTATTTTATATTATACAACATTCATTATATATAAAATATTTTATTTAATATAGTAGAAGTTTTTATATTTTAAAAAGTGATTTTCTAGGTGAAAATTTTACTTTTCCTATGAAATTTGTCCTTTAAAATTTTAATTTTCATTATCTATGTCAACATAATTTTGAAAATATTATGTTGAGGATATAATTTAATAATACTATAAAACATATTTCAATGGATTTTTTATGATTACTATTACTAGGGATTTATTATATTGATACAATTCTCCAAATTACTTTGGATAGTTTATGTTTATATTTATTGAATGGGGAGAGTTTTACAATTTCATATGTTAGTTTTCAAAATGAATGTTTTTGTTGTTTCTATTTCACCACATTCATTTGAGGAACTCAATGGAAAAAGTAATTCATGGAAGGGGTCCTCTATAGACCCTTGATACTTCAATAGGTCTCTTGAGACAAACTAACATTGCTATTTGACTGAGGTCTTAACCGTTTATGTATGATGTATTGGAACACTGCTTAAAAGGAATATTTATAACATTCTAAATTATGTATTCCCTCATTATGTGATTATTTGTTGATTTAAATGTGATTATTATATTAGATTGAAAATATATGGTTATGTTTCTTGATAATTTGATTATTTATTTATCATAATTTGATTATATCTTATTCCTACCATATTATTACACATGTTCAAATAGTATATTAAATGAAATTTGTTTGAATTATTTTCCATGAGATATTGATTATGCCTTATTTATTTTAAATATATTACCATATTAGAATACCCTTACTGAGCATCTCATCTCATACCCTTCTTAGGTTTCTTTGTCTCCAAGATACCAAAAATTATATTATGATAAATATGAAGGAAAATTAAAAATTGATTAACAGTGCCCTAAATGAATCTTCTATGTTGTATTTTATGTTTTAAACTATAATATGAAATTCATTTATGCATCTAGTTTTCTAATACTACTAAACTATTATTCACTTCATGACATGATTCCTTGTATATTGTTCCAATGTAATAAATTCACCACTGATTCTGGATTTATGGGTCTGGGGTCATTATAGTTGGTATTAGTGTATGATTAGTAGAAACCTCATGAGCTAGATTTAGGATATCATAAGATAGATAAAATAACTTTATGATATAATTTTAGGATAAGTCTACATAGGATATAACATCCTAATTTTTTATTAAAGTGGATATTATGTCGATTTCCTAGGCTTAAATCTCTATCTGGATACTACATGTGGATGTGGCTCTGTGATAATTTTACCTAGGGGTAATAAAACTGAAAATATTGCATTGGGAATTGACTTGATCATCAAATTTTGTAATAAAATGATCCTTTTTACACACCTAGTTTGACATTATTTAGGGATATTCTTGGTTGAATCTATATTTTAATTACCATCCATTTTAAAGGGTTTGAATATATTTGTTTGTATATAAAAATTTCCCATAGAAACTGTGTTTATGATCCAAATATTTTATATGCATAAATGCTTCAATTTATGTGATGTGTTTTAAAAATATATATTATGGTTCATAAATTAAGGACATAAATATATGAAATTACATTCTTTATAAATGGATCACAGAGGATATAATATAAAATATATCAATACACATAATTCATGTAGGGATTTCTCACATGGGAAAGATAATGAGGCTAGAGCTAGAGCTGCATGTGGAGATGAATAAATGATTTTGATATTGAGGTAGCTAACTCAGGTTATAACCATTAAACTTACCTGCATGGAACAATATTATGGTCCACAATGTAGTGTAACAATGCTTGATTACCTAATATATCAACAAACTCCACCATTCAATGGGAATAAAAATATATTTGTATCTGAGTAGTGGATATATTCCTTAGATCAGATATTTCTCTCATTGGGATATATTTAAAGGGATAAGGTTTTCATGGTAGTTTATCATCTCTCAGGGGATGAGGATTGATGGTGGTCATTGATTCAAAAAAATAAGGATGAGGAGAAATTAAAGAGCATATAATAGATGGTTTTTAAGGAAAGTTTCTAATAAACAATTAGATTGCAAAAAATGATTGGATATGAAGAGAAAATTATTTAGTCATAGACAAAATGAAGATGACAATTATTAAATCTATAAATCCAACTTTAAAAGGATGGAAAGGCATGATGTAGAATACATTTGTAACCCAATGAGTAAGATTTACAATTTCATTTATGGTATTAAGCCAATCCTTAAAAGAGAACTAATCTACTAAACATTATCATTGTATGATGATATAATATCATGTGATACAAATACAGATAAAGAAATTTCCAAGACTTATATATTTTATGAAAATAAATATAAAAATAATAAATAAGACAAAAAAATATACTGGGATAAAGGAAAAGAAGGATTTTCCCACATGTTAAAATTGTGGAAAGAAACACCCAGGTTCATGATTGAAGGGAATGAGTGTTTTCTCCAAATATTGTAATAAATTCCACAAAGTGCATAAATGCAAGGATAATAAAGAAAATTCTAATGTATAGTGTTTAAAATGTAAGGAGATATGGAACTACACAAACAAATTCCCCAAATATCAATTGAATATACCACTGAATAAGTTAAGGGATCGGGGTCAATATTATTATATTATCATAGCTGAAGAATAATGTTTAACGTAATTGTGTATTTGGATTGAATAATTATGCTTTCAATGTATTTTATAAAATGTATTATATATATAAGAACCATGAAATTTATAAGTATTATACTATAGTAGTTTCATTGAAGGATTTGAAAGCATATGTTGAATGGTACTGAAAACTATGAAAAGTGATTTATAATAACAAAAATGGATAGATAACCAATAAGGTGTTACTGATATTTTGTTAATAATGTTCAGTTGGGATAAAGAAAATATTGACGTTGAAGTTTTTAATGAGATTACACTAATCACCTTAGAAATAATATATGATTTGATGAAAATGTGTGTTATGTTATTATTGAATAACTTTAATTTATTTTGAATTTTATTTATGAAATAGAGAGATACAGAGATAGAGAGTTATTTTTTGGAAACATGCATGTTTTCATTATTATTTTATAGTGATCACCGTGTTTTAAGAGAATATATGCTGGATGGATTTAAATATTTGTTATATTATAGTAAGTGGTATATTATGCTACTTGATTATCTAATTTGATGTTTATTTCATAAATATAGTGAACTTTTTATTAAAATTTTAATTCTTGTAGACATAATTTAGAGGGTCTTTAAGGTTAACTATTTGTGGAATTGATTAAGTTGATCTTTGGGAGTTATTGGATAACTTTTTTAACCATGTTGGTTTTGGTAAATATTTTTAAGAATAAGTAATGAATTATGGAACATATGATTTATTACAAAGTAATTTAGGAATTGTAAAAAAAATTCTTGGAGTAGGAGATGAAGTATAAATTTATCGAATTACAACCCAAGGGTAAGATTGTACTTATGAAATGGAATGAAATCATGTAATTATATTTTCTCACGTACGTATCTGGATAAAAAAATTCATCATCTTTAGGAAAAGGAATAGAAAATAAAAAAATTATGCAATTACTTTTGAATATGTTGTATTTATGTTTTTCACCCAACACATATTTAAGATTTATTAGGGTTCACCATTTTTCACTTAGATATCCATCACTCTTTACTAGTCCTTGGGTTTTAGTATTTTATTCCATATACATATTGTGAATTCTACCTAATTTTATCCTATTTAGAAACCTAGTTTTGTTTTATTTAATATTATCTTCTTATTTCACATTTCTTCTGTTTAAGAGGATGTTATATTTGCCCTTTTTATGATGTAGGTTTAGAAAAAAAGTTGAACCATTGATGACTAAGATAAATTGTGAAGGAATAATTTATTTAAGGGTGTATAATGTAATACCCTAAGAAATTATAATATATAAATTTAGTTTCTAACTAATGAAATTTTATTGATTAATTATTCAGAAATAATCACTCAGTTTTTAGTAAAATCAATTTACTCTTTAGAAAAACATATTTTGGTGAATTTATTTTTATTTTTCAAAATAATTTTCTTTTCCAGTAAATAGAAAAAGATAATTTTTCTATTTAAAAGTATATTTGTATTTCAATAATTTTGAATTTTACATTATTTTTAAAATTAATTAAAGGTAAAATTATTTTCTTTATATTATTAATAATCCAATTAAATTCATTGGATTAATTTTATGATTTAATTTTGTATAAATCATTTTTATACATATAAATGCATTTTTATGAAAAACTGTTTTTGATGTGTTTTATGTTTTGATATTATATTAATTGAACACACTTTATGAAAGTTAATTTTAAAAAATTTATTCCATATTTTTAATCATGAGTTTCAAATTAATTAAATATTTTATATTTATTTTTTGTTAATAGGAATAGTAATTATGTAAAAATATATCACCTCATTAAAAGTTAAATTAGGTAAATTTAGGATAAACTAAGTGATATAGTCAAATTATTTCTTATGAATTATTATTAGATAATGTTAATTCAACCCTTATTACTTTAAGTTCTAAATATTTATTTTAAATGGATATTTTTCTATTATAATTTACAAATAATATTAAAATTAGAGATTGTTTCAAAAAATGACAATCTTGGTTTTAAATATTTATTACATGCCCACATTGTAAAAAAGGTTTGTTATAAGTGAATATAAATTTAATTTCTTTGTATAATGGAAATATATTGATTATGATAATTTATTTCTATTTTTTATTCATATTAATCACCTTAAATTATTGTGCATCACTAATAGAATATTTATTTAGTTATTAAAAAATCATGTAAATGATTTTAAAAAATATTTAATGTAATATTAAATAAGTGAATTATATATTTATATGATTTTTAGACAAATATATCATATTATTGTTGATTAAATCATTATACTATATATAAAACTTCTAATTGATGTATATTTAGTCAAATTAAGTGAGTTGTGTTAAAATTGGCATTAATAATAATTTATTCAGATAATAAATGATCTAAAATTGCAACCCTTTTCTATTTATGAGTCAATATTTATCTTATTTGTTAAATTTTAACCCTTTAAGAGTAAAACATATGTTACTCTGGTTTAGGTTAAAATAGCTTAATTAAGGCGTTAACCCAAAAGATAAGGTCTTAACCAACACTAAAACCTATCCAGATTATATATTTTTTGATGATATTTAAAAGATAACATTTCCTAGTTTTTAATACCAAGACATTTAGATACATTTTTCTTAATGATACCTTTATTATAATTTAATCCTATAATAAATTCAAAAAGTGCATCTCTCCTCTTAAAAGGCAACCTCCTCTATCACTTTCATACTTCAGATTGAACCTTTTATCTCATAAAACCCTACCATATTATATTATAAAATTCCTTATGAAAATTATAGTGGTCTAGGTCTTTACAAAATACCAAACCTAGTGTCCTTAAGACGATATCCAAAGGTTATTTTTAAACAGAAGGTAATCATCTTTATGGACTTGTTCAATTTTATTTCTTCTTGTAACTATTATTAATGTGTTTTAACCACTATAAAATAATAAATATAGTATGATAAATATATTTATATGTTATTATGATAATGGGATAAAAATTTTCTATCTCTTCTCTATCATATGAAAATGTAAAGCATCACTCTTACGTATGTATGACTTATCGTCTCCATATAGAGATGTAATTCATTTTTCAAAACCAATTTACGTGGATTGTTATAAGTATTTAAATGTGGAATATATATTAATTATATGATATAATAATAATTCTTTAAAAGTTAATTTTTATTTATAATTCTTTCATCCTTGCCAAAGAAAAATGAGCACAACATTCATGGATACGTACAACATACCGTCTCTATGGATGGTGCAATTTGTATTTCAATATATATATATTTACTGAGGAATATAAATATTTATATGCCGAATATATATAAAATTTAAATCCTTATTAAAATTATTCATATTATATAACAATGGTAAAAGTTCAATTTGTACAACTTCCTAACAGAAACATTCTTGAAAAACAAAAGTAGTTACCACTCAGAACAGTGATTTTAATGAAGAATTATTAATTATTGAGTTGGAAAATACCGTATGTACATTATATATTGTATGATATATAAGATCATGATTCTTTAATAAAATTATTATAAATATATATTTACTATACATTATTTTATAACACATAAAATGGGAGATGAACCTAAGGTTGGGGTTTAATTCACAATATTTTCATTATTCGAGGTTGTTTATATTCAAATATCTGCTGGGGAAATACTTTATTCCATATCCATGTTTACTAAAAAATTCTTTAAAAAAATAATTTTAATATACTGAATTTCACACTCGAACTTTGCGCTGCATACTATTTTTAATTTTTTATTTTTATCTAATAATTTTATCTGCTTCTAATTATTATTATTCTTTTTATATGAAATGTGGCCCAAGCCCGGTAGGGGTTTTACACTTTTGTGCTAATAAATGAGTGTTTTAGCCATGAAAGTGTATAGCGCGCCACTGTTGAAGCTGTATGGCGTCACCTAGGTCACCGCGTGGCCTCACCCAGTTCCTCACATGCCTACCTGATGTTCTATTAATTAAATGAAATGAATTAATAATGAAGAAAAAAAATTAAAGGGGTGATAAAAATAAAATAAATTAAGAAATGGTTGATAATAAAAAAAATTAAATAAATTAATATAATGGTAATAATAATATTTTTATTTTAGAATATTAGTATTATTATTATTATTATTAGTGTTAAGAATCTATATTTTATCAGGTTATCATTATTAATATTGTTGACACTTTATTAAGGCATTATTATTATAATTGTTATTACAAAATTATCAATGTCATTAATTGTATTTATATTATCATGAAAAATTATTAGTATTATCATCCTTAATTATTATCATTAGATTTGTTAAAATTCTAATTAATAATATTTTCATTATAATTATCCTTGAGGGAATAATTTTTTTGATCTATTATTATTATTCCTATTTTTGTTTATTATTATTATTATTGTTAATTTTAATTTTGATATTATTATTATTATTATCCATTTATTTTCATTTGATTTTCATTTTTTTCCTAGAGTAAGCGCTACCCCTTCCGCCCCCCCCCCACCCCTCTCCCCATTGCGACACCCCCCTTTCCCCATTCTTCTCGTCGTGCTGCCCCCATCCATGCCGGACCATCGCCACACGCCCCTACCTCTTTTCCAGTGAGGTACTACCATCGCGCATGCCTGCCTCCCTCTCATCCCATCCGAACTCCTTGCTCGTACTGTCCATCAGAACAACCGCTCCCCAGAGCTCCCGACTTCCAGCCAACAATCACATAACCACAACCCCCATGGCTGGTGGCCCCCTTTTTTCCATTCCAGTGAAGCCTAGTCCTATGACCACTACCCTCATCAGGTTCAGTTTTCTTCTTCTAACTTCAGTTTTGGTTGTTCAGTGTGATTGGTCCATTTTAGGGTTTGATTTTTGATTAGTTTTGGTTTGAATTCTTGTTTATGGTTCAATTTGATCTTCAGGGGGTGCGTTTGTGGTGTGATCGGAGTTTCACACCCTTTTGTGGGGAATTCAACATAAAAGGTAGGTAGTTCCCTGCCTTGACATCTTTCATAAAAAAAATAACTTGTTTAGTAAATTTAATATTTTCTATGATTAAATTTCATGGTGTGATCTATGTTTAGAATGTTTTGATATGATCGTTTTATAAAATTGAATTTCCAAAATAGTATGGTCTTATTGTTTATATGTGTGTGGTTTTATAAATGATTGGTTGTGATTTATAGGTTTTGCGAAATGTGTTTTAAAAATAGTTTGACATGCATGTGTTATGGAAATTGCACTTTCTTTAGAAATAATCATGTTTTTCATTTCGACCTTATGGTAAATTCTAAAAGTGTTTAATCAATTGTTTATATGGTGAAAATGAGGTTTTAGAATAGTAGAGTGTGCAATTGATTTTAAAATTGTCTTTTCATGTAAAAATCTTAGTTGTTATGGTTCAATGTTTTCAAGTTGGGTTATAAGAGTTATTTAGTTGGTGCGAACATAGTTTTCAAGGTTAATTGAGTCATGTATGCTTAAATGAGGATTTTTAAGGTGTAGAGAATCATTTTGGGCATGTTGGTTTGGTTTTTTATTTGAGAAAAAAGGGGAACAACTTTTTTTCGAAATGGTTTTAAAGTATGGGTGATCTTATTGAGGGGATTGACCATTTCCAAGGTTTTCTTTGGCGTGTGTGAAATGAAAAAATGGTGTCTTACAAATAATGGAGGTTTATTTAAAGAAGATGATCTTTAATATGAATGATGAAGTGTTTCTATTTCAATGGGATTTTCACTCCAAGTGGATTTCTTAACGTGTTGGCTTTGTGGTTCTCTTTTGGTTTAAAATCATTTTTGGGTGTTGTTGAAGTATTTTATTTATAAGTTGAAATAATGGTGTATTAATTTGTGGAAGATGATAAAACCATGTTTGGAAAAAGAAAACGAATGTTTTGAGGCACGTTTTATTTTAAGAGAGATAATTGATTATGTTTTAAGGGTAAAACCTTGTTTTAAATTTTAGAAATGTATTAATAATTATTTAGATGAATTATTAATTTATGTGTGTTTTGGAAATTATACTTTGAAGTGGTTTTGGTGTGCGCTTGGTTTAAAAAGTGGGTTTTTAGTTTGATTTTGGTTTAAAGCCTTGCAGAATCTCATAAAATTGTTTTATTAGGTTTTTAAATTTTATATATTTATATATTAAATTGTTTAAGTGATACAAATTATATTTTAAATGGTCTTGGTCTTCATTTGATCTTTAAAGAGGAGTTTGGTTGTGCAAGTGGTGGCTTATGATGTAATGCCTTGTTCGGTTTGTGATATGTGAAAGTGATAGACTATGTGAATGTGGATCTTTTTTGAGAATAAGTTAAAACCCCAGGTACCAAGGTGGGAGGATTTGGACTAGTACGCCAGATGACACGTGAGCGGTTCATCATAATGTCATATAGCTGGATTGACGTTACAATACTAACTGAACTTTTGTGATGACTAGAGACCAATATGTTATGAATTTGTTTCCCTACTAGTTTCTTGTGCATGAGAGTGTTGATTATTGTGGTTCCTATTCGACGTTTACACTAATGTACGATGTCTATAGCACAATGCACATACAACTTGCCTTAGGGGATTTACTTGCAGTTCCCTACAATTGATGATGTAGTGGCTTCCATCGGAATACGGAGGAACACATGAGTATGTTATTGTTATTTATAAAATTGTCCCTTCAATTTTAATGTATTATTGCGAAATTTTATTTCTTTCAGTACTCTTTTCTTTTCAAATTCATGTTTTTTAAATATTTTCCTTAAAATTGTTTTAAAAGTATTATTTTAAATAAGCATATTAAATTATATTTTTAATGTTGTGGAATGAAACCGTTTTATTCAGTGGAATCCTATTAGGAATTTGGCTCTCAACCTACATACACCTTTGGGTTTATATAAACCTTTTCCTTTGTGTAATCTAGGTTGAGGCATCATACATAGTGATGGTGGTTCTGGATGTTGTTGGTCTTCACGTGCATGTTAGTGTTGGTAAAATGGGGATGTGGCTTCTTGTGTCGCATGGGGATGGTATTGGAGTTTATTTATATATCCTTACTGTTGTTCAATTTGTGGGTTTAGTTGAATTGTAGACTTATTCTTATTTATAGTTTAAAGGAATGATTAATTATCAGTTTCTAGTTTCAGTTTATTTATCCTGTTTGTTGTTTTTTGTCACTTGTTTCGAGTAAATCATTACAACATTTATTTCGATACCTGTGCACTTGTTCCAGTGCGTGGGGATCAGGAACACCCTTCAATCCATGTCTTGGACTAGTTAGAACATCGGGTCAGATGGTGACTCATCCTGGTTCATGAAAAAATGGTATCATAGGAGGTTTGTCTTATTGGGTACTGTTCTATTAGGATAGAGTTTGAGTAGAACAAAATTAAGGTTTTCAGAACTCGATGTTCTATCTCTGAGCAATGAGCTTGGCCAGCACACCTCTTTGTGGAACTCAAGTTACCAAAGTAAGTTGAGGATTTTCTATGTCGGTGGTCCTTGTGATTAATATTGACTAGGGGAAATGAAAAGGGAGTAGGGTCAGTGGTCCTAGAGAGCTCGCAGGGTCTTGAATTCCATGTGGAGCCAGGGATGCTATCCTAGAATACTCTTTGTAGCAATGGTGTGATTGGAATATGGATTCCAACCACATGTCCTTGTCACCCACTGGAAATACTCTCCCCTATCATAGTTTCTCATCCCATAGTTTTGAATTCACGAAAATCCAGTTTTTATGTAAAATGGTTTGATTTTTTAATAATTTGTGGTGGTGTGGTGTGACATTGTATTTTGGAAATGTTGTATGTGAGGCGTTTTGAGCTGAGAATACATTTCGAATGATATGTGTCTTGAGTTTGAATTCTTATTTGTATTTTGGTGTGCAAGCATGCGGTTAATTGTTTCTTTTGAAAAGTGTTTCGGGAATCCATTACAGTGGTTCCCTCTATAAGTTTATTATTCCCTTGTAGTATGTCTTAACCCTTGGAAAATTTTGATTAGGTCCATGATTTTCTTTCTTTACTGGTGTATTCCCCTATAAAGCATTAATATGCAATTGAAGTGTGACCATGGGAAATTTTTCATCAGTCGAACCTTCAATCGATTAAAGTAAGGAATATCCTGTTTTAGTGATAGTGATATGTTTGTCCCTTTTTTTATTTTTGGATAATCAGATCCTCTAATAGCAGGATGATAGATGTTTGTAGAAATTGATTTTTGTTTTCGACTCTTCATGTTTTCTGAATCATCGGGTTCTATGTTTGACGTCGTTGCGTCTGAAGGACCCCCTAGAAACGGTGAAAGAAATTCCAACACGAAAAGTTAAAGGCGGTTCAGAATTATTGGTGTTGAATGATATCTTGAAGGTATTTTTAGTACATTCAATGGTTTTAAGGGTCATGTTTGGTGACGTCTTGCAGTGTGAGTTCTCATTGAAGAGAAATGGTGGATTTTGTAGGAACCTCTATGATTCCCTATTTTCATAAGAGTGTGCCCTCCTCTTTGAGAGTTCTAATTTTTTTGTTCGGAGGGTATTATTTATCATGAATCATTCCATCTTATGTTTCCTAGTTAAGGTGATGAGGGGATGCCTTTTCATTGTCTAATCCCATGTTTTGGTGGATGGTGTCACGGGGAAGTATTTGAATGTCGTGGTATGTGGTGGTTGTTGGTATTGTATCCATTACGGTGTGGATGCATGCAGTACCAAATAGAGAAGCTTCATTTGGGAGTCTTCAATACCTGACTGTGAGGCATGAGATGCTTCAAACATCAGATCTCCATCCATAGGAAACGAAGTGAAGCAATCTCGTAGTCACGAACCACGAGAGCATATGAGACCCTGACTTTATTTCTGTCATCAGTGATGAATGTAATGGAATTTTAATTTGGTTTGTGTAGTTATTCCGTTCTGAACAAACCGTTTGGGTGCATAAGGATTTTGTGACTATGTGGAGACCGAACTGTCTTGTTACCTTAAGGTCCTGGTGGTTGCGTCCCACCGAATTTTAGTTTCTTTTAGTGGTTTGTATGGGGGTTTGTTGGGTAAATCGATCTAAAATTTGAATAGTGCTCATTCAAGGATGTGGAAAATGTTGGTTTGTCTTGGATCATGGTTTTGATGCCCTGGTAGTTGGGCCCACCATCCCCACCCCTTTTAGTGGGGTGTTCGGTCCCTCTTGGGAATTTGTTTTGAATATTTCCGTATTTTCTAGTAGTTCTATTGGTGGGGAGACCCACGATGGGTCTCGCTCAGCTTTTTCAAATATTAATTGGTGATGGACTTTACATAATGGTGGGGAGTCCTCCCGGGCCTCCCCGTGTTGGTTTCCCACTCTTGTCTCCAGTATCAGTAATTTCCTAATGGTTGGGAGCCCCTCGGGCTTCCCCATGTTGATATCTTAGTTCTCTTTCTAAAGATAGCTTGGCGATATGTGATTAGAGTTTTCCTTTGATGTGCATTTACCTTGTTTTTTCATTCTAGTGAAATGGAGTAGTTTTCATTTAATAGTGCTTGAGATGTTTCGGGTTGTGATGTATGTTACTGTTGGTGAAAGAGTTCCTTTCCATAATTAGTCAACTAGAGGCGTTCTAGCTCTTTGGGGTGGGAAACACATAGCAAAAAGTCTTTTAATGAGTTTCTTGAAGTTTTCTTTGAGTCACCTTATCTGAGTATGATGATTTTACCTCTTTCCACTTGTTGATTGTGAGAATCCTCTTTGAACATAAGTGGGGTATCAGTTTCTTCTTTGAGTCTCAACATTAGTTGTGGATTTTTAGGGACACAAATCTTTATGGCGGTGATAATTGTCACATGAAGACATTTTGTTGTGTCATGTTTGTATTTTTTTAATTTTAGCCTATAATTTTATCTACTTCAATTTATTTATATTATTTTGATATGGAATTCAGTGCGATCCAGACTGTGGTTTTATGCTTTTACACTAATAATTGAATGTTTCAGCCTTGCCAGCATTCAACGCATCGCTGTCGAAGTCACACGGCCTCACCTAGGTCACTTTGTGGCCTTTCCTGGTTCCCCACACACCTACCTGATGTTCAATTAATTAAATAAAATGAATTAATGATTATGAAATGAAATTAACGTAGTGATAAAAATAAAATAAAATAAGAAAAGTATGCTAATAAAATAAATAAATAAATTGTTACAGTAATAATAATAATATTATTATTTAAGAATATTATTATCATTATTATTTGTGTTACGAATATTGTTATTATTATTATTTGTGTTAAGAATATTTATTTCATCAAGTTATCATTATTAATATTGTTAACACTATTAATTCATTATTTTTATAATTGTTATTACAAAATTATTAATGTCTTTAATGGTATTAATATTATCACCATAAATTATTATTATTATAATCATTAATTATTATCATTAGATTTGTTAAAATTTTATTAAATAATATTTTAATTATAATTATCCTTGAGGGTATATGTTTTTATTTAGCAATTATTATTATTCCCATTTTAGTTTATTATTATAGTTGTTATTAATTTTACTTTTATTATCATTATTATTATTATTATTATTTCTTTCTTTCATTTGATTTCTTTTTTATTCTAGGGTTAGTGCTACCCCTTTCCCCACACTCCTTTTCATGGCACCCCCCTTTCCCCCCTCTTCTCGTCACGCTACACCCCTCCCACGCCGGACCACCAACACGCGCCCCTACCTACCTTCTAGTGAGGTACTGCCATCGTGCCTACCCACCCCCCTCTAATTTCATCCACCCTCCTCACTCACGCCATTTGCTGGACCAACCGCACCCTGCAGCTCCTAAATTCTGGCTGGCCATCGCACAGCTGCAACCCCCATGGTCGGTGACCCCATTAATTTCCTTTTCAGCAAAGCCTGATCTGACAAACACTACCCCTCAGGTTGATTTTTCTTCTTCCGTCTTGAGTTTTGGTTTTTCAGAGGGATGAGTCCTTTTTAGGGTTTGATTTTTGATTCTTTTAGGTTCTAATTATTGTTTTACGGTTTAATTTGATCTTTGTGTGGTGTGTCGTGGTTCTATTGGTGTTTGACACCCATTAGTGGGAACATCAACATCAATGGTATGTGATTCCATGCCTTGACATCTTTTATATAATTTAATTTGTTTGATTAGAAAATTTAAAATGTTCTATGATTTAATTTCATGGTGTGATCTATGTTTATAATGTTTTTTTATGCTCGTTTTATGAAATTGAATTTCCAAAATAGTATGTTCATGTCGTTTATATGGCTATAGTTTTATAAATGATTGTTTTTTCTTTTTAGATTGTGCGAAATGTGTTTTAAAAATTGTTTGACATGAATGAATTATGAAAATTTCACATTATTTAGAAATGATCATGATTTCTATCTAGAACTTATTGGGGTAAATTGTAAAAGGGTTTAATCAATTATTTATATAGTGATAATGATTTTATATTATAATTGAGTGTGAAATTGATTTTAAAATGGTCTTTTCATGTTAAAATTTTTGTCGTTTTGGTGCAACGTTTTCATGTTGGGATATACATGTTATTTAGTTAATGAAAACATATTTTTCAATGGTAATTGAGTTGTGTATGCTTAAATGTGGATTTTATGGTGTAGCAAATCATTTTGGGTGTGTTGGTTTGGTTTTGTTTTTGTGAAAAGGGGGAAATCTCATTATAGAAATGGATTTAATGTATCAGTGATCTTATAAAGGGGATTGGCCACTGTCTTGGTTTTCTTCAGTGTGTGTGAAATGAAAGAAATGGTGTCTTGTAAATAATATTGGTTTATTTAAAGCAGTTGGTCATTAATATTAAAGATGAAGTGTGTCTATTTTAATGGGATTTTTCACTCAAAGAATAGTCTTTGACATGATAGCTTTGTGGTTCTCTTTTGGTTTAAAATAATTTTGGTGAGTTGTTGAATTGGTTTTTTATAAGTTGCAATAATGATGTTATTATTTTTGGAAGAGGTGAAAACCATGTTTGGAAATGAAAACAAATGTTTTAAGGCATAGTTGATTTTAAGATTGAAAGGTTGATTATATTTTAAGGTTAAAACCTTATTTTTCATTTTAGAAATGTATTATTAATTATTTGGATGATTTATTATTTTGTGAGTGTTATGAGAATTACACTTTGCAATGGTTTTGGTGTGCGCTTGGTTAAAAAAGTGGATTTTTAGTGTGTTTTTGGTGTAAAGACTTATGGAGTCTGAAGAGAGTGGTTTTTCTCGAACCAAAATCCAATTAAAATCAAATTTAACTAAAAATGTACTATAGTGGCACACCCTAGGGTCGATCACAAGGAGGCCACTTCCATGCACTATTATCCTATTGTCACTATTATAAACTAACTAATATAAAAAGATAATACTTATATAAATATGGGGGAATTGAAATGTAGAAAATATAAATATATAAATATATAAAAATAAAAAATAAAAGAGAAGGAAGAAGACACAATGAAGTTAGTAGAAGAAAAACCATTGTTCTTGGGGTTTCATGGTGGAATTATCATTGTTATTCAAAATATCTATCAATGAATTATTCAATGTGGAGATCAAGACCTGTCACTCCATACACTCTTTTTTGAAATGAATTACCCTACACCTATACCTCTACATGTAGGAGTAATCTCTTCCACATCAATGCCCAATCCAAACTCCATAGTTTGAATGAATTAGATATTGATGGGAAGGAAAATTAATAAACGAATAGGAAGAAGTCAATAGTAGAAAAATTGGGGCAAGCGCTCACCATAATCATTTAGCAACTACTAATTCCATAGAATAAAACATTATAAATCAATAAAACACATAAAACTCAAATACCACCACTTCCCCCCTCGAACAACATTGAGGGTTAGATCTCCACAAACATGGAGTTAGAAAAAAGCACGGAGGGAGAAAAGTATAAAATAAAAGAAATGAAAGAAAAGAAGAAATGAACAGAAGACGAAGAAAGCTATACTAATATATATTATAACTATATAGAATAAATACAGAAACATAAATCAACCTTGCCCCTTGAAATGGCTACCCTTGTAAAAGGGAGAGGAGGTACAAATTTATAGAGAATATAAGTGAAGAAATCTCGCTCAAATTTTGTCCTCCAGATTGCATTGACATTTAGACCCATTTCATGCCCGATTGGGAACTGGTCCCTTCTTGAAAGTTGTTCCACATCATCCTTTGTGTCCCTCCACAATATTTCAGCCCTATTGGTCCACGTATGAAGGTGTTATGGTTGTTTTAGTGCGGATCATTTAATATGACCATGTGACTCTTCGTCTTCCACAACTGCAACTTCACATGTCATTATGGCCTTCAAAAAAGCCGATTCAGACGTGGTATCCTTAATAAAATATTTTCCGTTATGCCTAAAACGGCTCCTTGTGGAATATCAACCCCATTGGATTGGATGGCTTCGATATAAAATATCCTCTTTAAAAAATTACATATCTGTACACAGATTTTGAGGTCCAAATTGAGAGATACTTTTGGGCCTCCAAATGATTCATTGTGAATGTACTCCAGAAGGATTAAATGAATAAAATTATGTATCAAAACCTAAAAAAAGGAATTTCTCAATTTAGTTCAGTGAGGAAAATTATATGGCTGAAATAATGATGATAAATAAAATAGTTAAACACCAAAATGAAGACATTTTTGCATTTCAGGTCAAAATACCACTAAAACATAAAAATGTGACAATTGACCCTAAAATAACACTTTGGTGGGATTTAAAACATTGAAATATAGTATGAAATATGTGAAAATTATATATTAATCACTCCCCCACACTTAATCCTTGTAGTCCTGGGCAATCATCTTATACAAAGGTCAAAACAAACTTTTCAAAGTATAAATGACCACACAACTCAATTATTATATCAGAGAAAATATCATGCCTCATAAATGGATAAAAATTTCATTTCTCCTCAAAAATTATATGAATCCATTCAATATCATGTTAATCCTCACATTCTTGTCATTCCTACCTCCCAGGAAAAATATTTATCGCTTCACTCAAGGATATTTATGTGGAGTTTTTCTCATTCTCAAAACATGTGTGATATTCACAAGCTTTATATCATCCTAATATTTCCACTTAAAAAAGCCAAAAATGTTTCAACCATGAGTTATTTTTCATGGGTTGTTATGAGGCTGAGGGTTGGCAGGTTTAAAATGTAAAAACATCTGAGGCAGAATGAGGAGGGCTATGCTCTAATGTGAAGTAAATGCATGAAAATAGTTTTTCTCAAGAATTGTGTGCTCCTAAATTAGCTCAAAAGTTAATCACCTCCTTCTAGATCCAAGAATAATTGATTTTCATCCCTATATTCCCCATTTATAGCATTGTTTCCTCTTGAATTTAGATCAGGATTTCTCTTCGGAATCATGTTTTGGAGGAAAAGAGAGGCAGCTTTTGACCTTCAAATATTGGTTTACAGCAGGCCCATATATGTAGTTATATTTTGGTCCACCCATCCATTTTCCCATCATGACATTTCTTCCACCCAATCAGCAGCAAATATGGCAACACTTTCAATTCAGCTCAATAAGATTCTTTAGGTAAGAAAAATACTACCCATCTTATCCCTTCCCCACACTTGAGTTCAACAATAATCATGCATTTAACTTTTATAGTAATTTGGAAATGGATAAATCACTTGTAATGTGCATGCCTAATAGGGTATTTCATCTCTTCTAGGGGTTTAAAGAGGATCTGATGAAAAGGCAACCCAAAATAAGAGTTTGATGAATAATGGGCTTTCAAAATGGTGCCTCAATCATACTTAACACATTATATGAACTATAACAGCTTTTAAAAAGAGAAAAATAGAAAGTTATAGATCACGAAACATGTCTCAAAAATCTCAAGAAAAAGGGAAATTTAAAGAAGAACATAAAAAAGGTTTAGAAACCTCTCAGGTTGGGCAATATTTTTAATTTGGACAGCACTTGTGCACATGAGTTTCACAGTCAATCAAACTTCATCAAATGAAAAGATCAGAAATCAGAAACAAAACCCATTCAGCAATCATTTAAAACCTCAAATACTCAAATCATAAAATGTGAAAAAAATTTCAAGATGGTTTGAATTTTCCCAAGAATTCGATTCAGCTCAAGATTCCTAAAAAATCCAAAAAAAGAACAAGAAAAATAAAAGCACACAAAAAATTCCTAAAAAAAGTTGAAATCCCTCCCCCACACTTATTCCATTTAATAAAATCTTTTATACCAAATTAGATCATGAAATATGTTCACACAAAATTAAAATTGGGAAGCAAGCAAAATTAAGTAAAGGAAAGACACAACTTGATTTATTTTTCCGTGGCAACCTTGAGTCAAGCTCCTAGCTACCGCCACTTGACCTAAATGTCATGAAATAAATAATATATGAGAAACACAAATAAAAAGAAAGAGGTATGGAAAAGAAAGAGGATAATTCTTGGTTTGACCCCCAAGCGGGTGCTAGGTTTTTACTGCCCCTAGTCTAGTAGTTGGAGCAACTTCAACCCAATCTGAAGGTGGATGAGGTTTCTTTCTCAGAAACCACTATAACTTATTTATTAGAATTATATTCAGCCTACAACAGCCATAGTGGAACTAAATAATAGATTACAATAGCTCATTCCACATTTCAAATTGGTACAACTAGAATGATGGGGGAAGGAGGAGGAATGAGTCCTCTTTGTTCACTACCACGACTTGTATGGCCACTTCAACTTCAACATCCAAAGCTTGATCATGTGATGTTATTTAAAAAAATTCAATAGAGATGTAATAAAATAATTCCACTTGAAAATTATTAAAACACGAACAATCAATATAAAAATTTTCCATTTCTTGTAAGTCATCTTGAAACACGGTCTCTTCAGGAAAGGCCACATGGGATTCTTTTTTAGTAGTGGATTCTTCCCCTTCTTCCAAAAAAGATAGGGGGTATAAAGGTAATGATTCTTCTTTTAAAAATAATGGAGGATTACTTACCTTTTGTTCCTCAACAAAATCTAACCAATGTTCATCCAAATAATGTTTCTCTCCCACAGTTGTATCAGTTGGCTTGTCATCTTCAGGAACCTCTTCAAGAAATGGCCAAGGAGAGAGGATTGGATCTTCAACAAGAGTCTTCAAGTATTCCTTGAGTTCTTCAACTTAAAATTTAGGTGGAACAACATTTACCTTTTCTTCTTCAACATGGTTCATTTTTTGTTGTAATTCCAACCATATAACATTAACTTCCTCAACTTCATCCGCCTACAATGCTACCATTTAGCTTGCTTGTTCAAGGATTTTGAAATTATTTTGAATCATCGTAGCATCTTGTTCCATCTACAGAATAAAATACTCTTCCTTTCTATAAAATTCAGTACTAGGAAAAGCATATGAAAAATCACTAAAATAATCTATCTCGACAAAAAAAATATTTTTATTCAAGGAAGGCCTTTTTTTAGTTTTTGAAATTTTTAATTTTTTTGGGATTTTATGAAATATAGAGTGTGAAAGCAATTGACCTCCCCAAAAACAGTGCCCAATTAGAGAGAGTGGTTTGTCATGAACCACAATTAAATTAAATTCTTATTTACATAAAAATGAACCATAGTGGCACACCCTAGGGTCGATCACAAGGAGGCCACTTCCACGCACTATTTTCAAATTGTCACTATTATAAACTAACTAATATAAAAATATAATCCATATATAAATATGATGGAATTGAAATGTGGAAAATATAAATATAATATAAATATATAAATATATAAAAAAATACCAAGATAAGGAATAATACAAAAATATGTTAGTAGAAGAAAAACCATTGTTATTGGGGTTTCATGGTGGAATTATCATTATTATTCAAAATATCTATCAAATGAATTATTCAATGTGGAGATCGAGACCTCTCACTCCAAACCCTCTTGTTTGAAATTAATTACCCTAAAACAATATCTCTTCGTGTAGGAGTAATATATTCCACATCAATTCCCAATCCAAACTCCACCATTTGGATGAATTAGATATTGATGGGAAAGAAAAATAATAAACGGGGTGGAAGAAGTCAATAGTATAGAAAGTGGGGAGACCGCTCACCACAAGTATTTAAAAACTACTAATTAATTAGAATAAAACATGATATATTAGTAGAGAACATAGAACCCAAATACCAACACTTCC
Source organism: Viscum album (assembly GCA_963277665.1). NCBI lineage: Eukaryota > Viridiplantae > Streptophyta > Magnoliopsida > Santalales > Viscaceae > Viscum > Viscum album. Next base: position 562,446,919 of record OY728162.1, read on the forward strand.
CCCCTCAAACAACAGTGAGGGTTAGCTCTCCACAAAAATGGAGCTAGAAAGAAGCACGGTGGGAGAAAAACATAGAATAAAAGAAATGAAATAAAAGAAGAAATGAACAGAAGAAGAAAAAAGCTATAATAATATATATTATAACTATACAGAACAAATACAGAAATAGAACTCAACCTTTCCCCTTGAAATGGCTATCCTTGTAAAAGGGAGAGGAGGTACAAATTTATAGAGAAAATATGTGAAGAAATCTCGCTGAAATTCTTCCCTCTGGATTTCATTGACATTTAGACCCATTTAATGCCAAAATTGGGAACTGGTCCCTTCTTGAAAGTTGTTCCACATAATAGTTCTCATACCTCGACAAAAGTTCAGCACTATTTGTCCACGTATGAAGGAGTTATGGTAGTTTTAGTGTGGAACATATAATCTGTCCATGTGACTCTTCGTCTTCCATAACTCGAACTTCCCATGTCATTATGGCCTTGAAACCAGCATATTCAGAAGTGTTATCCTTAATTACAGCATTTACTTTATTCCTACTACATATCCTTGTGGAATATCAGCTCTATTTGATCGTCTTGATTCGATATAAAAGCTCATTTTTAAAACATTCCATATATGTACAGAGTTTTCGAGGTCCAGATTGAGAGATGATTTTGGGCCTCCAAATGATTGATTGAGCTGGAACTCCAGAAAGATGAAATCAAGCATATTATGAATGGAAACCTACAGAAAATGAATTTCACAATTCTGTTCAGTGAGGAAAATGATATGGCCGAAATAATGAAGATAAATAAAACAGTTAAACACAAAAATTAAACCTTTTTTGCATTTGAGCTCAAAATACCACTAAAACATAAAAATGTGACAATTGACCCTAAAATAACACTTTGGTGGGATTTAGAACATTGAAATATAGTATGAAATATGAGAAAATTCAAGATTAATCAGTGTCTCATGAAATTTTTTTAATATGTTTTTAAATATTATATATATATATTAAATTCTGAAAGTGATGCAAATTATATTTGAAATGGTCTCGGTGTGCATTTGATATTTAAAGAGAAGTTCAATTGTTCAAGTGGTGTCTTATGATGTAATGCATTGTTTGGATTTTTATATGTGAATGTGATACACAATGTTAATCTGGATCTTTTTTTAGAATAAGGGAAATCCCCGGGTACCAAGGTTGGAGGAATAGAACTAGTACGCTATATGACACGTTAGCGGTTTGTCCTGGTTTCCTCTGGCGGGATTGAAGTTACCACACTAAAAAAAAAATTGTGAATATTGGAGACCACTAGGTTATGGATGAGTTCCCCTACTAGTGGCTTGGTCATGAGAGAGTAGATTATTGTGGTTTCTATGCCACGTTCACACTGAGGTATGATGTCTCTAGCACACCAGACATACTAGTCACCATAAGAGATTTACCTGCAGTGAACTACTATTCATGAAATGGTGCCTTCCATCAGTATACGGAGAACCACTTGAGTATGTGATTCTTCTTTATAAATTTACCCCTTCCATTTTGAAGTATTATTGTGAAATGGTTTTTCTTTCTGTACTCTATTCTTTTCACTTTCAGTTTTTTTAAATGTTTTCCTTAAAATCATTTTAAAAGTATTGTTTTAAAAAATCATGTTAAATTAACTTCTTTATGTTGTGTCATGGATCCTTTTTATTGGATGGTATCCTTATGGGAATTTGGATCACACCCTATATACAACATTTGGTGTATATAGACCTTGTCCATTGTGTAATCTATGTTGAGGCATCGTGCTTAGTGATGGTGTTTTGAATGTTGTTGGCCTTATCTTGTAGGTTGGTGTTGGTAATAAGGGGATGTGGATTTTCGTGTCCCTTGAGTTTGGTATTAGAGTTTAGTTATCTATCCTTATTTTTTTCTCTTTGGGTTATTTGTTAAATTGTAGACTTAAACCTATTTATAGTTTAATGGTGTGCTTGGTTATCAGTTTCCAGTTTTAGTTTATTTATCTTATTAGTTGTTGTTTGTCTCTGGTTACGGGTAAATCATTTCCACATTTTATATTAGATATATGGGCACTTGTGCTAGCCCGTGGGGATTGGGAACGCCCTTCGGGCCATCTCACGGACCGGGTCTGATGTCAGGTCGGATGGTGACCCAGTCTGGTTCGTGACACTAAAATTATTTATTAAACACATTTTTACATTGTTTTTACATTTTAAAATATTTTTATAAACTTATCTTCTTGTCATTTTTTGAATGAGGTATGTTTTGACTTTGAACAGAAAGAAATGTTTTTAAAATTATATGAAATGAAAAAAATTCACAACCTCATTAACTATAAATAATTTGAATATTAATTTATAATTTTTCCTGGTTATTTTAAAATAAAATGGTTTCATTAATATGGGAGAGGTTTTTATATTTTAAAAAGATATTTTCAAAGTGAAAAGGTAATTTTCTTCAGGAAATATTCCAGATATATTTTTAAAGTATGTTGATCTATGTAAATATAATTTTTAAAATATTTTGTTGTGGATATAATCTAATGATACCTCACAACATATTTCTCATAATTTTTATTATCATTTTGGTTGGAATATAATATTTTTATACCATCATCTATATTACTCTATATGGTTAATTTTTATTTCAATTAATTTGGGAAATTATTAACATTTTTTATTATATTTTTCGATATAAATGTTTATATTATTTATGTTTCATCAAATTTGTATTAGTAATTCATGGGAATTAGTATGTGATGTGTGTGTCCCACTATAGCCTCTTGATCTATCTATAGGTATCATGAGACCATCTAGCATTTTTATTTCCCTAAGGCCCTACCAATTTATGTAAGATCAATTAGAATAATGTCTTGATGGAATTTTTATGATGTTCATCATTGTACTATACATAATTATGAGATTATTTATTTATTTCTATGTGATTATTTGATTATATTAAATATATATTGATAAGTTTCAATATATTAAGATTATTTATATGAAATTGTTTTATCATCATTCATTCCTACCATATTATTTTTCCTCTTCAAGTTACTGATTAAATAGATTGTGTTTCATTTGTTTAGATTTTCATATTGATTATTCTTTATTTATTACATGATATATTACACTGTATTAATACCCTTATATAGTATATGATCTCAAACCTTTCTTATGTTTTTTATTCCCCAAGAATCAAAAAACTATATTATGATTGATATTTATGTATATGAATAAGTTAATATTAGTGTTCTTAAGTAAAAACAATTTATTATTTTAGGTTTTAAATTTTAATGTGATATTCATGTATGTATCATGGTTTCTAAGACAACTAAACTATTCAATAATTTGGGATATGAATCCTTCTTTCAAGCTACATTTTCATAAAGTATGATTTGACTCTAGGATAATAGGGTTGAAGTCTTTACAAAATAAATAGGGTTTTCCCCTACTTTTTCATTTCCTAAAAAGAAATAAAATAGGATTTCCTGGGGAAGGAAAAGTAAAAGGGAAACATAAGACACACATATAGAGAGAAAATGGATTAACAAGAGATGCATGGATCTATATCCTACTCTTATTACATGATTAATGAGTTAAGGTCTATCTTAATAACATTAACAAAAGTTCTTTGTGGGAGTAACCTTGTGTTTTTAATTTTCTTTCTTTGGAATTAGTTGAGGGATCTTATTATAGGGTATAAAAAACACCCCACCTATTATTTTTTAACATAAATTTCATGGATATTTTTCTTTAACTATTTAAATTTTATTTTTAGTTTAATAAAATGTAATTGATAGTAATAAAATTATTAATGACAACTTCAATACATAATATGAATACTCTTTTAAATTATGTGTTAGGAGTTCTCCCAAATTTTTAATTTGCTTTTTTTTTGTTTTTAATGAAACATTCATACCCAAACATATGATTTTTTTTTCTTTATTTGTGTTCTATGACACATAAACTACTTAGTAACCCCATTATTAGAAGTTTTAATTTTCAAGTCTATGAGATTGAATGAGTAATATATAGTAATTTAATAAGTTGAGACAGAAATATGTGTGTTGATTTTATAAATCAGGATTTTAGGAGGCTAGATGATTTTTTAAATGAAATTTACCAACCATTTTTCAGGCATTGAATTTTTGAAATTAATATTGATAAGTTTTTTATTTCTATCCATTCAATTATTGTTTTACTCTAATATTTATGATTTTATTCCCAATAAGTTTCTATACAAAACATCTCATAAACTTCATGTGTATATTTCTTGAGAGAACTTGAGACAAGATACCTATTATTCCATGTATTTTATCTTTTCAAATATATGATTATAAGTATTCAATTTTAAATTTTTTTAAAAAAAATTTATTGATATATCCATTATCATTGAGGACCATCATATATAGTGATCCTAGTTAATCCCTTCTATACCATGAATGGCCTTGGATGAAAAATATTTTGGGATTTTTTATTCAGTTGTGAGAAAGGTTCATGATACATTATTCATTATAATTAATTGATTCCCCTATTCAAAATAAAAGTTTTGAAAATGGGTTTAGTTTTTTATGGTTAAAAATCACCATTACTTGATGAATGTTTTTTATCATTTTTGGTTGGGTGGTATATGTTATACTTATCCTATATCAATATTCAAAGAGAAAATTAAAATTTTAGTTTGAAAAAAAGGAAACAATTGTAAAATTTATAAAAAAATTAAAATGGGGAATTTATTCATTATTTTAATTTTTTATAGACTTTAATAAATCTAGGGTTGTGGTAAAATGTATTTTTTGATATAATAATATAAATGTACTTTACTTTTTATTATCAAGATTTATTATTTATAGTTCAATCCTTATTTTGAGATTAATTTTTTTATACATCAATACCAATCATTAACCTCAAATTCAATTGATCCTAATTTAAAATCCCATTGATTAATTTTTATATTTTTTTCTACAAATGGGATATCACTAATCCTTTACAAGTTCAATATTTGGTTTATGTACTTACAGTATGTGAAATTCCCAATCTATGTTATCACATTTTCTATGGAGAGGAGAAAAAAATGGTATAACAGATCATTATTCGCTTGTTTAGTAATAGTGAACTACTGTGCTTGAATTGAAGTAAAAGAATCCCCATCAATTTCAATGGGAAAATGTAAAATGAAAACTTGGGATGTTACTTTGTAAAGTGAGTATTTGATAAAATACTTCTATGTGACCTTCAAATTGAATTATTCTCATTGATAATTGTTTGATTTTATTAGATTTTAATTCTTAAATATTGTGTAACGTCCCGGCTTGGGTGCCATGAAACAGTGCCGTTAGGAGGTCAGTCACATGACCTCAGTCGTGCCTCCCATTATGCCAAAGGATTATGACTAGCATTGAGGGTCTGGTAAGTCAATTTTCAGGGGAGTATAACCTCTTTTATCATAGTAAATAACAGAAAAAATAATAAAAAATAGCATAAGAATATATAAATACAAAGAATAACAATATTTGAAGATAATCAAGAAGTGAATACAGTATCCAACTAAAGAATAAAAACATGTCATGCTAATGTATGTATCAATTGAAAATATGAAAACAAACAAATAATGACAGTAATGACACCCATGTGGGTCCCGAACCACGTTAGGTCCCCTCACCATGATTCATCCAAATTTAGCCATCTAACTCAGGGCCTTTTCCCATAACTTGTCCAGAAAACAAAATGTTTACTCCAGTACCGATCAAGCATCCTGAGTAGGGTGCGAGTACCACTCAGTAGGACACCACAAATGGTTTCTAAAACAAAAAAAAGTCAATAACAGTGTATTCAGTTTTACAAGGATTGAAATACAAGTAATAAATTAAATTATTTACATTTATTCAATTGTACCTTATTTAATCACATAATCCTTCATGTTCCCATGGACATCTGTATCTCAACACATACTTCGACATGTGTCGAAGTCTGCACCATTTTACATTATTAAATCACATTTCATTTTAACCAATATTCTTTAAATTTCTATTTAAATTCAATTAATATCATCAGTACTTGTAACCATAGACCAAAGTCAATTAATGGGTGTAGAACGCGATGTATAACACTATCATGAGTATTTAGAGAATCATTCCCTGTCTCACAACTCATGTGTATTTGGAGCATCACTCCCTGTCCCCCAAAATAATATTTTATGCATAATGGGTCTAGAATGTCTTGTTATCACCCCGTGTGTATTTAGAGCATCATTCTCTATCTCACAACCCGTTTCTGAATAATGATCATATATCACATACATCACATTATTCAAGATTAATCAACATCAATATTTTATAACAATTTTACATTTCAGATGTATCAAAACATCACATTAATTAATTAAAAAACTAATTAATCACAACACCACATTAGTTAATTCAAAAACTATTTAATTAAATAGTCCCATAAACTAAATGAAAAATTATTTAATCATATCACCACATTAAATAATTCAAAAATTAATTAATTACATCATTACATTATTTATTTCAAAAATAAATTAATCACATATTCCAATTAATTAATTTAACAATTAATTAATCACATAGCCACATTAATTACTTCAAAAATTAATTTGTAATACCATCACATTAATTATTTTTAACAATTAACTAATAAATACCAACAACTAGAAGTATCATAATTAATTCTAAAATTAATTATCTCATTCACAAAATCAATACCATTTAATTAATTATACATTCAATTATCTCAAATCACCTATTTCAATATCACATAATTAATTCAATAATTAATTACTAAACATACAAATCTCATTGCCTCATAATTACTTCGACCATTAATTATTCAACCTTATCAATTCAATATCTCAACTATACACATTAATTAATTTATACATTAATTAATCCAATTCATTTAATTTCAGCTTCATAGAAAATTTCATTAATTAATTCACTAATTAATTAATATGACATATTCAATTCCTTCAACACAATAATCTTCATTAATTATTTTCTCAATTAATTAATTTAAATCATCAAATTATTATATCACATCAATCCTCATTAAATAATTTTCTAATAAATTGACCTAACTCATTCAATTAGGTTAATGAAATAATCCCTATTAATTAATTATATAATTAATTAATATGACCAAATCATAACAATAAATAGATTAATTAATTTACCAATTAATTAATTAAAATTATTTACATTAACTAATTCATTAATTAATTAATCTAACTCGATCACTTCAACTAATTTACTAATTATTTCTCCATGTCATCTTATATTAATTAATTCCAAATTGATTAACTCACATTCATCCACCCTTTAATTAATCAACCTATTAATTATTTCATCCAATTCAATTATTTAGTTCAATAATTAAATAATTATGTATCTTTAATTAATTAATTCATCAGTTAATTAATTCCATTATTTAATTCAACAATTAAATAGTCACATTTTCCTATTAATTATTTTTCAATTAATTAATCCCATTATTTAATTCTACTAATTAAAAAATCATGTTATGTTGTTAATTTATTCATCAGTTAATTAATATCATTATTTAATTCAATAATTAAATAATCACATTTCTTCATTAATTAATTCATAAATTAATTAATCTCATTGCATAATTCAACAAGTTAAATAATCATTTTTCTCACATTAATTATTTATCTATTAATTAATTCACTATTTCTATTAATTAATTCCACAATTAATTACTCCTATTCGAAATATGATTATCCCATGATTAACTACACCATTATTTATTTAAAAAACAATACCATTATGACATAATACTTTTTTTCGTAACTTATTATGTAAATTAAAAATATTAATATCACATAATTAATTCGGCAATTAATTATCCTCAATTTATGATATTAATATCTTATATATAATTTTATAATTAATTTCCCCTAAAACCAACAATTTTAAATTTCTATCATCATTTAATTCACACAAAATAATTTATTAATCATGATCTTCAAGAACATATATTGCTAAAGAACTGTAGTATTTCTATAATTTGTATACATGAAATCAAAATAATGAAAATGGGATTCAAGTTTTAGACCACCTACCTCAAGAACGGTGATGAAGAACACTCACCAATGTAAGAACACAATTTGATGTGGATCAATTAAGATTGATACGAGTAAGGGATTGGTATCTAAAACATGATAGGTGCGCTGAGGTTATTTGATCGAAGATGCTGGTGCGTGGAGGAGATTTGGCCTAAGAAGGAGTTGCGTCTATGACATTCAGTCTATGAAGGAGGACCATGGAGGATCTCTGGTGAAGAAGAGAGGTTTATGAAGCCCTGTAGTGGATGTGGGGAGAGTCTAGAGGTTTATGCAATGTTTGAGATTTTTTTTGAATATGTTGAGTATCAGTATTGCACAATGTGAATTCCCATTTTACATCGTGTAAATGTTGTAAAATTTTTCCATTAATATCTCATCAGAACTCTTTAAAGAACAAATAATTTAGTTACATTTATTAATGGAATCACTTATTTGTTAAAATATTCTACTAATTTCAGGCATAAACTCATCATCTTATTGGGAGTTACATGGAACTATACCATGATCTTGGATTAAATATTCAATATTGGTGTTGAAATGACCGCCTAAATTATTCGATCACACTCCCTTTGAGAGAATGTTAATTTGATACCGTATGAAAAAATTATGGGTGAAATGGTGTTTTGAAAAAAATTAATTTTCTCAATTTATAAATAATAATAATAACAACAATAAAAAACTATTATTATAAATTATCATTCACCATTTAATATTTCTCCAACAACGTTCATTTAATTTCGATAATAGTACCTAATGTAATATTAACTCCATATTTTCATTTATTTAGTATTGACTAATAATTAAACCACTATTTCATTGATTAATAACAATTATTCAAACATGGTGAAACGTTGTTTATCATTTTAGTGAAAAAATATTTAATTACACATTTACTTTATCATTCAATTTGGTTTAATAAAATAAAAATACACTTATTATTAATAATATTCTTTTTTAGTAATAATAAAGTTATTATTAATAATATTATTTTTATTAATAATAATACACTTTAATGTTTAATTTAATTAATTTCTGATTAATTATTAAATGAATAATATCAGTCATTTATCATAGAAATTAAAATAATAAAAAATTCCCATTGCGAATACATTTTATACCCTAATTTGGGTAAACCCCCCCATTCCAAACCCAACGGTGGTCTAATATTTCTCAAATGATACACCATTTAAAAGATATGAGTCATTGAATATTAAAAAATGGATTAAATAATTTATTAAATATGAAAAGGTTATTTTTATGAACAAGGCATCCAAACATCCAACCATTACAAATTTTATACCCCTCATAGGGTAAAAACCCTATTCCGAACAAAATAGTGGTCTCAAATTTCTCAGACAATGCAATATTTGTGATATATTAATTATTTAATATTCAAAAAATTGATTAAATAATTAATTAAATATAAAAAACTTTTTTCATGACTGAGGCATCCAAACCTCCAACATTTACAAATGTTATTCCCCACCAAGGGTAAACACCCTATTTCAGGCACAATTGTAGTCTCAGATTGCTTATATGATGCACAATTTGAGAGTTAATCAATTATTTTGAATACAATGTGCGGGCTTAACATATTATATTTAATATATTTTTTTGCTTAGTCTTCACCGAGACATTATGGGCCTCGAAATATCCCATATAACTCAGTGTAAAACTCTAAAAATATTCAATTGAATATTCAAGGATGTTAACAAAAATTTATGGTCTTTAACACATTTATCATAATTGAACTGATAAAATATTTTTTTTGTGAATTAAAACAATGACATCCCATCTTCTCCAAAATAAATATCTTTCCTAAAAAGTATGGGATATTAAAATTTTCCTACCATATAATAGCTCATCCTCGAGTTTTACTCCAAGCACCATTAAAAGAAACTGGTTTCTTACAATCTACCCACCTTTGAATCTATTTAACCCCTCTTGGTAAGTAGCTCAACAACCAAAGTTTTTATCAACCTATAGATAATCTTGAGAACCTCATCTATAAAATACTAATAATCTATCTCACACTATCATGATCCATGTATATATTTCTTCATAAGAACAACCTACAAGGGGCCCTATATCCAACCAAAACACATTCATTTTGCAAGGTCTAAAGCGAGCGATTTCTCAATGTATTTGGGGCGATGCAAGGTAGGGGACATGATCATCCCTAATTAAAATTATGTTAAGAAGTCATCGATGATTAACACCAGTAATATTTCATTACCCAGTGTTTCCTCCAATTATCCTGCCACATGGTCAAAACTGAGGCGCAATAACTACCCTTAACCACCCTATACCTAAGTCCGGTTAGCCAGGGTATACTCATTATTTTTTTAAATTTTCTCATTAGACACCCATTTTTTATCAACATGAATAATTTATAATCTTTCTCAATTTCATATTAGGCATATTTAATTTCAATTTCACAAATAAGAGAAGATAGTTCAAGTTCATCAACTTAGTGAAATCTCATTTTCCCGTGCATGCTGATAATGATGCATGTCAAAATATAATCATGAGTGTCTGGAATGATGCCTACAGACTAGAATCTCATGCCATCCAAGGCCACAAGTCAATATCAACAAATATCATTAACTAAAACCACAAAAGTGAAAAAGTGTGTCGCACAAGGTGAAATAAAATTCAACTGTAACAGCAAACAACAATAACAACAATTCTCACCATGGGTACTTGGGTACTTCCCCATACATGCGGTAGCTACTCCTAGGAACGAGCTCCTAACCAGGCCCGGAATATTCCTAATCTCATGTCTACCTTTACCAAAACTAGTAATAAAAAATAAGAAGAAAAGAACCCTACTATGATACCACTTTGTAATGTCCCAGCACGGGTTCTACACAATGATGCCCTGAGCAGGTAAGTTAGTTGACCTCAGGTGCACCTCTCTATACACCAGAGTCTTCCGACTAGTAGCAATGGTCTGGTAAGTCAGTCATGGAAATACTATACCATCTTTTATCAGAGTAAACACTAGAAAAAATAATAAACAATAGATGAAGCATATATAATTACAAGCAATTCTAGTATATGATGATAATCATGAAGTAAATACAATATCAAACTAAAGTAGAAAAACATGCCCTGCTAATGTATGTTCCATGTTTTAGAATAAATCATAAAAATAAAGACACCAAAGTCACCTAAGTGGGTCCTGAACCACATCTTCTCCCCTCACCATGCTCCATCCCATATAATCTATCTAACTCTGGTCCTTTCCTTTTCCCTTAACCTGTACATAAAATCAAAAGTCTACTCGGGTACTGATCAGGAAGCTCGAGTAGGGTTTGAGTACAACTCAGTATTACACCACCAATGACATATTAAAAATAGTCAATAATAGTGTATTCAGTTGTATAAAAAATTAAATACAAGTAATAATGTAAATAATTTACATTTATTCAATTATTCCTTATTTAACTGCATAAACCTCTGGGATTCCATGGATAGCTGTATCTCAATACCTACTTCGACGCGTGCCAGAGTCTGAACCATTTTACATTATCAATTCACATTTCATTTAAACCAAATTGTTTTCTTTATCCATTTCAACTCAATTAATTTCACCGCTAATTGGAACCATAGTCCAATGTCAATTAAGGGGTGTAGAACACCATATCTTACACCCTAGTGATTATTTGGAGCATCAGTCCATATCTCACAACCCATGGGTATTTGTAGCATCATTCCCTATCCCATAAAATAATATTTTTATGCATGATGGCTCTATAACTCCAGGTCTATCATCCTAGAGGATTTGAAGCATCAATCCCTATCTCACAACCCATTTCCAAATAAAGAACATATATCACATACAACATATTATTCAAGATTAATCAACATTAATCATTTATCATAATTTTACATGTCAAATGTATCACAACATCACATTAATGAATTCAATAATTAATTAATCACAAAACCACATTAATTAATTCACCAACAAATTAATCACATAGTCTCATTAATTAATTCAATAATTAATTAAACACTTCACCACATTAACTAGTTCAACCATTAAATAATTACATAATTACATTAATTAATTTAATAATAAAACAATCACATATTACAATTAATTAATTTAACAATTAATTAATCACATTTTACCATTAATTAATTCAATAACTAATTAGTAATACCATCACAGTAATTAATTTTTTGAATTAATTAATCAATATCCTCAACTTAAAATCTTATAATTAATTATATAATTAATTATCTCATTTAAAAAATCAATAAAATATAATTAATTATACAATTAGTTATCTGAAATCATTTATTTCAATATCTCATAATTAATTCAACAATTAATTACTCAACTTACATGTCTCGTTGCCTCATAATTAATTTGACCATGAATTATTCAACCTTATAAATTAAATATCTCAACCATCCACATTAATTAATTTATCATTTAATTAATCTAATTTATTAAATTACACCATTATAGAAAATTTCATTAATTAATTAACCAATTAATTAATCTATCATGTTCAATTGGTTCAACACAATTATCTCCATTAATTAATTCTCCAATTAATTAATCTCACTCATCCAATTATTATAACAGAACAATCCCCATTAATTAATTTTCCAATTAATTAACACAACTCATTCAATTTTTTCAACACAAAGATACTCATTAACTAATTATCCAATTATTTTATATAAATCAAAATCATAATATTACATCTATTAATTAATTTACCAATTAATTAATTCATATAATCCCCATTAACTAATTTCTAAATTAATTAATCTAACGCAATCACTTCAATTAATTTATAAATTAATTGTCCATATCATCTCTAATTAATTAATTCAGAATTAATTAATTCATATTCAACAACACATCAATAAATCCACATGTTAATTATTTCCACCAATTCCATTATTTAGTTCAATAATAAAATAATCATTTAACTTCAATGAATTAATTCATCAATTAATTAATTCTTTTATTTGATTCAACAGTAAAATTATCAAATTTTTCTATTAAATATTATTAAATTGATTAATCCCATTATATAATTCAACCAATTCAATAAGCACATTTCATCATTAATTAATTATTCATTTAATTAATCACATTATTTAATTAAATAATTAAATAATAATATTTCTCTATTAACCAATTCATCAATTAATTAATCTCCATATTTATGTCAATAATTTAAATGAACACATTTCTCACATTAATTAATTTATCCATTAATTAATCCACTAGTTCAATTAATTAATTCAATAATTAATTAATCTTATTTAAAATATTATTATCATGTGATTAACTCCACCATTAAATATTTTAAAATATAATATCATTATAACATAATATTTTTATTCACCAATTATTGTTTTAATTAACAATATTAATATCATATAATTAATTCTGAAATTAATTATTCCCAATTTTTTATATTAATATCCTTTATTTAATTCTAAAATAAATTTTCCAAAAAACTCATAATTTTACATTTCCATCATTCTTTAATTCACCCAAATTAATTAATTAATTAATAACATTGTGAACATCTAATTCTAATGAACTCTAGCAATACTACAATTTGCATAAACATAATAAAAATAACAATTATGGTATTCATGTATTAGACCGCCCACCACAAGAACGGTGATAACGAATGACCAGCAAAGGAAAACCCCAATTTGAAGCGAATCAATTACGAACGTGGCAAAGATTGATATTTAGATTCGAAACATGAGAGGTGTGCCTAGGGTATTCGATCGATTATGGTCGCGCGTGGAGGAGATTTGTTCTAAGATGGAGGTGAAATAATGACTTTTAGTGTTAGGAGGATGTATGTTGGGGCTCTATTATGAAGAAGTGAGGGTTAAAAAACCTTATAGTGGAGGTGAGGTGAGTTTGGCGGTTTATGTAATGTTAGAGACATGTTTTTAATATAATGAGCATCATTATTACATGACATGAATTCCTATTTCACATCGTGTAAATTCCGTAACATTTTTCCATAACATTTACTGTTTAATGTTTCTCCAACAACATTCATTAAATTTTAATAATAGTTAATAATTTAATATTAACTCCACATTTGAATTTATTTAGTATTGACTAATAATATCACTAATATTTCATTGATCAGTAACAATTATTTGCATGTGGTGAAACATTGTTTATCATTTCATGGAAAAAATATTTAATTACACATGTAATTTTCTATTCAATTTTTTTGACAGAAAATTTATAATAATACACATATTATTAATAATATTTGTTATTAGTAATAATACATTTATTAATAATAATATAATTTTTATTAATAATATTAAAATTTTTCGTTTAATTTCAGGAATTTTATATTATTTATTCAATTAAAAAAATTAATCATTTAAGTTAAAAATTAAAATAACAAAAAATGCCCATTGTGCATAAAAGTTATACCCTGACAAAGGTAAACCCCCCATTTTGAATCCAACGTTTGTATAATATTTCCCATAAGATGCACTATCTAAGATATATTACTAATTTACTATTAATAAAAATATATTAAATAATTAAATAAATATGAAAATATTATTTTCACATACGAGGCGTCCAAATGTCCAATGCTTACACATTTTGTACCCCACCTTTGGTAAGCACCATAATACAGACACTATGGTGGTCACAGATTTCTTGTACGATGCACTATTTGTGAGATATTAATTATTAAATATTCAAAAGTGGATTAAATATTTAATTAAATATAAAACGGTTCTTTTCATGAGCGAGGTTTTCAAACTTCCAACGCATACAATTATTAAACCCTGCCTTGGGTAAACACCCTATTTTGGACACAATGGTGGTCTCAAATTTCTAATATAACGTACCATTTTAGAGTTATTCAATTTTTCTAAAATAAAAAGTTCGGGTTTAATATATTATATTTAATATATATTTTTATTTAGTCTTCACCAAGACTTTACATGCCTCATAATCTCATTCTAAACTCGATGATTAACTCTAAAAATATTCAATTGAACATTCATATATGTTAAATAGAATGAATTTGCATTAATATATTTATCATAATTATATTGATAAAACATTTTTTTGTGAATTAAAACAAATACAACCAATATTCTCAAAAAAATGAAAGGACTCTTACCTAAAAAAGGATGATATCTTACAATTTCCCCACCATATAACAGCTCATCCGCAAGCTGTACTCCCAAGTACCAATAAGAGAAACTGGGTTCTTATATATTGAAATCATAGGGTATTGTTTTTAAAGATTAGTTTACATAAATTTTATAGGGAAATAATTTTTTTAACTATAAAGCCTTTTATAGTCCCATTTTTATGCCTAATTTTGGAGATTTTAATTTATAAATGTCATTAATTTATAAGTATTTTATGTCGATATTCTAGTTGTTTTATTAACTTTTGGGTATTTATATTTTAGATTCAAATTTATAAATGAAATAAAATATATTAATTAAATATTTGTTTTATTATGTTTGTTTTAATATCTGTTGTGGGGAGGAATATAGTGGATGTAGGGGTCATATGATCCCATATCCTACTATGATGCATAACAGTGACACAATATCTCTTATAATGTATATCTTTGTAATTAAAGAGTATGATTTGGTGTGAAATTTCACTTGGGTATGATTGAAACTTACAAAAATGATGAAATTCCATTTTAGCTCATGCATTGTCTTCCTCATACACCAATTATACCTCATAAATCACTATTACACCATAATATTTCTAATGATGTTGATGGAGATCTCGATGAGAACTGGAATGTCAAGCATATCCATGATGTTGGTCCACCTTTTCATTGTAGCTAACCATGGAGCTTGAAATGATGATAGAAAGATGCTTTGATTTTATGTCATTGAATTTTGGGAATATATTGGTAGGAGGATGATAGAGAGAAAACTATGAAATCATGATCATCTATGCACCCTGATAAAGGTCACTATAGGGAGGTTTTATTTTTGGGGAAATAAGCTACACCAGAGTGAAATATTAGAGGTAATATCTTGATTAAGGATATTGAAAAGGGTTCCATATTCATCATAGACCCTACAGATTTGGAAGTTCTATGGAATGAGTGAAGATATGGGGGTTGATCCACTGAAAAAATGTCATGTCATAACTATAATTAAATGAAAATAGGGTATTAGATGAATTTATGGGCTTAAATAGATATTTTGAAACATCACAATATCTCTATCCATGCCATAGTATGTATATCCACTATAGCTTTTATAATCCAAAATTTTTCTCTTATGAATATAGTACATTCTAGTTTTGAGGGAGTTTAAATAAGAGACATGTGTATTTGATATCTCCTACCATTAAAGAGTAAAAAACACTACATGAAATAAAAGAGAAGACAAAATAGAGATAAACAGATTCAATAGAGGATATGAGATATCTGAAGGTATACATATATAGTTAGTCAAAGTCTCTCTCTTGGATAATAATGTACATGTCTTTGGGATCTAAATGAAGGATCACACATGGACCTATTATTAGATTCATGATACAAGAGAAATAATATTAAAATTAATGTATATAATATAAAGGATGAGATAAGATAGATAAATATTTATATCTGAATGGAATCCTCTTTTAAAATAGAAGAGGAGTATAATGTGAAAAAAGAGACACCTCCTAATTATAGGGGAGGTTTTTTCTACTAGTTTAGGGTTATGATATAGAAAGAAATCAGGAGATATTTATCTAAAATCTAATGTGAGGTTCGGGGAGGAGGGTTATACTCATCCATGATGTTTCAATATTATGATTTATTTTAACATTTTTAGTTTTGTTATTTTGGAATTATTTTTTGATTGAAAAAATCAATAAAATTAATATTACAAATTTTTTACAACACTATTAATTTACATCTAACATTTATATTCCCTCTTCGAGATTGTATAATTATTTCATGTTTTTGAGATAGGGTATGATTTCATATGATTTATAGGAGGGGATAATTTTAAGAGGTGGGCTTGTACCATATATTTTAAATTATATTTTTATTTTGAGGTTTCATATTTGATTTAGTATCAAATTTTGGGTTATTTATTATCCCATTTTTTAGTAAAATAGTGAGGGTAAAGCTTCTGAGGAAGGATACACGTTGTGATTTATTGGATTTGGGTAGTGATATTGGACCATTAATTCACATCATTATTAATAAATTGACTTTAGTCTAATCTGGGTGGTTATAGACATACATTTGGAGAGTGTTCAGTTTACCTAAGTAGATATAGTTAATGATGAGAGGCTAATCCAGATACCCAAAGATGTCTTTAGACTATTTATTTTTTATTATTCCCCTATGTAAAGTTGATTTTCATTTTTTGAACAACCATCCATTGATATCAACTCTCTCTCTCTCTTAATCCATGTTTTTAATTTGAGTCAATTCATGTAAGTCCTCAAGAGTTGTTTAGTTAGTTTTAGTGTTAAATATTTGTGACAACATCAACTCTATTGAATCATAGAACCCATTTACTCATTGGAATGACCCCACACATTCCCCAATTCTATATTTTTTTATTTGGTTTAGTATATGAATGAATTTCCAAACATTGATTGTCCATCGAAATAATGAAACAAATGAATCTTTTCAATTTTTTAGTTTCATTATCGGGGAATAAGGTTTAAATTAATTTTAATTTAAAAAAAATATGTACTCCACAACTTTTATATTTTCTAATTTTAGTTTTGGAATTTTTTAATTATTTATATTTTACATGATGGGGTTTTCTGGATTCTGATTCCTCGTATAAGAAAGATAAATGCACAAACCCATTTTCTTATTGAATATTCAATGTTATCTCTAAAAATTAAATTACCTAAGAGGGAAACCGAAATATTGGGATGGGAACATCAAGTCTAATCATATGTATAATAACTACACAAATGTATCAAAGAATTTCTTAAATTCATGGAATCTAATATCAAGGAAAAATTTCTACTCTTGGGGAACATGGCCACAAAATATGAGTAATTGAGAGAAGGTTCAATGATAATTCCTACATTGAGGAGGGAGTTGAAGATATATTTGGAAGAAAGACTGAACATGAAGTTGATTTTTTGGTGACTTACTATTCTCATTATTATTCTAAAATTTTTATAAAGGAATCATATATAAGTGTTAATGAAGAAAAAGATGAAGATGAAGAGGAACCCTTTATTATTGAATTACAAAAATATGATAAAATGATGTAAAATATTGTATTTTTAATGAGTTGATATTTATTTTGGAAGGTAATTTCAATATTGAAAATGAATCAAGATATAAATAGGTTACTAAATCACAAATTTAAGACTCTAAAATAGAGTATCCTAAATAAAAAGTTGAAGGAGAAGAAGTGGTGTTCTAAGTGTGGATAGAACAAGATTTGTTCATTGTATCCTTACTATTGAATAGATTTTTGTTACACCTCATATATTCAAATAATAATAAGAAGACATTGTGGATTCTAAACCGAGGGATTCTATATACTAATTTGAAGTAGCATGACCCATATAGGTTAAAATATAATGGTAGATTATAGGATTCTATGACAAACCATGGTTTTTTAATCAACTTGGTACTTTCCTCAACAAAAAAGTGAATTATCTTTTCATGATGAGGAGAAGTGAAAGTGATACACAATACATTCATATAAAGTAGAATTGGTTCAAAAATATTTTTTTTCTCTATACCCAACTCTGATTATATGATAAAATTGGTAATTTAGATATTAACTTCCATAATAAAAGATCATTAGGGGATGAACCCAATGTTATAATTTTTATTTCTTAGGGATATGTTTCAGAATTTTATTTTACGATGTAAAGAGGCCTCTAAGCCTATTATTTTTTAATATAAAATACAAGGATATTGTGATTTCAAAATATCAATTTGATTTTTAGGTTCATGAATCTTAAAGGGAAATGAGGAAAAAATAAATAAGAGATTCAAAGTAGAAGCGGAGTTTGTTTTTAAATTTAGTATTAAACTTTTTCCAATATTTTTTGAATTTTATTTTGTTTTTAATGAATGATTCATACCTAAACATAGATTTTTTTACTTTAATTATTATCTATAATATTATTATTACTTAGAAAAAATATGATTCCATGTTTTGATTTTAGAGTTGTTATTATTTAATTACTTATATGGGTATATTAAATAAGAAAATTCAAACATATGTGTGTTGATTGGATAAATCTTGATTTGAGGAGGCTAGCTGATTATGTTTATAAACATTTCCTTTATGTTTTCATGTTTATAATTTCAAAAATTAATATTTATTATATTTTTAGTATTATCCATTCCATGAATTATTGAATACTTTCTAGATATTTTCATTACCAAAAGGCTTCTATACCTATTGTTTTCGATCCATCCTAAGTATTTTTCTTGAGATAATATGGGAGATGTTATATACCAGAATATATATTTGATCGTATCAAATATAAGATAATACACATTGAATTTTAAAATGATTGAGTCATTTTTATTAATTTAGTCATTCTTTGCAGACCCACCATTTACATTGACAATATATATTATCTTAGATACCCTAAATATTCATTCTTAGGAATAAGAAAGATTACAAGACACTTTGATCCATTAATAAACTTACAATAGTTTTTTCACATTCCAATCAAAAGTTTCATTGAGGGGGAGATGTTCCTTATGGAAAAAGGGATGTAATTTATCGAGGAATTTTTTTTTGGGATATTCCATTGGGTTTTGGGAAAGGATATTGATAAATTATTCATTATAATTATTTATTAACCATCTTATAAAAATTATTATAAAAAATGGGTTTAATTTTGGAGGCTCTAAAGTCATCTTTTTTTGATCAATGATTTTATATCATTTTTAATGTGATGGGGGATGTGAGACTTGTCTCGACATAACATTCATACAAATTAAAAAGTTATTCTAAAAAAATAAAAAGAGTTAAAAATTAGAAAACATTCAAGAGGGTTCATTAAATCATTGTTTTTATTTTTCATAAACATAATTTGAGAGTGTCATGTGTAGAAGATTTATTTTTTATAGTGGACTTTCATTATACATTTGTTTTTCTTATCATCAATTAGGATTAATAGTTAAAACCTCCTTTTGAGTCTAATTAGTTTTAGACATCAATAATTAAATACCTTTAGCATCATATTTATCTGATCTTATTTCAAACACTCTCATGAATACTTGTTATATTTGTCTCTAAAAAGTGGAAAATTTTGATCTTTTACAAGTTCAATATTTAGTTCATGTACTCAAGGTATAATAAAAAATCCATATATATTTTTACCATCGGTGATGAGAGGTGGAAAAAATAGTATGGTAGATCAAGGTTGGCTTGCCTAATAATTGTGTATTATGATTCCTGAATATATGTGAAGAAAATCCACATCAATTTTAGTGGAAAAATGTAAAATTCATAATTCATATACGTTTCGGTGAAAATAGTTGATTTGATGAGATATTTCTATGTGATCATAAACGTTCATTCAACCCATTGATAATTATTTAATTATATTTGATTTTTAAATATTGTTAGAATGGTTAATTCTTTATCATTATTAGTTTAGATATATTCCTGAGTAAAATAATGGTATGAGTGTGTGGTATTTGATAGTCTTATTTTTATAGATAATTTCTAAAATTTTAATTATTCAATGTCATTGATTTATAAGTATTGTTATACCCATATGTTTGTTTTCTATTAATTCTAGGGTATTTTATATTTTAGATTGAATTTTATAAAATAAATATATAATATTTATGGTTTACTATGTTTTTATTTTCACAAAGTGTTTGATTGGTTTAGGAATAAACAATGGGATGAAATGGGCCATCCCTCATGTAACGACCCAAATTATTTCAATGGAAAATTCCATTCTTATATTTATGTCATAAAAACACTAAATAATGAACTAATAAGTGATAAGTGACCTTTAAACATAATTTTGTCACCCCTATAGTTGGAATTTTGAAAATCTGACATACACGGTTGTGGTCAAGATAGTTTTTGGAGTCTAATGAAACAAAACATTTTTTAGTGAATAGTAACCTACCCTTATGAATAGTAACATACCCTTATGAATAGTAATATGACCCTTATGAATAGTAAATAAGAGTAACATTACCTATGAATAATAAAATAAAATTTAGACATCATAGAAAGTGATAATTTGACCTTAGTAAACGTTTTTGGTATTTTATAAGTCATAAATAATTAATTATAATTAATTAATTAATTTAAATGAATATAAATTTTCCAGAAATATATTCTTAAATTACTGAATCAATGTCTAATAGTTTTTAGATAATTTTATAAGACCCTAAGTAATTTTTGAAAGATCTGCAAAATCGGTTTTAATTTTAAAAACCATTTTTTAAGTAAAATATGATTTTAATTACATATTAAATTAATAATGTTTATAAAATTATTTTTGAAAAATGGACTTAATTTTTCAATTCTACACGTCGAAATATGGTTGGGATAAATTTTTGGGATATTTCTAAGATACATGAATTTTTGATGAATAGTGGAATCCGATAATTCACAATAAAAGCAAAATAATGTATTAATTGAGTCATCGATGATGTTCTGCTGATGTAAGCCCACTTGGTTCGGCATTAAATTATAAAATTACTCTTATTGGTCATCCAAGACTCACTATTCTTTGCCTTTAGTGAAATTAATAAACTAATCAATTTTATATTAAGGAAACTCCTCTCCCCTCAACTATAAAAGCCACCTTTCACTCCCTCTTTTCCTCACACCTCTCAAGCTCCGAGACTTCTCTAAAATCTTCCAAACACCTTCCCTAGCCTCTCCCCCACTTCCAAGAGCTCCTGGTCTCATCAAAATACCAAGAATATTCCCTTAAGGAGGTTCTTAAGAGGAGGATTCTAAAGGTAATTTCTCTCCCTCTTCTCCTTTAATTTCCTTTCAAGTTCAAGTTCAAGTTCCTTTCTTGACCTCTCCCTACATATCTTCATTCAAACTATTTTGTAACTTCAGTATTATTCATATACTCTAATAGTATGATTATAATGGTATATTATATCACCCCACACCCTTTCCCTCTTCCTTTTATTTTATTAAAGAGAACGTTGTTCATGTGGTGATAATCTATCACCTTCAAAAACAACATGCTCTATTCTTCCATTTCTACCTTAAATCTGGTCATGAAACCATTTTTATGGTTGAACCTGAATATGTTAAATATATTATGTTCTATTTTAAGTTCTGTAAATAACCTATGGTCATATTACTAAGTGAAGTGTTAAAATGAGTTTGTTGTGATCCAAAAACCGCTCAAATTAACCCAAATAATCTTCATTTAATTCTTATCTAATGATTTTTTCACATGGATCTAATATAACTCATTATAAAATAATTAAAGCATCTGTAATATCATTAATTACATGTATTATCAGTTCTGGATGTTTACCCATGATCTACCCAAACATCAATTTAAGAATACAAGTGGACCGTTCAAGAAAACCATGAAAACGTACATCCCCGATCAATGTTTTTAAACTCTATAAGTCATCCAATGGAACATAATATGAAATAATGAAACCATAATGAACCCTATTAATGTATAAAAGGTATTGGAATTTCTAATTAATGAATATAATGTCATTATACAGGACATTAAAGAGAAGGAGGCATTCGAGTACATGGTAAGGGGAAATCTCGAACACAATTTTCGTCCTTCGGGTTGTCCCTCTTTCCGTACATTTTTGATGTGTTTACTCCTCAAAGATCATTTTTTCATCATTTACTTTACATTTATGGGATATACATGTTTGTCACTGGTTTTTATGTCCATCAAAATGTTTTCCAAATGAACTCTTCTTTCAAGATCTCACCTTTTACCTCTCATTCAAGGTTGATGGTTCTTGTATCAAGTATGTTGCTCTCTCATTATTTTGGGAAACCAAAGCATATGAATATGTTATTTTGAGATGAAACCCATTCCATTACATTGGTTATTTATGTACATGTTTTATATTTGTTCTATGTGGAAAGCATGAAAATGATAATGTTATGATGTGATGGGTGCGCCCGGAATTATATAGCGCAATATGAATATTTAAATGTGACGGGTGCACCTGGAATTATACAGCGCTCCAATGCATTGGGTAAAGTGATGAATCTCATGAGTAAATGTGAAATTATATGTGAACATGATGCTAGCTTTTTTCACAAGAATGTTTGGTAGTAAACCACTATGACATGATGTTTCATTTTTATGCATTGCCACATTTCAAGTCTATTATTTATGCTCCTCTCATGTTCATGATCGTTTTCCTATGTTCAGATTATGCTCACCCCATGATATATTGATCTTATATATCCTCTTACTGGGCTTTTAGCTCACCCCTTTTGATGTATATACTTAGGTGGCTACATGTACTAAGGAGAGGACAAGTTCCACTAAGAAGCTAGTGAAGAAGAAATTAAATAAATGTTTATGCTTGATGTTGTATTTGTTATGTATTGTCCTAGTTTTCCCAAGACACTAAACCTCTGGATCCTCCATGTGTAATACTATTATGTTTTTTATCTTTGAAATGATGTAATTTTAATGTAATAATAGTCTGGGTCGCTATAGTTGGTATCAGAGGAAATGTTTAGTTAATTTGGGAATTAGGATTAGTAAACCCTAGAGAAAACCTCTAGCATAAGAATAAGTACAAACACATACACAAGAATATTTATAGAGGTATTCCATATGTTATGTTTTTTTGTATAAATTTTTTAAAAGAATAAGTTATTCATGACTTGTTTTGTTATGTTTTGTTCTATCCTTTTCTATTTTAGAAAATGGTGGGAACCAGGAGAGGTAATGAAGGAGAAGTACCCTCACCTATTTCTGTAAAGTTAAATTTCGGGGGCGAAATTTCTTAAGGGGGGAAGAATGTAACGACCCAAAGTATTTCAATGGAAAATTCCCTTCTTATATTTATGTCATAAAAATAAAAAATATTGAACTACTAAGTGATATGTGACCTTTAAACATAATTTTGTCACCCCTATGGTTGGAATTTTGAAAATCCGACATACAGGGTTCTGTTCAAGATAGTTTTTGGAGTCTAATGAAACAAATACAATTTTTGGTGAATAGTAACCTACCCTTATGAATAGTAACCTACCCTTATGAAGAGTTATATGACCCTAATGAATAGTAAATAAGAGTAACATTACCTATGAATAAAAAAATAATATTTAGACATCATAGAAAGTGATAATTAGACCTTAGTAAACATTTTTGTTATTTTATAAGCCATAAAAAATTAATTATAAATAATTAATTAATTTAAATGAATATTTATTTTCCTGAAATATATTCATAAATTATTGAATCAATTTCTAATAGTTTTTAGATATTTTTATAAGACCCTACGTAAATTTTGAAAAAACTGCAAAATCAGTTTTAATTTTAAAAACTATTTTTTTAAGTAAATTATGATTTTAATTAAATATTAAATTAATAATATTTAGAAAATTATTTTTGGAAAATTGAATTCATTTTTTGATTCTACATGTTGAAAGATGGTTGGGGTAAATTTTTGGGATTTTTCTAAGACACTTGAATTTTTTATGAATAGTGGAATCCGATAATTCACAATAAAAGATAAATAATGTATTAATTGAGTCATCGATGATGTTATGCTGATGTAATCCCACTTGGTTCGGGATTACATTTTACAATTACTGTTATTTTTCATCCAAGACTCACTATTCCTTGTATTTTGTGAAATTAATAAACTAATCAATTTTATATTAAGGAAACCCCTCTCCCCTCCACTATAAAAGCTACCCTTCACTCCCTCTTTTCCTCACACCTCTCAAGCTCCAAGCCTTCTCTAAACTCTGCTCAAACACCTTCCCTAGCCTCTCCCCGACGTCCAAGAGCTCTTGGTTGCATCAAAATACCAAGCATAGGCCCTTAAGGAGGTTCTTAAGAGGAAAATTCTAAAGGTAATTTATCTCCCGCTTCTCCTTTAATTTCCTTTCAAGTTCAAGTTCCTTTCTTGATATCTCCCTACCTATATTTATTCAAACTGTATTTTAACTCCATTATTATAAATATACTGTAATATTATGATTCTAATGGTATATTATATCACCCCACACCCTTTCCCTCTTCCTTTTATTTTATTAAAGAGAGCATTGTTCATGTGGTGATAATTTATCACCTTCAAAAACAACATGCTCTCTTCTTCCATTTATACCTTCAATCTGGACATGAAACCATTTTTATGGTTGAAGAAGAATATGTTATATGTATTATGTTCTATTATAAGTTCTGGAAATAACCTATGGCCATATTACTAAGTGAAAAGTTAAAATGGGTTCTTTGTGATCCAAAAACCGCTCAAATTAACCCAAATAATCGTCATTAATTATTATCTAAGGATTCATCCACATGGATCAAATATAACTCATTATAAAATCATTCAAGATTCTTTAATATCATTAATTAAATTTAATATTATTTCTGGATGTTTACCCATTATCTACCCATCCATCAATTTAAGAATACAAGTGGACCTTTCAAGAAAACCATGAAAACGTACATCCCCGATCAATGTTTTTAAACTCTATAAGAAATCCAAAGGATCATAATATGAAATAATGAAACCATAATGAACCCTATTAATGGATAAAATGTTCTGGAATTTCTAATTAATGAATATTATGTCATTATATAGGTCATTAAATAGAAGGAGGCATTCGAGTACAAGGTAAGGGGAAATCTCGAACCCAATTTTCTTCCTTCGGGTTCTCCCCCTTTCACTCCATTTTTGATGTGGTTACTACTCAAAGATCATTTGTTCATCATTTACATTACTTTTATGGGATATACATGTTTGTCACTGGTTTTTATGCCCATCAAAATGTTTTTCAAAAGAACTCTTCTTTCAAGATCTCGCCTTTTACCTCTAATTCAAGGTTAATGGTTCTTGTATCTAGTATGTTGTTCCCTCTTTATTTTGGGAACCCAAAGATTATGAATATGTTATTATGAGATGAAACCCATTCCATTCCATGGGTTATTTATGTACATGTTTGATATTTGTTATATGTGTCAATCATGATAATGATAATGTTATGATGTGATGGGTGCGCCCGGAATTATATAGTGCAATATGAATGTTTAAATGTGACGGGTGCGCCCGGAATTATACAGTGCTCCAATGCATTGGGTAAAGTGATTAATATCGTGAGTAAATGTGAAATGATGTGTGAACATGATTCTAGCTTTGTTCACATGCATGTGTCGTAGTTAACCACTAAGACATGATGTTTCATTTTTATGCGTTGCCACATTTCAATTCTATTATTTATGCTCCTCTCATGTTCATGATCTTTTTACTATGTCATGATTATGCTAACCCCATGATATATTATTCTTATATATCCTCTTACTAGGATTTTAGCTCACCCCTTTTGTTTTATATCCTCAGGTGGCTACATGTACTAAGGAGAGGACAAGTGCCACTAAAAAGCTAGTGAAGAAGAAATTAAATAAATGTTTATGCTTGATGTTGTATTTGTTATGTATTGTCCTAGTTTTCCCAAGACAATAAACCTCTGGATCCTCCATGTGTAATACTATTATGCTGTTTATCTTTGAAATGACTCAATAGTAATGTAATAAAAGGTCAGGTCTCTATACTTCACCCAATAGAGAAAGAAAAATGGACACACCCTAATAGGGGTTTCCTAAAAACTTACCATAGGGAGGGTATGCCACATATTATCAGAGGAACCTTGATCTTACCTCACATGGATAGGAGTAGATCTATACTGACACGTGAGGATTAGTTTCATGTAGTGGTGGTAGAAGGACTTCAACAATGTGGGGTATCATATAGTTTGTAGGGGTCCTCTGACCCATCTATGACTTTTATTCCTAACAGTGATAAGGGATCTCTTATTAAGAAAAGACCCACCATTGAAATTTTAAATGCGGGGTGGCCTTTAAATTGATTATTGTTCCCACTTATAAAAATAATAACATTTTGGTTTAACTCGGGAGTTTTATTCCTTACACACACACTATAACACATAATGAAATGTTATGTTGTTGTACCACTGTGACCAATGAAGTGGATCTTGGGAGGAACTAGAGTTATAAGAATATCAAGACCGTAGGTCCACGTTTTAATTGTATCCTACCTAGGAGCTTTAAATGTTGACAAAATGATTTACCGTGGTCCATCCATTGCAACATGGGAACATGTAGATTATTGTATTATGGAGAGGATACTACCAGAACACTATCATTGATGAAAAATATAGAAGGTGACTTCAGGAAGGATTTTTTGTATGTGAAACGAGTTTCATCGTAGGGTAATATTATAAATAATATCAGGATGAAGGCTTTTAAATAGAGTTTTTACTCTGTTGTGGAGCACCCAGATATGGAAGGTCCAAGGAATGAGAAGATAAAGGCTGTTTTGTGATGGATAGAATATTATGAAATATATGTGATTTCTTTCACATAGGGTATCATATATATGGTTGTATACAGCTCAAGGTCTCTATAAACACCGCAATTTATAAATAAACTATATATTTAAAAAAACTTTAACTTTTCTCTTATACATGTGTTATAGGTTGGTTTCATGGGATTTTAAATGAGAGACCTATTCATGGGAATGTTTATAACATTTAAGAGTTTGAAACACTTCATGACAAAAAAGAGATGAGTTCAAGAGATATAAATATAATAAAAATATGATATGAGATGTTTAAAGATAAATATACATATTTGGATAAATTATCTCCCTTGGATAATAAAGGATAAGCCTCTTGAGAGAAAAATAGAGGGTCACAGATGAATATATTTGTCGACTAAAAATATAATTAAAACTAAAAGAAATTATTGTGGATAATATAATGTATGAGATAATATGGATACAAAGTTGTATCTCTGGGTAATCATCTCAATAAATACAGGTGTATGTATTTGTCCAATGGAGACTACTTCATTTAAAGGGGTGGGTTTGGCTACTAGTTGAGGATTTTGACATAGGAGGAAATGTGTAATATCTCTACCTTACAATTGAATCAAGATTAGAGGAGTATGGTCATCTTAAAACATGATATTTCCATGTCAGGATTTATTTTATCTTTTTTTGTTATATAATTATGGAATTATTCTTTTATTGTAAGAATTAATAAAAATATGTTTTCTAATATTTCTTGAAACCATAATTTTAGATCAAAATTTTCTATTCACCCTTCCCAGTTTCTAATTATTTTATGCTCATGGGAGACGGTATGAGTGGATAGTAGTTGTGGGAGGGGGTAAGTTTGATAAAGGGTATATATGCCTAATTTTTTAAATTATTTTCTTTGTTTTGAGGTTACATGTTCAAGTTTTTATTACATAGTGTATTAATTTTATCTCATTATCTATGAGTCTATATAGAGTGGGGATTATATAGTAGGATACCTATTGTGATTTAGGGTTTGTGGGAGGAAGAGTGAACAATTACTTCACCGTACACTTAAGATATTGACTTTAACATACATATGTTTTTTAAATACCAACATTAATTGGGTATTCAGTTATCAAAATTAGATCTAGTTAAAATTGAGAGGATAGGATAGATACTCCAAAAGGGCTTGTGGATATTTAATATGATTATTCTCATAAGTATAGTTGAGTTACATTTCATGAATCCCAAACCATTAATATCAACTTTCCATTATTCATCCTTATTTCATATTTCAGTCAGTCCGCATCAATCCTCTAGTTTAGTGTAGTTAATTTTGGATTAATAAATCATGAAAAAATCAAAACTATTTAATCTTTTATGTATTTTCTTCATGGGAGAGACCTCACACATTCAACTATTCTACACTTTTTTTTGTAGGTTTGGTAAAATATATTCTAAACATTGATATTTTATCTAAATAATTACACCATTGGATCTTATCAAATTTCTAATATTGTTTCACAGGAATAATGTTCATATTAATTAAATAGATAGGTAAAATTTTTACTCACCCATTTTTTATTTTATGATTTCAGTTTAGTTTTTTTCATTTTTGTCACATTTTATACATTGGGTGTTTCTATGTTGTGATCACTGGAATATGAAATATGAAGGCACACATCAATTTGTAAATTTAACATTTAATGTTATCTCAACAAATTCAAGAACATAAGTGGAAAATCCAATGCTGAGGGTAGAAGAATAAGATCCAACAATGGGTACCTCAACCACACCCATGTCAAGAAGAATTACTTTATGGTAAGGAATATTGATTAAGGAAGCACCACTAATCATCGAGAATAAAGATAATTAATTTTAGTAATTGAAAGAAGGTAGCAATAATAATTCCAACATTAAATAATGAAATAATGATCAATTGAGAAGAATTGCTGAACCTGACGATAAATTCAAGGTAATTTCCTATTCTAACAATTAGTATAAATTTCAATAGAGGAAACCTGTACAAGTGAAGAAGAAGAAGAAGAGAAAGTGGAGGAGGAGGAGCCCTCCATTATTGACGAATATAAAGAGGAGGAATCGATGTTAGATACTAGTTATTGTAATGTGATGATACATATTTAGTAAGGGTAGTTAAATAATTATAATTGAACAATACATAAATACACTGTAAAATCACACATTGAAGACCCTAATGTTGTGTTTTTTGAATAAGAATAAGAATAAAGAGAATATGGTTTCCAAGTTTGAAAATATTAGGAGTTGTTCCTTGTAGCCTTACCACTGTATGGATTTTGGTTGGCCCTACATAGTCTTAATGAAGAAGAATAAGGGATATTGGATTCTAAAATGGAGGATCATATTACATAATTTGAAGGAGAAAACCCATTACTTGAGTAAAAATAAGAATGATTCTAGTTATGGACATATTAAGAGATACGAATACTAACCATGGGTTTTCCACTACCTGGTACATTCCACAACAAAAAAAACAATCTTTAAAAGAGGAAGAAAATAGAAAGATCTACATTATACAAAAATCTTAGAGATAGTATGTTCTATAAGAGACAATTATCTATATACCCTACACTTATGAAATTATCAAATTGGTAAGATTAATTTTAATTAACTTAATAAAATATTTTTTTTAGAGTCACCTTGAATTTTTTTCGCTCAAAAAATTGCTTTATAACATTTATATTAGAATGTATAGAGACCTACCACACCTATTATTTATAAACATAAATTGAATGTATATTGTGATTTCACTATTTCAAAATGAATTTTAGGTCCAAAAAGTACAAAGGGTATTAATAAAAATATTACGAAGAGATTAAATGTAAAATGGGAGTATGAATATTAATTAAGTACTATCTTTTCTCCCCGATTTTTCAAATCTATTTTGGTTTTTATTAAAATATGTATACCCACACTTATAGTTTTCATTAATTTTTTTATGATAGTTAAAATTCATAGGACCCGCATAATACAATGTTTAAATTTTCATGTTGGTGAAATTCAATGAGTAAAAAGGAGGAAATAAAAAAGTATAGTAGAACATATGGGTGTTAATTTGATGAATACTGATTTAAGGAGGCTGGTTAAATATATAAGTGTAATTTGCCTACCATTATTTATGAATAAAATATATTAAATTCATGTTGAATGATTTTTTATTTTTTTCCATGCTATAATTGATTGTCTCATTTATTTAGGTTATCATTTCCCATAGATTTTTAGAACTAATAGTTATTTTCCTTCATGATTATAATTTTTTAGGAATCTTATGGAATGTTACCCATTTAGATTTTCATTTGATCTTATCAATGATATGATTGTAAAAAAACAATTTTTAAATTATTCAGGAAATTTTATTAATTTATCTGTTATCCTTGAGACCCAAACTATACATTGATCCTACATAATCCCATATAGATCATGAATGATTTTTCTTACGAATTATCTGTATTAAAAGCCAGTTTTATATATTCATACCATTACTCTAGATTTTTTATTGATTATTGAATATCTTTTGTGATAAATTATTTTCACAAGGTTTTTTAATTTTCTGACAAAAAATATTTTTTGTAAAATAATTTTTTTTATTCTGGAATTGGACCCTGTCCATCATAATGAGATTTTTGGACCTATATGGATCAGATTCATGTCATTTAATTCAAAATAATTTATGATATATGTTTTTTTTCTATAATTTTTCCTTTATTGTAATTAGATAATGAAAGAAGTTTCTATGTGAAGAAGTTATATTGTTTTAGAATATTTTTAAAAGAATGTTTTAAAGTACAGAGTTTGAAAGTTTTCATACTTTTAAACAAAACTAGAAGAGGATTTTCAAGTCATAATGTTCTCACATATCATGAAATATATCAAGATAAAATCTTTTGATGAAATGGTAGAGAGGTTTGAATAATTTCAGAGTTATAGAGTGATAATTCCATCATAATGGGAATTCCATCATAATTGGATTGCCATTGTAACGGGAAAATACATTTGATTCGAAAATTAAATCATAATAATTATTCCATCATAATGAGATAAGAAGGAAATTAATTTCATAATCTCTGAGAAGGATACAAAATTCCTACTCACTAAGGATGATACTTAATTTATAATCACTAAGAAGTATACAAAATTATAACTCACTATGAAGGAATAAAAATTTTTAATGAGCTAAGAAGGAAACAAAACCTATCATCATTGAGAAGGAAACAAATTTTTTGATGAGATAAGATAGAAACAGATTTGTAATGATTTGATTATAAAGAAGTTTCAAAAAGAAAATTACTGATGATTTATGAGGAGTTAAAGAGTTGAAGAGATAAAACAAGAAATTTAATTTTTGTGTAAATCTGAAATAAAACACAAGAGAATTAAAGAATTTAATGTTGAATTTTATATTCAATATATATTTATTGTTTTGAAATTTGAGGAAGCGGAGAAAGTTTTCAAGCATCAAACATCTGTTTTTTGAGTCTCCTAAATATAATTTCTCAGATAATTAATTTATTTGTGACTTTTCATGCAAGTAAAATTGGTGTATATATGAGGAAATCAAGTGAAAGTCATTTCTATCTAGAGATCTCATGAGGAGGATTAGACAACTGAATGATTGGTTACTATATTTAGAAATATTGTATTGAGAATATCATATTCAGTCAATCATATTGACTTCATTTGACTGAAGAAGTTATTATTTAGAATTTGATCAGAGTTTTAGTTTTGTATATTGAGATTGGTATCATCATATTGAGTCCATCATATCGACAGAATTAGATCTCAACTAATTGTATTGATATAATCCAACCTATACACATCTTATTAAGAGATTATGATCTAGAATCATTAGATTGATAAAATTGGATCCATCCAAATTGGACTAAGGATTCTAAATGATAAATTGTGGAACAATTTCGACAAAGTATTTATTCTTTTTTTTGATCAATTATTTACAAACAATTGTAATTATATGGTATTCATTATAATATTCCATATCGATAGATAGAAGGTCTCTAAAGGGAGATGTCACAAGTTGAATTTACTTCATCATAATATTGGATTTTCATAGAACCATAGGATTGGCTATAGAAAGGATGTAGGTTCTTACACTGAGGATGAACCTTATATATCTTGTGGGATTTTCCTTATTTCCTAATTTTTATGTATGAGTATTTACTAAAATTGTATAAAAAAATAATTCTTAATAGGTTTTAGGGGTTATGTTTTTAAATGTTTTGAAACTCATAAAAAGATATACACTAATTCACCCCCTCTCATTTTTATTCAATAATTTGGAACTTCAATTTTTATCAGGGTGATATTTCCCATGTTGAATATGTATCCTGGATAATATCATTTCTTTCAACATTATATTAATTCCTACATTTTATGAAACAAATTATTATGGATGGAAACAATGGTTGATTACTTATCGACTATCTCTTGTCCTGGAAGTTATTGATGCTGCTATGATTGGTTTTCTATCTATTGAGAAAGATGATCCTATGTAATTTTCTAATAGGAGAAATATTTAAGTTTATGGATATGCAAGAAAAGAATTCCTTCTATCCTTATCATATAATGTTTATCAAAAGTTTATGGGTCTCAATACATCAAAAAGTATGTGAGAAAAGATAGAAATTATTTATAAAGGGATTGCTTGATTGAAGGAAGAAAATATTTAAATATTGTTTAGTAAGTATGAAGAACTCATAATGTGAGATGAAGAGACTATTGATGAATACTTTGATAGATTAAACATTTTTTTGAATATCCAAGGATTCATAGATTTCATATAATATTTTAGAATTGTGATGAACATTTTGAGAAAATTTCCTGATATGTTTGATTCTAAAAACTTCACTTTATAAGATAAGTATGATTAATCTCTAGATGAATTTAATTAAATTTTTATTACTTATAAGATGAGAAAAGATACAATGTTTAAAAAGATTATGAATGATGAAATGGATTTGGAATCTATTAGAATGTTGAAAATTTAAGACGATGAATAAGTTGATACTTGTGACACTGAATGTTAAGAGGATGATGATTTGAATGATACAATCTTTTCTCTTATAACGAACAACTATCTAAGAGGAAAAGGAAAGTATAGAGGTAAACATTCTATATAGTGTTTTGAGTGTGGTGGAATCAGACACTTTTCTATGAATTCCCCTAAGAGGAAGGTTGGATAATATTGAGATGATTCTGATGAAAAACCTAGATGAAGGAAGAGAAATAAAAATGATAAAGGATAAAAGTAATACAAAAAATTAGAAGAAATTTGTTTTGGAAACAAAATAAGTATGTTAAGTAAGAAAGTTGAATTTGACTTAACTTACAACAATTCTTCTGAAGATGAATGTTCAAAAAAATTCATAACATTCATTACATAAGTTGAGAAAAAAATATTCCTCAGATGGTAAAGAATGTGGTGAAGAATCTTATTTATAGTATTATATCATAAAAATTCTTATTACCTGTCTTGTAAGAAACAAAACTCTCAAAATATATATTAGTGTAATGAAGAAATGTTGTTTATAATTTCTTGGTGGGAGAAAAGATGTCATCAAGTGGGAGGATGAATACATTCAAGAGATCTTATGTTACAAACTAAGAATTATTCAATAGGGAAATATAGATAAAGATATTAGTAAGAACCTTGATGATAAGGAAGAAGAAGTTAACAAGTTTCAATAAAAAAATATTTTGAAAATAACATGAGGTAGATGAATGAAGACTTCGACCAAGGGTCAGAATTAAAATCTTAGACTTATAACGTTTCTAAGAAATGATCAAAACAAGATACATGTGAAATATTCACCCATAAAAAATAATGGTTCATATGATTTTTATATTATTTAATTTTTTCTAAATTTTTTTGGGAATGCCTAAGTGGAAAATGATGTGAGAAACATATCACATATATTAAAGATAAATACCCACTCTGAAGAAAATATCGTTTATATCCAGAGTATGATAGATCATAATAAAGTCATCATCCTCAAAAAAGATTCAATATATAAACATATTATTTCAATATAAGATCATGATCAGATGGTAATTTTTTGTGTTTTTGAATCTATGGGAATATAGAATAAAATTTTTAGCAGAACATATCCATCCCTGTAATATAGTTTTGGAAAACTGTAAGAAATATTGAATGTAGAATGAGTATCATTACCAACTTATAGAATGATTAAAAAGTGATTTCTCAAGATGATAGAAATTTTACAATAAGAAATAATGTTTACAGTCTAGAATATTTTTTTTGGAAGTTTTGATATGGTTGTTAATCATATTGAAAAATCTATGAAACACCTTCTGTAATAGTTTTCATACAATGGAAAAGAAAAGGAACCTAGAAAGATGAAATTGTAGGAAATATATTTTGTTGTTGATACAACCTTGAAAGAAAGTAAAAAAAAGAAAACTATAGATAATTAATAGTTGTTTTTATTCAAATATGATAGGTGATATAACAATCATTAAACAAACTGAAAGTCATGATGGATGACAAATTAACATTGGTAATGATAGTTCCTTAAAATCAAAGGATTTAGAATGGAATATATTGAAGTAGAAAAGTCGAAAAATAAAGAAGTTTTATTTGTTTATGGGATAAAACATAAGACACATATTGTAAGTCAACTTTTTGAAGATAGAAAATAATTAGTTTTAATAAAATATTTTTGAATCATAAAAATTGAGGAATACGGAAAATTTATTACAAAAGGATGAATAACGAGTGGGAATCTCTTCCAAATAAGAGAATTCAATTACTCGTGTTACTTGAGCAGAAAAGATGAAAAAATTTTGTTCCACCAAAGACATGGGTACCTTGGAAAAAAAATTATGAAAAATATTTCAAAAGTTGATGTTTTTCAAAAAAATCCATAATTGGGATGAATAGAAGAATATGTTTGTGTAACTTGTCAAAAATGGAAAATGACTAATACAAGATACAAAAGAGATGGAATTCAATATACCATACCACTTGAGATTATTTATTATTATTTATGTGTGTTAATGAGATATAAATCATAAGAAGAAAATTTATACATTATCACATTTATTGGTCATTTAACTCAGATGAAAAAACATCATGTTTATGAATCATAAGTTAGAGGTTATTGAAAGGATTAAATTCATCAGAACAGATATTGATAATGAATTAGGCATTTCCATAAAGATGTTGAGAACATATAATGGTACCGAATTTAAAAACAATAAATTTAAAAATTATCTGAGATATCATGGTATGAAAAATCAGTATAGAGCTCTCTATACTCTAAAACAAATAGAGTAGTAGAAAGAATGAATATAAGTTTGGTGGAAATAGGGAGAAGTATGTTAGAAAAATAAAAACTTTAAAAATTATATTATAGAGAAGATATTAGTACAAATTTACATGTTTAAAATTGATTTTTATCGAGACAAGAAAATAGCCTGACTCCTTATAAAACTTCGTATAATAAAAAACCTTCATTGAAATCTTTCAATGTTTTGGGAAGACAATGTTTACCAAAAACACAAAATAAATATTTGGTAAATATTAATGAGAAAGGTGAGGAAGGAAATTTTAAGGGTTATTCACTAAATAGAAGAAGATAAAAATGTTGGAAGAAACATTTAAAAATATTGGTGGACTGATATTATGTGATGGTAATTGAACTTTGATGTTCCTTAACACAATTTGTTGAGAATGAAGAGGAGGATACAATACTGACTTCAAACAACAGTGAAAGTAGTTAAAAACATGATTATCAAGATTCAGAAGAATCATGGGATGAGGAAATTTTATCTTGGAATGAAATAATGAAATTTCATACCTTCAAAACATGTGGAATCCAAAATCATTATTGGGTATCTGAAGGATCTTCTTCAGACCATAATAAAGTTTAGATTAGAAAACCCATTTTCACTTATCATAAATAATGAACTAAATTCATTATCAGAAGATATTGAACACAAATAATGGGTGTATGGTATTAATGAAGAGTTGTATCAAATTGAGATAAATGAAACCTAATAACATATTTTATGACCTGCAAAAAAATTTCTCGTAAAAACACTAGGTTTTTAGGAAAAAATTAAATGATCATGGACTCATTTCTTGAAAAAAAATACTTTTTTTGTAAAGGATATACATAGGTAGAAGGTGTGGATTTTGATGGAAAATTTCCCCCCATTTCAAGGAAATAAACTATTAGAATATTTATTACAGTGGCTGCTAATTTGAATTACAAATTTCATCAAATGGATAAACTTTCTTATTTCATAAATGTTTTTCTTGATGAAGAATTTTAAATTGAACAACCTTGTGGGTTTCTACTAGATTAGAATTTTTTTGTAAATTTTTAAAATACTTGTATGGTCTAAAACAAAATCCACGTTTTAGGTACTATAAACATGAAAATTATTTGACAATGTTGAAAATTTATAAATTAAAAGTGGATATATACATATATGTAAAATAATTCGACTCTGGAACAATAATATTAATTTTTTTATGTGAATGAAAATTTTGTTGATGGGGATAGAGAATATGTTCGTAAAACATTTTCTGGGGAAATGTATAAGAATTTTTAAATATCTATATTATGAGAAATAACATTTTTCTTTGGATTTCAAGGTCAACAAAAGGAAAAATACATTTTATTATCTCATGAAATGTATGCCAATAAAATTTTAATGAAGTTTGTGATGGAAGAATCCAAAGATGTTTCAACTGATATTTTCATTAGCACAATGTTGATTAAAGATGAATCGAAAATAAGTGTGAATCAGAAAGACTTTTAGAAGCAGATATGATGTCTTCTTTACCTTACAACCTCAATGCCTGATATTATTTATTTTTTGACATTGTATGCTAGGTGCCAAAGTAATTTGAAAGAATCACATATATTGGTAGTGAAGAGGATTTTGATATATTTCAAAAAACAACATCGCAAGGGTTTTTATACAAAATAAATAGTGAGATGAAGTTCCATGGTTATATTTATTCCAATTGGGCTGGTGATTTTAATGATATAAAATCAAAATCTAGAGGAAGAATTTTCTTTTGAAAATATTGTGTCAGTTAGCGTAGTAAGAACAAAATCTCAACAACATTGAGCATATATGCATCTAAATATGTTGCAGTTACTTAGGCTTGTACTCAAATGTTTTGGATGAAATTTCAACTTGATGATTTTAAAGTAAATATTTCTAAACCATTGAATATACTTTATGATATCCTAGTGAAATTGTTCCTTTGAAAAATACTTTCCAATATTCAATATTGAAAACATTGATATAAATTTTTACTTTATAAAATGTAAATTTTATGTTGGAGATGTTTTTTTCTAAGGCATTTCAATAAATTTTTTGGTTGATGATATCTTTAGAAAAGAAATTCCGAAATAATGGTTTGGCGAATTCTGGTTGTAAATTAATGTTTGGCCTCTCTGTATGTCTTCCTAAACCTCATAACTAAGTAACCCATCATGAATTGGATTATGTTGAAAAAGGGGGAGATAAATTAACAACTTTATACTTTGTAAGATGTTTTTACATATCTTTCTTAAATGAATATAACGTTCTAGTTATCATATAATGGTGGAGAGAAAAATAAAAGTGATATTGAAAAAGATAAATTTGTGGGGGATTTTATCCTTAAATGGTTGAAATTTTTTATTTCCATCTAGGGATAAAGATTACTTCAAAAATAGTACTTTATATATTAGGGTGGTGTTAAGATGCTCTCTTTTTATAAAGGATATCATTTGATAAAATTAAAAAAACATGATTTTTTTACAAAATCATTGTTATGTAAAATTTATGAGAGTTTGAAATGTTGTAAACATGGGTTATCTTCAAATACAAAGGAGATATTGAAGAACCTTTATGATTTTTTTAACAATTTTTTTATATTTATTGATAACTAGCCTTTTTGTAAATGAATATTTGGTAATTCATGAATCATACCATGTCCATCATAATGATCTTTTCAAAGAAATTTAAATTTTGTGGAATGAATTAGAGCCATATAGATCAGATTTCAATCATCAGATCCAAAATAAATGGAGGTGGAAATTGATCATTGTAGGAAGTTTTCCTTTTTTCGTAATATGAGTAATAAAGATGTTAATAATTTAATAATTCATATTGTTTCTGAAGATTTCTGAATGAATATTGTGAATTATGGAGTTAAAAATACTTCATACCTTCTCAACCAAATGAGATGATTCTTTTCTAGTAATAAAATTCTCAAAAATCATAGAAAATCACATGATAAAATCTATTGAATAAATGTTGTAGAGGTTTGAAGAATTTCAGAGTTAAAAAATGGGAATAACATCATAATGGGAATTCCATCGTAACGGGATTTCCATTGTAATGGGAAAATCCATCATAATAGGAAATTTATTCAGAATAAGAATTCCATCATAATGAGTTGAGAATTAAAAAAGAATTTATAATCACTGAGAAGGAAACAAAATTTATAATCACAGGTTTGGACACATAATCTATAACCTCAGAGAAGGATACATAATTTTTAATCACTGAGAAGGAAATAGAATTCATAATTTTCTAATAAAGAAAAAAATTCGTAATCACTAAAAAGGAAACATAATTTTTAATGAGATGAAAATTTAATAGATTCATAATGATTAGAGAAGGAAATAAATTTGTAATGAGTGATAAGAAAATATATTCTTAATGAGATGATAAATAAAAAAATCATATTTATTTGATTATGAATAAGGCTCTGAAACAAAATTATACAGTTTTTATGAAGAGTTTAATAGGTCAAATATGAAATTCAATTTTTCATAAATCTCATAGAAATATAAGAGTGGTTGAAGAATTAAAATTTGGTGTTTAAATGATATATTTTTTCAGAGTTTTGAAATATTAGAAACTAGGAAATGTTTTCATGTCTCCCAATTTTGTTTTCTAAGTGACCCATAAATAATTTCTCAAACAATTCATTTATTTGTGAATTTTCAATAAATCGAAATGGTGAAGCACAGAAAAAATCAAGTGAAAGTAATTTCGTGGAAGAGATCTCAAAAGGAGGAACATACATATAAATTTTGGTTAAGTATATTGAGAATGATCATATTGATAATATTGTATTTAGTCTGTTACATTTAGTTAATTAGATTGAAGAATAACATATTGATCATTTGAGCAGTGCTTGGGTTTTTTTTGATTTAGAATTGGGTCATCATACTGATTCCATCATAGTGATAAAATCTTATAAACACACATAGTATTGATAGAATCGGATCTAGACTCATCATATTTAGAGAATTAGACCAAAACTCATGGTATTAAGAAAATCATATCTGAAGAACAAATTGAGTATTCAAACTGAGGAATTCTGGTGTAGTTTGAAAAAATTCATTATTCTTTTGTTTGGTGAAATTATTTTATAATAATGAATTTTAAAAATATTGGAGTTAGTATAATATATTCTATTGAGATATAGAAGTTGACTATGGGAATTTGGAACAAGTTGTATTCACTTCTTCATAATAGTGTATTTTCATAGACCCATTAATGTGGTTGTGGAAAAGATTTAAGTTCTCATACGAAGGCCAAACATTGTAAATCATGTGGTCATTACATGATTTATTAATTTTTCTTGAATTATTATTTAATGACTTTTTATAATTAAATAAATATTAACAAGTTGTATGGGTTATGTTTCTAAAATATTTGAAACTCCTAAAAAGAGAACAACTAATTCAACCCCCTCTTAGTTTTTATCTGATCCTTTGGAATATCAATTATTAAAATTTAAAATGTGGGGGAGGTTTTCCATATAAAAAGTGATATAACTTATTGGGTAAAAAAATTTGGTACTTTCCATTGGGGTTTGGGAAAGATTCATGATAAATTATTAATTTTAATTCATTTTTAGCTGTATTGGATAAAAATAATCGAAGAAATTGATTGATTTTTGGTGGGATAGGAATCACAATTTATTTACCAATTAATTTTTAATCTTTTAGCTGTATTGGATAAAAATAATCGAAGAAATTGATTGATTGATTTTTGGTGGGATAGGAATCACAATTCATTTTTAGCTGTATTGGATAAAAATAATCGAAGAAAATAATTTATGTTGTATGGGAATATTGGATATAATATCCTGACGAAGGTTGTGACATAGGGTTTTGGCTACATCATTGAGCACCCAGATCTCGTAGGGTTGAGGGATTATATTAAAAAGGTGTTATTCCATGGAAAAAATGTATTGAAGAAGCTATAATTGCATGAATTGAGGGGATACGATGTAGGATATTCCACATTTTAAAGTCCCCATTGACCTAGTTGTTTTTATAAAAAATATATATTTTTAAAATCATGATGTTTTCTCTTATACATGTACGACAGGATGGTTTTAGGAGAGTTTACTGAAGTGAAAAGTGTCTAGGATAGCACCTACCATTGAGGTGTTTGAAACACAATATGACATGAAAGTTAAGAGACTGATATAGATAAATAGATTCAAAGTATGATATGAGATATCTTAAGATATAAAGATATTGTAAGTCAATGTCTCTATCTTGTATAACAAATTATTTCACATTTCAGAACTAAATAAAGTATCAAACATGGAGTTATTAGAAAATTAAATATACAAGTGAAAATATTAAAAATCAATTAGATATGATAAATGTAGAGATAATATAGATAGAAACATATATCTAAAAGTAATTCTCTCTATAAATAGAGCAGGAAAATGAAATGAAATGGGAGACACTTCATTATTTATAGTGTACAGCTTGGATGCTAGTTTGGGATGTTGATATAAGTGGAAAATTGGATGATCTCAATATGAAATATGATGTGAGAGTGGAGGAGGGTCATCTTCATCCCTGATGTTTAATATTTAGGATTTCTTTTCCATTTTTTTGTTTAATTAATTATGGAATTCTTATTGAATTGAAGAAAATCAATAAGTATGTTTTCTAATTTTTCTCAACTCCATTATTTTAGATCTAAATTTTCCATTCCCCCTTCTCTATATTCAAATTACATCATGTTCATGAGAGCGAGTATGAGTGGTTATGAGTTATCAGATAAGATCAGTTTGATGATGGGGGGTTTTACCTATTTTCTTTAAAAATTTTGAGGTTTAGTATTCTATTAAGTATTACATATTTAGTTATTTTTTATCACATTATCTATGATTATAGTGATAGCGAATATTTTAGGGGCGGATACCCATTGTTATTAATAAATTTAGTGGAGTGAGAGATAACCATTACATTATATCCCACTTATAAAACTAATATTAATGAAATTATAGTGGTTATAAAAATACATTGAGAGAGGCTTCAACTATCCTAGGTAGATCTACATAATGTTGATAGGCTAGACTAGTTCCTATAAAATGTATTTCGGATAGTTAATATGACTATGCTCATGATTAATGTTGATAAACTGTTGAAGAACCACCATACTTTGAAATCAAATCTCATATCCTCAAACTTGATTTGTTTTTGATTTAGTCAACATTAATCCTATATATTATCTTAGTTAAATTTATTTTTAATAAATCATGAAAATTTCATCGATATTGAATATGGTAAGCCCTTTCCTAATGGGATCTACCCTGTAATTCCCACTATTATATTATTTTTGGGATAGTAATGGTCAAGTAAACTAAATTATAAACTTTTATAGTCAATTTGAATAAAGACATCGTTGGATCTTGTAATGTTTCAGGTATCTTAACCAAGTAATAAGGTTATTATTAATTAAATATTTATTCAAAATGATTACTCTCCCAAATTTTTGTTTCATAATTTTCGTTTAGGTTATTTTTCATTTTTGTTCCTATTTTATGTGTTTGGTTTTATTGGTATGTGATCTCAGGTTTCTGAGAGATGAGAAAACAAATCTATTTGTAAATTGTACTTTAAGAGTTATCTCATCAAATTAATGAACAAAATATTGAAATCCAAAGTCATGGATGGGAACCTCAAGTCCATCCATGGGTATGACAACTTCACCCAAGAATGAAAGTTTCACTCAAAGGCATGGAATATGAGATCATGAAAGGGATATTAATCCTTGAAAACATATCTTGAAAATATACCAATTTTAAAGATGGATCAAATGATGAAATTAAAGTTGGAATTCAATATCTTTTTAGAAGAACAACTAAACATGAGGTTGAATCCATTATGTGTTCATATTCTAATGCTCATTATGAATATTCCATAGAGGACCTATACACATGTTATAGGGAAGAAGAAGAATAGGAACCCTCCCTTTCTAAAGAATAAAATGAGGAGGAAATTATTACAGGTGACGTCCTTTTGAATGTTATGATACATCTTTTGGAGGGGTAGTTTTAAATATACAATATAACAAGATATAAAGTGGTTGATGAATCATTCATTAAAGACTATGCAATTGAGCATCCCTAATATGAATAATTAGAATAAGAATAATAAGGTGGTGTCTAGTGTTGAAAAATAAAGATGTGTTCCTTTCAGACTCACTCATTTCTGTGTTTTGGTTACACCTTCATGTCTTCAAATAAGAATAAGAAGACATTTTAGGTTATTAATTAGAGTCTTTGATTAAAAAAATTTATGTAGCACAACCATCATAGAAGGAAAAAAGAATAATTATACCTAGTATGGGTAGTTTATGAACTTATACTCCCGACCATTTGTTTTTCCACTACTAGTTAATTTCTTTAAAAAAATATTGAACTTTGAAATAAGAGGAAATGTAAAAGATGATTATAGGACAGAAATTTAAGGAAATATTGGTCCAACATTATATGGTTGGCTTTATACCCTACTCTTATTACATCATCAAAGAGGTGAGGCCCTTGTTGACAACCTCAACAAAATAAATTTGCAGGAGTAATCCTATTTATTTATTTTTCATTAATAGAAATAATTTTAGGACATCTATTTTATGTTGTAGATAACCCACTCCACCTATTATTATTTTTTATTAAAAGCAATTCATTTTCCCTTTCACTATTTCAATTTGTTTCTTAGGTACATGATGCATAACAGGAAGCAAGGAAAAAATTAATAAGTTCTTCAAAGTAAATTTGGAGTATGATTTTAAATTAAGTATCACTTATTAAACACTATTTATTTAAAAAAATTTGTTTTTTGAGGAAATATGCATACTAACACTTATAAATATACTTTACTTTTGATCCATGATACATAAATTCCATTGGAACCCCATGATTCCATTTTAATATTCAATTTAATTATATTGAAGGAGTAATGTGGGGGAATTAAATATCTAAAGTAAAAAATAGGGGTATTGAATCAATAAAACATAATTTGAGGTGGCTAGTAGATTATGTTAGTGAAACATCCCTGAAACATTTCATTCTTTTTATTTAGTAAATTCATGTTTATTAGTTTGTTAATTTTATCCAAAAAATATGGTCTCATTTTCATGAGGTTTATAGATCTAATATTTCTTATCCTTATTGTGTATATTTCTTTAGAGAATTTGGGACATGGTACCTACTAAAAATTATATTAAATCTATTCAAATATACTATTTGATACATCCTCTTTTAAAATTTTTGAGTCATTATTATTGATTCATACATTATTCTTGAGACCCGCCTTTTATATTAATACTACTTAATCCATCAAAGATATTAAATGGAATTTTTTAGGAATGGGATACATTATAATCCAATTTCATAAAATCTGATAACTACCCTTCTTTTTCTATGTTTATCTAAATAT
This sequence comes from Viscum album, assembly GCA_963277665.1. Taxonomy (NCBI): domain Eukaryota; kingdom Viridiplantae; phylum Streptophyta; class Magnoliopsida; order Santalales; family Viscaceae; genus Viscum; species Viscum album. The sequence goes on from OY728162.1 coordinate 562,491,303, forward strand.
TATGTTTGGGGGAGAGGTTTTCAATATAAAAAGTGATGAACATTTTTTAGGGATTTTTTTTGATATTTTCATTGGGGTTTGGTAATGTTTCATGTTTCATTAGTCATATTAATTCATTTTTACCCTTCTTGGAAAAAATATGAGAAAGAATTGATTGATATTTGGAGGTTTATAAATCACCGTTTCCTGATAAATGGTTTTCTATCATTTGGGATTTAGTGTTGGATATGAGACGTATAGTAGATCAATATTCAAAAAAATGAATAAATAGTTTTAATGAAAAAAAAGAAAATAAAGTTGAAAACATGAAAATAATTTAAGTAGGTGTATTCAACCATTTTATTATTTATTTATACCCTCTCTTTGAGCTTAGTTTGTAGAGAATATGGAACTTTTTAGTTGATAATGTCATTGAATAGTACTTTTTGTTATCATGAATTAGTCTTTATAATTCAGAAACATATTTAGAGCATTCTTTATTTTATACATAAATACATACCTACCTTTAACATTATATTCAATTGATCATAATTGAAAATCCTTCAATATTACATGTGATATTTGCCCCTATAAAGTGGATAATATAGAACCTTTACAAGTACAAAGTTTGATGAATGTACTCATGGTATGAGAAAAACACCATATATGTTGTTACCTTGTGTAACGAGATAAGAAAAACATAGTGGGGTATATACTGATTGAATGGTTTATAAATATTGATTTATGATGCATTAATATAGCCTAGGATAAGTTCTCATCAATTTATAAGGAAAACGTAGAATATTATACTTGACATGCCTCTCTGAAATGTGAGTATTTAATGAAATATTTCTATGTGAACTTTAAAGTTCATTATTGTCACTAATAATTTTTTAATCCTAATAGATCTTGAATATTAAATATTTGTAGCATGAGGGGTCCTTTATCATTCTTAGTTTAGATGTATACTTGAGAGTAAACACTGTTTAAATGTGCGGATTTGATAGTATAATTTTTGTGCATATTTTTTTGAAATTTGAATTGATAAATTTCATTAGATTATTATTTTGTTCCAATATGTTATTTTTCTAGAAAGAAGAATATGTATTTATTTAAATGAATCTTTCAGGATGGGGAATCCCACAAGGTGGATCATGTCATGATTAGAGTACTTGTGACCACTCTCTATTTGAGAGACACCCATTAATTTATTCAGAAGCCCTCTCCACCCAAATCTAATCATGTGAAGACTTGTCCTCGAAAATCCAATCATTATGATGAGACGGAACAACCCCAGGAAGAGTTTAAAACCACCCCACAGCCTTTGGTTCCATTATGGAAACCCAATCATTGAAAACATGGGCCATATCCAAAGATGAGCCCGGGGAATCCTTAAACCCCTAGGAGCATTCATTCAACACCCCCTCCAATCTCGAATAGAGGATAAATCCATGAAACTGAGTTTTGGACTGTATGAATCATAGAGGGAATGAATCATCCTCCACCATGTGTCATCTGGTAAGGAGGTCACTTATCGGCAGGACACGTGAGCATACTTGACACCAGAAAATGTTGACTTTCTGTGGGGGTAGAGAGTGCCCAATGATTTCTCCACTGTTCATCTGGATGGACAAGAAAATAACTGCAAACCAACATGATGTACCATAACCCGATAGTGTACTTCCCAGAAGCATCCATATACCAGCATATTTGGTCCCCGACCACTCTAGGTGTAAGAGGGATGATAAATATAATATATCTATCTATATCATTGAAACAATCAAAAACTATAGTCTTATACCACACCTCCTAATAATCACTAATGAGATAATGAACACTTGCATATTTTAACCCCAAAACAACAGGCGAAGAGACTCTCATATTGACCCCCTTGACCAACCATTGGTCGTTCCAAACACTGACCTTATTCCCATCTGCAATCCTATAGTCACTTCCTTGGCTAAGAAAATGGATAAAACCCTAGAAGCTTCTACACATAAATCTTGGCCACATTCCAAGAGATTCATGTAGGAAGTTAGACTTTGGGAATTAATTTTCATGAAATTCCTTGGTGAGAAGGGTATTATTATATGACATGAGTCACCACCCTTGTTTCATCAAAAGATAATAATTAAAACATTTAAGGATCTTAAACCTAAGACCCCACAATACTTATAAACATGCAACTTATAATACATGATATAGTGGGTATTGTGTTTTCAATTAGTGGATCCCCACTAGAAGTCTGCCAACTGAGAATGAGACACCAAAATGTTTCATGTGGGGTGGAATTTCACCCTGGTGTTGTTACCACCTACAAAAACTGTGACATTATATTTTAAATAATGTTTCTTCTTCCCCACACACCCAATATTCTAAATAATTCACTAATATTTCATCATTTTACTCTGAACATCAATGGGGAGCTTTGGAATCACTGGAATTTGGGGCATATACATGCCACGGGTCTACATGTGTGTCGTCGCAGACCATGGAGCATGAAATTATGATGGAAGGTTTCACTGTGGTCCCACTATTTCCCCATGGACACCTATATATTATATTATAATATAGAGAATACAATGGTACCTTTCTCATCATTGTTCCATGCAGAAGGTTACTGCATAAAGGTTGTGGTGTAGAGCTAAGAAGTTACACCATAGGGGAATACTGGAGGTAATATCATGATAAAGGTCATGGTGTATGTTTTTAACTATGTTTTATAGAACCCATATATACAAGGTATACGGAGTGAGTGGAGAAAATAGGTTTTGGTGTGGAAAGATTTTTTTTATGCAACCATGCACGCTTGCACATAGGGGATTGGGTGGAGGAATGGATTCACCGCAAGGTCCATGTCGACATGGTGGCTTCTATATCTACAATAGATTTTAAAAATCCAGATGTTTTATCTTATACACATGGTATGTGATAGTTTTAAGGATATATAAAGAGACATTTTCATGGGATAGTTTCTACCATTGTGGTTCTTTAAACACATCATGGCATGAAGGAGTAGAGGCTGAGAGAGATAAGCATATTTGAAAAAATAATATGAGATATTTGAAGATATATAGATATGGTTGGTAAAAGTCTCTCTCTTCAATAATGAAGGATATATATTTTGGTAGATAAATATTGGATCACACATGGATCTATTTGTTGATACAAGATACAATAGAACCTATAAGAAAAAACAAGTTGAGGACATAAATGAGGAGATATGATAGATATAAAGTTGCATCTCAAGATAATTATCTCTATAAATTATGGAGAATGTTTAAAGAGAGAACCTTCTTCATCCATATAGGAGGGTTAGGATTCTAGTTTAGGGTGTTGAAATATTATGCAATGTAGATGATCTCTATCCAATAATTTAAGAGGGAGAGGATGAATAGGGTTATCATCAAACAAGATGTTGTATAATAAGGATTTATTTTCCATTCTATTTTTATTTGAGTAATTCTGAAATTATTCTTTGAAAATAAAAATCAATAAAATTAATTTTACCAATTTTTCATGACATCATTATTTTAGATCCAAGTTTTCTATTCCACCATCCTTAGTTTCTAATTATTTCATGTTCATGACATCTGGTAAAATGGTTCGGAATTGTGGTAGGGGTGTGTTTGATATAGGGGATGTGTACCTAATTGTCTAAATTTGTTGTCTTGTGAGGTTATATATTAAATTTAGTATAAAATTTTGAGTTATTTATGGTATCATTATTTTGGAGTATATCAAGAGTAAAGATTCTAGGCGAGGATAACAATAGGGATTGAGAGGAGTGGGTGATTGTAGACTTATCTTGAGGGAGGTCCATTTTTCATGGGTGTAACTAGTTAATTATAAGAGGCTAAGATAGATTTCCATGGCCCCTTCTCTTCAAAGATGCAACTCATGTGTTAGAAATAACGAAAGAGACATTATCTCCCTTCATTCCCCCTCTTGTAGGCCCTGGGTGGAGACCAGCACCATAGGTATAAAATATCAAAAAATTGGAGGCACTACCCTTTTTAAAGATAACAAGATCCCGAGATAAGATGGTTCATCAAAAAACATCACCATGAACTATATATACAAAATAAATCTAATATACACCATACATGCATGTTTATAACAAAACTTACACAAATAAAATGAAGCCCCAAAATAAATACCAAAATAAAAGCTAATTAGCCACATGACAACTGTCCCAGAGTCCAAACTAGTAAGGTCTATCATGGTCCACATAATTCTCTTAGAAACCTAAAAATAATTTTATATACATAGGTTTAGAACACAAGTATACTAAGTAGGAATAACCAAAGTCTCTCATGCACAATCAAGAGAAGCATACTAATGCTCCTATGAGAAAATAGAAGATCTTAATACCTCCAAAAAGGTATAATACCCATACCAACCTCAACATGGCACACTCAAAAGGTAACTCTTGTCATGTAATGTAATATAGTAATCCCATTGATGATTTGGGTACCCCTCAACACTTCCCAGTGGTTTAGCCAGTAATGCCTAATGAAAGACATCCTCACGCTCCCACCTCTTATGAAAGAACATCATCACAACCCACCTGGACACACATGGGCCCCAAAAACCACATCATGCCCCATCACATAGGCCTTGAGCCTCATCACATCCTACCCATAGACACCTGAGCCACAACCACATCACATCCTACTCGCACATAGCTAGGACCTCAACAATCATACCGCACCCCACCCATAGACACCTAAGACACAAACCACATCATATTCCGAAAACACCTAGAAAATAGAAACACATATCCTCCCAAAGACACTTGGTAATTCACAAGTCACCAACACACACATGAGCCTCACAAATCACAATCTTCCTGAAGAATAATTGGCTACCACCGCCTGGAAGGATCAAGGAAGATTAGGTGTCCATCCATCCATCCACCCTTCCGGATGTTTGGGAAAGACACCCTCCCCCTAAAAATGGGGGTGTTTGACACATGGTTCTCAACTATGGTTGGTGTGTATAGAAGTAAAAAATAAAATAAGTAAAATATTTATATGATACAAATCACTCAACCCAACCTATGGGTTTTCATCCAATAACCAACTCACAATACCACCTTTGATGCTACTTCTAAATGAACCACTACCCAATAAGACAAAACCACAAATAATACCCCCAAACAATTAATTTAACTAATTATACTTCTTTATTAATAAATCATTTATTCATTCCATCACTACCCGAGATACTACTAGGTACAACACACAACAAGACACATAATAAAATGTCACACCAAGGAAGAAGAACATTGTAAATTAACCCATTTCCTATTGCTCTCTATTTAACATCCGTTCATGAAATAACATACTGATCCAGAGAGATAGAAAAGATTTATCCATTTTATTAATGAAGAAGAACCCAATAACACTACTTCAACCATCATTATTCAATGTCAGAATGCTCAATCCATCCTCTCACTATGGAAAACCCCCAACTCACAACCACAACCATAAATACATTTTATTACAACTATAGAACACCCATAACAACCCCCACTGTGCAACCAAATCCATCCATTCCCCCCATGCAAAAAACCCTCAGCAAATCATGCATCACAACCACAACACAACATATTTAGTTTTTAACAAAGTGACTATTATTCAATTACACATCTTAAATTAAGGGTGTGATCATAAAATCCATAAGATCCTAGGGATCCATTTTATTTAACAAATATTTATGTTTAATCAGTTTCATATATGTAGTCATTAAAAATAAGACCAAAAAAAGAATTCACAATCCATCAGGGGTGTGCAAACAAAGACCCCCAATGACCATGATTTTTAGTGGGATGTTATCCCATACGGATCAAAGTAACAGTGAAAAAAATAAAACAAAAACATGAATCACTTTTCCCCATCCCCCAATTTATTGATTTAAAGTAAATTCAGTTATCTTTATAAATATGAATTCAACTTCCACATCAAGGATAAAATCAATACTCTCACCCAAAATTATACAAAATTAAGAGATTCGAAGGTATCCCTACCTCGAATAAGTGATGATTATAAATTTCTGGTTTCACCAAACTAGGGGTGTGCATGTAGCAATAAGAGCCTCCATCGAAAAAATGGTCCAAAAGATACAGAACAAGTGAATGACTCCTTGAGAGGGGGGGGGGTTGGGTGTCACGCACAAAGAGAAATGGAATCACATACGGAAGAGAATGTCTTACCTTTAAAAAGGTCAGATCATAAATCAATGTGAGACATTCTTTTTAAAATCCATTAATGGTAGATCTTGACCAATACCAAGCAGTTTGGAATTAAAAGGATGCTTCATATTTCTAGAAGATATATATGATTCAATATAGTCCCAAAGACCATTTAATATATTATTTAACTAATTAACATCAATGAAAATTATAAAGGGGAGAAACTGTAGAAATATGGAAACACTATTAATGACTCAACATAGGAATAAACCACCATTGTAAGAATCACTAGAGGATGAATCCTCATTGGATGAGCTACCATCACGATTCCCCATCACGAGTCTCCATCATGACTCAGCATGGAGACTCACCATCGCGAGTCACCATTGTGAGTCACGATCGTGAGTAACCATTTCGACCTAATATCAGTAAACCACTGTCAATGACCTATTGTCAATGACCTACCATCAATGACCTACCATTGGAGACCTACAATTGGAGAAATTGAGAAACTAAAAAAATTTCAAACTATTGAAATAAGTCACTAAAACCTCCCAAAACACTTCCACCATCATATTTTCTCAATGTAATGGGCCAAATAGTTCCTAGGAATTACATCATATATGTATCAAACTATTATATCCCTTGAGAATTCAAAACCAAACCCAGAAGGATGATAAGGGTCCGAACAACCACCCCATGAGATGCCTCTCAAGGATCTCACTATTACTGAAACATCGCTACTGACATCAATGTTCGAATATAAACCACCATGAGTTTTTCAAAAGATGGAGTGAAACTTCAACATCAAAGAACACCCCCTCTGACACATGATAACCCAACCAAACATAATACAAACCACACAAAATTAATAACCATGCCATGGCCAACAAAAGAATCAGGTAATTCTATTTTCCATGATAATATATTCTCTACTAGGGGCATAAATGACTCCCCCGCATGATTTTAATCACCTCATAATTTACGTTTCTCGATTAGAAAATTTTCCCCCATTTCACATTTCTGGACTTCATCACACATTTCACCAAACACATTTCAAATCAATGGAAGACAATATATTTCATAAACAATGGTTTAAACATTACATTTCAAGGTATAAAATAACAAGGTAATGCCCAAAAAAACTCAGGGTATTGGGCACAAATTTGACCTTCTCGCTCCAAAGTACTCTCCTCCAGGACCCCATGCCTCCACAAAATGTGAACTAATAGAGTGGTCTTCCCATGTAGAACGATCTCTTGAAGACCCTTGATCCCTAATAGACTATCCAGGTACATCATATCATATTCAATCTATATCTATCCCCAGTTAATGACATGGGAGTCATCATAAACATAATGAAAAAGTTGTGAGATGTGTAATACATCTTGGATCATCTCTAACTACGTTGGCAATGCTAACTAGTATGCCACCACACCAACTCACCCCAACACCTCGAAGGGTTTGAGGAAACTGGGAGAATATTTACTCCCCCTACCAAACATTCACTACTCACATTGGGGGAATCCTTGAAGAACAAATTTTCCCCAACCACTATCTCCATGGACCTCCTAATGTGATCAGCATAAGACTTTTTCTTGTCCTGCACCACTTTCATCCTCTCACGAATGAGTTGAACCTTCTCTATCATTATCTGTAATACCTCAAGGCCAAGAATAGATTTATCCATGACCTTCATCTATAACAACAGAGAATGACATGGTATCTCATAAAATTATTCAAATAGATTCATTCTAATGGAAGAGTTATAGCAATAATTTTATGTGAACTCCACCAAGGGAAGCTGTTATACCCAAGATCTACTAGAGACCAAGTTGAATGCATGCAACATATCTTCCTATGTCTGGATTTTTATTTTTATCTTTCCAATTTTCTAAGGGTCAAAGGATATGATGAGGCATAAATTTTTTCCAAAATCATGCTACAATCCTCTCCATAAGTGTGGAAAAAATGTATCTCGATGTGAGATAATGGATCTCAGAACTACATGAAGCCACACCAAAGAAGACCACACTATCATCTAGAACAAAAATAATCAAACACTATCCATTACTACATCTAATTTAAATACATCCAACTCCTCCATTTCTTTTCAATAATATATATATTCTCCAATATCATATTTGTGTTAATTTATTCTCAAAACATTGGTTATATAATTCCACTCTCCTGAGTTGTATGATATCTTGAAATTTTAGTATGGAAGAAACACTATCCACCTCCACTAAATTAGATTTAGATCATGATGGGAAAAGATATACTTAAAGGTATCATTATTTGTGAAGACTACAAAGTTCTCCCCAATGAGGTAATTCTGCATGAAATTCACTAAAAACATGACTGTTATTAACTCCAGATCAAGAGGGGCATCATGGGGGTATAATTTTCCAGACCCATAGATATCATTGTCTTTTCTGAAATAATAAACATCCCAAGCCCAGATGGGAATCATAAAAAAATATCTCAAAAATAACCCATTCCTCTAGAAACATGATCACTTATGCACTCGCCAACTATCCCTTCAGATAGCTGAACACTTCCTGGCACTACTAACTCTATGAAAAAGCTTCTTCTTTTCGTGTCAGAGATTTAAATGGAGCTACAAGTCATCATAAAATGGTTAACACCCTATGGTAATAGCCCACAAGACTAAGAAAACTATGAACCTATGCCACATTATTGGGTGCTTCCCAAGAAACAGGTTCTTTAACCTTCGATAGGTCAACTTTAAAACCCTACTAGGATTCCTCATTCCCATGGAAATTCACCTCTCATGTACAGAACCCTCAGATGGACACTTCTCTATAGAGAGGGTGGTTTAAAAGGACATTATAGATGGTTCTATGATTCTCAACATGCATATCCTCTGACTTCGAGTAGATCAACATATCATCGATGAATATGATGATGAACTGATCCAAGAACTCATAGAAGATAGAGTTCATGGGTCACATGAATATGGATGGTGCATTCTTAACATAGATGGTCATGACTATGAACTCAAATTGTCTATACCTGTATCTAAAATTATTCTTCAGGAAATCATCCTTCTTCACCTTCAACGTGTGATATCCAGACCATAGATCGATATTATAAAAGCTACTTGCCCCTCTCAACTAGTCGATAATATCTTATATCATTGGGAGAGGGTAATAGTTCTTTCCCATAACTTGATTAAGCCTTTTGTAGTCTAGGCACAACCTCAGACCACTATACAACATCTTTCCAAACAACACTAGATCACCCCATGATCACACACTAGTCTGGATAAATACCTTCTTCCTCAGGTCATTAATCTAAATCCATAACTCATGCACCTCTGAAGGTGTCATCCGATAGCGAGCCATCAAAATCAGAGAAACATCAGGTTGTAAGTCTATCCTATACTCAACATCACATTGAAGGGGTAGCATCACAACAAACTCAGGTAAGAAATCATTGAACTCCCAAAAAACTTTGGAAACCTCCACTATCTCAACATCCGAGGATTCCACTGATAGCTAAGACGACAAGGAATGAAGAGTATCCACACGCCGAATTCCCACCTAACAGCTTCACTCACCAATGAAAATGACATGCTATCCATCCACATATGGAAACAAAAATCTCATCTATAAGTAGTCGATAATAGTTTTCATAGAATACAACCGGCCAATACTAATAATGACATTGTATGGTTGTATCTGTAACATGAGATATCCCTCATGGGACTAACGTGGTCCCATCCTCAGTCTACATCCCTAACAGACATCAAACATGTCAGTCAGACCTCTGAATGTCATTCTCAACACTAAGGGAAAGGTAATACTCTCAACATCTATTTAAAAATCATGGGATAGAGTGGGTGCAATAAATACATGAGAAGCACCTCAATCAAACAAATAAAAATCTTGGGTACTAAACATGCTAATTGTACCTCGAATGATCTCTTACCCTACTAGAACAGCTACCTATTCTATGTGTAACTAACCACACCTAGTTCCACAAACCCTTCTCTTATTACCAACTCCATGACCATTCCTGGGTTGCGATCCCTAAGGTACACCTTTTGGTAAGCCTCTACAGTCTTTATCTACCCTTCGTCGAGCATGAGCCTCTTGTCCCCACTTCTAAAGTAGCCTATTTGGAAACTACTACTCAGGCTGGTGATAAACCTTCCCACCGACCCCATATTGAGCTCTAATTGAGGCATGGCTCTAGTTTTGAAGATATTCATAGACTCTATAGATGAAACACCTGAGTCATAATTTCATTGGAAAGGCACGAGGATTTGAAGTGTGAAATTGAAACTATTGAGGTCGACTCCCCCTGGTCAAAACCTCAAAGGATCCGAAACCTAAGGCCTAGTACTGGTAAAACAAACTCTTAGAGAACCCTAATGGTTCCCATATCAATGTATGCATCCTCCCGAGTGCATTCATTCAGTCACTTCCACCTTCTCCTGGTCTTCCAAGTATGATGGCAGTGTAAAGGGAGGAACCGCATACTAGATAGAAGGATGAAGTTCCTCCTCTAGGAATATTTCATGTGACTCATCATTTAGTAAGAGATCATGGAAAAAATGAAGGTTATACATAATCATAATCCTTAAATCTCATACTAACATACATTCTTATTGGAGGGAGAGTAACTCCTTCCTCTTCTCATCCATCATGGTCGATGAAAGTAATTATACTCATAACTCCTTGAAATTGACCCAAAAATTGGTAGCCCCTTCCTCCCCCCTAAGTACTAGATCCACCATTGATGAGAAACTCCCTGCATCAAGATCACTAAAAAAGTATCACAGTACTTCATTGGATCCAATGTCAAACTGAAGGTGATTTGATGATACTTGACCCAACACTCCATATCCATGTACAAAACACTTCCCTTGTACGTTCCCAAGGTCTGCCTCTAGAAATCACATAATGTTCGCTTCCAATGGTCATCCTCCTGCACTTGATCATTCCTTCACTAATCAACCAGAATGGCTTGTTGAGCCAGAAACTTCCCGAGCCACATGTGGATGACGAATGAGTACAATAGATGAAAAAGGTAAAAAATTAATTCCTAAGCCTGAGTAGAGAGTAATTTTATTTGAGATTAGTTTTAATTAATTTTTTAATCCGTTTCAAATTCCCTAAAACAACCCAATTCAGACAAGAAAACAATTCATTATTATTCATGTATCTTTTCTCAGGGTCTCTACCATAAAAAAGGTGTAGCCTCAATTGGCCATTTGGTTGACCCAAAGTCTATGCATCAAATCACGGGGGGATAAAATCCCATGTCATAGACGGTATTCCATTACCTATGTAACACAATAAGGTCACATCAGATTTTTTCCCTACCATCACATGAAATACACACTATTACTAACTATACACTGCATCATATCTCTCATCTATCACCTATAATATTGTTGTTTCATGACCCACCCCTATAAAGATGCCCCACCTAGGGTGGAAATAAATAGAGGGAGATAATGACCCCCAGGTCTTACCTATAGTAGGCCCCGAGGTGACGACTAGCACCAAGGGTATACAATGTCACAAAATGAGTGGTATTTCCCTTTTTAAAGAAATAATTATTGGGATATAAGATTTCCCATCCCAAAAAAACTTGTTAGTACTATATATGCAATGGTAATCAGAAATCCACCCCACATGTATGTTTAAAATACAACTATTATGAATTCAATGAAACTCACTAATAAATACCAAACCATGTCTAAGTAGTGATGAAATAACTATCCAAATGTCCAAACTATTAAGGTCTACCACAATCCATGTAATCCTCCTAGAAACATGAAAAATATTTTATATATTTATAGGGTGAGAAAACAAGTATACTTAGTAGAAAAAAAGTATCTGATGCACAAGAGATAGAAGAATACTACTGATCCTCTGAGAAAAAATTATAACCCAACAGCCCGTAACAAGTTATACTATCCATCCCATTCTCACCATGGAACACTCACCAAGTATAAGAATCCATGTAAAATAATATACTAATCACATCGATGATTTGGATATCCTGGACCACTTCCTACTGGTTTAGCAACTCTTACCTAACAAAAAACATCATCGTGCTCCCACCTATTCTGAAAGAACCATGTCACAACCGGCCTGCACACACCTGGGCCCCACAAACCAAATCTCATCTCATCACCTAGGCCCTAAGAAAAATCACATATGGATTGTATACACCTTTTCCACAACTGCATCACATCCTACCCTCACACATTTGGGCCCTCAAAAAACCTACCACATCCCACCAGTAAACACCTAAACCACAAACCACGTCATATCTTGAAAACACATGAGAAATCAAAACACATATCATCTAGAAGACACCTGGTAAATCACATCTATCCCTTACACACCTTCACCTAACAAACCATAATCTGCCTGAAGATTGTTGGGCTACCAAAACATAGACGAATAAGCATGTAAGTGTGGGTGGTCAGCCATCCATCCTCCCACTGAGATGTTTGGGAAAGACTCCCTCCCCCATGATTATTGGGGTTTTCGAAACACGGTTCTAAAATAGGGTGGGGTTGCTATAGAAATCACATGAAAAATAAATGAAATACTTATATGATACTAGACACTCCATCCCAACCAATGAGTTTTCAACCAACAACCAAATCACAATACCACCTTTGTCACTACCTCTAAATGTACAATCACATGATAATACATAAAATCAAATCATAACCCTAGACAATTCATTTAACCAATTATCATAACATATTATCAAAAAATATATTCATTCTATCCCTACTTAAGAAACTATTAGGAATAACACACAACAAGAAACACAGAAAGAAGTCCAATAGTGGAATAAGAACCACGGTAAATTAACCCAATTCAAATACCTCTCTATTTAATACCCATTCATGACATAAAACACTCCTCTCAATATAAGGGAAAACAATATATAGGTTATTATTGGTGAACCACCCATGAAAACCACTGCAGTCATAATTCTACAAATTCATTATGCCCAATCCATCTTCTCACCAGTGTAGAACCAAACTAATATCCACATAAGAAACATGTCTCACTACAACTACCAAACACCAATCACAACCCCCACCGTTAAACCACATCTATCCACTTACCCCATACAAAACACCCAAAAAAATCATGCATCATAACCATAAAACAACATATTTTCTATTTACGAAGGGGGTATTATTCAATTCTACTTCATTAATTAAGGGTGTGATCACAAAATCCATAAGATCATGGGGAATCCATTTAATTTATCGAATATAGTTGGTTAATAAGTTTCATGCATATAGTCAGTCAATATAATACCAAAAATAATAATTCAAATTCCATAATAGGTGTATAAAAAAGACCCCCAAAGTCCATGACTTCTAGTTCTAGTTATCCCATAAAGTTAAAAGTAATAGTGAAACTAGTAAAACACAAACATGAACCATCTATTACCAATCCCCATTTTATTGATAAAAAATGATTCAATTATATTTATAAATCTGAATTCAACTTCCATCTCAAGTAAAACGTCATTATACCAACCCCACATGATACACAATTAGGATAGATAAATGGATACCTACCTAGAAGAAGAGACGATCGACATTTCCTAGTTGCACCAATATAGAGGGTGCCCATGCAGCAGGAAAAGCCTCTTTGGAAAATATGGTTCAAAGGCTACAAAAAAAGTGCCTGAATTCATAGGGGGTTGTTTGGGGAATCTCACACCAATATAATGGGAAGCACACAAGGAAGTGAAGATCTAAAATTAATAATGGTCAGATCCAAAACCAATGGGTGAAATGGTTTTTAAAATCCATTAAAGGTGGATCCTGACCAAGACCATGTTGTTTGGAATTAAAAGGACGATTCAGGTTTCAAAAGATATATATGATTCAAAACATCACAAAAAACCATTAAATATGGTATTTAACTCATTTTACGTCAAAGAAGACATTAAAGGGGATAAACATTAGGATGCATGACACAATTTTCATGACTCACCATTAAAATGACATACTATTGGATGACTCACTACTGGATGAATCATTGTTGGATGAGCTACCATTGCGAGTTATGGATTTGACTTACTATTGTGACTCATCATCTTGAGTCACTATCACAACTCTCTATCACGACTCGCCATTGTGACTCACCATCGCATGTCACTGTCATGAGTCCCTGTTGCAACTCACTATCACAACTCACCGTCATGAGTAACATTTGTTAATCACCATCACAAGTCAACATTGTATCCTATAATTGGTGACATACCGTCAGCACACTGCTATCAGTGAACTAACATCGTAGACTTACCATGAGAGAACATAAAAATTTGTAAATTTTGAAAAGGTGTTGAAATAAGTCACAGTGAGCTCTGAGAATAGATCAACCACTAGATTTAAAAAATGTAGTGGACCAAAAAGGTTTGAGACATTGCATGAATAGTTGAATAGGTAATGCAGCAAGATAATATGATAATTATCATAAGTAAATTTGAGTTAACATTCATTAACAACAATACTTTTACATCAATACTCCTCTCTCTGTCCTTGTTTTATTTTTGAGTCATCCAAATTTAATCCTATAGATTGGTATAGTCAATTTTATTTTCAATAAATAATGACAATGTGAACACTACTAAATATTTTCATCATTGTCCTTTGGGAATAATCTCCACACTTTACACTATTTTATAATTTTTAGATAGTATAGGTTGGGTAAAATAAATTCTAATCTATGATATTTGATCGAAATAATGACACCATCTAATCCAATAACCTGGAAAACCTAATACTCCCACATAAATTCAAGATTAATGACATGTCTATGGAATAA
This sequence comes from Viscum album, assembly GCA_963277665.1. NCBI lineage: Eukaryota > Viridiplantae > Streptophyta > Magnoliopsida > Santalales > Viscaceae > Viscum > Viscum album. Next base: position 562,506,327 of record OY728162.1, read on the forward strand.
CTCCTAATATTTATTCTTGAATTGTAGTTAATCAATGGATGATTAATAGAATCTAGATGTGCATCGGTGTTTCTGGTGTTCTAGTTTTTTTGTGTGGTGGTCTTGGTATGTTATGTAGTGGTGTAACATGCATTATTTGATGTGTTCCTCCTCATAGATGAAGAAAAACTTCATGAAGATGTTTTATAAGCTAAATTAATATAATAGGATAATCATGAGTGGGAAATATTGATATTTTGTTATTTTATTATGCTGTATTTTAGAATTTTGTGCATGTATAATAGGAACGAATTGAATGATGGGTAATATTGATGGGTTTTTATGGAACGTTGGAAAGGAAATAAAGATGGTCCATTCACTATAGATGGTATCCCTAAAAAACATATTCATAATCCCATTCAACTAATATGGGACATTAGTGTCTAAATTGGTGATAAAAGTATGTTTGCCCTTTGTCCTAAAATTTTGTTTAATGGATTAACTATCAAATTAATTGAAATTGTTAAAATAATAATAAAGGTTAGGATAACCCAAGAACCAAAATAAAAGGATGGAATTAAAAAAAGTTATTATTCTCACCCAGGTGAATTTTATCCAATTGTTCCACACAGTTATCTCTACCCAAGGTATTCTTTCACAGGTGGCATCACATTCAAATTATCAAGTAAAAAAACATTCTTTGGTTACTTTTCTAAAGTGGAGGAGCTACATAAATCATTCCCAAGATGATAAAGATTTGGAGAAATTGATAAATGAAGGATACATGTATTACATTAGTATTGTATAAAAATATAGAGAATAAGGAGTGAAACATTAGGGGTTTCTCAATTTGTATGAGTGTGTGGAAGTGGGACCAAATATTTATAAATGGTTTCATATATGTCACCTAGATACATGAATTATTTTTCCAGCATTCATCACCCAACTACAAGTATGAATAATGAAAAGGTAAGGATGACCATTACCTAGTGACACCCTAGTCCAACCTGGGCATCAATATTCTCCCTTTGATAAATTTTTTCGAACAAAGTATGATTTTTCAAAATATTTGATCCCACTTTTTTCAATTAGATCAAATTTGGAGGGTGGAGAATATTTTCATTATTATTTTTAGAAATGGTTAGATATCTTGATATAGAAAGGGATGAAGCCTCAAGAGGAGAAATATCACTTATCTCAAGGCCTTTCCCAGGCATCGATGTAATGTTACCCAAGTCTCTAGGTATGTGACCTGGGGTAGCTCAAAGAGGTCGTTTAGTGTGTGCCCAACCCATTTTCATGCGTGCTCTAGCATTCCAGTCACATTTTCACTATCACCATGCTTTAAGGTGATTGCATGATTAGTAGCACACTCATGGCACATTCACCAACCAACTTCCATGATCATTCTTTATAAAACCTACCCTTTTATTTTTTTTCTACACATATATCCTATGGGTTTATATTTTTTTAGGAATTTACTTATCAAATATAGAATAAGGATGGATTCAAGATGATATATTTTATCATTAATATTTAACCACCCTTCATGTATCTTAATTAAGTATAGAATGTAATTGAATTCATTAAAAAGTGAGGGTAACTAAGTTTCCCAAATTTTTAACACATTAAAACCTTCATTAAAGACTTATTATTTACTAGTTCTCCATGAATAGGGAAATGAACCAACACCGTTTAGTACACTAGGTCATCATTAACCCAACTCATTTTTAGAGGAATATTCACTAAGTGAATCCGCACCCAGGTCATTACATTAGGGTGACTAATTCTCCCTACCCCATATAGGAGACTACTTATCCATACCATATCAGGGGACCATATTCACCCTAATTTGAGATTAAGGAAACAATTATCCCAAATTTCCTTAGTAGGGTGAACTATCATGTATGCCACTATAATAGGATTATTCCTCCCCAAGGACAATATATTTGGGATACCAGTTTCGTTATCCTTTATTTTAGTGACCACATTTCACAAACCTATGACTATGACAGAATTAAATCTAGTACTCTAAACTTGGGAACACTTACCCCTAACCACCTAATTGGTTGATCAATTCACTATAACCTCATAAATGGGTGTCACATTGACATATCCCAATATTTGGGAAACAACTTCACCTAACGCTACACTAAGGTTATAATTCACAAAGGTAATCTTACTGAATAATCATTGGCCTCGTTGACTATGTGAATCCCATATGACTTCCTCCATAGTACCCCCATCCAGTTAAGTATCTTAAATGGTAAACATGGTACCTCAAAACATATTAAAGATTGTCAATTGAATTGACCAACTCATTACAAGGTGGAAGTCCATGTATTCTCCAAGGACTCTCAAATTACATGAATGGGTTATATACATCAATGTGCACTCCATCAATCATCTATTTCTAGGATAAAAAATTCCAAAAATTTATACCAAAATAATAGAGAACCAAGGGGTTTATAATAATGTATTACCTTTATAATAGGGTCTGAAAATGATTATATTAATGATACATTCCTGGTTCATACATTTTATTTTGGGAGACCCATATCTTGCATTCCAACGGCTCTGGAACTTGAAATGGATGTTTGGTCCATTCAACAGTCTAGGGAGAGAGAAAGGGAGACCTACTAATCTGGGCCTCATTGGGGAAGAATCTAGGATTCCTACCTCCCACACAATCAAGGTATCTTGTGTTTAAGGCCCAGCCTTCTTTTCATTGGGATATATCGACTATGGATCTAGTCTTCCTTCTATCTATCAATCAATTGGAATGAAGTTGATTATTATGTGGAACCCCTATCATGTGTATGTACCAAACCAATCTATAGAGGTCCATATATCAAGGGTTTTATCTTCTTCAATGTTCTATATTCCCTATAAAATGGATACACATATGAGATTCCCATTTGTAATCCCCTTTCGATCTTTTTTCAACCTTTTTGTAACATTAAAATACAAGTAATATTATGTAAAATGGAATCAAAACATCACTTCTTAATGATGTTAAATAATATGATATGGGCCAACCAGATGAACGCAACCTCTGAAACTCAAAATATATGGGATTATATTATCAACCATGATTTGTAGGATTCTTCTTTGATGTTAAAATCCAATGCCTAGAAAAAAAAATTTCTCCTGGACATACCTCTTATAAAACCAACACTTTCCTAGATAAATACCATGTAGGAATTTCCATATCTATTCCATATTCCCTATGAATTCAATCCTAAAATTACATTATTACCTTCAACTCACCCTTCCTTAGAGGTCCATATTCAATACCATAGGAGCCAAAACTGATTCCCTTTCATATTTCCTACACCATACACTTCAAAAAACCTTACACCTAGTATTATACTTTGCCTAAAATTAAATTTCATGGAATAGGTCCTGGATATATATCCTTAAAAAGAACTTCACATGTTCATGGATGCATGACCTTAAAAAGGGTTATAATGGTCCTTGTCACATGACCATCAATGGTACAATTTTCCCCAAGATGTGGAACTAAACTACATAGGTTTTGATTATATTAATTGGGATAAATTGGAATCCACTTTAATATGATAAATCCTAATATATATATAAATGGATCAATTAATATATAACCTATGATATATATATATATATTCATATTTATATAAAGAAATAATTATAAATAATTTCACATCAACGCATTATTCCAGTCAATTATTATCCAAATAGTAACTAGTCTCATATTGAGATGGGAGATGGATTTCGGAGAATGTCATAAATATTAAAGAGTGTTCTAATGTAAAAAATAATACTAAACCCAAATGGAGATATGATATTTTCCACCCTTCCTCTCAAACAATTAACCACCCAAACCACACCTAATAAAGTACCAACGATCACATAAAATTATAAATAATATCCACAGTGACTGAAAAGAATTATTGTAATAATGTGAATCAGATGAAGAATGAATAATGTGAATCATTTGACCATAACTTTTTGAGAGGTATTAAGAACCAGACAATAAATTTCTCAAGATATAGCCCAAGCACAATAGAATGTCAAAAACATAATCCCTAGGTCATTTTATATCTATGAAATCATAATATTAATCCTCAATTAAAAATAATCAACGACATAGCTTATATAAAAAATTCATTCCATTGATTTTTACTTTAATTTATCCATGATTCCACAAAAAATTCACCAGATGGACATTACTCTATAAAAAACTCCAATTTATCATGTCTATAATTTGAATTTAAATTTTTATAAAAGTTACTTTTCATGACTCAATACACTAAAACCTCACATGGGTCAGTGTTAAAATGTTTTTTCTACCCCATACCCAAAACCAATAGCCCTGGGGTCGGAGACTAGAACATAAAAGACTTATGTCACATATGGGTGGACATAGAATAATATCGCTCTGTGAATCCACCTATCATTATAACAATAAAATAACAACATTTTGAAAAATAAAATTTCTAAAATATATAATATGAATGTTACACATTAAAAATATGCATATTGAATGGCCATTGGAAATTTAATATTAAAAATACCAAAACCCCATTAAATTTCAGTCCTTATGTAATGAAAGGATGAGAATTTCACAATTCATCGAATAACAACATGAACAGAGAATGAAGATACCACCAACAAGCACTAGAGTGTTATTACTCCACTGAAACCATTTTCATTATGACCACATTCAAAAAACCTATCATATATATATATATAATAATACATATTTAGGAATAATTCCCATGAAAGGGTATGTATACACATAGTTGGTAGGACACCCTGAAAAAATGGGAGGTTAGAAAAACAATCTTCTCATAACCAATTTAAAAAGGTTAGTGTACCCAAAAATTATTAAATGTAAAATAATTGAGTGTATAAGGGATTCCTAGAATTTACAACCTAACTAATATAGAATCATACATTCCAAGAAGTACTATAATTAATTTTTTTCCAGCGTTACAAACCCAAGTTATCTCTCAAAAACTGTGATTGTGGACCGACACTGTTCCATTGTATACATGTTAGTTAAGGGAGTACCAACCCTATTTGAAGACATATCCCTTATTGAGAAAATAATAAATAATGAGGGTGTATCTTAATACATTGATATAGGATACACAACCTATCAATTGGAGATTTCATAACGTGGTATATTACATGTGGTACCATCGCCTTATTAAAACCAAAGGTGTACTGACCTCATGAACTAATTTGGTAGGTATATAACCTGAGTATATAGATGTGTACCAAACACAGTAACATACATGGGGGGTTCATGACCTATCATCATTTCATATAAAAGGGATTGATAATCCATTTTTAGTCTTCAATCGTCATTTAAGAACCCCTCCACCAACTATATGGATTGAAACTTAATTTACCCATAAATATATAAAAATATAACTAGTTTGGTAAATGAATTACCCCAATTTCATTTTCAATTAAAAAGTTCAATGGATATTCTACATATATACTGGATATGGACATAGTGTGAGACAGCCCAATATTGGAAAAAATGGTTCTTGTGGAAAAAAACTGTGGAGCATCATGTGGTGTGGTAGCATGGGAGATGATCCTAGATGAGTGTTTGGACACACAAAATCAGGAAATTATATGATTTCATGTCATCATATACACCAAACGACCATCGAGTAAGTTCCATAAATAATAGAACAAGTCCACTCCTCCACCCATACACATAGTAAGGAAACCTACCAACAAAGATAACTTTTTTGGGAAGCCTAATACAAACATACCAATAAGGTAAGAGGCTATCTATAATTCTAGTTTGAGATACTTGAAGGTAAGATCAGGTTGGTGAACTCAATTAGCTTCCAACACGTGGATTACATTTTGGTTTGGTTGATGTACTAGGTTGTCCCAAGATAAAAATCCCAAGAAGGGTTTATAGTTTAATAGATCAACTAATGGGGTGAGCCCACCGACATATGTCACAGATTCTATAATTTTTTCAGAGTATTTCTATTAATTTTGATTGATTGAGAATCATTGAGAGAAACCCTATCTTCCCACGTGTCTTATACCATTATAAACCACTACCACACCTCTTTCGTGACATTACTACCGCCATTTATTGACTTATACTTCCACACAACTAGGTCATTGATCCACCATGTTATCAACATCACAATTAACCATCCTATATCAATCAACCTGAATGTCATGGTAATACCTCCTCTTTACTGCACTTATAACGATGTTACCAATGGAAACCATTTTGAGGCTTGGTGACCATCTCCCATTTAGTAGGGATATATTAGATAGGGATATATATATAGTTATAGATTGAGAAATGGGAAGAAAGAGAGTTAATGGATAAGGCTCTGGACACCTGCAGTGCACTACCAACCATGGTTGGCATTTCCTACCATGAAAAGGGGATCTCTAAGCATAATTTTAGGGGGAGGGGTGTGATGGATCGATATCATCTAGATACCAATATTAAATTATACATTAAACTACTATATTAATCACCAAACAAACATAATTAATGAAATCATTGATGTTTCTTGGGCACAACAAAAGGATTCAGTCATGTAACAAAAAATAGTATTTTGAAAAATAATTTGGATTAATCCTTATAACCAAAAAAATGAAACAAAAAATGAATATAAGAGTGGATATTATCACATTAAATTTATAAATAATTTATTTAATCAAAAAAATTTACCACATTTAATTATTTTTCCATTGTTGATTTGGTTGACCACTTCATGACGTACCATTATTTCATCAAAGAATCCATGTATATAATCTCTCTAATTGTATCCACATGTGTTCCTAAAATTTTAGAACAACACTATTGGAACCATAGGTTCAGTTATGTAGTATCCACATATCATGAATAATTCATTGTTGGTTTCAACAAAAATACTTCTACTCTCCTATTGTCTCGTCCATGAGAGGGAGGTGAGGATCATCAATCACTATTCTGGAGATCATTCTTGAGTAATTTCACTCTAGGGTGTATAGAACTATATAGAGATTATTTATTATGGAAATCAATGTCTATCCCTATAAATGATTTAATCATGTTTATATAGATAGGTAAAATAATATTTTCTTTCACACTGGCCCTTGACCATTCTATTAATATGCAGTTAACCCCACATTATTTTATAATAATAATAACATGATTTCCTTGACATGTTCATAAATCATGGACAATTTAAATATCATTTCTCAATTCAACACATTATATTTTATTGTAATGATAGTTTATATATCATTCCTATTAGACCCTTAACTTGTTTAGCTAATCCTCCCCTATATTTATGGAGCCATGAATAAAGACTATTTATTTAATTAAATAAATACCACTTTATTATTAATTAAATAAATAAATTTATATTATATTCAATATAAATTTAAACAAATATATATTTAAAATTCATGTGAAATAAATACCTATTATTTACCTTGTAAAGAATCAAGAGTCAAGTAATTACTATAAATTTATGTAGTTATTAATTACCTTATTAATAATTATTTATTTAATATTCAACTCACGTATATATTCATCAAAATTATTAGTGATTTAATTACTTTTTTCAACCATACCTTAATAATTATTAAACCATAAGATGGGAATAATATGTATTTTGTTGTTAAATTTAAATATAATTTAATTGATTTTTTGGAGACACTTATTGTGTGACTCTCAAGAACTATTTATTAATCGAATTATGTAAAATAACATAAATTAATATATTAGAATCTATTAAAAAATTCATGAACCAATAAATAATTATTTTAAATTTTTCAATGACAATAACCTCTAATGAATTCTCACCATGTAATATAATCCAATTGTCATAATATTTCATCAAGAGGGTTGCATACTTTGTGTCATAAACCAATAATCTTGATTTATCTTTACTTTAATTTCTAGAAATTAACACATTTATATCCTACCATGATAATGGATTTATCATTTATTTCAATTTCAATAAAATGGACAATGATGTTATCTTTCACCAAATGAATGTGGGATGTCGGGTGCTCGTTTATTCTTTAATTTCATATCACTTATGACACACCCAACATACCCTTTCGAAATACAAGAATATTTCATAAGTTGTTTTATAATATATCAATATATACATTTCATGATATGAATTAATAATAATTTCAAGTCTATGTACCTTACACGCATTTTTTTAGAATAATACCCAATTTGACATATAACATGTGAATTCCTATGACTTGGTGTGTTCAAATAAACTATTATATAAAAAATTAGCAAGGGAAAATCCTTAGAAAAAAGTCTCAATGTCTTATTAGCCTCTCACCCCTTGTTTCCTATATCGTCTATATTTAATTAGATTATTTAATTTAATCATAGTAAATATATTTAAGAATACCATCGTAATATTTTCAGGTTCTCATTATAGCAGGAATCAGTTTTGACCTTTCAATGGAAAAGACACTACATGGAAATTATAAAATTAAATGTTAAATAGATGAAAATTTATCATATGATAGTATATTTATTAATATTCAAGCACATAAATGTAAAAGTAATAAAGAGTACAATGTAATTGGTTTTGGGAACCAACTCTAATATAATTCCACTTATAATAGAGAAAACTATGAATTGTATAACTTGCTAGTCTCACATTTTAAACATGTTTATAATGAGGTATGACATTATCTAGTGATCGAAAAATAGTCTAGTGGTTTTTTATGTATAATTCAACCTCATGCCTCTAAAAAAATCCTTCCCGAGTTGATATCTTAGTGTATATACCTTTTGTACAATTTCATTCATGAAATCTTGGATAATAACATATTATAATGCTCAATATAATGTGATTAAATTTTAATATATGGGATCATAAAAAATTCAGAAAAAATAATTTATAAACTATCTTGTTCAGCTGAATTAGAGTCTCTAATGTATGTGGTGTATATAGATATGATAAACACTATATATAGTAAGCAATATATTATATATTACCTTACCCAATCTATGAACTGATACCAAATTTTACTATAAAATGACTAGTTTTATACCCCCTTAAAAACTAATATTATAATTTTTCAATATACACATTAGTCATTTAGTTCTATATTCTGAACTACTGTTAGATAATTTGACTGGAATCACATACATCCACCCTAATATTATTTAATAATATCTTTTTATGATATATCTATAAGTAATATCAAAGTGCATTAAATATCCTTGAATGTCAGATAGGTTAGCGAATCACACTTAGGAGTATGTAATAGGTCACAAGAATCATCTCTTGGGCTTTCAAATATTAACCATAAGATACTCGGGTCATGGGGCATTGGTAACAACCAAGTTAATGTATACGTGATGAGCTAGACTAAGCATCCCATTTTATATAAGGTAGTATATCATGTTCCCATGAACATGGGATACTATTTTAAGATATTCATTGAGAAATTTTTATTTTTAATCTTAAAGAAATTGGAGATTCATCACTAGTTTTCTATATGTTAACAAAAATATGTTTTTAGAAAGCTATAGAAATCACAATAACATATTGTATAAACTAGAAACCTATTCACTCCAAATTAAAATTATATATTAATTATGGTTGTTTTAATAATTAAATGTGTTATTATAACATTAATTCCATATAGGATGTATTTTACATCACCAATGCTTATGATCATGTCATATAGACATCATCTATAAGGTTTATTCTAAAGAACATGGTCTTTAATTTCATGACCTATACAATGATTATAGAAAGTTTCTAATACTCCTGGCATTATATTATGTTTAAAAATGATTATTTTGTATAGTTAATTGAGCTTTATTGGTACTACACTTTAGTAGATATTACTAGTTTATATCAAATACCTATAAATGACTTTACATCAATTGGAGAAACAACTGAAATATAGAATTTAATTTTAGTTCATAGAACACATCTTTTTATTCATAAGAACTTTTCAATCATATATAGTTACAACTTACTCCTTTTTTAGGATTCATTTTTCTTATCAAATAACATAAAAACTTTAAGTGAATATAAAACCACCACCATGGAATTAACATTCCTAAGTAATATTCATCTCAAGAACAGTCCCTACCACCAAAGCTCTATGAGTTTAGTATTCAGATTCTAATTAATGTAAATCTAGATCCTAAAATTATTTGGAGCCTATAATTCTCCCACTATCTTAAAATATATATTATTATCTCATATAATTTTTTTGGTATGATTAACTCTAATCTATCTTAGGGATTTTAATGTCCTCAATGGATATATTATCATTAATAAAGATCCACTTTTTGTTTCCATAAATGTACATTTATAGATTAGTCGTCTTTAAAAAATGGTTACCTTAAAACAATTGGGGATGTGATATAATATAAACTAATCATGTAATTACATATATTATACAGATTAATCAATTTTCATGTAATAAGATTCATTATAGAACTTCCATATGTCAAAACTGTATTGAAATTTATCTCAAAATACTTATAATATATATAGCTCCTCATTTCATTTTCTTTTACAAAAATCATTTCTATGATGTGAATAAGATGATGTGAGTTTAAAAAAACCTTCTCTTTACATTTAAAATATCAATGAATAATTGGTTAATATATTCTCTAGAAAACCACCCAGGCGGATCCTTCATATTTTACCATGTTCATTCATTACTTCAATATTCCACCACTAAAATTGCATAAATGTATATTATAAAATATTGGAATATTCCTCTAGATTCATATAATAAAATATAATTTCATCTAGTTGTAGTAACTATAGAATATTTTTGGTTATCTTTATTTTTAAATGATTCTTCTAAAAAACATAATATTTGAGTATGATGATAATACCAGAGGTTATTTGTTTGACAAATAATTTTAATTTAACATAAAAAATAATTATTTTCAATAATTGGGTATGATTCTTATCTTTTATACAAAATATTTATTATTGATATTTTATATTAGTGATTCATGTATTATTGAACTATAAATTATGACATACAATATTAGCAATTATTCCTAAAATAATTATGTCTCATTATGTCTAAAAGATCAGTAAGATAAATCTTTTTAGTAACATGTATTAGGAATAATAGTTTTACTAGAATCAATACATTGATAAATATAAATTATTTTCATTCTCAATGGTAACATAAGAGTCACCCTCTCATAGAAACAGTGAAAATTTAAATTATTTATATAGAGTTTCTAACCAATATTAGATATTGTATTTCTATTAAAATATATAAATTGGATGTTTCATTTGATATCAAAGAAGTAATACACATTCAATAATGAATGTATTAAAATTATATGAAATTGATTAATTCTTCTTAAATTACTTTTCGATCCTCCTGTAGTGGCTTTTACTTCCATATAAGTAGTAATGAGCCTCTTATTTTTTTATCTATCTCAGAATCATTTATCTCTTAGAAATTCATTATAATGGAACTATTGAATTTGAACAGATCAAGATATTTTCAACCTATACATTAATCATATTCTTTATAAGGGTTGAAGAGACATGTTAACAAAAACCCTTATATTCTTGGGCATTCATAATCAAAATATTCTAAAGTGGTTCATTATTACTGTTCATCATTTAATTTTATAACAAACTAGAGAACCTTGGTGGGAAGGTTGATAATATGAGATTCAATAATAATTTATTTCCCATATATAAGAACAACATTGCTAACTAGTCAATATATTCTATAATTTTTAAGGCATGATCACTTAAATAGTTTGTGTATTTCAATTTAAACTAATATAGTTTTGTGAAAATATCAATTAATTAATGCATGTCCTATTATATATCAAGTTCATAGAGATGAACTATCAGGGATTAATTATTCATCTCATTCAGTTGAATCATAATCTATTCAGGAATAGATTATAGAATGATGAAAAATAATTAAAAATTATCCTCCATTAATCTATATAAGGATACATTTTTTACCCCTACTTACTTAGTGAGGTGGATTTACACGTATAGGGGACTCTAGAACATAGAATTAATGATACTATATTAATGTAGAGTTTAAATGAGTTTACCATTAATTATGTTTTGTATTTATTATGACATGGTATTTATTTAAAAATTATCACAATGTATGTTTGGTTTCAATATCCATTTTTAACTTTAATTTAATAAAAATTATTGTAATTTATCATGGTTACCTAAATTGTGATGTAATAAATAATATTTATTAATCTACCACTTTTTTATTAATTCATAATTTCTCCTTCCATTGGATTTAGAATTTATTATAGTGTGGATATTATAGTGTAAATGATCCATAAATACCTTCTAATATCCCAGATAGGGCCTTAATAGTAACTCAAATGTGTTTATGTTTGTAATTCTTGTAAATGGTATTATCTCACAGTTCCATAATCCATTAAATATACTCCCTAATCCTTGAAACCACGAATCATATTTCTTAAAAACATTCCTACTATTTTCACTATGTCCCTTAGATTTCATCAAACATTGATATAGACTAGTCTAATTCAACCTAAAACATTAGTGAAATATTCCCAATAATTAAAAGTACCTAGATAGATGTTAGACCAGTACATTGAACTATAGTTTCATATTAAAATATGTAATGGAATGTTATACTAACTTAATATTTCTAAAAAATATTTTTATATTTATTAATATGAATTCTTTATTATTTTCTTTTAAATGTCTTATAATATCATTTGGATGTTATATAAGTGAAAAAATATGTCTCGATAAAATAATTTATGCATAATACATTTATATCATTTCATCATGAATGGTTGTTAATTGTTTTCTTTTTTATGATCACAATGAACCATCCAATAAAATTAAATAATTTACCATTCAATTGAATGTAATAAAATAAATATATGTGGAAGGATCATAATTTTTTTTGGTCAGTTTGTCGAGTAGACGATAAAGTAATTTTTCCCTAAGGGAATAACTCTTCAAACAAAATATTGTTTTTCCTTACAACATTCTGATTTTCTAAAGGAGAAGATGTTCTAATCATGGCCCTGAATGAATTATTTTGTAAATCCTACCAATGTGAAGAATGAATAAATACAATTTGATGAAGAATATATGTTACAGTAATATTCTAGAAAGAGTAATAGGCTACAAAGGGAGACTTCATAGTAACCTATGAAGTAGAACCAATGTTATTCAATAGTGCATTCATTCACATATTCGGATGAAACCAATATAGGTCTTTCTATTTATTGAGACCTATATGTTCAAAAACTATGGATTTTTTTTCTACAAATTAGTTAGAAAACCAAGAATAATGATCAATGATTTTTTGAATCCCAAACATAGTGTAGTTCACAATGTAGGTAGAAGAGAAGTGATCCTTGGGTGGTAGTGAGGAAACCTATAACAAATAATGGTAGTGAGTCTTGGGTGGTAGGAAGCCTTTACAAATCCTTATAACCACTAAAAGCTGTGATTCTATTGGTTAATTGGTGCATCCATTCAATTTCAATAGAATTGTTTTCATATTATCTGAGTAAATGAAAATTATGGGAAAAATGGTTACCCATGCATGTATCATATCCTATATTCATATGTTAATTCACTAAGGTTAAGGGTCAATAGAATAGTTGAACATAGTTACTACACACATGAGTATAATTTGAAACAATTAAAATAAATAAATAGGCTAAATAGGTATTAAATTTTGGTTACCCATAATTCGGTATCCTGTATAGGTTTTTAAAGGGAACCTAACATGCTGTATTAGAGCCTATGGTTATAAATTTGTGTTAAACCATAGAGGAATATTTATTGTAGTAATCTAAACCAAATGATTCTGGATTTGTTACCCGCTATCAATTACATTAGCATAAGATACGATTAAATTGTGTCCCAAAGTACAAAACGTTTTAGTACTCTTGGTAAACCAGATAAATACACGATTCTTATCTTACAAATGAGTACACTAATGACAAAAAAATTATTCTTCCTTAAAGGAAAATAACTTTATTCCATCTAGAGTATCATTTAGTATATTTATTAGTTCACTTATTTTATTCTTGGGAAATGAAAAACATAATAATGGAAAGATCAAATGAATATTAAGGGTAAAAAATATTAGAAGAAATAATGAATCGGTGAGAATAATAATTATGTCTTGGTAAATATATGGACACACATACCATACAATGAAAAAACATAGAAGAAAGTGCATAAACAATATTGAATGGTAATAAATGAAAACACTTTCCATCCAAATAACTAAATTATGAAAAGTAATAAACTAAAACACATTCCATTTAATCAATGAAATTAAAATTAAATGCATACACAAATTTGTCGATGAAAAATCTCATGGATAAATAATAAATGAATCAAAATGAAGGAAATGAAGAATTATTGGATGTAATATATCAGGAACATGAAAACCTAAACTATCACGATCCATCCTCCAATTAGTTTAAAACTATTGTAAGAGACTCATTTAATTTATGAAAATTAGTTTCATCATGATAACTTGTTGATGTATGAAGGAGCTATATGATATCTGGGCTACACCCATCATTACATGTCCAAATAATTATTCATATAAAGTAATTTATTTAATAAATAACCAATATTCATTTATAATTTTTTATATTTAATAAAGAATATAGAATTATCAATATTTCCCAAAATAGTAAAAATAACTGTCAAATTAGTCACCATATTTAAAATAGTATATGGTTTTGACAATATTAATATCCATGATAAATGAAATTGATAATATATTGAAAACTCAATGTTCAGAGATCATAGGTTATTAAATATTTGAAGGGAACAAAAAAATAATCAACAAAGAGAATTTAAATATTATCCTTGGTCAATGTATTCATAAAACATATAGAGAAAGAATAAGGATGGTTTCAATAAATCATATCCCATGTGAATTAAAAATAATGGGTTGTTTTCAAGGACAAATAAAAATACTATAAAAAGACGTTTTAAAAAATTATTTTAGAAAATATCCTCTTGTGTTAAGAAAAATTTTATTTGAAAATCACTTTTAAAAAAAAAATTAAAGAATAAAATTTTAAACATACAATAGAAGCTTCAGGGAAATTATTACAAGTAAATAAATAATTTTCATATGATGTAAAGAAGAACATTCCTTTTTCATAGTACAAATTTTAGAAAAATTCCTTGTACAGAAATAAATAAGGAGATTCCTTGAAAAACATTGGTAAAAGACAAAAAGGGTAAAAATGTCATAAAAAAGTATTTTGAAAACATTAAAAACGTTTTTGAAAACCTTTTTAAGAAATATTGTTTTTTAAATAAAACTCTTTATCAGACTAAAGAGAGAAATAATGTTGGGTTTTCCTAAAATCAGTTTTTAAAACATATTAAGTACCAAAGAGTGGAAAAATTCTATTATTTCGTGATAAATGTAATGAATAACCATATGAGAATAAAATAAAATTGTTTATTTTAAAATGATAAATTAATTTCCTCTAATGGAAATTAAATTGTAAATAATCTCGAACAAAATGAGATTGTAAAGTAAACGATTGAAAATATTATAATGTTGGAGTGAGAATCAATAAATGAACAGATTATTTGTATCAACTATAAATCCAAATATAGAAGTGGAAATAATTTAACAGACAATATAATTATTTATAACCATAATTTTAGAATATTGATGACAACAAGTAATTGATATAACCCAATGAAAAGAAATTAAGTTATGAAATTCTTTTCCATTTGGTAACTTTTAAGTCAAATCTACTTAGATAGAATAATTCAAATTGAAACTCAAACTATCATGAAGAATGAATGTATCATGACATTATCTGAGAAAGTGTAAATATTTTCACCAAATATAAGAAATTAGGTGAACAATAATAAATTAATTCTTTCAACCAAATGTTAACATACATAATAGGAATTGAGATTCCAAATATAATCATTAAAAAAATTCTTGAGGAGGATAATATTTAAACATTCCAAAGTGTCCCATACCACTTTTGAAACATTTGAATCATTACATAGATGAAGTAATAACATTTAATGAAACTTATAATATTATAATAATAAATTTATATCATGATATAACATGTCCAAGGATAGTATATACACAATAGAAAGTAAACTCAGTGCATAATAATAAATAAGTCTCAATAGAGTGTAAATTGATATGAAATCCCTTAACACTATAGTAACATATGAATTGGAAAACACAAAAGTAGTAATCATATAATTAAAAATTTATATACCATGAATATAATATAATTCATTATATTACATGCCATTTTGGATGTATTTACACCATATAATAGAAATTAGGTGCCCAATAACAATGTAAGCCTCGTGGAATGAAAAGTGAGACAAGAATCACGTTACTTTATTTTTCCTTTCAAGTAAACAACCTATAAACTTATGTATACAAGGTTTCCAAGTTTTAATTAATTATAAAAGAACCATAATCATATTTATAATATCATATATTATCTTCTGATAATATTTTATTACATGTTTGATAGCAACCATTCATTATTTTAACTATTTTGAGTGTTAATTGCCATGTTTTCTCAAGTAATTTTTGAATTTTGATTTTTTATTCCTATTAATTAGATCATGATGTCATTATATAGATAATTTAAACCATGAAATAATTATCATATATATTTAGTATGTATAACCCTAAGCTTCTATAGTACGCTTCTCTTTGAATAATATAATAGCTTGCGTTGTACCCAACTTTGAGTTCTACCACACCACGACCAATCAAACTAGCTATTATAAATAGTAATAACAAAACTTTGAAATTATATATATATATTTATTTATTTATTTAAAATTGACTTCATTTTTGGATTTTAAATATCAAAATTTTCTTTGGGTGATTTTTTTTGTATTTTTCCGAAAACTTTCAATTTTTGATGAATAGTGAAAAACACTACATTATTTTTTAAAACCGACATTTTATTTAGATAATTATTTATTTTATTTAAATTTATTTTATTTCAAAATAGATACATAATTCCTGTATAATTTAAATTTAATTCATTGGATTCATTTTAAAAGAAAAATTGATGTATAAATGTTTATTGAACTTTTTAACGTCTTTTACCCACCTTCTAGGCACATTTGGAAATTTACATAAAACATAATTTTACAACTTATCTGAATTTAATTTAAAAAATCCAAGAGACATAGTTGACATCAGTAAGTAAAATTAGGTTCAATAAGATGAAATTAATTTTTGGTGAGTATTAACTTTTGACTTTTATTTAACACGGTTAAAAGTAAATAGGGTAGTTATAGGTAAAAATGATATAATATTTACCCTAACACATGTCCTAATTCTATTGTATAAGTTTATTTCGATCTAAATAAACATTATGAATAAAATATGATCCTTTTTTATCCAATTTTATTAGATTATGAAATCTATTATTATTTTATTTATAGAATAGTTAAACGTGCTAAATTCAATGATTAATAACACCAAAATTTTTAATATAGTGTTATACGTGAGATAAATTCGACTAAAAATATTATTTAGAAATATAAAATGATTTCATACATAATTATATTTTATTTATGATTTTTAGATATTAAATAATTTAGTTTATTTATGACATAATGATAATGCAGTAATTACATTATTAATGAATGATTAAAATAATTGATATTATAAATATCCAAATTATTGTAAATTGGGACATTTTATGAATTCCAAAAAATTTATAGGTTAATATGACATGTTAAGATCGATTAAATAATTTTTTTTCAAATTGATAAAGGTTTATTTACTTTAACAAATACAAAATACCAAATAGTGTCAAAATTGATATAAATGAGTTTTTAAAAGAAATAATATATAATTTAATGATATAGTATTCTTAAGAATCTAAGGATCATCCAAAAGTCTTATATAATGTTATATATGTCAGTAATTAATCACTTTTGGTTCTCGTGTCTTTTAATAGTATGTTTATTAACCATTTATTATAATAATACTAGAAGACATGGTAAAAGTTAGACTATTTAACTAAGAGTTAAATCTAAAAGATAAGGTTAATATGGGGTCCTAAACCTGTCAAAACCCTATTTGTTTAGATTATTGAGACATATACCCACTTCATCCTCTAAATAAATCCATTTAAAGTCATTATAAACAAAATATGATTTTATAATAAAACAATATTTCAATCATTTCCTAAAGTGACCCTCGCCTCTCTTATAAATGTGTACTTCCATTCTCTCAAAATCACACCTCCAAATCCATTTGGATCGGCCAAAACCTGCTAAAATATCCTCCAATGTATCATCACTTCATTATAGAGTCCTTAATTTTATATGGAAGCAAACATAAGGATCCCTTTTGATCAAATCAAATGGAAGCACCTAAAGAAGAGGTATTAATTTTATCACCTCATTCAAAGTTCTTTTCTTTTTCCACATTATCTTTCATTGATATTTCAATACCAAAATAATAACTCCAATACCTTATAGATAATGTGATTTTATTATAAATATGGAACAACCATATTCATTATTATATCTATCATATGAATGAAAAAGTCACCATACGTGTGTACATATGGCTTACCGTCTCTATGTCATGGTGTAGATTGTTATTCAACAATTCATTATTTTAATGGGTATAATAATGAGTATAATTGAATTAAATAATTAATATAACATTTTAATTATTCTTTATATATTATATATTATCCAATATAATATTATTTCACCATCAATAGAATGGAATTTCCACTCATGCGTACGTACGAATTACCGTGTCCACGAACGCAATATGATTCATTCCCCATCATAACAATTAAAGAATTATTTTTATTTTATGATTATAAATTATATTTATGAATTTAATATCATTATGAAAATGAATCAAATACATTATATCCACAACAAACATGACTTAAGTAACAAAATATATAAAGGAAAACGAATCAGTTAACACCTGAAACAATGATTCAAAAAAAATATTATTAACAAATCAATATTAGAAGATCATATATGATATCATATTAATGTATTTGGTTCTTGTGTAATTTAATAACAATGACTTATATATTATATATGATTTTAACATACCCACAACCAAGGAAAAGTATAAGGTAAGAGTTAATTATACAATCTCTTCATTAACAGAGGTTGTTTATATCTAAGTACCTACTATGAATTTTTTATCATCCACATCTATGTTTATTAAATGTGTATTTCAAAAAAAATTACTATTTCCTATACTATAGTTTAATTTCATTTATACCCCTAATTTAATTTTTTTAATTTTTTTTAAAAGTAATCTTTCCATCGTTTTTTGATGAAGTTTCTTTATAAACTTTTTGAAACAATTAAGGTAAGAATGTTTTTTTAACTTATACGGTAGGTGTGGTTATTTTCTACCATTATAACAGCTTCAATTAGTCCCTTAAAATATTATAAAAATATTTCCAAAATAATATTTTTCTTTTATAATTATGTTAATTTTAAATAATTTCAAAATAGAATGAAGTATTTCCTTCAAATAGTTTTGATTTTATCTATGTCATCATCCTTTGATGGATTTTACACTTGTTTAAAGTAGATTTATTATAATAAAATCTTCCATATTTTATTGAACATTTTATGATATTTTTGACTATGGATGTTTTATTTTTATACCATTCATGGTTTATGGTCAAAGTATTAACATTTCATATGCTTGTTTTAATACGAATGTTTACGTTATGTTTCAACAATTTCAATACGAGGAATGCATTGGACTTAGTAAGTGACAAGTAGAGCTTGCTATATCTCCTCGACGCATCGGTAGATCTCATGAGACAAACTAGTGTCTTGGAACAAGGCCTTGATAAAATCTTATTTTCAGTCATGGAACGAGGCCTTGAATTTATTGTTATGATGTTTGACATCATGTATTCCATCATTATAAAATTGGCTATTGATATTGCATGAGATTATTTGACATGTAGAATATCCATGTGAGTAAGTAAATAACATTATTTGAATTATCTATTCCATATTATGTATATGTTTATGTTTAAAATGAATTTTTTTTAATCTTACACATTGCCATAAATGTTTATGAATATTTATGATTGTTTCTGCTATATTTTTATCCTTATAGAGCATTTGAGCTCACCCATTCCTAGGTTTTATTTTTTCCAGGATGCGAAGAAGTATATTATGATTAACCTGTAGGGATAGGCTAAAGGATATGATTGTGTTCAGAGGGGACACAATGTTATTTTTTTATATCATGATGTAATGTAAAAATTATGCATGTATATTGTACTTCCAAGGATACTAAACAATCTCTCTTTCGAGACTTGTTCTCTTGTGATCATGCCAATGTTATGTAATAATTCACCGAATCTATGTAACTAGGGTTATAGGGTTATACAATACATATGTATTTATAATAATCTAGATAAGAAATGATATGCATCATTCATTGAGACAGTAAGTCATATGTACACATGAACGCTTCTTTCATTAGTTTGTCGTATTAAAAGAATGAAAAGTAAATGATACATTTGTATATTATAATTAAGGTAACATATATATGTTATATATTTTACATAGATGTATTTAAATTATTTTTAATACATTCCATGTATATCATGAATGGATCACATCAATTTGGGGAGGTGGTACTCCACACTTCCAAAAATGATGTTCACGTATTCACATAGAACAGAAACTATAAAATTATTTTATATAAAATAAATAGATAAGAATAAATACATAATAAATTTCATAAATATCAAATATAAATATATCATAGATCATAATTTCTAACCATTAACGGTTATAAATTAAAAACTAACAATCATCGTTTTGTGAGATAGTATTTTTCAATACACATAAACAGTATGTTCATTAACCATTAAATGGAAGTGTGTTTATGTATAGGTCCAACTATTATCATGAAAAAATTATTTTATATTTATTTTACTTGATTTTATATAAATGTGTAATTATTATATTTTATGGGTTGTAGAATGGAAAAAACTAAAGAGCTTAATGGAAGATGTTACTTCGTCTTTGGGTAACTCGTTTTGATTTTCACCAAAGGGATTCCATAAATGGATTTCTGCCCAACGGATAGATTCTATGTTTATTGGAGGGAATTTTAGGATCTATTTTGTTAGACCATGGTTGATCCAAAGTGGATTTTTAGTTGTGAGGAAGTGGGATGAGAGGAGGCCTTTTTATAGAGGAGGATTGGTGCTCTTGTATGTTTTGGGAAACAGAATTCCACCAATTGTTTTCCCATGTAAAGTGGATGAAATAATGGAAAATATAGATAATATGTAAAAAGGGTATATATATGGTCAGGTAATGGATCTTGGACATGTTTCTAGGTAATTTGGGCCCTTAATATTAAGGTTTAGTCCAATATTATACTTTGTTTTACCTTAATCGTTGTAATTAATTATAATTAATTTCACTAATAATTTTGTTAAAAAACTAATTTGACCAATTTATAGATTATAGATTATGATAATTCGAAATATGGAATCCATTTTTCCAAATTATATTTAGATAAGAGGCAAAAATTATTTCAAATTTAATCTCATACACTAGATGATAATATGGGTTTTAAAAGTAAAAATGTTCGAACGATTATTTTATTTTTGTATCCAATTTCAAAGTGAAATTAATTAACATGAATTAAATTGGATTAAATTATAAAAATCTTAAATAATTAATCTTTAAAAAAAAATTTAAAATTTAATTTAAAATTATACATAAATTAGATGATAATGGTGTTTTGAACTAAAATTCATTACTTTTCACAATTCATTAAAAAAAAGAAACATCACATAAAAAAACTAGTAAATTACACTAACCTAATTTTTTTGTTTCTATTTTAAATATAAATTTTATTTTTACATATTAAAATTATAAAATTACCAAAAATTTGATTTAAAATTTGTTCTCTACTAAAAGGCATTAAAAATGCCTTAATAAAAATATCAGTTTTTATTTTTAAGATTGAATATGTTCTTATCTTATGCTTATCAAATATATTTTATGAATATCAAAATAATTATTTAATATTATATACATATATATTTTTATTTCAATATCACTCACTAATTTCAATTAATATAATTAGTTAGGATAAAATAATATTGTGAGCAAACAAATAGTTTTTTTATAAATTATTCCCCTTTATTTTTAATTGGAACTTATATTCATTTATGATTAATTTGTAACCAATGAATTATTTATGCTACCATATATTTTCATAAGATAGTTATTAATATTTAAATCTACTAGTTTATATCTTATTATGATAAATAATATAAATTTAATAATATATTATTGTTTTGTAAAACTCGGCATTACGTGTAACGCAGGCTAGTGAAGAAGGTATCTCCTACTTGAATCACCTGCTAACATTTTGTTTCATGCATTGAATGATATAAAATATATTTAATTTATTTAAAATAGTAAATTTATTATAAAAACGTAGGATATTATATTCCCATTTGTGCTTGTTGTTTCATTTCATACATGCTATCAAATACAATGTTGTTACTTTAGATTTTTGGGGCGTTACATTCTCCCCATATTAATAAAATTTTGTCCTTTAAATTTATATTCAAATTTGGTGATAGATTTTTTTATATTTGTTATTTGGAAATCCCATATCATGTGAAGGGTTGGTAAAACATCCTCTAGAAAAAAGATAATTTGAAGTACAACGTTCACACTGACAAACATATGACTAGTTCTCTTACATGGAGAAAATTAATGTCATGTATAGATACGTACATAGAGGAAAATAATAAATATTTATAGGGAGTGATTGAGGACATCAATCAAAAACATGTTAATGATTAAAATAAATTTTAGGGGCTCAAATTCATAAATCTACAATTATTTAGAAGACTATCGATACAATGAAAATTAAGGTATTAAGACAAAAATATTTAAGATCATTTTCATCGTGTTGGAAAATCCATGTATTGCCAATGAATATATGGAAAATTTATTACAGGACGTCTTTTAATTTAATATGAAAAATTTTATATTTTGGATGTTCTTTAATCAAATTCAAATTCTTCCCTTACATAATTAAATGGATAACCAAAATTTAAATTTTTTGTCCAAAGAACTAAAATTATGTTTTAATAGATCGTAAGACCTGTAAAAGAGTAAAAATTATAACTATATATCTCTAACTATTCTCCAAATACAATATGGTTAGGAAATTAATCGCTCAACATAAAAATTGATACCAATGGTTTATCATTATCATTTATTAATTATTTTTTTCAACTAAACCAATGAAATACCAACAGGGAAATTTCATAGGTCAATGGTTGGAATCAAACCGTTATCATCTTTCAGTCATGGTTTCATGTCCCACAGCCTTGACTGACCAGATAGATTTTCACCCTACATACAAGATGTCCATTTATAAAACCATATTAACATAATATCCAAAATTAAAATGATATACACTTTTTAAATAAATTTAATCACTAAAATCATTTTTACTAGGGTTTTCAATAAAACCGAAATACATAATTAAATTATCAATCTATTTCCATATAGTTCCATCCTTGGTTTTTAGTTTTTACGATAAATTTGGTAATTTACCAAAAACTAAAAACCATAGTTTGAGCATCAATTATCATATTGGAAAAACAATATAATCATTTTTAGGATGTCAAAATCCAGACACATTGTTTTCAATCTAAGACACCTCATGTTTAACATAGGTCATTCATTTTCATTATCTATCAAAATCATTCATAATATTTTATAATAAATATTTTAAATATCATAAGTGTATCACCTTGGATTGTAAAACTAGGTGTGCAATAAGGCCTATTGTCATGTACTAGGTTATCCTGAGTTAGGCCCGACACACCTTGTTAGAGTTGTTACCCCTAGGTACATCTATTCCATAACCACATCCACTTTTAGTATCCAAACTAGTATGTATTTCTAGTAATACCCACATAGTATCTACATTACCAAAATTCATGGATTTTGTTATATACTTATCCTCAAATTATACTTTATGGTAATTTTCTCTAATCTATGTTTAAAAATCAAGTTCCCAAGGTTGCTACTAACTTTTTTTGATAGCAACTATAGAGACCCAGCCCTAGTGAGTCTAGAGATGGAGTTTGATATCAATTACATTGGAATAAGATACAAGTAAATTATGTTCTAAAGGACCGAACAGTTTAGTAGTCTTTTTAAACCTGATACATACATTAGTCTTTTATATCAAATGAGTACACTAATAAAAACATTATTTTTTTTCTTCTTTAAAGGATAATAACATTATTCTATCTAGTGCATCCTTACATATCATTCTTAGTAAACATATTATATTCCTATTAAAAAGGAAACAAAAATGGGTGAGATAAAATTCTCAATAAGGGTAAAGTATAGTGGAATAACTAATGAATCAAACTGAACAATAATTATGGAATGTTAAATAACTATACACACATACCATGTAATGAACAAAATGAAATGGAAGTGCATATAAAATATTGAAAGATATAAAATAGATTCAAATTCCCAAAAAAATTACTAGATAAGGAAAATAAATAAGTCAAGGTAAGAAACTGAAACACATACCATTAAATCAATGAACTAAACAGGTAATGAATTCGTATATATTTTAAGGAAATATATCATGGAAAATTAATAAATGAATAATAATAAAAGAAATTATTAATTGTTTGACGTCATGTCTCATGAAATGAAAACCTATGTTGTCATGATCCATCGTTTGAATAGTTTAAAAATATATATAGAATCAAGTTTAATGTATTTAAATTATTTGTCTTTGGAAAGCCTTTAAATGCATCGAGGATCTATATAAACTCTAACATCCCTCCATCATTTCATGTAAAAATAATTCATCATATCGATTAATTGATTTAATTAATAAAACATATGCCTTATCAAATATCTATATTGAATAAAAATATGGAATTACGAATATTTCACAAAATAATCAAATAGTTGTTAAA
The DNA here is from genome assembly GCA_963277665.1 of Viscum album. NCBI lineage: Eukaryota > Viridiplantae > Streptophyta > Magnoliopsida > Santalales > Viscaceae > Viscum > Viscum album. The sequence goes on from OY728162.1 coordinate 562,531,342, forward strand.
GTAGACACTTTATGTAAAATGGTGTATGATTTTAGAAATATAAATATCTATGATAAGATAAATAGGTTATATAGGGGGAATTGAATGTTCAATGATCATTTGAGATTGAATATTTCAAGGTAATAGACAAATGATTCAAGAGGTGAATGTACGTAAAATCCTTAGTCAATGGATTCCTAAACCATCCATAAAAATAATAAGGATGCTATCAATACAAAATATCACAATTGGAGTTAAAATAAATGGTTATTTCCATTGATTAATGGTAATAATTTAAAAAGGTCTTTTAAGAACCTTCTTGAAGAAAATGTCCCTCTATTAAGAAAACACATTGGAAATATGTTTTTTTTTTGAAAATCACTTTTGAAAACATTTAACTTAGAATTTAAACTTTTAAAAATGAAAAGAAATCAACAAATAAATGATTATGAGTAAATTCATACATTTTATACGTGGTTAAAATAACATTCCATTTTCATGGTAAAAAGGATATAAAAATTCCTTGTTCAGAAAAATATAACAAGATTCCTTTAAAGACATTGGTAAAATTAAAATATCATAAAAATATCTAATAAATAATTTTGAAAAGGATAAAAATTTTGGAGAACCTTTTTTATAAAATTGGGTTTTAAAAAAAACAAACTTCGCTGACTAAAGAGAAAAATGATGTTGGTTTTTCTTATAAACATTTTCTAAAACATTTCAAGTACCAAAAAGTGTGAAAATGGTACAATTTTTTTATAACGTTCATGAATACACATATGAGAAGAAAATTAATGTTTTTATTATAAAACTGTCAAATAATTTCCTTTGATGTAAATTCATGTTTAAATAATCTCGAACAAAATGGGATTTTTATGTAAACCCTTGAAATGACTATAATTTTTGAGTGGGAATCAATAAATGGGTAGATTATGTGTATTAACTATAAATCCACATATAGAAGTGAAAATACATTAATGCATAGTTAATATCATTATACAAATAATCATAGAATATTAATGACAAATAGGATGTAATATAACCTAATGATAAGAAATTGGTCTATGAAATTCTTTTCCAATTGGTAACTTTTAATTAAAATCTACTTATATGAAATAATAGAAGTTAAAACTCAAAATTTCACGAAGAACGAATGAATGAATCATGATATTATATGACAAAGTGGATGTATGTGAAAAATATATAAAAAATTTATATCACAATAATAAAGTGATTATTTAAGAAGAAATTTATCAATCACAAAAGAATGTGATATTGTAAAGATAATGCTTAAAAACTTTCTTGAAGAGAATAATATTTAAACATTCCAAAGTGACCCATACCACATTGAAACAATTTTATCATAATGTCCATGAAGTAATAACATTAACTGAAACTTATAATATCTTGATAATAATTATATTTAATTATATAACATTTTAAAGGGAAGAATACACACCATATAAAATAAACTAGAAGCATAACTACAAATAAGACTTAGTGGAATGTAAATTGAGAAAAAATCACTTACCACTATGGTAACATATAAATTTTAAATAACCAAAGAATTAATCATAAAATGAAATATTTGTATACCATGAAGATAATATAAATCAGTATATTATAATTCAATGTGGTAGTATTTAAACCATATATAAGAAATTAGATGCACAACAATAAATTATGCCTCATGGAGTGAATAGTGAGAAATGAATCCCTAACATTGCATTTCCTTTTGGGTAAAAATCTTTTAATATATAGTATAAGGGGTTTTATAATATTAATTACTTATACTAAACCCATAATAATATTTATTATATCATATATTATCTTCTTATTATATTTTATTACACGTTAATTAATAAAAATTCATTATTTTAAATATTATGAGTGTTAATTACATAGTTTTCTTAAGTATGTTTTGGCTTGATATTTGTTATTACTACTAATTAGATCATTAGTTAATTATATGAATAATTTAAGCCACGTATAAATTAAAATATATATTCAGTACAAATTAATTTCTAATAATCTATAATATTTTGACATAAGAAATGAAATGCACAGTTCAGGGAGACAATAAGTCGTACGTACACATGAACACTACTTTATTTTATTTTTCATATAAAAATAATGAAAAGAAAATGATATATATTTATATTATATATTAGTATAATAAATATTTTGTAACACCCCATGCTTCCATGGTACGCTTCTCTTTGAGTAATACACTAGCGTGTGTTATACGCAACTTCGAGTTATAACACACCACAACCAATCAAACTAGCCGTTATGAATAGTAATACCTACTTTTTGAAAATTTATAAATTTTATCTTTCAAAATGGACTTCATTTTTTTATTTGGAATATCGAAATTATCATAGGGTAAATTTTTTGTATTTTTATGAAAACATTCAATTTTTGATGTATAGTGAAAAACACTGAGTTATATTTTAAAACCAAATTTTGATTTAAATAATAATTTACTTAAATTTATTTTAGGCCAAAATAGATACATAATACATATATAAAATCAATGTAATTATTTTGAATCAGTTTATAATAATTTTAGATATATAGAAATTTTATTGAACATTTCACCGTCTTTTACCCACCTCCTTGGAGAATTTGCAAATTCACATAAAATGTAATTTAATCTCTTCTGTGAGTTGAATTTCAAAAATCTGAGAGACACAGTTGATATCATTAAGAAAAATATGGTTCAATAATATGAGAAAATATTTTGGTCAATAGTAACGTTTTAGTTTTATTTACCATGGTTAAAAGTGAATAGGGTAATTAAGGGGAAAATGATATTATTCGTACCTTAAAACATGTACTAAATCTATTGGATAAGTATAATTAGACCAAAAACAACTTTATGAATAAGATATGAACCTCTTTGGTCCACTTTGATTAGATTATAACATTTATTATTATTTATTTCAAAGTAGAGTGAAAAGAGTTAAAATCAATGTTTAATAACTAATCATTTCTAATATAGAGTTATAGATAAGATAAACTCCACTATAAATATTCATAATAAATATAAAAATATTTCCTATATATTGGTATTTTATTTATATTTTTTTATAAATTAAATAATTTAATTTATTTATGACACATTGATAATGCAGTAATTACCTAATTAATGAAATATTAAAATAATTGATATTATAAATATCCAAATTAATGTAATTTGAGACTTTTTATGAATTACACTAATTTTATAGGTTAATATGATATGTTAGGGTTGGTTAAATGAATTTATTTCTATGTAACAATGAGTTTATGAATTCATCAATAACAAAATACCAAATAGTGTCAAAATTGACAAAATAGAGTTTTTAAAACAAATATTATATTAATAATTGATATTTTATTCATTAAAATCTAATGTTCAGAAAAGGGACTCCTATAATGATAGGTGTATAATTAATGAACCACTTTGGGTCCTCTTGTAATTATATATTAATTTTATTTACCATATAATATAAAAATACAAAGAGACATGGTAAATGTCAAACTATTTAAGTAAGCGCTAAATCTAAAACATAAATTTAATATAGTGACCCAAACCTGTATAAAACCTATTTAATGAGGGGTTTTTAACCCATCACTTCGTTATCCTTTTAAATAATATATTTTTGGATCAATTATAAACTGAAAATGATTTTACTATAAAATAATATCTCTAGCTTTTCCTAAGGTTCTCCTCACCCCTCTTACAAAAGGGAACTCCCCCTTCTCTCTAACTCACACCTTCGTAGACAATTGTATCGGCCAAAATCTGCCGAAAACCCCTCTCAACTATACTAACTTCATCCTAGAGTCATTCCTTTAGTCATAAATCCAACATATGGATCCATTTGATCAAATCAAAAGGAAGAACCTGAAGAAGAGGTAAATATTTCATCACCTATTTCAAGTTCCTTTCTTCTTCAACATTATTTCTATTTTGTGGTTTCGATTATAAAATAATAAATACAGTATCTTCTATATACTGTGATATTATTATAAATATGGTACAATTAAATTCATTATCATATCCATCCTTTGGATGACATGTCACCATATGTGCGTAAGTATGGATTACCGTCTCTACGTCATGTTGTAATTCTTATTCAACACATTCTTATATGGATGGGTATAATAATGATGTGTAATTGATGTAAATAATAAATATAACATGATAATGATTCTGTATATATTATATAACATCCAATTATATATTATTTTAATATCAAAATAATGATATTTTCGCTCGTTCGTACGAACAGATTATCGTCTCCACGAACCTTATGAGATTCATTTCTCATCGTATCCGTTCAAGACTAATTTTCATTATATGATAAACAGTAATGATTAAATATTTGATATAATTCATTATATTAATAAGATACATCTCATCCATATCAAATATGACTCACATAACAAATAATTTAATGGAAAACGAATCTGTTAACACCCGAAACAATGATAATACTAAGATATTATTAACAAAGCAATGTTTAAAGATCATATATGATATCATATTAATGTATATGATTCTTATGTAATTAAATAAAAATTATTTCACCATTATACAGGAGTTTAACCTACCCTCGGCCAAGGAAAATTACAAGGTAAGGCTTAATTATACAATCTCTTCATTATCCGAGGTTGTTTATACGTAATTATCTTCTAGGTCCTCTTTATCATCCACATCCATGATTCATAAAAATGTATTTCAAAACATTCTCACTATTTTCTAGAATATGGGATAAAGTAATTTATACCCTTTTTTTACTTTTATAATAATTTTACAAAGGAATCTTTCCATCTTTTTCCAAACAATGTACTTTTTGACATTTTTGACGAATTTAAGGTAAGAATGTTTTTTAACTTCTTCGGTGGGTGAGGCTATTTTCCACTATTGTAACATCTTCTAAGCTTCTCATAAAAGCTTATAATAATATTTTCAAATATAAATGTTTTCTTTTTTAATTATGTAACCATTAAATGATTTCAAAATAGAAACATATATTTCTCAAAAAAAGATTTTGATTTCATCTATGTCAACATCATTTGATGGATTTTATGTTTTTATGAAGTTCATTTATTATGATACAAAACTTTTATATTATATTAAACTTTTTTTGATATGTTTGATTGTGTATTTCTTATTTCATACCATTCAGGGTTTATGGATAAATTATTGACATTTCGCATGCCAGTTTTAATACGAATGTTTTTGTTAAGTTTATACCTTTTCATATGGGGAATGCATTGGATTTAGTAAGTGATGGGTTGAGCCCGATATAGCTCTTTGATGCATCTTTTGGCCTCATGAGATAAACTAGTGTCTTGGCACAAATACTTTACAAAAACTTTTTTGAAGTCTTGGCACAAGACCTTGACTATGTGGTTTTGAAAGTTTGTAATTATGCATTACATCATTATGAAAGTGGATATTGATATTTCATGTGATTATTCGACTAGTATAATATCCATGTGAGTAATTATATGGAATTAATTGATTTTATATTTTACATATTATGTTGAAGTTAATGTTTAATGGGATTTATGTTTAGTCGTTCACATTTGCTTATATGTTTATGCTTATTTATGAACGTATCAACTATATTGTTATCCTTACTGAGCATATGAGGTCACCCCTTTCTATGTTTTATTTTTCCTAGGATGTGAAGAAGTATTTTATGACTGACCTATCGGGATAGTCTGAGGGGATATGAGTGTGGTCTATGGAAATAATGTTGTTGTGGTTTTTAATTTTATGATGTTATGTAAACCTTATGAATGTATCTAGTACTTCCAAGGATACTAAACTAATCGATCTTTCGAGACATGATATTTTTTGATCAAGCCAATGTTATGTAATAATGATTCGACTCTGGGTAACTAAGGTTAGGGCGTTATAGTTGGTATTAGAAGATGTTTAGTACCAACCTTGGAATCTAGATTTAGATAAATTCTGATTAGAGCACATTACCCTAAGATAGACATTGAGGATTAGTATAGAAAACTTCTATAATTTTGGTATTGAAGAGATTTTGTGTGTTTTCCAAGAAATACATCCCAATCTGGACACGAGAAGGTAGAGGCAGCTCTGGCACAGATGTACCTAGGGGTAAAACCATAAAATACAGCTTTGATCTAGACTTCAATGGGAACTGGTGCATGACAATGGGCCTTGCTGCACTCTTGGTTACAACACTCTCAGAGGATATGATTCAGATAATTCTCATTTTAATTAAAAACCATTATGAAGGGTTTATGAGTATATAATTTCTAAAAGAAAACATAAATAGTTCAATTTATGTTAAGTATTTTACAAGTATAGAATTATGTATTTTGATTCATAAACTAATCTAGTTTATGTCATTATTTAGAAATGGATCTTGGTGGAATGGAAAACATATCAATGCATGCACTCCATATATGTATTTCCCCCCTACTCAAGACAATTATAGTGGAGCTAGTGATGCAACTGGTGCTGATTAGCTAATCACCATACTCGGAAAACTCACTCAGGTTATGAATAATACCCTTACCCATATGGATTACCCTGATCCATAGCATAGAAGATCAATGTTAGACCACTTTATGAGGAAACAACCACCATAATTAAATGGGAGTACAAATCCTCTAGTATCCGAATAATGGATAAATTCATTAGAAAAAATATTCCATGCCTTGTGGAGTAGGGAAAGGGAAAATGTTGTAATGTAAGCTTACCGCCTCACTAGATATGCTGATCAATGGTGGTCATTGATTCAAAACACAAAGGAAGATGATGAAGTATCAAATATGGAATGGTGGGTTTTTAAAGATATTTTCATAGAAAAATACTTTCCTCATGACCGTCGAGAAGCTATGGAAAGGCAATTTCTGAGTCTGAGGAAAAAAGAGGATGAGAATGTCACAAAGTATGAGGCAAACATTACAAGGTTAGTGAGGCATGTTGCATATTATATACATAACCCAAGAAGTAGTATTGATTATTTCTTTGATGGGTTATAACCATTTCTCCATCGAGAATTAGTCTAACAATAATTCTCATCGTACAAAGATATTGTCTCATGTGCTATCAAGACAGTAAAATATTTCTCTAAGTCTTACGACATTAAGGAAAAATAAGAGAATAAGAGATCTGTTGAACTCTTTGTAAAGAGAAATAAGGGAAATAAGGTAAAGGTTGAAGATCCATCCTATAGTAAATGTGGGAAAAACACCCTATTACTTGCCTGAATGGAGTGGGAGTCTGTTACAAGTGTGGTGAAAAAGGCCACCAAGCTCATGATTACAAGGAGAAGAAAAAGGCTATCGATGTTGAATGCTAAAATTGCAGAGAAAGGGGCCATTATTCAAATGAATTTCCTAAGAGTCAGGGTAACATACCTTATGAAAGTCCAAGAGATCAAGGCCAATCTTATGTTATCACTACTACTGAGTCTGAAGCTCTGAAAGACGTAGTGGCAGGTAATTTAATGGTTTCCTCTAGTTTATCCTATGCTTTATTTGATTCTGGATCATCGCATTGTTTCATATCATCCTAGTTTTCTAAGAAAATTTTATATTTCTATTTTTATTTAAGAAGGTAATGGTCAGTCGAAACATTTAAGGGGAGTATCATCATAATAAAGTTCGTGAATCACTTCCCATTAGAGTATATAAATGTTCATTATCTAATAATATCATTGTCATAACCATAATTTAATTTTATATAATCCTCAGAATGGATTGTCCTTCAGACCATGATGTGAAGATTTATTGTAAGAAGAACTAAGTTACAATATTTTATAACGATGATAAAGAACACCTAATCATTAGAGAAGAATCATCACTACCTAATTCTTATATAGATCCAACCCCAATAGATCAACTAAATTAAATTATTGGGGAGGAAGAGAATGAAACAGCTGTGGATAAGGAATAGAATTTTGAAATACAATATATACATATTGTTCAAGAGTATGTTGATTTATTTTGGGAATATTTAGATGTACATCCTCCAGAATGAGAATCTAAGTTTTCCATTGATTTAATTCCAGGATCAAGGCCCATATCGAATACCCCTTATAGAATGGACATTGTGGAATTATTGGAACTAAATAAACAACTTGAGGAATTGAGTAGTAAGGGGTTTATTCTCACAAGTGATTCTCCATGGGGAGCCCCTATTCTTTTCGTTAAGAAGAATGATGGATATTTGAGGTTGTGCATTGACTACAGAGAGATCAATGATATAACAATAAAGAAAAAGTATCTCATACCTCACATTGATGATTTATTTGACCAACTACATGGAGCTCAATACATTTCAAAGATTGACCGTCGATCTTGATACCATTAGTTGTGAATCAAGAAGGAAGACATTCTGAAGACAACATTTCAAACTAGGTATGGGAATTATGGGTTTACATTAATGCCTTTTGGATTTACTAATGCACCCTCTGTCCTTATGGATTTAATGAAAATTGATTTGAAGGAATATCTGGATGACTTTGTATTATTATTTATTGATGATATCTTGGTACACTCCAAAATCTATGAAGATCATTAAAATAACTTGTGCATTATCCTGACGACTCTTAGAAGACATGAATTATGTGGTAAGTTTAGCATGTTTGAATTCTAGATTTAGGAGATTTCTTTTCTTGGCCATACCATCTCTAAGGATGGAATCATTGTTGATCCTTCTAAGAAAAGATAAATCCAAGAATGGACAGCACCGACGAGTATAACTGAGGTATGTAAATTTAATGGTTTTGAAGGTTATTATCGACATTTCACCCAGAATTTTTCCCAGTTGGTTAACCCATTAACATTGCTCACATGTAAGGGGGTTAAATTTGTTTGGATAAAAGAGTGTGAAAATTGTTTTGAAGAATTGAAAGGAAGATTAGTCAATGCTCATAAATTGACTCTACCGTCGGGGAATGATGGGTTTGTTATTTATAGTGATGCATCAAAAAAAGGACTTGGTTGTGTCCTTATGTAGAATGATAGGGTTAATGCCTATGCATCATGACGGCTAAAAATTCATGAGAAAAACTATCCTACTCATGATATTGATTTATCAGCTGTAATCATTGCTTTGATGATTTGGATACACTATCTCTATGGGGAAAAATGTGAGATTTATATTGATCACAAGAGTTTGAAGTATATTTTCTCATTGAAATAACTCAACATCGGGAAAAAGTGATGGATTTAACTACTCAAGTATTATTATTTCACGATACAATAGCACATGGGGAAGGAAAATAAGGTGGTAGAAGCTTTTAGCAGAAAGTATCATGGAGTTTTGAATAAGATGAGAGTTGACAAGGATCCTATATACATGGATCTAGGAAAGATAGATTTAGGAATCACCATGCAAGGTGAATCATAAATAATTTATCAAATGGTTTCTAAAACATCTTTTCTAGAAAGAATAAAGTGTTCTCGGGCCAGTGATAAATAGTTTCAAAAGAAGATTAAATCTGTGAATGATGGGAGATTGAGTGACTTTGTGTATGAAGATGGATTTTGAAATTTGGGAAGAAACTTTGTGTTCCCGATATACCTGATCTAAAATGATAATTGTTGGATGAATCTCATAGTTACAATTTCTCAATACACCATGGTAGAACTAAGATTTATATTGATTTGAAGGTACATTTTTTGTGGGATTACAAGAAGAGGGAGATTATTGATTTTGTGTCATGATATATGGTTTGTCAACAATTGAAAGGTGGAAGGAAACCGCCTGGGGGAGTCATGCAACCTCTTCCCATACCAGAGTGGAAATGGGATAATATTACGATTGAATTTGTCATGGGACTACGAAAGACTCCTAGAATGAATAGTGTAATATGGGTCATTGATGATCGTCTTACCAAGACAGCACATTTTATTGCAATAAGAGAATATTTACCACTTGAACAATTGGAAAGACTATATATTAATGTAGTTGTGAGAATACACGGAGTACCACTATCAATTGTTTCTGATCATGATCCATGATTTACATCAAAATTCCAGAAAAGTATTCAGAAAGACATGGATACTAAACATTGTTTGAGCACTTCCTACCACCCTAAAACTGATAGATAATAAGAACGGACTATTAAAACCTTATAAGACATGTTGATATAATGCTCACTTTATTTTCAAGGTATGTGGGATCAATATTTTCCTCTGGTGGAATTTTCCTACAACAATAGCTTCTATTCGAGTATTCAGATGGAACCATATGAAGTGTTATATTGAATGAGATGTCGCACACCAACTTGTTGGGAGGATGTTGGTGAAAGAAAACCTGTAGGCCGAGCACATGTAGAGGAAACGATGAAAAAGGTGAAGTTAATCTAAAACCACATCAATGCAGCTCAAAGTAGACAGAAGTGTTATGCTGATAACCGAATGAAGGATTTGGAATTTCAGGTAGGAGATCATGTTTTTTTGAAGGTATCTCCATGGAAGGGTGTTATAAGTTTTGGTAAGAAGTGTAAATTGTGTCACATATACATCGGACCTTTCGAAATTCATGATTGAATTGGGGCTATAGATTACCATTTGGAAAGTTCGTCAAGTCACTACAAAGTTCACAATGTGTTCCATGTATCACTATTGAGAAAATACATGTCTGACCCAATGCATGTACTCACCTAAGAGGAATTAGAAGTGGTACTCGATCTGCCTTATTGCAAAGAGCATGTCATGATTCTTGATACAGGAGAACAAGTGCTGAGAAACTGAATGACTCGTCTGGTAAATGTTTTATAGAGAAACCATAAGATGGAAGAGGAAACATTGAAACCTGAGGAACTTATGATGAAGATCCACCCGAGTTTTTTTATACTATAATATTCAGAAAATTTTGAGGACAAAATTTTTTAAAGGAGGGGAGAATGTAACATCATGAGCTTCCACAATACATTTCACTTTGAATAATACAGTAGCATGTGTTGTATGCATCTTTGAGTTCTAACACACCACAACCAATCAAACTAGTCATTATGAATAGTAATACCCACTTATTAAAATTTTATAAATTTTATCATTCAAAATGGACTACATATTTTGATTCAGAATATCTAAATTAGCTTAGGGTGAATTTTTGGTATTTTTCTAAAAACATTTAATTTTTCATGAATAGTGAAAAACAATAAGTTATAGTTTAAAACCATATTTGTATTTAAATAATAATTTATTTAAATTTATTTTAGTTCAAAATAGATACATAATACTTATATATGTTAAATTTAATTCATGGGAGTAATTTTACAATAATTTTATATATATAAATATTTTTTTAACTTTTCACCGTCTTTTACCCACCACCTAGGAGAATTTGAAAATTGACATAAAACATAATTTTACTGCTTTTGTGAGTGGAATTTCCAAAATCTGAGAAAAGTGGTTAATATCTGTAAGAAAAATGTGGTTTAATAAGATGAAGAATATTTTTGGTGAATAGTAACTTTTTACTTTTATTTACCAAGATTAAAAGTAAATAGGGTAATTAAGGGTAAAAATGGTATTATTATTAACATAACACATGTCCTAATTCTATTTAATAAGTATAATTCGACCAAAAACAACCATAGGAATAAGATATAAACCTCTTTGATCAATTTGGTTTAGATTATGACATTTATTATTATTTTATTCAAAGAAGAGTTATAAGTGTTAAAATCAATTTTTAGTAACTATAAAATTTTTAGTATATGGTTATACATAAGATAAATTTGACTATAAATATTAATTATAAATATAAATATATTTTCTATATAATATTTTTTATATATTTTTTAAACATTAAATAATTTAATTTATTTGTGACACAATGATGATGCAGTAACTAACTAATTAATGAAATATTAAAATAATTGATATTATAAATATTCAAATAAATGTAATTTATACTTTATATGAATCAAAATAATTTTATAGATTAATATGAAGTTTTAGGGTTGGTTAGATGAATTATTTTCTATGTAATAACACTCTTATGAATTTAGCAGAAACAAAATACCAAATAGTGTCAAAATTGACATAAAAGAGTTTTTAAAACAAATATTATTTTACTAATTGATATGTTATTCCTGAAAATCTATGGTTTTTCCAAATTACTTATATAATGATATTTGTATCATTAATGATCCACTTTTTGTTCTCTTTGTAAGTATATAATAAGTTTATTACCAAATATTATAAAAATACAAAGAGACATGGTAAATGTCAATCTATTTAACTAAGACTTAAATCTAAAATATAAAGTTTATATAGTGACCCAGACCGGTTTAAAACATATTGGTTGGCTGTTTTTTGACCCATCCCAACCTTATCCATTAAATAATTCATTTTTGAGCAATTAGAAACTAAAAATAATTTTATTATAAAATAATATTTCTAGCTTTTCCTAAGGTGACCCTCACCCCTCTTATAAAAGGGAACTCCCCCTTCTCTCTAATTCAAACCTTCAAATCCATTTGGATCAGCCATAATCTACTAAAATACCCTCTCAACTATCGCCCCATCATCCTATATTCTTTCCTTTAGTCAGAAAGCCAACCTAGGAGCCCTTTTGATCATATCAAAAGGATGAACCCAAAGAAGGGGTAAATATTTCATCACCTCTTTCAAGTTCTTTTCTTCTTCCACTTCCGTTTTCTTTGTTGTTTCCATTCTAAAATAATAAATCTTGTATGTTATATATAATGAGATGTTATTATAAATATGGTATATCTAAATACATTTTCCTATCCATCCTTTTAATGACATGTCACCATACATGCGTATGTACGGCTAACCGTCTCCACGTCATGGTGTAATTGTTATTCAATACATTATTATTTGGATGGGTATAATAAGGATGTGTAATTGATGTAAATAATAAATATAATATTATAATTATTATGTATATATGATATACCATTCAGTTATATATTATTTTAATATCAAAATAATGATATTGTCGCTCATGCGTACGTATGGATTACCGTCTCCTTGAACGCGATGAGATTCATTCCGCATCGTATCCATTCAAGAATAATTTTCATTATAAGGTTAAAATTAATGATTAAAGATTTGATATCATTATGGATGTGTATAATATACATCCAATCCATAAAAAATATGACTCACATAACAAATAATATAAAGTAAACTAAATTTGTTAACACCCGAATCAATGATAATACTATGTTGTTATTAACAATAAAATGTTAAAATATCATATATGATATCATATTAATCTATATGATTCTCGTATAATTTAATAACAATTATTTCACCATTATATAGGTGGTTAACCTACCGTCGAGCAAGAAAAGGTATAAGGTAAGGTTTAATTCTACAATCTTATCATTATCTAAGGTTGTTGGTACATAATTATCTACTAGGCCCTCTTTATAATCTACATCAATGTTTCTTAAAAATGTATTTCAAAACATTTTTACTATTTTATACACTGGGTTAAAGCAATTTATATCCTTGTTTTAATTTTAAAGGATTTTTACAAATGAATCTTTCCATCATTTTCCAAACAAGGCACCTTTTTTCCTTTTCGAAAAATTTATGGTAAGAATGTTTTTTAACTTATACGGTGGGTGCAGATATTTTCCGCTGTTATAACATCGTCGAAGCTTCCCTTAAAATATTATAAGAATATATTCAAATATAAATCTTTTATTTTATTATCATGTGACCTTTAAATGATTTCAAAATAGAAATAGATATTTCTTTAAAAAGGTTTTTATTTCATCTATGTCAACATCCTTTGATGGATTTTACGTTTGTGTGAGGTTTATTTATCATGATACAAAACATCCATATTATATAGAAGGTTTTTTTATATGTGTGATTGTGGATGTGTTATTTAATACCATTCATGGTTTATAGATAATGTATTGACAATTTTTATGTCAGTTTTAATATAAATTTGTATGTTATGTTTAATCCTTTTCATATAGGGATTGCATAGGACTTAGTAAGTGAAGGGTAGAGCCCGCTATAGCTACTCGATGCATCGGTAGGTCTAATGAGACAAACTAGTGTCTTGGCACAAGGCATTGACAAAATCATATTTCTAGTCTTGGAATAAGGCCTTAACTGTGTGGTTATGAATGTCTGGAATTATGCATTCAATCAATATGAAAGTGGCTATTGATATTGCATGTGATTATTCAACTAGTAGAATATCCATGTGAGTAAGTAATGGAATTATTTGATTTTATCATTTCCATATTATGCTGAAGTTCACGTTTAAAGGGATTTTTTTAGTCTTGTACATTTCCTTAAATGTTTATGCATATTTATGAATGTTTCTGCTATATTTTCATCCTTACTATGCGTTTGAGCTCACCCATTTCTATGATTTATTTTTCCCAAGATGCGAAGAAGTATTTTATAACTAACCTACAGGGATAGTTTGAGAGGTTATGAGTGTGGTCTATGGAAACAATGTTTTTTTAGTTTTTCATTTTATGATGTAATGTATACCTTATGAATATATCTAGTACTTCCAAGGCTACTAAAATAATCAGTCTTTCGAGACTTGATCTTTTATGATCATGCCAATATTATGAAATAATGCACTGAATATGGGTAACTAGGTTCGGGGAGTTAAATATTTCATGTGTTTTACGTATTTTTATTCAAATTATCTTTAATTTGTTACCTATATAGCATGAACGAATCATGTCGATTTGAGGAGGTAGTAGTCCACACTGACACAAATGATGTTATCATATTTAAAAAAAAAGTTAATTATAAAGGTATGTGTTATAAAATAATGGAATAAGAATAAATATATTTTATATATTATATAGAAAATATATAAATATATTTCTATCAATATTTCCAACAATTAAATGTGGCAATGTAAGAACGAACAATCATTGTTTTGTGAGGCGATATTTGGCTGTATACATAAGCAGTATGTTCGTTACCCATTAGATAGAATTGTGTGTAATTATAGGAGAAAAACATTGAATAATAACCTAATAGTATATTAATTATAATTTTTTTTAAATAATAACAGAATAATAATATTTTAGGGGATCGAGAATGGAAATAAGCTAAAGATCTTAAGAGAAGATGTTACCTCTTTTTGGGTATCTACATTTGGTTTTCACCAGATAACTTCATTGGATGGATTTATTTGTAATAATAGTAATGTAGGATACAATTATTGATTTTATATTCTATTTGGGTAGATCTTGGCAGATAAAAAGTGGTTTGAGAGGTGTGAGGAAGTTAGAGGAGAGGTGGCCTTTTATGGTGGAGGAGGAGTGTCACTCTTATAAATTTTGGTAATGGGAATTCCATCTACATTTTATCCATAGACATTGGCTCAAATAATGGTCCAATTTCAAAAAAACGGGGTAAATGGTCTAAATAGGGCCATAAAATGTTTCTTGTTCAAGTTTCTAGGTCATTTGGTCCCTTGAGATAAAGGTTTAGACCTTAATTATGCTTAATTTTACGATAATCGTTGTAATTAATTTTAACTACATTCAATTATATTTTTAGTGCTAAACTATGTTCAACCTATTAGATATTATAAATTATCTGAATTCTAAACATGGATGAAAGTTCTCCAAATTCCATTAAAAGGTGTGGTAAAAATTAATTTAATTTTAATCCCGCACATGGGTGAACAATATCTATTTTAAAAGTAAAAACATCTTAATGTTTAGTAAGTTTTTATGTAAAAATTCAATGTGAATTATAATAAATTTGCCTAAATTTTTTTATATGATAAAAAATTTATCAAATTAAAATGTAAAACTTTTTTAAAATTTAATTAAACTAAAATAAATAAATTAGACGATAAATTATTTTTCAACTAAAAATAAATATTTTTCACTATTTATTAAAAAAGAAACGTCACTGAAAAATACCTAAAATTAACCATAATATAAATTTTATGTTTCAATTTAAAATATTAATTTTATTCTAAAAAATTAGATTTATAAAATTATCAATAATTGTATTTAAAAAAGACTCTCCATGAAAAGGCGATAAAAATTCTTAATAAAAATATAGGGTTTTATGCGTAAGATCAGGTTTGTCCTTATTTTTTAATAATCAAATATATTGGATTAATATTAAAAATATTTTATTGAATATAATATATATATTTATATTATTATTATTTTTTTCACTCACTAATTTTAATTAACTTTATTTATTAGGACAAAATGGCTTCTGAGTATAAAAAATAGTTTTCTATAAAATATTGCATTTATTTTCAATTGGATCTTATATTTGTTTGTAATTAATTTGAAACCAATGAATTATTTATGTAAACCATATATTTTCAAAAGTTATTTAATAATATTCTAATTTTCATTTTTATATCTTATTATATTAATTATAAATATTTTAATAATATATCATTGTTCGGAAAAACCTAGTCTGGAATGTAATGAAACCTGTCGAAGAAGATTTTTCATGCATGTATCACACACTAGCTCATTGTTTCATGAATTTAATTCAATAAAATATAGTGAATTAATTTAAAATAGTAAATATATTATATATACATGGGATATTATATTCCCTTACACACTTGTCTTTGTGTGTATAAGGCCCCAGCCTTAAACATTACATTATCATGTGTTATTACAAGATTACACATTGAGGATCTTTTTAGGTATAGAGTTTTAGAGAATTAGATCATAAATCATGCATTTCATTCCACATTTAAACAATGTGGTTACATAAAAGATAGTATTGATTTTTTTCCCATCAACGGAAACATATTTAAAGCAAAACATAGATTCTTTCATGACACTTCCTTGACCCTATCATCACATCATGTACCTTTCCATTGACATGTGAAAAACATTTCAAAAACATGGAATGAGCCTAAAAATATCAGTAAGGGATATAAAAGTACGAAATGAAAACATTAGTCCATGTATGAAATCACACTTTACGCATAAAACATAAGACTATTAACATACCTCATAAAATCATGAATAAATCATAGAAATCATAAGACATAATGGTAAGTTGAGGCATTCATAACATTCTTACGTAGGGAGTAACCCTCGTGGTTACGTTTGGAATACCCATCATAGTATATTCCCAAAAGTTTTCCGAAGAAACCTTAATGTTTAACCCCTTCGCATTAACCAATGCATTGGAGAGCTATATCGGGCTCACCCGCCCTTAGTTTATCACGGAACCACCCGTCTTCATAATAATTACCAAGAACCATAACATTATTGTATCACATAAAACATGCATAAAGGAAACATAACATTTCCACATTTCAATCACAAGATATCAATACAACACATTGATATGATAAAAACATTATGAAAACCACTTTCAATACCAAAATAAATGAAATGTAAACTATGGTATTTATTTCTCATTTTTTTAAAAAGTTATGGCTGGTAGAGGAAGCCGAAACTCAAATAATGGTCACAGCGGCGGAGAAGTCGATTTCGCTGCATATGTATGACATTAAAAAAAATTCCCTTTTTTCGTTTAGTAAATGAGTCATATAAAAAGATTCCTTTTGGGTAAACGTAAAAGTCAAAGGGATTTATACACCGTATAAACGAAAGTTGTGTATAAAACAAAATATGCCTCAATGAAAGGAGATTGAGACGAAGTCACTTACCTTGGGTCCGACTTGACTCGATCGTTCTTTAATCTCATGAATAATAATCATGAGTTAATTTATACTTTCTCAAGAACCTTTTTCAATATAATTATTCCTTTTATATCACTTATTTCCATGTCATGAACACTATGTAATTATTTAAGTTAATAACGGTCGTTTTAACGATCATTGGTACTTGAGTCAAAAATAAACTCTCTATAATTACAAGTTGTTCATGTGGTAAAATATAAATTATATCCAGAATTATATTCATGATTTAGATATCATATATATCATATATATCCATTATATTCTTGCATTTATAATATTACTTAAAATTTAGACGTAAGAAATGAAATGCACCATTCATGGAGACGGTAATCCGTACGTACTCATGAACGCTACTTTCATTTCAATTTCATATTTAATGGAATGAAATCATAATTAAATAAAGATATATTATTTTTCCAGTATAATATCATATATAATATCATTAACTCTATCCTTTATACATCCCACATACGGAATTAACGAATCAAATTACTTTGAGGGGGCGGTAGTCCGGACTTCCTAAAATGAAGATATCGCATTTACCCATAATGGAAACCATAAAGGTATGACATAAATGAAAAATAAATAATCTTAAGGAAAAAATAAACATATTATAAATCATATATAAATATAGAGACATCTTAATGACCACCATTGATGGTGTTAGAAGAATATTGAACAATATTCGTTTCGTGAGGCAGAAATTCACCATCCACAGATACAGTACTTTATTTTACCATTAGATGTAGGTGTGTATCGGTGTAGCTCAAGTAATTCTTATAAAAACATCCTAGTATATTTAATATACTGTTATTGTTAAAAAATAAATGAATAAAAAGAGTTTAGCGGGTTGGAGAAGCAAAATAAAACAAAAGAACATTAGAGAAGTCTTTACCTTTAAATCGGGTAACTCCTCTTGGTTAGAACCAAAAGGGTTTCATGAAGAGATTTCTGCCTAAGGTAAGGCTTCTAGAATGAGGATAGGGATATGTAGAGACAAAATGAGCAGAGATTTGCCGATCCAAAGGCTTGATAGGTGTGGGTAATGAGGTAGAGGTGGGGGCCTTTTATAAGAGGAGAGGAGGGGCACTCATGGAAAGGTATAAAATGTTACTTTATTTCTAAATGAGTTTCGGATTTTAAAGGTCCCACATTAATGTATTTCGAGGATAAGGTGATAGGGGTTCTCAATATACTCATCCAATAGGTCTTTGATAAGTGTAAGTCATAGATTTTACATTATCATTTCATTTTATTTAAATCGTTCATTAATGATGTAATCGGTGCATCGTCATGATGTCATAAATAATTTAACTTATGTAATGTATAAAAATTATAAAAAAACTACTATGATGTAGTAGATCTTTATAGATTTCCAATGACTATTTATATTCCAATATATCAATTATTTATACAAAACTAAAAATGTTTTACTCAGGTGATACATTCTTTCTTATTTTTAACTTTCATTAAAAATAAAAAGATAAAAAGTCATTATCACACAAAAGTTATTTCATGGGGTCCCCAAGTTTGGCACAAAGAATCACATGGTCGGTCATGACACAAAAGTAGAATTAGGACACATTTTGGGGTCATTTGTTATTATTATGATATTATTTTATTATCCTTAACTACTTGATTACTAATTAATCAAGATAATTAAAGATAATTTCCGTCGTAACTATTCATAATGTCCAAAAACAAAAGAGTCTTGATTAAATTATTTGGAAATTATGATTATAAATATGTAATTCATTTTACCAAATTCCAAACATAGAAATTGAAATAATTAATTTAAAAATAATTCATGTTGTCAAAACAAATAGCGGGTTTTTCGGAAACAATATCTATGAAAAGTTTGGCACTTGTTTATGCCCAATTCCAAAGTGAAATTAATCCTAATGACCACAATTGGAATAAATGGTAAAACAAATATTCTAATTACACATTAATACCAATTAAAAATATAATCTAACCATATAATTAAATTATATGAATAAGTAGTGTTGATGTAAAATGCAGTATTTTTCACTATTCATTAAAAATTAGCATTTTTAGAAAAATACCTAAAAAATTATCCAATGTAAATTTCAATGTCCCAATAATAAAGAATATGTTTATTTTGACAAATAGATCTTATAAAATTGTAAAAAGTTTTATTTAAAAAAAATTTTCCATCAAAAGGCAGTAAAACAATCTTTTAAAAATATTGGTGTATTACATGCTGAAGATTTTATTTATTCTCATTTTAAGCCTCTAAAACACTATCTAATTCATAAATAGACATAGATAAGAATATCTATTATTCATTACTTACTTGAGATATTACATCCATCCCCCCTTTAGAAATTTTTGTCCGCACAATTTATTTACTTATCGAAAAAGTGGGGGTATTTAGCCCTCATATCATTTTCAGATTCCCTTGTTGCCTCTTCACTCATGTGGTTTTTCCAAAAAAACATTACTTGATGAATAACATTATTCAGCAACACTTTCTACCTATGGTCATGTATCTAGACTGGTTGTTCCTCATATGATATATTCTCTTCCATCTGAACTACCTGTTGACTCAAAACAAGAGATGGATCTGGCATGTACTTCCTTAACATTGAAACATGAAAAACATTTTGTACCTAAGATAAAATTGGAGGTAAATCCACTCAGTATGAAATTGATCCAACTATATCCAGAATTTCATATGGTCCAATGAACCTTGGACTCAGCTTTCCTTTCTTACCAAATCGCATCACACTTTTCCATGGTGTGACTTTGAGAAAAACATGATCACCTACGTCAAAAGAGAGATCCTTCCTCCTCTTGTCCACGTAACTCTTATGCCTACTCTGAGCTGTTCTCATGTGTTTCTGTATCAGGTGAACTTTTCCTGCCAACTCTTTTACCAATTCTGGTCCCATCAACTTCTTTTCACCCACTTCATCCCAGAAAGCTAGAGTATTACACCGCTTCCCATATAATTCCTCAAATGGTGCCATCTGTATACTATAATGACAACTATTATTATAATAAAACTCACCCAAAGAAATTTGTTGGTCCCAAATTCCCTGATAATCCATCGAACAAGCGCGTAGAATATCCTCCAAAGACTAAATTGTTCGTTCTGACTTCACATTTGATTGAGGAAGAAAAGTTGTACTAAAATTTAATTCAGTACCCAACAACTTCTAAAGGCCTTTCCAAATGTTAGAAGTGAACCTAGGATCACGATCAGATACAATGGAGAGAGGACCTCCATGTAACCTGACTTTCTCTTTAAGATACAATTATGAAAGTTGATCTAGGGAAAAAGTATCTCGTATATCAAGGAAATGAGCAGATTTAGTCAAGAAATCAACAATAACCCATGTTGCATTATTACCTCGAGGTGTCTTCAGAAATCCCACAATGAAGTCCATTGATATATTCTCCCATTTCCACTCTGGCACTAGTAAAGGCTGAAGCATCCCTTTCAGTAACTGCCACTCTACATTAACCTATTGACAAGTCAAAAACTTCACAGTAAAATCAGAAATATCCCTTTTCATTCTGTCCCACTAGTAATACTCATGAAGATCTCTATACATCTTAGTACTTCCTGGATGAACTGAAAACGGAGAACTATGAGAATTACATAATAACTCTCTCTTCAACTGTGAATCACATGGAACACACAATCCCTTCCCAAAACTCACAAAAAATTCATTATCAATGTTGAATTCAGGCAACTTACCCTTCTGAACCAGCTCTACCCTTTTCTGCAACTCACTGTCTTGCTTCCATGCTTGCTTAATTATGTCTGATAGAGAAGATTTCACGGATACCTGAAACAAAACAGAAGAACATCCTACACCAACAACTTCTATGAAAAATTTCATCAAATCCTTAACCAAAGGATCACGTTCCAAACACAACATTATTAATGAAGCATTAATTTTTCGACTCAAAGCATCAACCGCTTTATTTGATTTTCCCGGATGGTGATGAATTTTAAAATCGTTATCCTTGATTAATTCTATCCATCTCCTATGTCTTATGTTCAATTATTTCTGAGTTAATATATACTTTAAACTTTTGTGATCGGTATATATTTCACACTTTACTCCATACAAATGATGCCCCAAAATTATTAAAGCAAAAACAACAGCAGCTAATATCAAATCATGTGTAGGGTAATTTACCTCATGAGTTTTAAACTGTCGTGAAGCAAAAGAAATTACTTGATCATTGTGCATTAGGACATAACCAAGTCCTTTTAATGAAGCATCAATGTAGATAACAAACTCACCCTTCCTGGAAGGTAGTGCCAAAATTGGAGCATTCACCAATCTTTTTTTCAGTTCTTGAAAACAATCATCATATTCGTTTGTCCAAATAAACATAAAATCCTTCCGAGTTAGCTTAGTCATTGTACTAGATAACCGTGAAAACTTTCTAACAAACCTTCGGTAATAGCCTTCCAAACCAAGAAAACTACGATTCTCGGTTATATTTTTGGGTCTTGTCTATTCTTCCACAACCTTTTTTTTGTAGGATCAATAGTTATCCCATCTTTAGAAACAATGTGACCAAGGAAAGAAATTTGTTGCAACCAAAACATACACTTGCTGAATTTCCCATACAATTTCTTTTCTTTAAAGGTTTTCAAAATAACCCTTAAATGTCTTTCATGCTCCCCTTTACATTTAGAAAACACCAAAATATCATCAATGAAAACAACCACAAACTTATCCAAGAACTAAATGAAAATTATATTCATAAGGTCCATGAATATAGCAGGTGCATTGGTTAGCCCAAAAGGCATAACTACAAATTCATAATGGCCATATCGTGTACGGAACGCGGTCTTCGGAATATCAGCTGCCTTTAACTTCAACTGATGGTACCCTGATCTCAGGTCAATCTTTGAAAAAAACTGATCTCCCTGGAGCTGCTCAAACAAATCATCAATATGAGGCAAAGGATATTTATTATTAACAGTGATGTTATTCAAGGCTTTATAATCAATGAAAAATTCTCATAGAACCATCTTTCTTTTTAACAAATAAAACATGATCACCCCATGGTGATGTTCTAGGTCGAATGAAACCTTTATCTAATAAATCTTGCAATTTCTCCTTCAAATCTAAAATTTCAATTTGATCCATTCGATAAGGAGGTTTTGAAATTTTTTTAGCATCAGGAGCTAAGTCAACGGTAAATTCAACTTCTTGATATGGGATTATTCCAGGACACTCATCAAGAAAAACAGCAGGATACACATTTACCACTGGCACATTGTTAATCTGAAAAGTTCCCTTGTTTTCAACGATATGTGCAAGGTAAAATTCATTTCTATCTTTTACAGGTTTCTCAGCCTCTTGATATGTTATCAACAGTAAGGGTTCATTCTTGTTCACAAACTGGAATTCTTTCTGACAAGAATCCTCTTTAGCTCTATAGTCAATCTTAACATGGTAAATAGAGAGCCAATCCATACCCAAGATAACATCAAACTCTACTAGAGGTAAAATAATAAGGTTTGCAAATAGGTTCATTCCATGGATAAGGATATGAATATTTTTATAAATTCTTTTTTCCTCAACATTTCCCCTAGGTGTTTTTACCCTAATTTCAGGAGTCATTTCTTGACATGGCATTCCCATTTTACTAGAATTGTTTTTAGAGATGAATGAATGTGTAGACCCCAAATCAAACAACACACTGGCATAATATTAAAAATCAAAGTACCTGATAAAACTCTATTTGATGGCCCGACATCTGCTGAAGTATTTGCAAAGGATTTCACCACCCCTTTCTGCTTATAGTCTAACTGCTTCCCATCACTCAAGATCTTTTTCGGACACTCGTTTGTATAGTGACTCATCTTATTGCACTTAAAACATTTCACTAACTGTAAATAAAATTTGGTCTCACCATCACCCTGATCTTTTTCAGTGAAATCACGAGACGTATGTCTCATCTTTCAACATCGGTATCACTTTACAGAATTCAGAAGGCATTCCCCAGCATCCCTTTTACCACATTTATCACAAACTGGAAACTTAGTTTTCTTACCATCTGACATTTTTGAAGAATTCTTTCCTTTCTCCTGCCACCTTAGTCTCTTATTCTACTGGTTGTTATAGAACACTTGATCATCGGAAAAGTCCATTTCCACCTTCTCATCACATCGAACAGGCTTTTCATATCTCTTGAACTCGTGAGAAGATAAATCCCTTTGATATTTTGACTTTAATCATGAGTAGAAACAATTGATTTTACTATCAAGGTCTCAGATAAAATTTAGAGCATACCTTGCTAAGCGAGTGAACCTCTCTTCATAAGAAGCCACTGAGTCATCCTCTTGCCTCAATTCCAAGAATTGTTTTTCCATCCTAATTCGAGCAGCCTTAGGAAAATACTTGTCAAGAAACATACCTTTGAATTCAACCCAGTCGAGAGCATCAATCTCATCAGCATCCCTGATATTTTTAACCATCAACCACCATTGATCCCCTTCACCCTCCAAACAGAAAATAGCAAGACTAACATTTTGATTGTCTGAACACCCTATGACATCAAAAATCATTTCTAGTTCTTTAATCCACCCTTCAGCTAGCATAGGGTCAGATGATCCTCTGAATGATGGGGGATGTTGCCTCATGAAATGTTCTGCCACTGACATGTTCCTCTATGGTTGATCTGGCTGATCTCGTGCATGGATACCTCACCAATTTATCTCTTGAGGAAACTGCTCCATTACTGCAACAAACTTTTCAGTTCCATTTCGGACCACCTCAGGATGCTGATTCGGAAGGTCATTTCCTTCTATATGCCTTCTTAGCACTGCTTCCTTGTTTCCTCTGTGGAAAACCATTCTGAACAAACATTTCTTAGATGAAGCAACATAGTAATCTTCAAATTCTATTTCATTCCAATTTGATCATAAAAACATATGTTTGGATAATAATTTAATATAATTCTAACTCCTAAAGTTATCTAAACTGACCTATGATACCAACTATAAGGCCCCAGCCTTAAACATTACTTAATCATGAGTTATTACAAGATTACACATTGAGGATCTTTTATGTTTTAGAGTTTTAAAGAATTAGATCATAAATCATGCATTACATTCCACATTTAAACAAAGTGGTTACATAAAAGGTAGTATTAATTTTTTTATAATAAATGGAAACATATTTAAAACAAGACATGGATTATTTCATGACACTTCCTTGACCCTATCATCACATCATGTACCTTTCCCTTGACCTGTGAAAAACATTTCAAAAACATGGGATGAGAATAAAAAGACTAGTAAGGGATAAAAAAGTACGAAATGAAAACATTAGTCCATGTGTGAAATCACACTTTACTAATAAAACATAATCATTTTATCATACCTCATCAAATAATGAATAAATCATAGAAATAATTAGACATAAAGGTAACTTGAGGCATTCATAACATTCTTAGGTATGGAGTAACCCTCATGGTAACATTTGGAATACTCATCACAGTATATTTCCTAAATATCTTTGGAGAAATCTTAATGTTTAATCCCTTCGTGTTACCCAATGCATTGGAGATCTATATCAGGCTCACCTGCACTTAGTTTATCACGGAACCACCCGTCTTCATAATAATACCCAAGAACCATAGCATGATCATATCACATAAAACATGAATAAAGGAAACATAATATTTCCACATTTCAATAAAAAGATATCAATACAACAAATTGATATAATAAAAACATTATGAAAACCATTTTCAATACCAAAATAAATGAAAAGTAAAACATTGTATTTATTTCTCATTTTTAAAAAAAGTTACGGCTTGTAGAGGAAGCCGAAACTCAAATAATGGTCACGGCGGCAGAGAAGTCTATGTGGCCGCATACGTACGACAATAAAAAACATTCCCTCTTGTTGTTTAGTAAATGCTTCATATAAAAATATTCCTTTTTAGTAAACATAAATGTCAAAGGGGTTTATACACTATATAAAAGAAAGTTGTGTATAAAACAAAATATGCCTCAATGAAAGGAGATTGAGACGAAGTCCCTTACCTCGGGTCCAACTTGACTCGAACATTCATTAATCTCCTAAATAGTAATATTGAGTTAATTTCTACTTTCATAATAACATTTTTAAGGTTGATTATTCCTTTTATATCACTTATTAACATGTCATGAACACTTTGTAATTTTTTAACTTAATAACGGTTGTTTTAACGATCATTGATACTTGAGTAAAAAATAAACTCTTTAAAATTACAAGTTGTTCATGTGGTAAAATATAAATTATATCAAGAATTTTATTAATTATTTATATATCATATATATCATATATATCCATTATATTCATGCATTTGTAATATTACATAACATTTAGAGGTAAGAAATGAAATGCACCATTCATGGAGATGGTAAGTCGTACGTACGCATGAATGCTACTTTCATTTTTATTTCATATTTAATGGAATGAAATCATAATTACATAATGATATATTATAATTAGAGTATAATATCATATATAATATAATTAAATTTATCCTTTATATGTCCCACATATGGAATTAACGAATCAAATCACTTTGAGGTGGTGGTAGTCCGCACTTCCTAAAATGAAGATATCGCATTTACCCATAATGGAAACAATAAAAGATACAGAAGCTTAAGGAAAAAAATAAACATATTATATATCATAGATAAATATAGTGACATCTTAATTTCCACCTTTTAAGGTGTTAGATGAATATTGAACAATTATCGTTTCGTGAGGCAGAAATTCACCATCCACAGAAATAGTATGTTATTTAACCATTATATGTAGGTGTGTGTAAGTGTAGCTCGAATACTTCTTATAACAACATCCTAGTATATTTTAGATACTTTTTTTTAACAAAATAAATTAATAAAACGTTTTAGGGGGTTGGAGAAGCAAAATAAAACAAAAGAACATTAGAGAAGTCTTTACCTTTAAGTCGGGTAACTCCTCTTGGTTAGAACCAAAAGGGTTTACTAAAGATCATTATACCTAAGGTAAGGATTCTGGGATGAGGATAGGGATGTGGAGAGAAAAAAGGATAATATCTTTTCCAAGACAAAGGCTTGAGATGTGTGGGTAAGGAGATGGAGGTTGGGGCCTTTTATAAGAGGAGAGGAGGGGCACTCTTGGAAAGGTATAAAATGTTACATTATTTTCAAAAGTGTTTCGGATTATAAAGGTCCAAAATTGATGTATTTATAGGATAAGGTGATAAGGGTTCGAAATATACTCATAAAATAAGTATTTTAAAAGTTTAATTCTTATATTTTACATTGTCTTTTCATTTTATTTAAATCTTTAATTAATGAGGTAATCGCTGCATCATTATGATGTCATAAAAAATTTAATTTATTTAAAGTCTAAAAATTATAAAAAAAATACTATGATGTAGGAAATATTTTTATATTTCCAATTACTATTTATAGTTCAATATATAAATTATTTAGACAAAATTTAAAATTTTTTACTCAGGTGATACATTCATTGATATATTTAACTTTCTTTAAAAATAAAAAGATAAAAATTCATTAAAACACAAAAGTGATTCCATGGGGTCCCCACGTTTGGAAAAAGGCATAACATGGTTGGACATGACACAACTAGTAGAATTAGGACACATTTTGGGGTCATTTGTTATTATTATGATATTATTTCATTATCCTTAACTACCCGATTGCTAATTAATCAAGATAATTAACGATAATTACCGTTGTTACTATTCATAATGTCAAAAAACAAAAGATTATTGATTACATAATTTGGAACTTCTGATTCCAAATATGTTATCCATTTTACAAAATTACAAACATAGAAATTTCAATAATTAATTTATAAATAATTCACGTTGTCAAAACAAATAGCGGGTTTTTTAGAAACAATATCTATGAAAAGTTTGGCACTTGTTTATGCCCAATTCCAAAGTGAAATTAATCCTAATTACCACCATTGGATTAAATGGAAAAAATATTCTAATTACACTTTTATACCAATTAAAAAGATAATCTAACCATATAAATAAATTAGATGAAAAAGCAGTTTAGATGTCAAATGCAGTATTTTTCACTTTCTATTAAAAATGAACATTGTCAGAAAAATACAAAAAAAAATTCAAATGTAAATTTTAATGTCCCAATCATAAATAATATGTTTATTTAGAAAAAAATAGCTTATAAAATTTTCAAAAGGATTATTTAAAAATGGTTTTCCATTAAATGGTAGTAAAACAATCTTTTAAAAATATTAGTGTATTCCATGCGTAAGATTGGATTTATTCTCATTTTATGCCGCTAAAACACTATCTAGTTAATAAATAGACATAGATAGGAATATCTATTATTCATTACTTAATCGGGATGTTACAGTGTGCCATACACGCTATCTAATACAATGTTCCTATTTTATATTTTTGGGGTGTTACTATAGTAATTTCTTTCACAAGTGGAGATAATGGAAAAGACACCATTTTTATGAGATTAAAAACTTTTAGTGGTGTAAAAGTGATTTTCAACCATATATGAATGATTCTATTGGAAGAAATAAAAAATTTATATGGGAAGGAATTGTCCCTCTAAGACAACCTGAAATTATCCTTGAGAAATATAAATAGAATAATGAGATTAATTCCTCAATAAAATGGAACTAAGGTATGAAATCAAATAAGTATATTTTATGAGGATTTCTCATTTAATTATCATTAATGATACCTGGGTGTATTTGAGAGATTCATTTGTCTAGGAACATAATATAGTTGAAAATTTCTTTATGTCAAAAGGAATGAACATTAAAGAGAAGAGGAAGTATTACTAGAGGATATAATCTTTAACTGAGGTAATATATTATAAAAATGTTTCTACATAAGTTTCATATGATGATTTTATTAATTAATGTGTGTTATAAATTTCAAACTCTCCCTTGGAGTTTAAAATGATACGTGGATAAGGTAAAGAGGAAACTACTTCAACTTTCTTATATATGAAGTGTTTAGGAAATCATTAAGAAAAGGTGAACATATATGAAATTAAATATGAAGTTGATCTTTCATTACTGGGATATTTTGTCATGTATAATAAAATGATAAAGGATCACAAGTATCCTTGAACATTGACATGAATAATATGAGTGAAAATATAAAAATTTAGCGTGATTTTATTAAAGATATGTTCCATGAAATCAAGAATAAAAAATCCACAAAACTATATCTAAGAAAAAACATCATTTACATATAGACTTATCTTGATGAAAAAATGAAATACTATTTGGTAGAAGGGGATAGATTGAAGAATATTCCTACCTAGATAAATGAAACCGATAAATAATTGTGGAACATGAGGAGAGGATGAGCACCTCAAATGAGAAGATGAAGATCATCCCATGAGAAGTGACAAAGTGTACTACTAAAGGCAGTCAATATGTAAAATATGAACATAAATTGGGAATTAAATATTTTTAATATTGAATTAAATGAAATCAAGAATTTAAAACTAGATTAATTTTCCATAAAAATTATGGAAAAATGTAGGATCATAAGATGGTAGTACAAAAAAGCTATTTTTTTGAAATCTTGGGAACATTATGATAAACTGGTTTGAATCCAATAATCTCAACTATAAATGAATAACTCAATAGGTTTCATCACATTAGTCACTAAATGTACTAATGAGGTTTTATTATCATTATATTGGTTTTATTTGTTCAAACTCATCTCATATGGAATGTAATTGTAGTTAAAAGAATTCATATAAGGTTATTCAGAAATGGATCATGTTGTATAGGAAAATATGTTCAAGGATTTGGAGGAAATAAATATAGATAAAAAGGGTGTATCAACCACCATAAAAATTATACTCACAATAGACCTCCTAAAAATATGAAAAAAAAATTAGAGGAAGAAGAGAGAAGGTGTTCAAGTCATGGGGAATTTAGAAGAACAATAAAAGAAAAATACACCTTGGAAGAATTATGCAATATAAATAATCCCTATAAAGTAGAAGAGAATGTAGGCATGCTTAATTGGTCTACTAAAATCAACTAAAAAGAAAAGGATTAATATAGGTGGAAGTGTTCTCCTCTGGATAAATAAGCATGATGTTGGAAAGGAATCAAGAGTTGAAAAATACACATGTGGGATTCTCACAAATTATAAAAGAATAATATGCTAAGGATAAATAAGATTACCATTGAGTCAAGAAAAAAACAAATGAGGTGGTGTAAATTGTAACACCCAGAGATTTTATGTAAAATATTCTTTTTAATTTCATTAATGTCTTATGTTGTACGCTACACCAAAAGGATCTTACACAACATGAATCCTTGACATGCCTTTCATTACACGCAATCGCAACCTTCCTTGATAGCGTGTGTAGTACGCAATACCGCGTATCACTAAACAACGATATGCTATTAAAATATTATTAAAACTAGCCGTTATGAATAGTAATAACCACTTTTTTAAATTTTGTAAATATTATTTTTCAAAATTTACTTCATTTTTGGATTCGGAATATCGAAATTAGCTTAGGGTGAAATTTTGGTAATTTTCAGATAACTTTCATATTTTGATGAATAGTGGAAATTACTAAATTTTAATTAAAAACAACTTTTTGAATCGAAATAATTAATAGTGATAAATTATTAATTTTATTGGTTTTAATTTATATTTATAATATATTTTTACAATTTAATACAATTATGGTCATTGGATTTAATTTCACATTTAAACTAGTTATAAACAAGTTTCAATATTTTGATAGTTATTATCTCTTAAAAACACGCTATTTGTTTTGACGACGGGAATTAATTTTTAAATTAGTTAATGAAACTGATATGTTTTGAATTTGGTAAAATAGACATCATTTTTGAGTTCATAATATCAAATATAGCTTAGGCCTAATTTTTGTTATTTTTCTGAAAACTTTCAATTTTTGATGAATAGTGAAACTACTAAGTGGTAGTTAAAAAAACTGAATTGTTCATAAAACATAATTTTACCGCTTCTGTGAGTGGAATTTCAAAAATATGAGACACACGGTTGATTTCAGTAAGTAATATGTGGTTCAATGAGATAAAAATAATTTTTTTTGAATAGTAACTTTTTACTTTTTTTACCCCGGTTATAAGTAATTATGGTAATTAAGTGTATAAATGATATTATTATTACCCTAACACATGTCCTAATTCTATTTGAAAAGTTTAATTCGACCAAAAAACAAACTTAGGAATAAAATATGACCATTTAGGCCCACTTGGATTAGATTAGGACATTTATTATTAATTTATTTAAAGAAGGGTTAAAAGAGTTAAAATCAATGATTATTTACTGAAGCATTTTTAATATGGGGTTATACATAAAATAAATTCGACTATAAATATTCATTATAAAGATAAAATGATTTACGACATAATGGTATTTTATTTTTAATTTTTAGACATTAAATAATTTAATTTCTTTATGACACAGCGATGATGTAGTAATTATCTTATTAATGAAATATTGACATAATTGATGTTATAAATACCCAAATAAATATAATTTGATACCTTTTATGAATTCTACTAATTTTTTAGTTTAATATGACATGTTAGTATTTATTTAGTTAACTTTTTTTGAACTTATAATTCTGTTAGTATTTTCACAAAAATCAATTACTAAATAGTGTCAAAATTGACATAAAATAGTTTTTAAAACAAATATTATATTATTAATTGTTATTTTATACCTAAAAATCTAAGGTTCGGCCAAATGACTTAGATAAGGTTGTATATATTAATAATAAACAATTTGGGGTTCGTTTGGATTCTTATAGTATGTTTATTAACCTTATAGTGTAAGAACACAAGAAGACACGGTAAAAGTTAAATTATTTAACTTAATGTTAAATCTAAATGATAATGTTAAAATAGGACCCTAGACATGTCTAAATTCTATTGGATTAGAGTATTTCAACCCATCCCCACCTTATCCTCTAAATAAATCAATTTGGAGCTATTTAAAACCGAACTTGACTTTATAATAAAATAATATGTTTAGTTATTCGAAAGGTCCCCCTCTCCTCCCTTATAAAAGGGAACCTCCTCCCTCTCCTCCTCACACAAATTTGAGCATTCATGCTCGGCCAACCCCTGCCAAAATCTCTTCTACACTTCCCTAGTATCATCCTAGAGGTTCTGGTCTTCTTCAAAGAACTTCCTTAGTTCTTTAAGTGGAGGTTAAGAAAAGACACGTCAAAAAGAGGTAATATCCATTACCGATCTTTTTCAATTTATTTTTTTCTTAAACTTCTTCTTTATTTGTTTCATGATAAAGTAATAACATCAGTACTTCTTATATACTAATATGTTATTATAAATATGAAACATCTCTAATTAACCTTCTATCCATCCTACGGAAAAAGGAAATCACCGCGCGTGCGTACGTACGGAATACCGTCTCCACGCCGTGGTGTAATCTATTTTCCGCCACCACCTTAATTGGATGGGTATAATGGTTTAAGGAGTAACTATGTATTATTATTATAGAGTGATATTGATACTGAAATAGTTTACATACACTTCAACACAATTCCACGACCATGGGAATGATATCATCGCTCGTGCGTACGTACGGACTACCGTCTCCACGACGCGATGTGATTCATTCTCAATGATTAACCATTCATGAATGATTATAAAGTATATATAATAAGTACTAATGAAATATATGACATAATAATGATACTATATTTATGTATATTTATATGTATGTCATCTACTAAATTCCATTCAATTCAATAAGGAAACGAAAACAGCGTTCATGCGTACGTACGGACTACCGTCTCCCTGAACGGTGTATTTCATTCCATTTATCGATATTATATATATATATATATTCTGAATATATATTATATATAAATCATGTTTTACATTCTGGATATAAGTAATCATGATCCAAGTAATCATATTAATAATTACAAGTTAAAAACACGAACGACAAATGAGACGATTTTACCCAAAACGCTACTTTAACATTAATTTACAAAATAACTTGTAATATAAAGTCATAAGTGGACCATATATGATATAATAAAAATTAATATGATTCTGGAAGAAGTCAATAATATGATTTAAATCATTATACAGGAGGTTCGGACACTTACAAAGCAAGTCGGACCTAAGGTAAGGGAAAATCTCGCAATCTCAATTTTTATCCGAGATTGTTTATACTTCAGAATTCACTGGGGAATATTTATCAGCCACATCCATGTTTCCTCAATAAGTAATGTAATTTATGTCCTCCTACTATTTTTTAAATCCAATTTTACCCTTTGGTGAGTTTTTGGTAAAAGATATGAAAGGAATCTTTTGTCGTTTTTTCGTACAAGGTACTTTTTGACTTTTTCGACAAAAGTACGAGAAGAATGTTTTTTTAACTTATACAGTATGAATGGATTTTTAAAACATTATTTCCAAGAATCTTCCTTTACAAGTTTTCAAGTTTATTTTTAATCAAATTATTTTAGTTCAGAATTGTACGACATGTTAAGAAAGGAAAAGTGTTTTTGATGCAGAAAAGATATTTTTCCTCAAGAATGGAGTTCAAGTGTTTTATCAAAATTATTTTCCATATAAGATAATAAAGGATTCTATTTTTATTGCTATTATTACATTGATTTGATTATGTTGTGATGGAATTATTTTTATGAATTCATTTATCTTATATGAATTGTTTTATGATGTCACGATGTTTAAGAATTCCATTATTATTACATGGGTTATGCAATGATGTATGATTTATGATTTTGGTGGCACACATAAGAATGGATTCATTATGAGATGGGTGGGACCTATATCTCCCTCCAATGCATTGGGTAAATATTTTATATCTCATGAGATAGACATGGATGGAACGGTAGGTTATACCGGTTCAGTGAAACAGGACTGAAACGAGGGTGACTCGGTTCAGAAAGGGACTTTGTCCACTAAGATAGTTTTGGCAAAGAGTCTTGAATAACAAGAAATGATTTTCTATGATTATTTGTGTATTCCACAAAGTTTCATGTTTTAAGTTATGATTATTGTGATTACATTTCACTGCCATGATTTATCCCATGTTATGAAATTATGATCTCTTTTGTAGGTTAAGATTTCTAAAAGTTATGTGCTTATGTATATGATATGATTGATATTTCTTTTGTTTACCCATACTGAGCATTTAAGCTCACCGTTTTCTATTTTCATTTCCCCGGGATATAAAAAATGGGTTTAGGTAAGAAAAAAAGGGAAGATATTTATGGGAGATATTGAAGATCTTTTACCACGATTAGAAGATTAAGTTCCGAGTTTCCAAAGACACTAAACTTTTATGGTCCTTGTGTGTGTGTTTTTTTTATGTACTAATTATTCCACAAAAGTAATGTAATGTCCATGTACGTCAAGATTCGGGTCTCTACAGTTGGTATCAGAGGAAAGGTTTAGTCAACCTTTGGAAACTAGGATGCGAAAACATTAGTGGGATCCCTAGAGATATTTCTAAGGTATGTCTAGGGATGTCCCTAAGGTTAAGTATACGTATAGGTTATAGTACTAGAATTACGCTAACCATCATAAAAGTAAACCTAAAATGTTAGATATTGAAGGAACTCCCCCTTTATTATGTTTTCTTCCCTAGCATGATTTTTGCCTCTCACACTATTCTTTTTGGGTTTTAGAAGATGGCTGGAACCCAAAGGAACCGTGTTGATCAATGCAATAGACAATGCAATGATTTCCCTCCTGAACAAACAAATGTTATGGGAGATGGAGTGCAAAATCTTATTGCTATACTTACACAAGCTATGAATCATTCTGGACTTCCAAATGAGCAGAGAAGGGAACAATATTCTATTGATTCCTTCATGAGGCAACGTCCACCTTCTTTCAGTGGGTCTTCCGATCCACTTGTTTCTGAATAATGGATCAGTACCACTGAAAAGATATTTTCAGTTCTTCAATGTTTTGAGCATGATAAAGTCATCTTAGCAATATATCATTTGGAAGGTGAAGCTGATCAATGGTGGAATCTTATCAAGAATATGAGGCCAAGAAATGAAATTGAGTCCACGGAATGGGACGATTTCAAGAACTTGTTTTTCAGTAAGTACTTCCCTCGTATTATTCGAACAAAGATGGAAAAGGAGTTTCTTGAGCTGAAGCAGAAGGATAATGAATCTGTTGGTATATATGAAGTGAATTTTACAAGACTTGCAAGGTATGCATCTAGCATTATCATCCAACCTGAAAGTAAAGTTGATCGATTTTTCAATGGCTTAAAACAAAGTCTTCAATGGGTATTAGCTATAAGATACTTCAGTAGCTATGAAGAAATTGTGCGTTGTGCTATGAAGGTAGAAATGGAAGTTGGTGTTACATATCCATCTCATGGTTTTGAAAAGAAACAAAAGATGGAGTTCAAGGAGAAATCTCAAAATAATGGTGAAAAGAATATGAATGTTTCCTTATGCACAAAGTGTGGAAAGAAGCATGGTGGAGATTGTCTTAAAGGGACTAGAAAATGTTTTAAGTGTGGAAAAGAAGGTCATCGAGCAGCTGAGTGTTGAAGTAATGGAAAAAGGGTTTCTAATGATGTGAATAAAGCAAACACTTCAGAGAACGCACCACCAACACTTCAATGCTTCAAGTGCAAGGAAATGGGGCATTATGCTAATAAATGCCCTAATCCAAGGGTTAGTGATGATCGACATGAGCAACCGCTTAAGGCAAAGGACAAAGGAAAGTCACATGCGATCACTATTGGCGATGTTGAATATGACAACGATGTGGTGGAATGATTATGTGTTTATGTAATGGGATTCCAAAATAATGTAGTATCATAAAGTATTGGAATATTTATGTATTGGTCTAATGTGGTATTCAAAGTGATTGAGATATTTTTGGAAATAAGATGATATGCGCATAATGAATGGAAAACGAGAAAATGAAATGTTTAACAGTATTCATGAGCTCATGATTGATATAAGGACTAAGTGATATCATGGTTTGAGTATATAGAATTTTGAGGATTTTGGTATGTGGAAGGTGTTCACTTTTAACTTCATTCATGTTTTCACTAAGGTTCAATGGGTATTCAAGAGAATACATGATTAAGGACTTTGAATGTTTGGAATGGGACCAACAAAACATATCTTATGATATATGGGGATCAACGATGGTATTAAATCTCTGGAAATCTTTTTCACAATGTTATGAGAGTGGACTGCAGTATTATGGATAAGCCTAAAGATTGGAATGGATTATGTTGGACATAAGTTAGTATTGTTTAAGGATAGAAGTTTTTTCAATATTATTGATGGGATGTTATAGTAATATAGTTTTAGAAAAAGGACAACCTGTAGGACGGGCGGCAGCCCATCGCATCGGACAAGGCTGTGGGAATCAAACCCACAATCGAAGTGCGACTGGCCTTTATCGCCTACCACTGGCCTACAGGAAGTCCCTGGTTAGTAGAAAATAGTTTTATTTTATTAAGAGGTATGATATATGAAGTATTAGTTCATTTTTGGAACCCTATATGATTAACCATAAGATGGACTTATAACTTTTGCTAACCTTTTGTTTGAAAGAGATGGAATGACCCATAATTCTATCACATGATCTGCTAACACATCACGAATGAAAAAATTCAACTTCATTTCTTTAAGAGATGAAGTGGAAATTGTCCAAAGAACGATAAACGGTGAGACTATACCAAAATCACGAATGTATTTCTTCTAATTCCAATTTCATCAACTTTAGGGAAATGATCTTGAAAACTAAAAATGTTGTCTTAGTGCTCTTATATCTGATGAATCAGATGGTACCTTAGATCATCACAAATTTATGGATTTGTGATTTCTACCTTTTCCATAGCCATGTTCTCTACCACTCTCCATCAAGACATGATGGTGAGATTTCTCTTCCATATCCATATTTTCACCTCTGTGGAAACCGAGTGATTAGTTTATTTGGGTAACCGTTACGTTTCATACTTTTGTTTTTAATGATTGGTTTTGGTATTCCTTTTTACGATGTGGGTTTCGATTAAAGAAACTTTTGAATAGTAAACCATTTATAACCCCGACGAATTTCGAGGGCGAAATTCATTTTAAGGGGGGTAGAATGTAACACCCCGAGATTTTATGGAAAATATTCTATTTAATTTCATTAATGTCTTGTGTTGTACGCTACACCAAAAGGATCTTGCACAACATGCATCCTTGACCTGCCTTTCATTACACGCAATCGTGACCTTCCTTGATAGCGTGTGTAGTACGCAATACCGAGTTTCACTAAACAACGATATGCTATTAAAATATTATTAAAACTAGCCGTTATGAATAGTAATAACCACTTTTTGAAATTTTGTAAATATTATTTTCCAAAATGGACTTAATTTTTGGATTCAGAATAGCAAAATTAGCTTAGGGTGAAATTTTGGTAATTTTCGGATAACTTTCATATTTTGATGAATAGTGGAAATGACTAAATTTTAATTAATAACAATTTTTTCAATCGAAATAATTAATAGTGATAAATAATTAATTTTAGTGTTTTTAAAGTATATTTAGAATATATTTTTACAATTTAATACAATGATGGTCGTTGGATGTAATTTCACATTTAAACTAGTTATAAACAAGTTTCAATCTTTTGATAGTTATTATCTCTTAAAAACACGCTATTTGTTTTGACGACGGGAATTAATTTTTAAATTAGTTAATGAAAATGATATATTTTGAATTTGGTAAAATAGAAATCATTTTTGAGTTCATAATATCAAATATATCTTAGGCCTAATTTTTGATATTTTTCTGAAAACTTTCAATTTTTGATTAATAGTGAAACCACTAAGTGGTAGTTAAAAAAACTGAATTTTTCATAAAACATAATTTTACCGCTTCTATTAGTGGAATTTCAAAAATCCGAGAGACACGGTTGATGTTAGTAAGTAAAATGTGGTTCAATGAGATAAAAATAATTTTTTGGTGAATAGTAACTTTTTTCTTTTTTTACCACAGTTAAAAGTAAATAGGGTAATTAAGGGTAGAAATCATATTATTATTAACCTAACACATGTCCTAATTCTATTGGACAAGTTTAATTCGACCAAAAACAAACTTAGGAATAAAATATGACCATTTAGGCCCACATGGATTAGATTAGGACATTTATTATTAATTTATTTAAAGAAGGGTTAAAAGAGTTAAAATCGAAGTTTATTTACTAAAACATTTTTAATATGGGGTTATACATAAGATAAATTCGACTATAAATATTCATTAGAAATATAAAAATATTTCCTACATAATTGTATTTTATTTTTAATTTTTAGACATCAAATAATTTAATTTATTTATGACACAACGATGATACAGTAATTATCTTATTAATGAAATATTGACATAATTGATGATATAAATACCCAAATAAATATAATTTGAGACTTTTTATTAATTACACTAATTTTCTAGGTTAATATGACATGTTACTATTTATTTAAGTAACCTTGTTTGAACTTATCATTCTGTTATGATTTTCACAGAAATCAATTACTAAATAGTGTCAAAATTGACATAAAATAGTTTTTAAACCAAATATTATATTATTAATTGTTATTTTATTCCTAAAAATCTATGGTTCGGAAAAATGACTTATATAAGGTTATATATATTAATAGTAAACAATTTTGGGTTCTTTTGGCTTTTTATAGTAAGTTTATTAACCTTATAGTGTAAGAACACAAGAAGACACGGTAAAAGTAAAATTATTTAACTTGATGTTAAATCTAAATGATAAGGATAAAATAGGAACCTAAACTTGTCTAAATTCTATTGGATAAGAGGATTTCGACCCATCCCCACCTTAGCCTAGAAATAAATTAATTTGGAGCTATTTAAAACTGAACTTGACTTTATAATAAAATAATAGTTTTAGTTATTCCAAAGGTGCCCCTCTCCTCCCTTATAAAAGGGCACCTCCTCCCTCTCCTCCTCACACAAATTTGAGCATTCATGCTCGTCCAACCCCTGCCAAAATCTCTTCTCCACTTCCCTAGTTTCATCCTAGAGGTCCTGGTCTTCTTCAAAAACCATCCTTAGTTCATTATGTGGAGGTTAAGAAAAGGCGCGCC
Source organism: Viscum album (assembly GCA_963277665.1). Classification (NCBI taxonomy): domain Eukaryota; kingdom Viridiplantae; phylum Streptophyta; class Magnoliopsida; order Santalales; family Viscaceae; genus Viscum; species Viscum album. The sequence goes on from OY728162.1 coordinate 562,570,160, forward strand.
AAAAAGAGGTAATATCCATTACCGATCTTTTTCAATTTCTTTTTTCTTCAACTTCTTATTCATTATTTGTTTCATGATAAAGTAATAACATAATTACTTATTATATACTGATATGTTATTATAAATATGAAACAACTCTAATTAACCTTCTATCCATCCTACAGAAAAAGGAAATCACCGCGCGTGCGTGCGTAAGGAATACCGTCTCCACACCGTGGTGTAATCTATTTTCCACCACCACCATAATTGAATGGGTATAATGGTGTAAGGAGTAACTATATATGATTATTATAGAGTTCTATTGATACTGAAATACTATAAATACACTTCAACACAATTCCACGACCATGGGAACGATATCATCGCTCGTGCGTACGTACGGACTACCATCTCCACGACGTGATGAGATTCATTCTCAATGATTAACCATTCATGAATGATTATAAAGTATATATAATAAGTACTAATGAAATATATGACATAATAATGATACTGGATTTATGTATATTTATATGTATGTCATCTACTTAATTCCATTCAATTCAATAAGGAAATGAAAACAGCGTTCTTGCGTACGTACGGACTACCGTCTCCATGAACGGTGTATTTCATTCCATTTATCGATATTATATATATATATATATATATATATATCTTCTGAATATATATTATATATAAATCATGTTTTACATTCTGGATATAATTAATCATGATCCATGTAATCATATTAATAATTACAAGTTAAAAATACGAACGACAAATGAGATGATTTTACCCAAAACGCTACTTTAACATGAATTTACAAATGAACGGGTAATATAAAGTCATAATTGGACCATATATGATATAATAAAAATTAATATGATTCTGGAATAAGTCAATAACATGATTTAAATCATTATACAGGAGGTTCGGACACTTAAAAAGCAAGTCAGACCTAAGGTAAGGGAAAATCTCGCAATCCCAATTTTTATCCGAGATTGTTTATAATTCATAATTCACTGGGGAATATTGATCATCCACATCCATGTTTCCTCAATATGTAATTTTATTTATGTACTCCTATAATTTTTTAAATTTAATTTTACCCTTTGGTGAGTTTTTGGTAAAAGATATGATAGGAATCTTTTGTAGTTTTTTCGTAGAAGGTACTTTTTGACTTTTCCGACAAAAGTACGAGAAGAATGTTTTTTTAACTTATACGGAATGAATGGATTTTTAAAACATTATTTCCAAGAAGCTTCCTTTATAAGTTTTCAAGTTTATTTTTAATCAAATTCTTTTAGTTCATAATTGTACGACATGTTAAGAAAGGAAAAGTGTTTTTGAAGCAGAAATGATATTTTCCTCAAGAATGGAGTTCAATTGATTTATCAAAATTATTTTCCATCTAAGATAATAAAGGGTTCTGTTTTTATCCCTATTATTACATTGATTTGATTATGTTGTGATGGAATTATTTTTATGAATTCATTTATCTTATATGAATTGTTTTATGATGTCACGATGTTTAAGAATTCCATTTTTATTACATGTGTTATGCAATGATGTATGATTTATGATTTTTGTGGCACATATAAGAATGGATTAATTATGAGACGGGTGGGACCTATATCTCCCTCCAATGCATTGGGTAAAGATTTTATATCTCATGAGATAGACATGGATGGAACGGTAGGTTATACCGGTTCAGTGAAACAGGACTGAAACGAGGGTGACTCAGTTCAGAAAGGGACTTTGTCCACTAAGATAGTCTTGGCAAAGAGTCTTGACTAACAATAAATGATTCTCTATGATTATGTGTGTATTCCACAAAGTTTCATGTTTCAAGTTATGATTATTCTGATTAAATTTCACTGCCATGATTTATCCCATGTTATGAAATTATGATCTCTTTTGCAGGTTAATATTTCTAAAAGTTATGTGCTTATGTATATGATATGATTGATATTTCTTTTGTTTACCCTTACTGAGCATTTGAGCTCACCCTTTTCTGTTTTCTTTTCCCCAGGATATAAATAATGGTTTTAGGTAAGAAAAAAAGGAAAGATATTTATGGGAGATATTGAAGATCTTTTACTATGATTAAAAGATTACGTTCCGAGTTTCCAAAGGCACTAAACTATTACGGTCCTTGTGTGTGTGTTTTTGTTATGTACTACGTATTCCGCAAAAGTAATGTAATGTCCATGTACATCAAACATCAGGTCTCTACATAAATAATCTCCCTAAAATTGAAAAGGGGGAGGAAAGGACGAAATAAATTCATTATTCAAATATGTTTCACCCAATCCTTTACCTGATGAGGTCATACTTTCTACTCACCATATGAATTAAATGTTTTCTAACCATTTTTGAGGTGGGGTATCCATATAAGGGAGAGAAATTTCATAGATAAAGTGTTCTTGAAAATCACTAGGGAAGAAGATAAATGAAAATAGACTTGAATATGAAATGTGAAGGGAAGGAGTATTTCAAGACCATATTTTTATCATACCTGTATAAGGTAGTCAGGTATTAATTTCTCCTATCCAAAAGTGTCAACAAACATGTTTTGACTCAAGAAATTCACCTAGAATTTTCTTTTAGGAATAAATTACTAAATATGGAATCTAAATAATTCTTATAGTATATAGAAGCTTTGATAGTAAAAGGATATTGAATTGAGATAAAAAAAAGTGATGCCAAAACAATATTAGATATTATGGATTTTATAATCCTTAGTATAAGTAAATTCTAGTGGAATTAAGTCCTATAATAAATAGAAATAGACTAATGAAGAGAATAGTAAAAACATAGTGGTTGTAAAAACAAAATTTTTATTTTCAATGATTATTTGGGTTTCTATTCTAATAGATGGTATCAGCTACCTAATGTGTATAGGATACCCATTTTATATAACCTAGATATGTTCTTACCAATTTCAGGGAACCCCAATCTAAATAAATGATTAATATTTAGTGTTAAGAGCTAAATATAAAACATAGGAGGAGTTGAGAATGAGTATTTAGTGTTTTTTTGTCTTTATGGTAATTCTAAAGAGATAGAAGGTATGGAATTCAAGTAATATCACAACATTAATTTCATCAAGTTGTATCAATTTATTTTAAATGTGTTATGGATCACACTAAATTTGTTAGAAACTTATAAAATACATTTTAGTGTGAATGTTTAATGGAGATCATAGGTTTTAGATTTGGGAAAGTGAAAGATGAATCTGGGATATTTTTTTTCCATTTTTACCATGAATGTAATAAGTATCATGGTGTTATTCATATAAACTCTTCTTTCCAGCACAAATCGTAGGATTACTATTTATATAGGATTTGTTTATATCCAAAGTGCTAGGTGCTAAATCCACTCTCTAATTTCTTCATTAAGTGTGTTTGTGTGAGAAGATGATATTTTGGATTAGGGTTTTCCAAAAACAATTTTAAGATTAAAATTGTCCTATTGAGATTAAATATTTACTCACAAGTGAATAAAAAAGAATATCATTTTGATAATTTGAAAATGGGATACTATAAGATCATGTGGTTTGATAGCAGGGTATATGGAAAAGAAGTGAAGAAGGATCCCATATCATGAATGGGAGAATTAACCTCCAGGAATAACCAATCATGGAAATGGGTAGTTTATATTTGTTATATTTTCATCCCATGCATTACGGGGGAGAAAATCAGATATAAAAATGAGGGTTCATAGCATTTAAAATGTACGGAGTAATCACTCATTATTTAATGCTCAAAAATGACCTCCCAATTAAAAGGTTTAGTTTTAACAAAACATTAATAATCCCATTATGAAGGAGGGGTAGACCCAAGCACACCCATATGACGAGATACATTAAAAGAACAATTTTTTTGCTTATAGTTCACACTTTTTATATCATTGAATAAAATGGATATGATGTAACCTGGTAAGTATTGTAAACAAAATCCATAGGGGGATATTGTAATAAAAACATTGGGGAGTGTTGGATTTGTTGAAAAGATACATGGGCTCATCCTAAAGAGGTCCATTGACAAGATGGTGAGATTGTTGGTCACCCCCAATTATGTGTTCATTTTTTTGAGAAAAATGATGAAAGGTTGTGTTGGGGATTAGATGGAGATATAATAGTTATATATTTGAAGTGAGACATGAAAAATACTATAATAATTTAATGGGATTCCCCCTGTAGTCCAAGATATAAAACAATAAAATATAGAGTTATTTCATCCCAAATTTGGATGTAAAGAATAAATACTAACAAAATGGATGAGTATTCATGTGGGTTAACTTCTCATGTAAGGGAATTCAGCATTTGTTAAATTACATATACAATGTTTATTTTATGTAATATTGATGGATGTAAGGTGATTTATCTATATGATAGAGTTAAAGTATCCATTACTATAAAAAATAAAAATTTCTCAAATTGGACAATGTATATAAATTTGGATATGTGAGTGCTTTTATGTAAATGAATCTAGTGATATATAAACAAATTACACTTGAGAGACCTCACAAAAATAAATCAGTAACATAAGGTGTTTTCGGTATGTGGAAAACTATATATGGGTTTTCAAATCTATGTTTTAAGAACTCATAGATCATTTAATAGAAAGGATCAATGTAAGGGAATTTTCAACTACATTTGGGATATATTAAATGATTTTCTAGATACATAATCCAAATATGAAAAAACATTAGAAAATTTAATATTTATTCAAAAATGATTGAAAATATGTGGAAATATAATGGGGATTCATGATATAATATGATAACAATGAAAGATGTTATGGGTGATTTAAATGGAATTAAATGAAAATATATTCATGTCACTATCTAGTGTTCATTCCACAAATAATGGAGACCCATCCATGAAGAATATTTCCTTAGGATGTGTTAATATATTATTTTATTTATTCAGTCTATACTTCATGAAATCTATAAGTAATTGGATATTGTGATTCATGAAAGATCAAGGTTTTCAATGCTACATTCCATAAATAAAGCTATATAGAGATTTAGAAGTTGTAGCTGGAAATCATTGGGTCAATTTTAATACACGTTTTGTTTACCACATAGAAAGATGGAAGGTTATAAAAAGAAGGGGAGTTCCATTTTGTAACATTATAGATGTCTTCTTGGGTTTCCTTTTATATAGAATAGAAAATCACTTATCATTGAAATATTCTACAATAGGACCTTGGAAGAAAAAGGGGACCTCATAGTAGATATTATATCTTATAAATAGAAGAACATAAAAAAGGGGAGTGGTCTCTCGGATATTCTACTAATGATCAGAGTATTAATAGATTGAGGTTAAATTCCTCTAACCTTTAAGATCTAGTTTCAAATAGGATAATAGGTTCATGTAATGTAATATATGTAGAGAACATAACAAGTCATAAAAAATGAATATGAAATCAATACATTTTAGTGAATAATAGAATTTATTTATTTATTCTAGAAAGAATAATAGGTTATGAAGAGGGAGTTCAAAAAATACATGTGAAAGAGTTATAAAGAGAATTAATAGCACATCCATTAAAATATAAAAATTAAATCAAATATAATTGTGGATGTTTAAGGGGAACCAAAATTCCATAAATTTATGTTGTTTTTTTCAAATAATTTACAATGGGGGAATAAAGAGTAGTGATCTTATTTGAATCCCTACACTGAAGTTGTGCGTAATGGAAGAAAGACTAAAATCCCTAGTTGGTAGTTATATGACCAAGAACCTATGAAGGTAGTTAGCTTTATTTGGTAGTTAGAAGGAAAAACCTTGTAAATAACTAAATAAATTAGCCTATGGGTTGATTGTTACATTTCCACAATGTCGATATCATTTTCCTTGGAGTACACTAGTGCATGTGAACCAAGTAAAAATATCTATGTCACTACATGAATCACATCTATGTATTCATATGTGAATGGTTAAAGTGAACATTTAAGGTTGAGGTTCAATTGAATGGTTAAACAAAGTAACAATTCACATGGTAACATGATCCAAAAAGGAAAATCTTTAAATAGGTGAAATAGGTTTTAAATGGTATGCACCCTGATTCGCCCCCTCTCAGGGTTTTTAAAGGGGATCAAACACTATTTCCATCAACTATATATTCTTAGGGACTCAATGTGTATAACTTAAGAACATTTATGTGATATAAGACATGTATTACGAGTACCCACAATGTAGTCATAGTTTTCCATATTTCAATTCTTTAATTTATTTACATGGTATGTGATAAATAAATGCCATATATTTAACCACATGGATTATATTTCTCTTGTGGGGACAAAGAGTGTGACCCTACATTATGTGTATTCCAAATACACATTGTGTGACCCCTATAATTGTGTTCCATTAGGAAGGTAACCATGTGGCTTAATGATGTTGTGTACTCTAGCACATGACATGTCATTGTTTTCTAGGACCATATTTTTGTTCTGAATATTTGTAAACAATATATACTTTTCAGTTACACATTATCTAGTGACATGTTACTTGGTTATAATTGACAATACCTCTAGATGAGATATTTGAATGTTCATCATCTTTTATGTAATTTGGTTTCATTATATGATTGTGGATGTAGATTATATCTTAAATATAGAATTCAAAAATGAATGACAATTGAAAAAATAATATAAATAAATAAATCAATAGTTGGCAATAAATAATTGTATATTAATATGTCACCAATATAATACTACTTCATTACCTCTCTCTAGTTTGGGTTTATATCATTGGATAAACCTAATTATAGTTGATAAACAAAATTATATTATAAATTCTCTAGTGATTGTGAAGATTTAATAAAGAAACACAAGGCAAACCTGGTATAGGGCTTGAAACACAAACATCAACTATACAACCCCAAGGGTAAACCTTCCATCCAATGTTAAACTATAATGATAGTTTTCCCATAAAAGGTATCATTTATGAAATATCAATAATTGTTCTTAATTACATTCACATAATAATAAATTATATATAATATTAATATAACAAATTAAACAATTTCATCAAGAATTATATAAAAATAACTTAGGGATGACTGCAAAAAATATTATATAATAAATACTTTGAAGGTTCAATGAAAATATCCTCGTCACTCTATCCTCCCTTAATTATAATATTTTCATCTAAAAAATAAAACCTCTCTCAAAAATTTGAGGGTAGTTAGCTCACACTGGATGTCACAATCCCCTCCCACCAAAGATGCCCCTCCTGAGCTGGCAATGGTGAAAGGGAGATAAAGACCCCCGAGTCCCACCTCCAGTAGGCCCCGGAGTAGTGACTACCACCAAGGGTATGAGTTTTCCCAAATATGGGAGGCATTACCCATTTTATTAATATAGATTGGGAAATAGGATGAGTCAAACACCAAAAGAAAAAGGAACAAGTAAATGAGAAGAAACCCAAAACCAAACTCACATGCATTTTTCATACAATACTAAAACTAAAGTACAATTACAAGAAAAATTCCAAAGTACGATACCAAAAAATAGAAATCAAAAACTACAACCAACTATACTCCAATGCCCAACTATCAAGGCCTCGCACTATCCCTGAAGTCCTCCTGAAAAATTGAATGTAAACATAGGGTGAGCATACAAGTATACTCAGTATGAAAACCTAAATCTCTCATGCACTGGTGGGGAGACATGCTAATGCCCCATGAGGAAATAGAAGGAACCAAAGACTAGAAATGAATCAATCCACCCAACCATATAAGCCACACTCACCAAATATTGCATGTAAATATAGTATTATAGTAATATTATCAAAGTATAGGTACCCCGCACCACCTTCCCACTGAATACTTCTCAAGCCCTCATGCCTAACGCTCTGATGCTTCCCCCTCTATTTGAGCTAGTTCCAAAACCTGGCCATACGATGCTTGAGCTAGTACTGAAACCATTCCATACGAATCTCATAGTATCCCGTCAACACTCAATCCTCAGCCATAACCACATCTCATCCTGAATACACATGGGAACCACATCACATCTCATCTCGAAGACTCTTGGGAAACATCCGTCGTGAACTGCCAGAAGGATCTTGGGCTATAGAACCTGGAAGAGGGAGTACAGGGATGAACATTAACCAGCCATCCTTTAGATGTTTGAGAATCTCACCCCCCCCATCTCATGGGTGTTCGGCACGTAGTGATCAACATGGGTGGGGTGCGTAAAGAAACATAAAATTTAAAGATTTATATAACTATATATACCACTCATCCCATCCTATGTCTTATACACAAAAGATCTGAGCACATGCCTCGGCACTTCTACCTCGAAATTATGATGACAATAAATATCCCCAAATCCCATTAAGCTTTTCATGTTTCAACAGTTTTAGTTTATCAGTTCCTTAACTACCGAGCAACTAACAACAAAAAAACCAAATCAATCGTTCAGAAAACATATCCCTGCTAACCATAAATAATCTTAGGGAAAACACAAGAAACAAAATATCATTTTCTTTTATCTGCCAATAAGTTCCATTGATTTTCCTAATTTAATAAACTACCATTCCCCACAATTCATTAGTTAACTCTTCCACTTTTATTCATATTTGTAACCCATCCCTGCTGCCCTGCTACCAACCACCACAACCACAAACACATCGGAAACAATACTCGTACCACATCATCATCCCTTTGATACCACTTACCGCAGCTCCGCTACCCATCACAACCATATCATACATGCCAACCGGCAACCAAACAAACTACATCCCCGCTGCTCACCTATTTCACAGCAACCCATGAAACACCCCTTCACATAATTAAACCCCAACCAACACCCACAAAATTCATTCTTCAATTTAGTTTAACCGGGGTGATCTTACAAGGGTTCCAGGTATTCATTTAATGATCCAACTTTACATGATTAACCAATTTCCACATTCTATGAAATTACATCAACAAAACAATCTAGAAAAACAGGAAAACATTTATTTGTGCAAGAAAAGGCACCCAATGATCGTGTTTTTCAGTAGGCATAAGCCTATTCAATTCACAACAAAATCAAAGGATAAGAATTGATGGAAATAAAACAACAATAACAACAAAATTTCCCCAAATCCATTCTTTAACCAGTTGTTATATTTATTTGTTGGTTCAACTGTATTTCATGAAAACAAGAGGATACCCACCCCGCATGATGCAAAAAAAGTGAGAGACGAAGGTAAGATCCCTACTTGAACAGGTTTTGATGTCCTTCTACGTGAATAAACCCCACAAGGATTTCGATCACTCCTCCTGACGACTACGTACTCCCGTGGACTCTACGGCACAACCGCACTAACAACCAAGAGAGACTCCATTTAGGATTAAGGTGTCAATTTTCATAGCATTGAAATTAGGAATAGAAAGAAGAGATCAAGGAAGGAATAAAAATGGGGTAGAACGTACCCTTAAGATTATGTTCATCAATGAGCGTCGTTCTTGAAAAATATCAGCAATATCCTCAGTAGGAAACTACAAAGAGGAAGTCGAAGAAGAGGGAACGGAACAAGGTGCACAATGTTCGACTAATCAACACGATCTCGTAGGCACTGACAGATCAACGATCGGAGTCTGGATGAAGAAGATATGAGGAAGGCTTCTGGGTCATCTATGAGCATCGTCGTGTGGAGAAGAATAGGGGTCCATAAATAATGCATGACCCTCTCTTATATAAGAAACAAAATGGTAAAATTGTACGTAGTGTGTATTAATGAAGACACGACGTGACTGTACAACTGTTACGTTTTTTGACTGTTCAACACATGACACATCACATTGTTTCCATGCATTTGATGATAATAATAACATAAATTAATAATAGGTGTTTTATTAACCCGAGACATGAGTCATAAAAAGGTATTCTTCATTGGTCTTAAAATGGCCATCATAATTTCGGGGTTATGCTGCCACTGACGGTTTGTAAAACTGAGGTCGCACGAAGAAGTTACGGACTATTTATGGTTTTGAAAACCATAAATAATATTAATAATAATATTATTATTATTATTATTTTATTTCATTGAAAATTTTCTCTCTCCAATCTCATTTAAGAGCCATGCACAAAATCCTCTCCAATTTGGTGCGCATCACCCGATTCCACCTTGATTGATTTCCTTATTTATTAAATTGCTTTAAATTTTAAATATTTATTTTCATTAAACTCCTTCTCTCTCAAATATCTTTCTCTCTTCCACAATTCGCTCACGCTCCAACAAAAGTAGTTCCACCCATTGATTGACTCCCCTTTTTTACTTATTTATTTTATTGTAACATTAATGCCATTAATATCATAATGATTATTAAAAGTGAATAAATGTTCAATCACTCACACACAACTCTATTTCCACGTCTCCTCTTTCCCCCCATATGCTACTTTCATTACATTAATTTATTATTTATTACATGCACCTCATTTATTATAATTTAATCCTTTATAATTTATTCCATGCGCCTCCCATTATATACCCATTACACACATAATTTGTTACTTATTAAAATTTAAATAAATAAAAATAAAACCATGCAACTCCCCTCATTGAATTAAATACATTAAATTTTATTTATTTTATTTCATAATGATTAAATTAAAACCATTTAATCTAATTACCACCAAATATTTTCACACACCATTATCAATTATTATTATCAAAAAAAATTATTATAACATGTTTCGTGTTTGTCCACATATAATTTTTACAATGTAATGGACCAGAGAGGTCCGGGCCATTACATTAGATACCTCTCAATAAATTCTCATCCTCGATAATTAAAAATCAACCCATAAAAGGGGAAATATCCAAACAACCACCCCACAAGTTACATCTTAGGACACTCATCATAACAGGAATCCAACCACTATCCTAATTATATGAGTCAGGGAATTCCTTCCCCCATGTCGAGATATTATCCTCTATAGGTGTCACTGAATCACCTACATGGGTTTAATCAAATCCACATTAATGCGTCTCGATTAGGGATTATGTTCTCCCACCCCTATAATTTAGGATTTCTCATACACATGCTGCCACCAACACCACACAAAACAAGAAAAATGCTGCCCCAACACATGGATTTGTGAATTCCTTCTCCCATGTCAAGATACTATCCACTTTGTGTGGCACTGACTCACCTGCACGGTTTTAATCGCATCAACATTAATGCATCTTGATTAGGGATCTTGTCCTCTTCTCCCCACATGTTAGGACTCTTTACACACATTTAAAGGAAAGAGGGAAACAACTTTGCATTGTATAATCATGAAAAACAAGGTCCTTACCCAAATAATGAGTTTAATCAATGCAGTGTGATGATTTTGGATTTAAACAAAACATAAATGAGAGCATTTAAGTAAAACTGAAAACATCTCTCTCGATCTATGGCCTTGCTAGGGTTTATGCGTCTATTGATTGAAACTATTTTTGTCCCACTTCTCTACATCTCTGTTGATGTCCACCTCCTCGACCACGTCCCGGTTGGGGTCCTTGAGGAACTCCCTATGGTTGGCCACCACCTGCTCCAGCTCCCCTTGAAGGGACTGGAGCCTGTTGCTGCTGGAAGGGTCGGGTTGGCAACTACTGCTGGGGATGGGGCTGAACCTAGCCAGCCCCTCCATACTGAGTCTGGAAAAGGAAATTAATGTCCTGATGCTCGCGATTCCCACATGCAAATCACCTCGGTCCCTAGCCCATAGAAAATGGGTGGAAATCAAGAGATTGGTATGGGAACTGCTGAAGTCTGCTCTCTGCCAGTCGAAACATGGACGGTCCAATTTTTGGGGATCTACTGTTACCGCCTCCTTCTTGGATGAACTTGGGTGACTCATCTCTCATGTTGGACCTACTTGCGAGTGCATCCTCTCGATTACATCTTCCTTATTCTGTACTTACATGTATATTGTTAAGTTGAAAGGGGTCACCGTGCACCGAATAGAGGGGTGAAGTGCCTCCTATAAATGTATGGCTCGAGAATCCTCATTCGGATAGAGATTCATGGAAAAACTAAGGAGATCCTTCAACTTGACCCCTAGTTCCCACACTGACATGCTTCCGTGTTGGAGAGACAACAAATCCTGCCTCTTCTCGGCCTTCCTTGTTGAGGAAAGAAATTCCTCGCGGAACTCCGTCTCGATGTTGGCCCATAAAACTTCTATCTCCATCCCCTCCCCAAGGTAATGAAGGACCCCGGGACACCCTAAGAGGGGAGGGGTGAATCAGGGTGACCACCATTTTTTTAATGTGATGGATCTTGTTCCCACGATGGTAGGAACATGTTGAACCTGTATGATGATTATGATGAGAAAGAAAACATACACATGCACGGAGAAGACACCGCCCTTTTAACTTTGTTTGCCACTAAGGGCTACGTCCAAGGAACATACGCGGACAGGTTGTCGGTCGTACCAAAAACCACTATACTTCACTAGCTGGTGATACAAATTTTCAGGTACAGAAACTCTGTCCTAGGCTCACTGCCTTTACAATTGTTCAGGGATATCTCACTGTGTCCCTCGTGTCACTGCCGTTGACTCCCCCCAGCTTACTGCCGTTGGTGAAGTCTCAATTAGTTTATAGACGTGATGGTCTCTTCAATTGATAGCCATGAAGTTCATTGTCTCCTGTTCAGCATGAGACATTGCTTGAATCAGAGTCCTGAGTTAATGCTCTGTTAGATCCAAATTACAACCACTGATGAGTACCCCCTTTCCCTTGTCCACAGGGCAATCAACCTTTGGAAAAGGCCTTCGCAAAGTACCCTACTTCACAAGGCTCCCAATTTTCCAAAGCTCAAACAAGCCTTCGCGGAGCCCCTGCCATTTTGCGATGCTCAATCGTGAAGAACTCTCGTCATGCTCCAGCCTTCGAAATGCATGGAAATCAGGAAGCTCCTTCCACTTCGTGAAGCTCACTGAGCCAACGTGGGGCGCACGTCTTTCGCGGAGCTAGAATAGCCGTCGCGAAGCTCCTCTTTTGCGAAGCACACTGCCTTCGCGAGAGACCTTTGCGGACCGAGAGCAAAGGACTTTCTCTGAAACTCTCTCTACTTCTCTCAAGGGGGTCGGCCTCTATTTATAGGTGATTCCACTAACCCTCGTCCCTTTTGCGCGATGTCAACGCAACATCATCACAAATCGTGAAGCTCCAAAGTTTCCACCGGAATTCTGTCCAAATCGCGAAGCACCACGGAAATTTTCCGTTCACGGAGCTTGACGTAGTCGCGAAGAATCACCGTCAACTTAACTTCGCGGCGTGCGCCTTCATTCATGGAGTTCATCATAATCGCGGAGAAACACCGTCAGCATTCCTTCGCGGCGCCTGCCTTCACCGCGAAGCTCCCTCGCAAAGCCCTTCTCCGCTGCGATGCGCTTCAGCCTCTGCCGTTCGCGAAGCTTGACGTAATCGTGAAGAGTCACCGCCTCTATTTTTCTGGTCTTCCCGGAAGCCAATCCATGCATCCCATCTTCGCGAAACTCATGAATTTTCCATATAGAAATACGATCTTCCTGGAAATCCACTCTTCGCGATGTTCAGCAACTTCCATATTTTGGACCCCAAAAATTTGGCAAACACTGGGAAACGGCGCCACCTTCACTACTGTTTTCTGCTTGAATGGTATGATCTCTTTGTAGGTACACATCCTGAAATTCCACTGAGTATTGACAACAAACACAAACCATATTCCAAATTATGCTTTGAAGACCCTGGTTCCAACAGGTAAAGCATCCACCACTGACGTGCTTCTCCTCACAGTTGGCTTACTACTAGAGGATACGAGTACTCTAATGGAGCCTCGATCTCCCCAAAGGTGATCTCGAGTTCTTCCAACTAACTCTTTGATTCTGTATCTGAAGTTTTTCCTTCGTACTTCTTCAAGCTATGTCACTAGAATGCACAAAAAGTGCGCGGCCACAAGTCTTCTTCTTCCTCTCGGTCAATCCTCAGCTAATTGACCGTCTGAATCTTCTTGGCCTCGGCTGCCCAAGTCACCCAGGAATGACGTCCAAGTGCCATAGCTTTATGGTAAAAAAAGATCACCTAAGCCCAGGTAGCAATGAAATTTTCTCAAGGTTTCAATTTATCATTTATTTAAATTTATTTCCGAGAACACCCAAATATAGTAAAACAAAAATCATGATGATGTATATACCTTTCCTAGGGTATCTCCCCTACAATGAATGTAGTCTTACTTATTCATTCGATAAGCTCAGAGTCCTTATATCAAATCACGGGGGGGGGGGCTAAAATCACGTGGCCTAGCCGTTCTTCCCTGGCTTATGTCACACACCAAGATCAGACAACACTTTTTCCCTACCATCTCATGCAATCCTCACTGTGCCGAACTCTATACTCAATCCTATCTTTCAACCATCAACCTCTGATACCTTTATGTCATGACCCCCTCCCACCAAAGGTTCCCCTCCTGAGATGGAAATGGTGAAAGGGAGATAATGACCCATGAGTCCTGCATCTAGTAGGTCCTAGAGTGGCAACTAGCACCAAGGGTATGAGTTTTCACAAATATGGGTGGAATTACCCTTTTTATTATTAAAATCATGAAATAGGATGAGTCAAACACCAAAAGAAAAAGGAAAAAGGAAATGAAAATAAACCCAAATCCAAACCCATATTCATGTTTTATACAGTACTGAAAAAACATACAAGTACATGAAAAAATCCAATGTACGATACCAAAACAAAATCAAGAACTGCAACCAGAAAAACTCGAATGCCCAACTAGAAAGGTGGCACACGGTCCCTGAAGTCCTCCTAAAAACATGAATGTAAACGTAGGGTGAGCATACAAGTAACTAAGTAGGAAAACATAAAGCTCTCATGCTCAGGTGGGGAGATATCTTAATTCCTCGTGATAAAATAGAAGGAACAAAAGCCTAGAAAGGAATCTATCCACCCAACCATACAATCCAAAATCACCAAATATCGCAAGTCAATAGAGTAGTAGAGTAATATTATCAATGTATGGGTACCCCATACCACCTCCCAACTGAATACTTCTCAATCCCTCATGCCTAACCCACGGATGCTTCACCCTCTTTCCGAGCTAGTGCCGCAACCTGGCAATATGAAGCTCGAGCTAGTGCAATAACCTTACCATACGAAGCTCATAGTATATCATCGGCACTCAATCATCATTTATAACCACAAATATTCTCAAAGACATCTAGGAACCCCATCACATATCATCCTGAAGACACCTAGGAAAATATCACATCCTCATCCCGAAGACTCTTGGGAAACATGTGTCGTGCCCTTCCTGAAGGATCTTGGGATATAAAAACTGGAAGAGGGGGCACAGGGAAGAACAGTAACCAACCATCCTTTAGATGTTTGAGAATATGACCCCCCATCCCATTGGTGTTCGGAATATAGTTATCAACATGGTTGGGGTGCGTAAAGAAGCAAAAAATGTATATATTTATATTATTATATCAACCATTCATCCTATCTTAAGGCTTCTATACAAAATATTTGAGCACATTCCTCGACACTGCTACCTCGAAAGTATGCACACAATAAATAAACCCAAACCCCATTAATCTTTTCATGTTTCAATAGTTTTAGTTTATCAGTTCCTTAACTAACAAGAAACTAACAACAATCAAATGAGATCAATCGTTCGTAAAACATATCCCTACCAACCACAAATAAAGTTAGCGAAAACAAAAGCAACACAATACCATTTTCTTTTATTAGCCAATAAATTCCATTGATTTTCCATATATAAACAACTTCCATGTCCCAAAATTCATTAGTTAACTCCTCCACATTTATTCATATGTGCAAACAATCCATGTAGCCCTGCTACGAACCACCATAACCACGAATACATCAGAAACAATACCCTTACCACATCATCATTCCATTGATACCATTTAACACAGCACCACTTCCCATCACAACCATAACATACATGCCAACCCACAACCAAGCCAACTGTAGCCCCGCTGCTCACCCGTTCCAGAACAACCCATGAAACACCCCTTTCCATAATTAAACCCCAACCAACACCCTAAAAATTCATTATTTCATTTAGTTTAACTGGGGTGATCATACAAGGGTTCCATGTATTCATTTAATCAGCCAAATTTACACGATTAACCAATTTACACATTCTATGAAATTCCATCCACAAAACTATCCAAAAAAATAGGGCAACATTTAATTGTGCAAGAAAAGGCCCCCAACGACCATGATTTTTAGTAGGCATAAGCCTATTCAATTCACAACATAATCAAAGGATAAGAATTGATGGAAATAAAACAACCATAACAAAAAAATCCCCAAAACCATTCTTTAACCAGTTATTATCTTTATTTACTGGTTCAACCATATATCACGAAAACAAGAGGATACCCACCACACATGATTCAAAAAAAGGGAGAGATGAAGATAATATCCCTACTTGAACAGATTTTGATGTCCTTCTGTGAGAACAACCAGCATGAGGATTTCGATCACTCCTCCCGAAGACTATATCCTCCCGTGGATGCTGCGCCACAACAGCACTAACAACCAAGATATACTCCATTAAGGTTCAAGGTGTCACATTTCATATCATGGAAAGGAGGAATAGAAAGAGTAGATCGAGTGTAGAGACCCCAAACATGACGTACATGTACATTACATTACTTTTGTAGAATACGTAATACATAACAAAAACAGACACCAAAGGACTGTAATAGTTTAGTGACTTTGGAAACTTGGAAAATAATCTTCTAATCTTGGTGAAAGATATTAAACATCATCTATAAAGATCTCCCCTTTTTTCCTTACCTAAAACTTTTCTTTATATCCTGGGGAAAAGAAAACATATAAAGGGTGAGCTCAAATTCTCAGTAAGGGTAATCATGGAGATAATAAAACAAACCATATACATTTGAACTTCAAAACATGACCATAACATTTTAACGTCAAAATATTGAGTTGTGAAATAAATCTTGGCAGTATGTAAGGAATAGATCATAAAGGAACATCAATCATGATAAAATAGAATTGGAATCAAAGATGTAATTGTGGAAACCATTAAGCACATGATATGATTTCCATAGTATCCAAGGCATTGCTGCCAAGACCGTCTTAGTGGATAAAGTCACTTTCTGAATCGAGTTCACTCCTCATTCCAGTCTTGTATCACTAAACTGGATTAACATACCGTTCCAGCCATTCCTATCTCATGAGATATAAATCATTACCCAATGCATTGAGGGGGAGAAATAGGTCCCACACATCTCATAATGGAATCATTGTTATGTGTTCTACAATATAAACATAAATCATTCATCATAACCCAAAAAATAAAATGGGTTTCATAAATATCATCCCATCATAAAATAATCCATAAAAAATAAATGGATATCATTTCATCATAAGAAAATTGAAACCATGTAAATCATATATACATTATACTTAAAACATACACATATTAAATAATTCCATCTAATATGGAAAATGTTGTTAATAAAACACATGAGATGAATTCTTGAAGAAAATATCATTTCTTGTTCAAAATCATTTTCTTTTCACAAAATTATATGCAATTTTAAAAGAAAATGATTTTTTTGAAAATAGTCGTTAAATCTTGTAGATTAAGATTCATGAAAATAAGTTGTTATAAAACCGTAAAAATCTGTTCTTGTCGTATAAGTAAAAAACCATTCTTCTCATAATTTTGCCGGAAAAGTCAAAAAGTACCTTGTATGGTAAACAAAATAAAGAATCCTTACATAACAAGTAGTAAAAGTAAAAAATGGGTAAAAATGAATTTAAACATACATGAAGACATTTTTAGAAAACATGGAAATGTATGATACCTATAACCCCAGTAAATACTTAAGAATAATCAATCTCGGATAAAAACGAGATTGGAAAGTTATCCCTTACCTTAGTTCTGATATGCTTCGTACATATCTGAACATCCTATATAATGATATAAATAATGTCATTGACTTATTAAAGAATCATAATCATTGTTATTATATCATATATGGTTCACATATAAATTTATATTACATGTTCTTTTGTAAATTCCATGTTAAAGCAGTGTTTTGGGTAAAATCATTTTATTTATCATACGTGTTTGCACTTGTTGTTCTTGATATTATTGTTAATTATATCATGATTTACTTAATTACATAATGTAAATCATGATTTATATAACATATATATATTCAATATATATATATATATATAATAGACAGATACATTAAATGAAACACACCGTTCATTGAGACGGTAGGCCGTACGTAGGCATGAACACTGTTTTCCTATCCTTATTGACTTGAATGGAAGTAATTAGATTGCATATATATATATAAGTCTAGTATCATTATAATTTCATATATTTCATTATTATTCATTATATATACTTTATAATAATTATTGAATGGTTAACAAGGAGAATGATTCACATCGCGTTTTGGAGACGGTAATCCGTACGTACGCACATGGGATGATATCATTCCCATACTTATTGAATTGAATAGGAGTGGATGATATAATATCTAAGAATCAGTGTGATGTTATAATAACTATATATAGTTATTATTTACACCATTATACCCATCCAAGTAATGTGGTGGTGGAAAAATAGATTACACCACATCGTGGAGACAGTATTTCGTTCGTACGCACGCGCGGTGATTTCGTTTTCTGTAGGAAGGATAAAAGGTGAAATGGGGTTGTTTCATATTTATAATGACATATCAGTATATTATTGATACTGATGTTATTACTTTATAATTAATCAAATAAATATGAAGAAGTTGAAAATGAAAGAAAACTTGAATGAATTGGTAGAAGAGATTACCTCTTCTTCGACGCACCTCTTTTCAGCTTCCTCTAAAGGCACTAGAGTTAGTCTTTTGGGGAGACTAGAACCTCTATAATGTTTCTAGGGAAGTTTAGAAAGGAAATCGGAAGAGTATGGCCATTCTTGAAGGCTTAATGTGTTTTTTAGAGGAGAGGGAGGAGGATCCCTTTTATAAGGGAGGAGAGGGGCACCTTAAGAAAACCTTAAAATATTATTTTATAATAAAGACATATTCGGTTTATAATAGCTCCAAATAGAATTATTTCGAAGCTAAAGTGGGGATGGGTCTCAATATTCTCAACCAATAGGTTTTATTCAATTTTAGGTTACTATTTTAAGCTTATCATTTAGATTTAACTCTAAGTTAAATAATATATCTTTTACCGTGTCTTCTTGTTTTCTTACACTATATGGTTCATAAACATACTATAAAAAGCCAAACGAACCCAAAGTGGTTAATTATTAATATATATAACCTTATCTAAGTAATTTTACAGAACCATAGATTTCTAAGAATATAATAACAATTAATAATATTATATTTGTTTTAAAAACTATTTTATGTCAGTTTTGAAACTATTTGGTAATTGATTTTTGTGAAAATAATAAATGCATGATTAGTTCGAAAGAAGTTAATTAAATCAATACTAACATGACATATTACCCTATAAAATTATTTTAATGCATAAAAAGTCTCAAATTACATTTATTTGGGTATTTATAATATCAATTATGTCAATATTTAATTATTTAGGTAATTACTGCATCACTATTGTGTTATAAATAAATTAAATTATTTAATGTCTGAAAATTATTAATAAAATACTATTAGGTATTAAATAGTTTTGGATTTCTAATTAATATTTAAAATCAAATTTATCTTATGTATAACCCTATATTGAATTTTTTTATAGTTATTAAACTTTGATTTTAGCTATTTTAACTCTTTTTTAAATAAAATACTAATAAATGTCCTAATCTAATCCAAGTGAACCTAAAGGGTAATATTTTATTTATATGGTTGTTTCTGGTTGAATTACACTTATTAAATAGAATTAGGACATGTTTTGGGGTAATAATAATATCATTTTTACGCTTAATTACCCTATTTACTTTTAACTGTGTTAAATAAAAGTAAAAAGTTACTATTCACCAAAAAGTAATTTTTATCTTATTGAACAAAATTTTACTCCTTGATATTAACTGTTTCTCTTGGATTTTCAAAATTTCACTCACAGAAGTGGTAAAATTAAGTTTTATTTCAATTTTTAAATTCACCTAGGAGGTGGGAAAAAGACGGTAAAAAGTTCAATAAAATTATTATATATCTAAAATTATTAAAAAATCACTCTGATGGATTACGTTGAACTTATATCGGTATTATGTATCATTTTTGACCTAAAATAAATTTATATAAAATAAATAATTATTTAAATAAAAATTTGGTTTTTAAATAGTAACCTAGTATTTTCACTATTCATCAAAAATTGAATGTTTTCAGAAAAATACCAAAAATTCACCCTAGGCTAATTTTGATATTCCAAATCCAATAATGACGTCCATTTTGAAAGATAAAATTTATAAAATTTCAAAAAGTGGGTATTACTATTCATAATGACTAGTTTATATAATATTTTAATAACATATCATTGTTTAATGAAACTCGATATTGCGTACAACACACGCTATCATGGAAGGTCGCGATTGAGTGTAATGAAAAACAAGTCCTGGTTGCGTGTAGTGAAATATTCATTTGTTGTTGCGTATAATAGAATCCAACAATATTTCATTTATAAATTTAATATATATATATATATATATATACACTCAATGTTTCATAAAATAACATCTATCAAACAAACTTGAAATTGTGTGTAACACGATCCACGATTAGTGTTGTGTGTACTGCAAGATAATACAGTGTTGCGTATAGCACAAGATAATTTTTTTGTAGAGTAAAACAGAAGATATGAACGAATTTAAAAGGAATATATCTTATAAAATCTTGGGGTGTTACATTCTACCCCCCTTAAAATGAATTTTGACCTCAAAATTCGTCGGGGTTATAAATGGTTTACTACATGAAAGTTTCTTTCATAGAAACCCACATCGTAAAAAAGAATACTAAACCATAATTTTATAAATTAATGTATGAAACATATCGATTACCCAAATTAACTCATAACTGGGTTTCCACATAGGAGAACATAGGTTAAAATGTGGATATGGAAGATAAATCTAACCGTCATGTTTTGATGGAAAGTGGTAGAGAACTGGGCTATGAAAAATCTAACAATCACAAAGCCATAAATTTGTGATGATCTAAGGTACCATATGATTCATCGGATATAAGGGAACTACGACAAAATTTTTGGTTTTCAAGATCATTTCCCTAAAGTTGAAGAATTTGAATTACATGAAATACTTACCTTATTTCGGTATAATCTCACCGTTGTTTGTGACATGAAAAATTTCCACTTCAACTCGTAAAGAAATGAAGTTGAATTTGTCATTCATGAAGTGTTAGCAGATAATGTGATAGAATGATGGGTCATTCCATATGTCTCAAACAAAAGGGTAGAAAAAATTATCAAATATACCTAAGTCCATCTATGGTGAGGTTAATCATATATGATTCCAAAAAATGGACTTATACTTCATAGATCATACCACATAATAAAATAAAACTATTTTCTACTAACCAGGGACTTTCTATAGGCCAGTGGTAGGTGATAAAGGCCTGTTGCACTTCATTTGTGGGTTCGATTCCCACAACCTTGTCCAACATGACGGGTTGCCGCCCATCCTACAGGTTGTACTTTTTCTAAAACTATACTATCATTACATTTCAGAAATTAAAACAAAAAGTTATAGCCTTAAGAAATACTATATGATGTCCATTCCAACCTTTAGGCTCATCGAAAGTACTTCTATCTGATTAATAGAAATTTAATCTGATGAGCATGTGAATTCCTTCATTTCTCCCCCATATATCATACGATATATCTTTTTGCTGGTCACATTCCAAACATGTGAATACCTTAATCATGTATTATCTTGAAAAATTAATACACACTGAACTTTAGAGAAAACATAAATTCTGTCAAAAGTTAACTCTTTCAACATACCAAAAATCTCAAAATATCTATATACTCAAACCATGATATCACTTGTCCTTATATCAGTCCTCAGCTCATTAATACTATCAAACATCTCATTATCTCATTATCCCTTCATTATTCACATATCATATACTTTCCAAAAATATCTGAATAACCTTTCATAGTTACCGGTGCCATTCAATATATACTTTCAAATACATTCATAAAAACAATAGTGTAACAATCCTTAGATGTGTCTTTATTCCATAGTACCATTACCTATACCACATAACTCTTCACAAACATAAATCATTCTACTACCTTCTTAATCCATTGACCGAGCTTTAAGAATTCTTTCATCTCACATATCATTTTTAGTCTCTTCATCATCATCAACATAACTACTACCCATACGACCATGCTGATTCTCTTCATGAGACTTTCCCTTAGGGCATTAGTTTGTATAATTCCCTTATATTCCACATTTAAAACATTTAATCATTGTTGATGTTGAAGCAATACAATTATTGTTGTCCATGGTGTTAACTGAACATTTTCCTTTACACTTACTAGATTTGTGTCCTTCTTTTCCACACCCAAAGCATCTTCCAGTTCCTTTGAAACATTCTCCTTGATGCCTCTTCCCACAATATTTACATGAGGGAAATTGAACTTTCTTTCCTTTATGATCATCATGAAACTCCATCTTTCTCTTATTAGTCGTGTTAAGAAACCTACCAACGTTGATATTATTGATCATATTATGAGATTTATGATTAGTCATAATAACAGTGTTTGGACTTCCAAATCCTGTTTCACTTGGTCTCTCATAAATAATATCATTACATTGTTCATCATATCTTTCATTATCATGAATATTCCTCTTTCCATCCATTTTCTAAAACCCAAAAAGAATAATGTGAGAGGCAAAAATCATGCTAGGAAAACAAAATAATAAATGGGGAGTACCCTCAATATATAACATATTAGGTTTAATTCTAAGATCGTTAATATAATTCTATGACTATAACCTATACATATAGTTAAACTTAGAGACATCCCTAGAAATACCTTATAAATATCTCTTGGGATTTCACTAATGTTTTTCCATCCTTGTTTCCAAAGGTTAACTAATCCTTTCCACTGATACCAAATGTAGAGACCCCAAAATTGAAGTACATGGACATTACATTACTTTTTCTGAATACTTAATACAAAACAACAACATACACCAAAGGACCGTAATAGTTTAGTGTCTTTGAAAACATGGAACATAATCTTCTAATCTTGGTGAAAGATCTTCAACATCTCCCATAAAGATAATCCCTTTTTTTCTTACCTAATACCATTCTTTATATCCTATAGAAAAGAAAACATATAAATGGTTAGCTGAAATTCTCGGTAAGGGTATGAATGTGGATAATAAAATAAACCATATTTATTTGAACTTCAAAACATGAACATAAAGTTTTAACGTCAAAATTTGGAGTTATGAAATAAATCATGGCTGTATGTAAGGCATAGATCATAAAAGGACATCAATAATGATAAAACATCATGGGAATATAACATGTAAATGTGGCAACCATTAAGAACATGATATTATTTCCATAATAGACAAGGCATTGCTGAGAAGACCATCTTAGTGGACAATATCCCTTTCTGAATCGAGTTCACTCCTTATTCCAGTCCTGTATAACTGAACCAGATTAACTTACCATTCCATCCATGTCTATCTCATGAGATATAAATCTTTATCCAATGCATTGGAGGTAGATATAAGTCCCACCTATCTCATAATGAAATCATTCTTACATGTCCCACAACGTAAACATAAATCATTCATCATAACCCAAAGAATAAAATGGGTTTCATAAACATCATTCCATCATACCATAATCCATATAAAACAAATGGATTTCATTTCTTCATAAGAAATTTGAAACCATATAAATCATATAGACATTATACTTGACACATAAACATATGAAATAATTTTATCTTATATGTAAAATGGTTTTGATAAAACACTTGAAATGAATTCTTGAGAAAAGTATCCTTTATTCTAAAAAATCATTTTCTTTTCACAAATTCCGAGAAATTTTAATTGAAAATTATTTTCTTGAAAATATTCATTAAATCATGTAGAGTAATCTTCTTGAAAATAAGGCGTGATGAAACCGTAAAAATCCGTTCATGCTGTATAAGTAAAAAACATTCTTCTCATACTTTTGCCAGAAAAGTCAAAAAGTGCCTCGTATGGTAAAAAAAGGAAGATTCCATACATACCATGTAGTAAAAGTCAAAAAGGGTATAATGTACATTAAACATACATGAATCCATTTTTATAAAATAGGGACATTGATGATAAATATAAACCCAGTAAATACTTATGAATAATCAATCTCGGATAAAAATGATATTGGAAAAGTTATCCCTTACCTTAGGTCCGATATGATTCGTACGTATTTGAACATCCTTTGTAATGATTTAAATAATTTCATTAACTTATTACAGAATCATATTCACTATTATGATATCATATACGGTTCACTTATGACTTTATATTACCCTTTCTTTTGTAAATTCCTTGTTAAAGTAGTGTTTTGGGTAAAATGGTTTTATTTATCGTACGTGTTTGGAATTGTTGTTCTTGATAATTTTGTTACTTATATCATGATTTACTTAATTACATAATTTAAATCATTATTTATATATCATATATATATTCATTATATATTTATATATAATATATAGATAAATTAAATAAAATACACCGTTCTTGTAGACGATAGGTCGTACGTACGTATGAATGTTGTTTTCCTTTCATTATTGACTTGAATGGAAGTAAGTGGATGACATGTATATATATACATAATTCATGTAGCTTTATCATGTCATATACTTAATGATTATTCATTATATATAATTTATAATCATTCTGGAATGGTTAACATAGAGAATGAATCTCATCGTGTCGTGGAGACGGTAATCCATACGTATGCACGAGCGATGATATCATTCCAATACTTGATGAATTGAATTGGAGTGGATGATATAATATCTCAGAATTATTTTGATGTTATAATAACTATATATAGTTATTCTTTACACCATTATACAAATCTAAGTAAGGTGGTGGTGGAAAACAGATTACACTAGGGCATGGAGTCGGTATTCTGTTCGTACGCACGCGCGGTGATTTCATTTTCCGTAGGATGGATAAAAGGTTAAATGGGGTTGTTTCATATTTATAATAAAATTTCAGTATATTAGTGACACCTATGGTATCACATTATAATGAAAAATCTAAATAAGAATAATTTGAAGAATAATGAAAACTCGAATGAATCGGTTGAAGAGATTACCTCTTCTTCGACGCACCTCTTTTAAGCTTCCTCTTAAGGAACTAGAGTTGGTATTTCGAGGATAACAGAACCTCTATAATGTTTCTAGAGAATTTGATAAGGTAAATGGGCAGGGTTTGGCCGAGCTTTAAGGCTCAATGTGTTGTGAAGAGGATAGGGAGGAGGTTCCCTTTTATAAGGGAGGAGAGGGGCACCTTAGGAAAAACTATAAATATTATTTTATAATGAAGTAATATTCAGATTATAATAGCTCCAAATTGATTTATTTCTAATATAAAGTGTGTATGGGTATAAATATTCTCATAAAATAGGTTTTAGCCAAGTTTAGGTTACTATTTTGACCTTATCATTTAGATTTAACTCCAAGTTAAATTATTTAACTTTTACCGTGTCTTCTTGTTTTCTTACACTATATGGTTAAAAACATACTATAACAAGCCAAAAGAACCCTAATATGTTTATTATTAATATATATAACCTTATCTAAGTCATTTGGACGATCCTTATATTTTTATGAATAAAATAACAATTAATAATATAATATTTGTTTCAAAAACTATTTTATGTCAATTTTGACACTATTTGGTAATTGATTTTTGTGAAAATTATAACATCATTAATATTTCTAAAAATGTTAATTAAATCAATAAGAATATGTAATGTTAACCTATAAAATTATTTTAATTCATAAAAAGTCTCAAATTACATTTATTTGGGTATTTATAATATAAATTATTTTATTATTTTATTATTTAAGTAATTACTGAATCACCATTGTCATAAATAAATTAAATTATTTAAAGTCTAAAAATTGTAAATAAACTACCATTAGGTATTAAATTGTTTTCTATGTCTAATTAATATTTATATTCAAATTTATCTTATGTATAAACTTATATTAAAAATGATTTAGTTATTAAAATTTGATTTTAACTATTTTAACTTTTTTTTAAATAAATTAATAATAAATGTCCTAATCTAATCCAAGTGGACCTAAAGGGTAATACTTTTTTCCTAATATTGTTTTTTGTCGAATTACACTTATCCAATAGAATTAGGACATGTTTTAGGGAAATAATAAAATCATTTTTACCCATAATTACCCTATTTACTTTTAACCGTGGTAAAACAAAAGTAAAAAGTTACTATTCACCAAACATTATTTTTATCTTATTGAACCACATTTCACTCCTTAATATTAACCGTGTGTCTCAGATTTTTGAAATTCCACTCACAGAAGTGGTAAAATTATGTTCTATGTAAATTTTCAAATTCTCCTAGGAGGTGGGTAAAAGACGGTGAAAAGTTCAATAAAATTTTTTTATATCTAAAAATATTATAAAATCAATCTGATGAATTACATTGAACTTATATCAGTATTATGTATCAATTTTTACCTAAAATAAATTTAAATAAAATAAATAATTATTTAAATAAAAATTCAGTTTTTAAATAGTAACCCAGTGTTTTCACTATTCATCAAAAATTGAAAGTTTTCAGAAAAATACTAAAAATTCACCCTAGGATAATTTCGATATTCCGAATCCAAAAATGAAGTGAATTTTTAAAGGTAAAATTTACAAAATTTCAAGAAGTTTTTATTACGATTCATAACAGCTAGTTTATATAACATTTTAATAACATATCGTTGTTTAGAAAAACTCGGTATTGCGGACAACACACGCTATCATGGAAGGTCGCGATTGTGTGTAATGAAATACAAGTGAGGGTTGTGTGTAGTTCAAGATTCATTTTTTTAGTATAATAGAATCCAAATATATTTTATTTATACATTGAATATATATATATACACACTCAATGTTGCATAAAATAACTTCTATCAAACGAACTTGAAATTGTGTGTAACACGATCCAAGATTAGTGTTTTGTATACTTCAAGATAATACAGTGTTGCATATATCCCAAGATATTATTGGTGTAGCATACAACAGAAGATATAAATGATATGAAAAATATAAATCTTATAAAATCTTGGGGTGTTACATCGAGGAAGGAATAATAATGGGGTAGAACATACCATTAAGAAGACATTGGAAGAAGACTGTCATTCCCATATAATATCAGCAATATCCTTAGTATGAAACTGCAAAGAAGAAATCAAACAAGAAGGAATGGAACGATGTGCAAGATGTTCATCTCGTCGACATGATCTCACAGCCACCGACAGATCGACGATCGGAGTCCAGATGAAGAAGATAGGAGGAAGGCTTCTGGGTCATCTGGGAGCGTCGTCGTGTGGAGAAGAAGAGGGGTTTGTAAATAACACGTGACCCTCTCTTATATAGGCAATGAAAAGGTAAAATGGTATGCAGTGTGTATTAATGAATACACAATGTGACCGTACAACTGTTACGTTGTTTGACTGGTCAACACACGACACGTCATGCGGTTTCCATGCATTTAATGATAATAAAAACTCCAATTAACAATAGGTTTTTTATTGACCCAAGACATGACTCATAAAAAGTTATTCATCATTGGTCTTAAAATGACCTTCATTATTTCAGGGTTATGCTGCTGGTGATGGTTTGTAAATTCGAGGTCGCACGAAGAAGTTACATATGATTTATGGTTTTGACAACCATAAATAATAATAATAATAATATATTACTATTATTATTTCATTTCATTGAAAAATTTCTCTCTCTAATCTCATTTAATATTAACACACAAAATCCTCTCCAATTTGGTTTGCATCACCCCATTCCACCTTGACTGATTTCATTATTCATTTTATTGCTTTAAATTTTAATTCTATATTTCTTTTAAACTCTATATGTCTTCTATCTCTTTCTCTCTTCCACAATTCCCTCATTCTCTAACATAAGTGGCACCTCCCCTCGATTTAATACCCTTTTTAACTTATTTATTTTATAGTAAAATTATTGGCATTAATATCATAACGATTATTAAAAGTGAATAAATGTTCAATCACTCACACACAACTCTATTTCCAAGACTCCTCTTTCCCCCGTGCACTACTTACATTTCATTCCTTTATAACTTATTACATGTTCCTCATTTATTATAATTTATTCCTTTATAATTTATTCCATGAACCTCCCATTATATGACCATCACACACATAATTTATTATTTATTAAAATTTAAATAAATCAAAATGAAACCATGGACCTCCCCACATTGAATTAAATACATTCAATTTTATTTCTTTTAGTTCTCAATGATTAAATTAAAACCATTTAATATAATTAACAAGAAATATTTTCATGCTACTATTATCAATTATTATTATTAAAAAATTATTATTATTATAACATGTTTCATGATTGACCACATTAAAGTTTTACAAAGTAATGGACCGGAGAGGTCCGGACCATTACATTGGATGCTTGTATTATTAAAAGTTATATTTGCAGGTTTTAGCTACAAAACAAACAAGCACCAATTGTATCACCTAACATTGAATGGTCATTTACTATCAATCCCCAATCATATTGGTTACCCAATAAATGTGGTATATCCCTTAATGTATATCTCATCCCATTTGATAATTCGTAAAAAATCATGAAAATATATACCTTATTATGACATGTGGAAGAAATTTTTGGACCTAATCCAACTACCAGGGTACTTTAAGTGGTAGGAAACCTCACTTATTCTATACTGGTTCAAAAAAGGTTTGATTCCATAAGGATATATTGTTCTCAAACCAAACACTACAATCCAAATCATGGTGAGATATTAAATAATATAAAGTATCCCTAATTAAAATTCATTAGTATTTATCTTTTACCCATATATGAATTTTGATATATTCATGTTGTCTTCATCCTCTCCTAGATTGCATCTACCATATATGTTATCATCCTTTCCAAATCAGGCCCTATAAGTAATGAATTATCAATATATATCTACCATAAGGGAGACCATTATGTTAAATTATACATGGATAAAAATGGTTCCATACTAATAGTGAAGTTTATTTATTATTTTTTGTGAACTCCACTAGTGGTAGGTTTAATTCCTAGAATTTACTAATATTTAGCACACATGAATTCAAAAAGTCTTCGAGAATATGAGGGGTAATGTAAGTGTAGATATCTATCCATTGGTGGAATTTGGTATTAAACCATAATCGAGTCCAAAAAACCTATAACAATCTCCACCATATATTGGATGATGATCACCCATATTGAGTTTTGACATTTTTTTAGCATGGTAGTTCTATCGTAAATTCCATTAATTTTGTATCCCTCTTCCACTATATAACCTCAAAAAGGTAGCTCAGTCCTTCTAGAACCTTGTTCTCATCCTTTACCTAATTAAATGTGTGACACCATTAATTGAACTCATAAACAATTAGATTTCTAATTTTCCTCCAATATAGATTCCTAACCACATATTAATAACATCTAGATATCCTAGTAATGGATAATTAGAAAACTCCCATTGAACTATGATATACAAATAAAAACAAACCAATAAATGATCCAAGAAGAGAATGATATTCTCCCCTCCCTTGGAGAATATTTAAAGTGAATCACTTGATTATATTTGATTTCATAGTGCCAATCAATAGATATCATCAAATTGGGCCTCCCTCGCTCATTAAAGAAGTAGTAGGGGCACTTACATAGATCAAGGAAATAATACATCTCCATAATTCATATAACTAGTTGTATCTAATACAATTTCTTATATACCTCCTCTATCAAACAATTAAAGTATCACATGATAGGGTAATTATCAATTATGTTTACCTTTCCAAGAGTATATATGAAGTTATTTTCTAAATATAACTCTGTACACTCTATCATAGATAATATTACACTGGGATAATAGTGAAAAGTTACTCTAATCACTCATTCAAATAATGAATCTCTTACTGAGAATTTTGTGTCTCTATGTATTCAAGGAAAACACAAAAACTATGAGATCTAAATCCTTGTTGGTGTAGTAATTGATTTTTGAGATAATATATTAGGATTCATACATGATCACTACCTATACCTATATTTATACATTTCCAAGCGATGTTCTAGAGAAATAACAGAACACTATATACTTGATTTCTTCCATTGGTATCTGTGGGATAACAGAACTCACTATCGTCAACATCATACCCCAAAAAAACTTTTTAAATCACTCAAAACATATCAAATTAAATTCATTACCTAAATATACTATCAACACCAGATATCTATGTACCATGAAAAATATTCTAGGTGTCTCCCAAAAAGGAACATTCATTACATTGATGGGTTATATAGCTAATATACCCACTTATATGGGGTTCCTTAGATAATAGAACTCTTGAATATATATGTTCCACATAAATTGTATTCCAGAAATTAGGCTCTCTTCATGAAAGTATAGGATAAACATTAGTTGATGTGCATGGTAAACCTTTGATAATAAATAGATGAGAATGTCAACAACAAACACTACCAATAACTAGTATAATAAATGATACAGGATATGTTTCATGGTCTATATTAAAAATAATAGAGAAACATTTATACCAAATAGAATCACTAAAAACTCAATGTACCTATAAGAACATCTAAATGTTCACTTCTAGATATCATCCTCCTTAACTCGTGGTTAGTTAAAACTAAACATGACATCAATCATAGAGAACCACTTTGGTCCCATTAATAGGTTTATGTGTCCATCAATTCTCAGTTGAGGGTATCTATTCTTGACTCTCACCTATTTTACTCTATGATAGTTAACCCAAAAACGCAAAATTTCATAGACTGTATTGGTGACACACCGAAGATCTACCTAGGGGATAAACTGGGTACGATGAAATCTTTTTCTATAAGGTAAGTTACTTATACCATAAAAATCATTAGATTAGTTATGTCCATCCAATAATCTATTAAAGATATTTTTGTTCTCATGGGGTGTAGATTTCTGTTGAATTGGATCCCTTAATGATTTGATATTATTATAAAATCATGTAAAAAATATTTTTACTCCTCTATGATTATAGGATATTGAACATATGATATATACATTCCACATAAATAAAAACTTTTCAGTTGCTGATAATAATCTGCAACATTATATAGTGCTCCCACTTTCCTTCACTAACGATATTATTTAACCATGAATAAGAACCACAACCCATTAACTCTATTTTATCTGGACATAGAAAATAGAAATCCACCTAGTAATGGAATGAGGATACCAAGTATATTCCAAGGATTTTTCTATAGGGATTCATCCAAGCCACTATGAAGTCCAATGAAAGCCTCTCTCTAATAGGTAAAATATCATATCATTGATAATTGAAACTGATTGTATGATCTCTTCTATCCAACCTCACAGGTTAGCCTAGGAGCTCCAAAAAACATTAAATATCAAACAAGGCATGAGAAAACAATAGAATTACTTGGGTAATTGTAATTGAGTATGTGTATCAGTGTATACATGACACGAATCATTCTTCAAACCATGGAAGGATTATCCCAGTAATAACCTTCTACCATCACTTTTCTCCCATGATCTAAGACTCCTACCCAGTGATCCTATTATTAAAATCCTTGAGGTGTAAGTGGAATAATCAGAACATAGACACATCAAAATATAGCTCTCTATGGTGCACCACTAGCTCCCCTACCAAAATGTACTCTATGAAAGCCATACTATCATTCTTTGTTAGTCCCTTGATCATTATTATTCACATAATTCCTTTAATAATCCATGAATAATTTTATTTAGTATTAATTAAAAATTAGTAATTTGAGAATTCAATTATAATTTCTCTTAATGGATTGGTGTATCCAATATAAAATAATGATAAAATAATTATTTAATTATATAAAGACGATACATTTTATATTATTAATCCCCTTTCAGAATAAAAAAAAACAATATATAACAAATTGTCTAATCATAACCCATATAATAAACTTCTGAAGAGTACTTTTCGTTGTTGTAGTTTTAAGATTTTTTTAAACTCATTTTATCTTTATGGAATTCCTATCACTTCTCTATGTGACATAGATTAAGAAATTTTGTCAAATCTATAAACATAGTATTAAAACATCCTTACATAAAAACACAAAAAGTTATAATATTATTGAAATCCATTGTCTACTTAGATCTCCTTCTATGATCTTCCTCATCATCATGGATCATTTTCCTTAAGATGTTATTTTAATATCATTTTTATAAGAAAATGAGACTCTTTAGATTAATTTTTTTACCAATGCATATTAAATTCCTTTAGGATAAAAAGTGAATTTTACTTTGATTTATACTGGTTTAATATTTTATTTAATTCATATTTTTGGGGGTACAATATAATGAAACACATACAGAATCAACTTTTTCTGATGAATCATAAACTATGATTATTAAAATCATATTTTCATGTGTTTCATAGAGAAAATTTATTTATTAACAAATTATCTTGTCTTATAATACAATAATGTGAAAATACATGTACATTATTTAGATTTATCTGAGCTTAAAATATTCATTTTCATCTAACTTGAGAATTTAGAATCCCATTTCTTTATCACACGAATGAAAACCAAACGATTATTTGATTATTACCTAGTTTTTGAAATCCTATATACTTACCACTTTTGTAAAATAAATATTAGGCATCATATTTATTTTAGAATAAAATAAATGATTCTTTAAAACAAATATCTGATATAGAAATTCCATGATGTTTTTAATGTCCTTTGGGTATTGTAGACAATTCCATCAAATGGAAAAATCATATTTCATTCCTGAAACCTTTTTTTCTGCTTTTATTGAAAAGGATAACAATTATACCATCCTATATTTTCAATTTAGCTAAATATTATACCTATCT
Organism: Viscum album; assembly: GCA_963277665.1. NCBI lineage: Eukaryota > Viridiplantae > Streptophyta > Magnoliopsida > Santalales > Viscaceae > Viscum > Viscum album. Next base: position 562,603,284 of record OY728162.1, read on the forward strand.
AAAATATCAACATTTCACCAAATCCACCACTAATTTTTTTGGCTAATCTCACATAACTATTGTCACAGTTCACAAAAATATGGCAATAAATTGTATATTCTTTTATTAAAAAGATTAATTTAAAATTCTTACAATATATTATCAAATTTTATATTTTTATTAAATATAACAGTAGATTAACTACAATTAGAGTTTCATGAACTATAAAAATAGTGTTAACAAATAAATTATGTGCTAGATTTCCTCACCCCTGCTCAATTTCCATTTCCATTTTCCTTGTCTGCAATAATGAAGTTGACGCCACTAATTCCCCCATGTTTTTTCCTCCTCCCATGCCATTTTCATTCCTAAAAACTATTGTTATCATCTCTCTATTATCTGTTCATCACCATTTTGTTCTATAGAAAACACATATTCATTCTCCTACCTTTTGGTCGTGCAATCCCTACCTCTGATTTTTGAGTTAATGTAGATGATTAATTATTTTTTAAGTACTTTACATATTTATTTCTAGTGTTTGGTTTTTGGTATGGGTTTGACTATTTCTATATATTTTTCATTCCAAATTATTGGTTTCAAATGATTTTTTTATTTAATTTAAGTTGTATTTTGGAATGATAATTATAAATTAAATATTATTTTATAAATATTAATGGATAATTATATAAATTTATAAAAACTAATCAATTTTAAATTTCAAATTATGAATATAATTTTACATGTTTATAATTTTTATCATTTTATGTACTTTCATAACTGATATAGTATATTTTATTATATATTTATAATCTATATATTTTTATAAATTTGTAAATATTAATCAATAAAAATATAAAATCATTATTAATTTAATAATATAATTTTACACTTTTATATATTTTTTTTATTGTATTATATAATTCTAGTAATTATATAATATACTATAATATGGTTTTCTAAATTATATTTAAAATTTTATAACTTATATATATGTTTATATTATGCACTTTTTATAAATTTATATGATTATATCATATTTATCTTTATATAAACTTTTTTATTTTTTATTAATTTTTATGAATATTACAAATAATATGTATATACTATTATAAATTTTTTTTAGTTTTTAAAATTATATATTCTTGAATAATTTTACATATTTTTTGTATGCTTTTATATAAACTTTAGACAATTAATGATATACATGCATTTTTGTCTCGATTTATGTCAGCTTAAAACAAAATTAAAACATACTAGATGTCTCAAAATAATTATTGTATCCAAGATAATGTATTGGAATAGATGTTTCCCTTGTTTAGTTTACATTGTTTATATTAATAACACATTTCATTTTTATGTGAATTTGTATCCCTAGAAAAATTTTTAGGGATTGGTGTCACATTAACCTCCTTCTACCCCACCACCTAGTCTTATTTTATCACATTGGTATATTTCATCACGTCCCTTGAATAGTCAACATAACATGAAAAAATTGGCCATGTTTCCTCTATATTTTCTGGGAGCGAACTATCTTCCACTGGGTTCTTACTTCTATTGGTATCTAAATTCCCCGATGTTTGAAACATCATACCAACTTCCATATAATATTGAAATATTTACCCCAATTACATCTACTCTTCCTCTTATGATTCCTATTCATACCACCATTGAGGGTTCTATAAATCTATCTAATGGATATATTGTATGAAATATTGATCATGGTATTAATATAAATATAGATCTCCAAATTTGTTTAAATGAATATATATTTATTTTATTAAGATGAGAAATTCGTTTTCTTTGATTATTCAGTTAATGAATTATTCCTAGATATACGTGGTTCTGAAACTGGTTTGATTACCCTAAAACAAGGTTGTACAAAAAAATTCTATATGTAGTAGAAAAACATAGATCAAGGTGTAGTATTGATGTTTCATTTGATCGGTTTATAGTTTTTTTTTTATCAATCATTGTTAAGAATCATTTCAAGTGTTTGAATTCTGTTTAATTTTCTTTTTATTTTTTTTGATATGGTTGAATGTGGATGGAATAGATTTGATTATGTTTAATGAGTGATTTATGTTCTCTATATTTCATCATTTGGACAATGAATATTTGGCTATGTATAATATCGTACTTGCCTGACATAATATATTCTAGTTATCATGTAATAATTTTTTCATGTATGATAATTTTGTGTTTTGTGTAATAATACTGAGATAAGCATAAAAATTTCTGTCACACATATGAACCATTCCATGAACGATATTTTAGAACCATTTAATGGAATATTTAACTACATGTAAAATATTTGTGTCAAGTATATTAAATTTTCTTCATAGGATATTTTGGATCTATATATAAGAAGTTTAATATATGTAATATGTTTATCCTTAATATAAAATATTTTTCATCAGGTTATATATTTCATCATATGATATTTCAATGTATGATATTCCAGTTTCATATAATATTTTTCTTTGAGAAAAAATCATGTTTTCAAAATTCTGGTATTCTAAAGAATTAAAAATTGATGATTCTTAATATCTTCCTCAATTATTAAAAAAATAAAAATATACTATGATTCATGAAAGATGAATTTTATATGATTATAATTCAATGAATATCAATTTTATTGATGAGAACTAACCATTGTGTAATAACATAAATGAATATGAATATTTTTCTAGAACAATTCCTATGTTTTGGTGTTATGATGCTTTTTTAAAGACAGTAAACATACAAGAACCCCATTGAATGTTTGATGGGTTCCACCAGTGATTTAGTGGATATTTGTTAACCACCACACACTTGATCCTTACACCACTCCTATAGATCTAAAACCCAAACCCTCAATTACATAGAACTATTTTCTAACACTCTCATAAAAAATTTCTGCATCATAAGAAATGATAACTTAATTTACTTTAAAATATTATACAATATAAAAAGGTGAGCTTGTAAGAGATAAAGCATTCATGAGTCAACAAAATCACTTCCCAAAAATATATAAGTGTAAATATCATACGAAATAATAAATATTTGTATATATTGAATATAAAATAATTAATTCCAAGGAGGAACATTTTAACTTAATGAAATGAAATTATTCATAACAAATTCCCTTACAAATTTTAGAATTCATGATACAAGGAAAATTTAGATAGGGGTAATGTGATCAAAATTTAAATTAATAGAAAAAATATATTTTAAAATAAATGGGTATAATTTAACAAATTTATATGAAAGAAGTTCAAGAAGTACAATTATAACCCAATGAATGATAAATGAGTTTCCAAAAAACTTTACTAACGGGTGACAATTAAATAAATACCATGTGGATGTTGATTCATCAAATTAAACTTAAAATATCATGAATAATAATTAATAAATTATACAATATATAAAATAGGTATTATACATACCATTAAAATAAAAAAAAGGTTCATGAATACCAATATATGTCAAAAAGAAGAAAAATCTAGATGAAAATCATCACCTTAATATTTTTCTATCCCAGCCTCACTCTAAAATTTTGTATCATTAACATGACTAGATTAAGTAATTAATTAGAAAACATTTTCAAATTTATTATGCTTTATAAAATTTATTTTTAATCTTTTATTAAATATATATCACTTAGTTATAGCTATTTTAACTAATGGAAGTTAGAACGTCCATTTGTCTTTCTCATTATGATATCATGGTAACATGGTTGATTATAACAATGTGGTTTCAATTTTATCATTCCATTATTATTAAAATATATAATAATATATATTTTAAAACTATTAATTTTTTATTATTTTCATTTTGTGAAAGTCATGAATATGATTTGTGAAAATGAAAAGCATGGTAAACTAGTTATGACTTTCTTAATAGTAGAATTGTGTCTTATTAATCAATATATAAAATATTAATAAAACAATTATATAATCATTATTAAATCATAAATTCATTATTATTACATGATTTAATCATTATATATTTTACTATAATCATTTATTATATAAACATTATACCATCATTCATATATACGCTAAAACCAACAAAAATGGGATCATATTATAATCTATTAATGAGTAAGGTAATTTCATTATATAAAATATATCATAGTAAAAATAGTAAAAAAATAAATATTTACCTATATCCTTAGTAAATCCATTCATATAACCATACATGATGGGTGGTCATGTCAAATGAAATTCATTGTTGGTGGAGTCTATAACTCATTATACGCATGATTAACAATCCCATTTCTCAGTGAATAGATGGAATGGTGGTATATTTAAATTTATCATTTAAACATTTTATTTTTACTATATAAAAAATAATTTTTTCATAAAATAAATCCTTGAGAGGAAGTGGTTAATTATGAACAACATCATTTTGTGGTGGGGTAATCAACATGTATACATGATCAATGTGATATTTATCATAGTTTATGGAAATAATCGAATAATTATTTCCCAATAAATATAGTGACATTTAAATATTCTAATTATATGTTTTAATTTTATTAATAAGTTTATATAGGTTTATGATAGTAAAAATTAATAAGGAACAATAAGAAAGAGTGGATACTCACATTGGGACATAAATTTTCATTGGGATTTCATCTTTGAAATGAAGGCCTTATGCTAAATAATAGTGAATATATGATTTCAGAGGTCTGGATATTTCTATAAAAAAGTGGAATATTTTCATGGAGAAATTTTTATTTAATTTTATTCCTAAACTGGTAGAAGTGTTGGATTTTATATAACAGAAGAGAAGAATAGTCTTTGATGTAAACCCTATATTTTTAATAATTTAAAGTTATTATTCAAATTCAAAAGTTAAAAAATGAACCAAAGTGGATATGAATGTTATTTTTTGTAAAAATTAATCTCAAAAACTCATTTTTTGGGATAAAATTATATGTTGTATGTCTTCTCATTTATCATTTTGACTTCTACCTGAATTTTCTTTTACCTTAGTAAATAATTTTTTACCTGATTAATTAATTATAATTAAAAAATTTAATATTGAACTTTATTTCCTAATTTGAACCTTATAATTTCAGATTATAAAATATTTTTATCCAATAGAATATCTATATGTTTTAAAATGTAATTTTGAAATAAACATAGTTTCCCTAGAGAATATATAGGTTTATAAAAATATAGTTTTTAGCATTAAATTTTTGTATAATTTAAATTTGTCTTTATTTCTGGTTTTATTCATAAAAATTGATTTATTATAAGTTAAATAAAAGTCACTAGGCATCCTTGGAAATCAAAAATTGATTCTTAACTTGAAAATATTGTCCTTTGTTAAAGGACTGAACAAAATATTTATTAAACCATCATCTTAATTTATTTCCAAATTGTTCAAAATTTGATTTATAAGAATAAATAATATATAATAATATATAATTTTATTAATTACACACATTTTATTAATTATATTTTTATTTATTCTTATTATACTCTAAATATAATGATCAAATCATAAAAATTATGGTTTTCACAAAAACTATCTATTTTGACAAAAACATTTTCATAAAAAACTCCAAAATTCATTACAAGTAAATTTTGATGTGAGAAATTAGATATTTAGTTTTATATTATCGAAATTAAAATATATAATTTTTTATGCTATATTTTAAAATAAAACACATAATATTATGATAATGTATTTTATTTGAGATATCCTTTTGAAATATTAACTCATATTAATTATTTATCTTCCAATGGTAATAGAATTTAATGCTTTACTATATAATTGTTAATTATAGATTTATTATTATTATTATTATTATTATTATTATTATTTGTTTTCTATGTTTGTTGTATCATTTAACACATGTAATTAAAGAGAACATCAATTCATATATGGACTACAGTTTCAGGTCATTACATCAACACCCCTAAAATAAATTGTTCCCTCACAATTTTAATTATTGTTTACTAATAATGATAGATAAGTAAATTATTAATCAAGATATAACTTATAATTGTATATATACTTGTCAATATATTAAAATATGTCAGGATACTTATCATCAATCAAACAACATAGATTGTTTATACCATACCAGTATATTCTCCAGAGTATGTATTTCCCATAACAATATTATACTATAGGTAATAAAACCACGGTGAGATTTCATATTATTCAGAAAATAAATACAATATTTAATCATAAAAATATATTATCCATTATTTTACAAATAAAACACTTATAAAATATATACCATAAATAAACAATATCATCAAATTTTCCAAAAAAAATATCATGAATTGTCATCAATTTCAAGGATATGGATACCACATAACCAATATTTTCAAAAACACAAAAACCATTATTAAATAATAAACAAATACATATATAAAATAATAATTATCCGTCCCTACAAGATTTATTCTTCAATAGTGACCTCTAAAAATATTATTTTTCCCTTAAATCAACCTTTAGGGTACCCATGCCATTTAATAAATGTTTACAAACATTTAAAGTAAAAGAACAAGAGAAAAATACTTAGATCTTTCATATAGTACATAATAACATTAATAATACAAAAAATTGTCAATCGCTAATAAAAATATATAAAATCTCCAAGGTGTAATTTGTATTAATATATTGGTATCACTACCTTATATAAGACTATGATACTCAATTTTCAATAATATACTATGATTTAATCATTTATGTATTCTCACTTGTTTGATTATAATACATTGGGTTTTCTAGAAACATATCTCTTTTATTATCAATTTAATGATGTTTTTTCAACCAAAAACTAAAACCCAGATGATAATGAAAATATCAAAAATATGAATGTGAAAACCATAACTAAATGATGACTTCTCAGATGTGATTTTTTTAACATATGATACTCTTGGATCAACCCATGACTCTTTTCATTCAATCATTTTTCTTCTATAGTAATTTTCCTATTATGTTCTCATCATATAATTTATCAATAATACATTCAAATACTTCATAATTATTTACAAAAAAAATGGGAATTAGCCAAAGAATATTCCCATGGAGTGTCTATCTTAGTGTGTAGAAATTCCTCTTTATTATGCATTTGGTCATGGTAAAGTTAATATACAAAATTCATTCATAGGGTTTACTACACATCATTAAATTTGTTCTAGGACCCAATAAACTTTCTAGTATCTATATTAGTATATAATTCCTAGGATAACCATATAATCTTTAATTCACCAAACATTAAGAATTTTTCCTATTGTTTGGATTAACTCTAAGTTTTTCACTAGGGTAATTCTAAATATAAACATAAAAAACTAAAATTATATAAAAAAATCTAAACCACCCTTTTATACAACTTGAAGAGACCCAAGCTGAACATTACTTAAATATTCCAATAATGTCATGATTTTAATAATACATCTCACAAAGATTCACAAAAGCTGAGGACTGAAAGGTTTAGTGTCTTTATAGATTTCCAAAATAAACATATTATTATACATCACTTTTAAAAATTTCTTAATAACCATTATTATTTATACCATTTTCTATATATCTCAAATGATATAATAATATTTACAACCTAGGGATTGGAAATAGAAAAAAGGGGTGATCTAAAATTCTAAGTAAGGGAAAATAATTTCATAATGAATAATACCATAAATATTATGGAGAACATGAGGATGAAATAAATATCATAATAAAATATAAAAAAACACATATAATATTCATAAAAATATGAATGATAAATATAATATCATAAAAATATATTTGAGGACACATAAATGTTAGGATATAGACCAAAATATATGTAAATAATCAAAAAAAAATATTAGGATATAAACATTTGGAAGAATTTAAAAAATATATAATCCTAAAAATGTGGAAATTTATTGAAATGAAATGGATCCTGAAAATTCCGTATAACTAGATAGACATCATGTAAATGTGGCACAACTATATGTATGGAAAATCTTATAGACCAAGATTTAGTTATTGTGTTAAAAAAACATGTTAACAATTCTTCCAAGATCTTATTCACACAAATAAAATCTCCCCACAACTCATTATCATAAAAAACATGTGAAAATATAATCTTGGATATCTTTCAGTGAAAAAACTTATGAAAAAGCCTCCCCTAATCACATTCACCCAAAAAACATATAAACAAAGACTCCCACATATCATTCACCCAAAAACATTTGAACAAATCCTTTTTTATCACATTCCAAAAAAAATCACCATATCATGGGAAATAAAAACTTAATAAAATCATTAGAGGGTGATATTGGACCCCTCCAATCACCATCCATACCTTCGAGTTACATTTTTACTCAAAAAAGTTATCGTAACATCTAGATCCTAAGGAAAAAATAATTGGTTTTTGAAACTATTAAACAACATCAAATAACATGAATTAGAGAAATAATATGATATAAAAATATCATTTTCCAAAAGGATTCATATCATAATAACATATACAGGGTGATTATAGTATCCCTTCATGAAAGATAAACCATAGAGGAAAAATAAAATTTAAAATACATAAGTATTCTAAAAACCTTTAATGTTTTTATAAATAATGATTCAAAAGTTCCTTTAAAAAAATAATAATTTAAGAAATAAGTCTTTTTAAAATGATTTACTTTTTAAAATTAACTTTACATATTTTATCATTGAAAATATATATAATGGTTTCAAAAATATGAAGTCAAAATAATTTTAAAACCTTTTCTTTCAAATAGAGTTTTTAATAATGGATATTTGAAAAGACACAAAGTCTATCAAAAATGAAAATGGATTGGAACATAAAACATTTGATTTTGGGAGGATAGAAAATCATTTTGTAAATTTTGAAATTCTTTTTTTGAAAACCCAAACCCCATAATATGTAGTAAAACATGATTTTTAAAATATGAGAATGGAAATATGAAGGACACATGAGTAAAAAATATTTGGGGTTCAAAATAATAAATAAATAGGATTTTTGAAATAATAAACATGGAGATAAAGGAAACCCATCCTTAAAGGTGATGATATCTTTCTTAAAGGTGTTTCACATTAATGATAAATAAAATCATTAATATAACATTATTGAGTAAAAAATAATCAATTACACTGGAGAAAAAATTTAAATATATCATAGAATAATAAATGTGAGGATTTATTATATATAAAAGAATGATGCTCATGGAATAACATTGTAGCTAAACGAAAGGATATTTCATTTAACTAAATCCCTTAAGAATGTCATAGTTTAAGAAGCAATGGATGTTTATAAAGGTTTTACATGGTAAAAGTTTATATTACCTAAAAAATAAAATAAATTACCACATAATAATATCAAGGTGAATAATGTGCCCAATTTATATGAAATGAGTTGAAAAGGAAAATTTATAACTCAATTAATGAGAATTGAGTTCCTAAAATATTTATGATAGGGTAACAGTTGTATCAATATTATATGGATTTTGAATCATGAAATGTATCACTAAATATCATGAATAAAATGGTATTTATGATATAATATCTAAAATAGTTAATATACCAATATTTAGAATGAAAATAGGCACATCCATACAAACATGTCTCAATGATGAGAAATTAAGATTAAAACCATTACATTACGTTTGCACTAAATTCAACATGATCTAACCTCTATTATAATAAACATAAAAAACCTCAAAACATAATGCAAGACATTATTCAAATGAATTACCATTTATAAAATTTAGTTATAATCCATCATTACTAATATATTACATAGTTATATTTATTTTCAAAAATATAAGTTAGAATGTTCATGTGTTTGCAAATTCAAATATCATGGTAATGAAGTAAATTATAATTAAGTTGTAAGATCTTGAATTCTTAAAGAGGCACGTGTCATTATAATTTTGGTTGAACTCTATAAAATGGTAAATGTATTGATTCCCAATATTAAAAAATGTCTTTGGAGTTATGCCTTAGAAAATATGGAAAACAATCCTTATAGGGTATGGTTCATTGTTGGCCCATAGTTTTTACTAATGTTTCACCTTAGTCATCTACATGGGTATAGAGTGGAACTCTATTTAAAACCCATGAAATTAAATTTTAGAATACATGTGGTCTTGGACAGAGAAAAATCACATGGCTTCCACATGGTTTCTCAAACTATGTGGGTCCCCCAAAAAACCATGTAACATGATTTTCCAAGGGTTAGAGGAGACATCATAGTTAGAACATGGTTTAGAAAAATATACAGCTAAACCATGAACCACATTAAAATAGGTAGATTTAATTTTTTTCCCTCATGTTTATAAATATTCCTCCCCAAATTTCCACTTCCTTTTCTATCATTGCAATAAGATGTGTGAACTAAACCCTCCCAACACTTCAAAGTGTGGTACTCCTACATTTTTAATAGTTTGAAGTGTCTTTTAGTGATATTTGAATCACGGGGTAATTATAAGATTCTATTTGTTTCTATTTATGGGAGTTTCACATCTTGTTTTCTTCTCCTCTTCTATGATTCATAATCCCTAATTCCATGGAATTATTAGTTGTGGTTTTGGAGGATGTTTTATCTTAATTCAAGGGTTTCGGTTGAAAAAGTAGTTATCAACGAGCATAATGTTGGTTATAAAATTTCATTTTCCCAATTTCACATTATTCTCTTTATGTTTGTATTATGTGACATGATTTGAGTTGATTTTATTTTAATCCTTTGTTAATATAAAATATTTTGGGTTCTTAATTGATTTTTAGAACCATCAAGGACCCCTTCAGGTCTGTTGATGATCTTGAGACCTAGATTAATTTCCACCCCTTGGGTGTTCCAATTCCATGCTAATAGTGAATGTAAATTTTAAATAGAGGAATAAATAGTTATGGGATTAAACTATTATCTCTTGTTACAGGGCATTAAAATATGATCTAAGGGAATGTTTGGGATAATATAAATTTAATTGTTACATGGGATGAGAAAGGGAAGTGATGTAAAATGGTAAAAATGGGATTTTTTTGAATTATTTAAATGGTTTTAATGAATGAATCATTGTTAAATTATATTAATGAATGGAGAAAATTTTCAACTAGGTATTTTGATTAAACATGGTTAAATATGGTAGACATTGTGCATAATAAATGTAAACTAAAAAGGTGTATCCTTGATTTCATCAGGTCTTAAATGGTTTAGTATGTTGGACTTGGAAAAATGGATGTTGATTTGTAGTTTTAATGATGCACATGAAGTTCCACACCCATGGGAGTAGATACTGGACATGAAATACCTTATCCTTGATTAAGGATATTCAGACATGATTCTATACATTCTTAGATTATAGTGATGACCATGACACATCATGTTCTGTAATTGGATTCCTACATGTCGATCCATACACAAATAGTATGACATTATGTAGGAACATTGATGGAATCCCCATTGGAACAAAGAATTGAATGGAGGAATGAACCCTCCAACCCCACATAAGGTAATGACCAATAGGTTTTATAGATTAAAGGCCTGGTCTAGGATGAAGTGGTATCGGATAGTCTAAGTGTCCCTACGGAACCTAATCCCCAATATGATAAATGATAACTATTTAATTTAAAAAATATTTCCTTTATTATTCGTTTGTTATTTCCCTTATACTTTTTCATACACTATTTTTTAGAATTAATATTACTTTAGACATTATAGGTGGTGGCCTACTTATTTTTATTCACACTTTGATCGAGCCTCTTTTGATACCGGATAAAAATTTAATGTTTCATGTCAGGATAATGGTAATAGAACAAATTTTGATGGTTGAGTAGAGATTTGGGATGGAGAATGGATGAAGGGACATGACTAGATTTTGGGACCTGACATTGTGGTTATTAGTGTGTCTTTATTTTGGGCTACTTATAAAAATATGTCACAACAAATAGATCAAATGATTTACTATTTATTTGTTTACCAACCTAGTTCTTTGATTTGTTCATGTGATGTATGGTTATTTCTTATTATATTGGATATTATTCTTATAAAGACTATATGGATCATGTTGAGACACTAAGTGGGGGGGTGAAATAGTGTACCCCCCCCCCCTTTAGAAAATTTTACATTATTTAAATTTTCCATTATATTGTTAAACCTATTACATTGTTAATAATAGTAGATATATTGTGAGCTATACACATGAAATGAACATAATAAAAGAAAAAACAAGAAACAAATATTTTTAAATGGTTTGTTAAAATTATCTAATCCTTTAAATGACCAACCTGTGGTTTTTTTCAAAGATTCTGTTATCACCGTATCTTTTCGTAGTAAAAATTCTGGGAATTGGCACACAATGATTTATAAAGGAAATAAAAAATATTCTTATGTCAGTGGTGTTATTTATTTTGGTTCCACTAGTCTTTAATAGAGCTGTTTATATAGCCACCAATAATTTTTTTAATATATTCAGTAAACATATGAAGATGATTTTTTTCTGTATTATATTCCTTTACATCAACTGAATAATCTTGTTCCTCTTATGAAGGTATTCAACTAATACTGAATATACAATTTTATAATCATGTCTTCCTTGAAATATTTAATAAGTGGAAGATTCTACTTCTACTTACTTTATATGATTTTTAGAATGAACCACTGTTGATTTTATCAATACACGTCAAGGTGACTTCTTCTTCACATTACCAAATGATAAAATAGATATTATTTCTATCAATGAAGTTATCAACCACAATTAAATGATTTAATAGATTTACAAAATGTTCTTTAGTATTTTATGCAAGAATAACTCTTGAAAAATCTCAAATAAATTGAAATTAACTTATGTATTGTTAGTAATCCAAAACACTAACACATTCACTATTGTTATTTATTTTCTATTCTTATTAATTATAATTGGGTACTTATCAATGTTTGGATGTTTCCATGTTATCATGAATGCAATATGTTGAATTTATTCTTACATTATTCACTAAACATACTTATATTTCATGTTTAATGTGAATTCTTCATGAAAGGGTGTGTGAAAAACTCTGTCATCTTAATATTTTTAACACCCAAATGTTTTTATGATATGTTTTTTCAAATAATTTTAATACTTCAATATATTTCATTGTAAGAAATCATGTGTTTAAAAAAATGAAAAGATTCCATTAATATAAAAGGACCATTATAACCAAGACGTTATATTAGTGGGAATAAATATAACTAACTTATAAAGATATATGGTTAATTCATTCTCTACTAATTATTTATGAAAAATATAAATCAAATATATATTTGTATTCTTGTTTAAATTGTGTGAATTAGTATTAAAAAATTAAATTAATGAAATATATATTTTATATACATAAAAAAATATTTTTTATATTCATCTAATAGATTTTTTGTTATTGTGTATGAATAAAAATTATTTTATGTATAAAACCCTATACTTTTCAAGAGGGTAATTTTACCGATTTTTAATCATGATCCATTTTAATGTAATATTTTGACACATTAATAATATTTATATGAAAACATAAAACTATCCATTTTAAGTGCGATATAATACATTACTTTTGATAAATGTTTTATATTTTTTTGGATAACTTTCATGTTTTGATGAATAGTAAAAATGTACTAAATTTTAAATGAAAACATCTTATTTTAATGAAATAATTTATATGGATAAATTATATATTGAATGTTTTTAAAGAATAAATATAATATATTTTCTTCATTTAATATAATATTTTTCATTGGCATTAAATTTATGTTGAACATAATTATAAAAACATTTCAATGTTTTGCAATGTTTTATCTTTTACAACTCATTTTTTAATTTAAAAAATGGTAGTAAATATAATTTAATTATTAAAAATTATGTGTTTTGAATGTCTAAAAATTGATTAAAAATTTCAAATCATTATATACAAATTATGTAAATGGTCTTATTTTAATTTTGGTCTTTATGAATAGTAACATCGGTAATTCTTATTAATACTATAAATGGGAAAATATAGTAATTAAGTGTAAAAATAAGGTTATAAAATTACCATAAAACATTTACTAACATTATTTTGTGAGTTTTATTTAACCTAAACATCCTTGGATCAAAATGGTATCCTTTTGAAGACTGTTGGATGAGATTACGACATTTAATTTATTTTATTTAAAAAACAATAAACATGGATCACTCAAATTTTAATAACTATATAATTTTTAATATAAGGTTGTATAAAATATAAATTATATTATAGATATTCATTTGAAGTATAAAATGGTTTTATTTATCAACATAATATATTATAAATTTTTAAGAAATAATTAATTACCTTAATGTTTTATAAATTGATGATGCTGAAATTATTTAACTGATGAAAAATAAATAAACTAATTATTCTTAAATTGATAATAACCATTAAAAAAATAAACATGATCAAATATTATTGTTTAATTATATCTATACCATAATCATCCAAGTGTCTTGTTATTGACCATTTGGATCCTCATAAAAGAGATTTGGACGCTCATATTATTTTATTTAAAGTGATGTTAAAGTTTTCAGATTAATGTTTTAAGAAGTATAACATTTTTAATGCTGAATTTTTGAGAAGATATATTTAATTAAAAGCATGATTATGAAATATAGTATATTTATCTTCATCACGGTATTTTTTTAATTTTTATTCAAGAAATATGTGGGTTAAATAATTACACAAAACAGATGTTGTAATAATTTTATTAATGGAGATAACATATAAATATTATTAAAATATTAAAATAAATAAAATTTTAGATTATTATTTTATACAATGAATTTTCTAGATTACCTTGACCTCTTATGAATATAATTAATTTGTTTTGAAGTAATATTTTTTTAATATTTTTAAAAATCAACGAATTGTGTAGTGTCAAAATTTACACTGTTGATTGTTTATCAAAATAATTTTTTATTAAATAATTTAAAAATTATAAAACATTTTTAAAAAAAATTAATAATTATTATATGGTATAAAATTTTTTAGTTTATTTATTTATGATCTAATTGACATCAAATAAGTAAATATTTTACCCTTTTAATTTTAAAATATCTGTTACCCATGTTAAAAAATAAATATAAAAACCAAGTGTTAATTAAATGAATAATATTTAAATTTATACAAAAACTGGTGTAATTTTATTTATTGAAAAAATAATAAACATATCAAATTTCATCTGAGAATTTGGGACATTTTTTAGATTTTTTATTTGGTTTTATTTTTATAATAAATTAATATTTCTTGGAGTTTCAAAAAGTACCCATAAGAACAATTATAAAAGGGAACCTCCTCCCTCATTTCTTCACAACTCATTGTGTCTTATAGCTCAAATATCCCCTGAAATGTTCCATTATCATCTTACCTAGTAATAATATAGAAGTTACAGTCTTCTACAAATACCAACCCTCTAGCTTTAAGAGGAGATTTAGAGGAATCATGTCGAAGAAGAGGTAATCTCATCTGCTGATTATTTCAACGTATTTCTTCTCTTAATTCCTCTTCATGAGTTGATTAATTATTAATTAATTACTAATATATCACATATATACTGATATGTCATTATTATTATTAAAAAAAAATCATATTTCACATTCTATCCATCCTAAAAAAACAAAATCACCACGTGTGCGTACGTATGAATTACTGTCTCCACACTGTGGTGTAATCTATTTTTTACCAACAAAATACATGGGTGGGTATAATAATGGAAATAAAAATTATATATTAATTATATAACATGATATTTATTATTAAATATTATACACCATTCACTTCAATAATATTAATCTATTATGGGAATGATACATCGCTCATGCGTACGTACGACCCATCATCTCCACGATGTGATGTAATCCATTTTATATAATATTCATTAAATCCATATTACATAAAAGAATTGAATGAATAATTATTATAAATATTATACTAATGTCATTTTTTATTGATATATCTACATCATAATAATAGGAATAAGAACTTTTCTGACAAAACATAAATATGAAAATAAAGAAGTTTATACCCGGTGGACGAGTAAAAATGTTACAATCAAACCAATGATAATATAATATTATATGATAACATAAAAATGAATATGAGTCTAGAATAATTCAATTAAATTATTTTAATAATCATATAGAAGGCTCAGTTACATATAAAGGATATCAGACCTAACATAAGGGGTAAATTTGCAGTCTCATTATTATATGGGATTTTTTATTGGTAATTATTTACTGGGGTATATTTATCATCCACATCCTTGTTTCCTAAATATGTAATATTATTTATATTATTCTATAATTTATTAATTTCAATTTTACCAATTGGTGAATTCTTATGAAAATGCATGAAAGGAATCTTTTGTCTTTTTTCCATATGAGGTACTTTTTGACTTTTGGACATAAGTACGGCAAGAAATGTTTTCTTTTAACGTATAATACATGAAATGATTTTTACACTTTCATAAACCCTTATTTACAAAAATATTCCTTTAAGAAATTTCATGTTTATTTTAAAAGAGATTAGTTTATTTTTAAATATTATTCCATTTTGATAAAAGAAAATTTTTTTGAAGAAGAAAGGTTATTTTCCATAAAAATTAATTTCAATTGTTTTATAAAAACTATTTTCCATCTAAGATGACATTATTTAATAGGGATATGTTTTTATCCCTATTATTACAATGTTTTTATGATTAAAATATATTTCTGAAATCCATTTGTCTTATATGGATTATGTTATGATGGAATGATATATAAGTAACACTTTTTTATGTTATTCTAGGATCACTGGTCTATGTTTTTTAGAACACATAATAATGACTTCATCATGAGATGGTTAGGAAGTATATTTCATTCCAATTCATTGGATAAGGATTTATATATCATGACATAGAAAATTTTAGAATGGGAAATGATCTCGGTTCAATAATATAGGACTCGAATGAGAAGCGAGCTCAGTTCATTAATGGACTTTGTTCGCAATGATGATATTGGAAATGGGCATGGAATAATATGAAATGATTTCATATGTTTATTTTTCTTCTATATAATATCATATATTTTTATGAATTTTGGGATTATGTTCATTGATTTTTATGAACCTTTATGATTTATCCCAGGGAATGATATAATTATCTTTTATATGTAGGATAATATTTTAAAATGTCATATTTTTATGTGTTATGATTATGATATGATTAATATATCTATGTTTACCCTTACGGACCATCTGAGGTCGCAATTTTTTATGATTCTTTTTAGAAGGTGATGAAGAAGGTTATTACGTAAGATATGTAAAAAAAGTATCTCGTTATGATGAAATAAGAATATGATAATGTAGATATATTATGAACCACTTGTTTATATTTATTAGTTCTTGAAGTCACTATAAATATACGGTCTAATCATGACTTTGTTATATTTTGTAATGAATATTCTTCAATTTTGAAGTAATATCTATATATGTAAGGTATGGGTCCCAATAGTTGGTATCAGATGAAAGGTATAGTTTAATATGGAAAATTCAATGAGAGACCCATAGGACAAATCCTAATGATATAATAAATTATAGGTTACAATCATGGTGTATTAAAAATTATTATGAATAACCTAGGATAAAACATAAATTGTCCTATATTGAAAATTTATTCTTTGTTATGTGGTTTTATAATTAGGTTTAGTGTTTCTCAGAAAACGATTCGTGGTTTTAGTCATTGGTTGGAACCCAAAGGAACCATGTTAATGATGAAGGTGACAGGTAATGGAATGATTTTACTCCTGATTAACTGAATGTTATGGGATATGGAATAAAAAAAAATTGGCTGACACAACTTTCTCATGATATGAGTCATGATGGACTTCCAAACAAACAAAGGATGGAACAACATTTTGTTGAGTCCTTCATGAGGCCACACCCACCTTCATTCAGTGGATCTTTTGATCACCAAATGGATGAACAATAGATTGGTACCACTGAAAATATATTTTATGTTCTCCAATTTTCAGAACATGATAAATTAATCTTACCAGTCTATCATTTGTAAGGTAATGTTTATCGATAGTGTAATCTTATCTAGAATATGAGGAAAAGACATGAAATTGGATCCATGGAATGGGATGAGTTCAAGAACTTATTTTTCAATATTTAATTTCCTCATATTCACTGAATAATGATAGATAATGAGTTCCTTCATCATAATCAAAAGGATGATGAATCCATTGGTCTCTATGATGAAAATTTTACAAAAATATCAAGGTAATATTATAGAATTATTAACCAACCTACGAGTAAAATTGATCGATTCTTTACTGGCCTTAAACCATGTCTCCAAAGGGAATTACCCATAAGGGACTAAAATATTAATGAGTAAATCATTTTATGTTCTCTGAATGTTGAGATAGATATTAGAGTAACACATCAATCCAAAGGGTCTGATAATAATTAAAAAATGTAATTCAAGAGAAAATATAGAGACCACACTAAAAAGAAGATGAGTTTTCCCTTATGATCAAAATGTGGAAAGAAACATAGAGGAAATTGTCTTAAATGGATTATTAAATGTTTTTAGTGTGGGAGAGAAGGTCATCAGTCAATCGAATGCTGATGTGATGAGGAAAATATGTCTAATGATGTGATTATGGAAAAGGCTACAAAAAATGAACGTTATACACTTCATTTTTAGAAGTGCAAGGAAATTGGGAATTATGCCAATGAATTATATAATCCAAGGTTTATTGGTGATGATCAACATTAGAAAACTCTTACGTCCAATGACAATGTAAAGTCATATGTGATCACTCTCAACAATGTGGAGTACGATAATGAAGTGGTGAAAGGTATGCCAACCATTAACTCTAAAGTAGAAAATGTTTTATTTGATTTTGTATCCAACAAATATTTTATATATGATAATTTTTTTAAGGGTGTCTTCATATTACCTCAATAGTTAGATATTAATCTACAGGTGACAACTCTAAAGAGAACTATGATCATATCAAAAGTTTATAATTATTCTATAGTTTATGTTTGTGGGAATGTGATTCCTGAAAAACTTGTGGTATATCCTATAGTGGAATTTTATGTGATTATTAGTATGGATTGTATTTTTCTATATGGATTTATTATAAATTTCCATGAAATGGAAGTCATATTTTATATTCTAGATCAATCTATGATCATCTATCAATGCTAGGATGAATATGACCTTTTAGTAGTAATTTCATCCATCTTATGGATCTTTATTTCAATAAATGAATGTTGAATATCTCATATGGTTGGTGAGAAACTCAAAATTAATAATACACCCATTGTATGAGAGTATGATGATGTCTTTATGAAAAAATATCTTATTCTTCCACCAAATTGGGAATTTGAGTTTTCAATAGAATTCATACGGGGTTCTATGCCTATTTTAATGAAACACTATATAATTACCCCAATTAATTTGTATTAATTGAAGAAGAAAATCCAAAATAATCTTGATAAGGGATTCATATTCCCTAGTATGTAACTTTGGGGCGTTCATGTTTTATTTGTAAATAAGAAAGATAGATCAATGAGACTCTAAATTGATTATCGAGACTTGACAAGGTCACTTTCAAGAAGAAATACCATATTTTTTAGATTGATGACTTTTCCTACCCACTATGTGGAGATAAATACTCTTACAAGATTGATCTCCATTCAATAGATCATTAATTAAGGTTCCAGAAGAAGGATATACCAAATACAATATTTCTATATGAGTTATGGGTACTATGAATTTACAGTGATGCCTTTCAGTCTTACTAATTACCCCACTATCTTCACGGATCTAATGAATAGAGTCTTTAGAGAATATATTCATCAGTTTTTGGTAGTCTTAGTATATGATATTCTTCTCTATTTAAAGAGAATGATATATTTTAAATATCACTTGATAATTGTACTGAAGACCCTGAGAAATGAGATGATTTATGAAAAATTTAACAAGTGTGAATTTTGGTATCATAAAGTTTAATTTTGGGGTAAAATAATCTCAAGAGAATAAATATCTATAGATCTAGAAAAAACGTTATTAAAAGTGGGATGAGAAAAACAAAAGTAACCAAGATCCGATGTTTTCTTCATTTGGCTGGATATTATCAATGTATTTTGAATGATTTTTTATGACTATCTAATATACTCACAAAGTTGATCCAAAAAGGAGTTACGATCATGTGCATACAATAATGTAAAAAGTATATCAAAGAGACAAAAAGAAGAATATCCATTTCACCAGTGCTCAAACATTTTATTTGTAGAGAATGGTTTTTGATATATAGTGACACATCTAAAAAGGGGTTGGGTTGTGTTCTCATTAAAAATGATATGGTGATATCTTTTTCCTCACAATAATTGAAAATCAATGAGAAAAAATTATCCAACCCAGGATTTGGAGTTAGATTCATTAATCCTTTCACTAAATATATAGAGGCAATATCATTGTGGTGAAAGTAATTATATTTATACCGATCACAAATGGTTAATGTATATTTTCACACAAAATTAGCTAAATATAAATCAACGAAGATGGTTGGAGTTGATTAAAGATTACAAATTCTCAATATATTTCTACCCTAGGAAAGTGAGAATGGTGGTAGTTTCTTTATGTAATTATACATTGTTATCCTATCCAAGATGAGGATCACAAAAGATCCAATATTAAATGATTTTCAAAGGTTGGATCATGAAATTTTAGAGGATATAAATCTTATATTTCTCAAATGAATATTCAACCATATATTCAAGTGAAAATTAAAGAGGTTTAGAATGAATATATAGAGCGACAAAAGAAGGTGAAAATGTACCAAATTAAACATTTATTAGGATGAAATAATAAGGTTTGATAACCAAGTTTATATTCCTCCCATACCAGAAATAATGAAGGATATGTTGGATGAGGCTAATAGTTCTTCACTATATATTCATTAGGGAAGCACAATGATGTACATGGACCTGAAATAGTGTTAATGGTGGGATGGAATGAAAAGAGATATTGTTGAATATGTATCTACGTTCTTGGTTTGTCAATAATTCAATGATGAAAGGCAGAAGTCAAAGGGGATGTTACAACTATTACCCATACCAGAATAGAAATCAGAAAATGTCACTATGGACTTTATCGTTGGTCATCACACAAGTATTGAAATAGATCCATGTGAATTCCTTTTTATAATGAATTTAAGAACACTAACTTTTTTGGATTAAGGTAGGGAAATAAATCTATTTGGACTTGGTCTTGATGATGAAATGGCAGAGAAGGTCAGATTTATTCAACAAAACATAAGAGTTGCTTAGAGTGGACAAAAAATTTGTACTGAAAACTGATGAAAAGACCTAGATATTGATGTTGGTGATAAGGTTTTTCTATGAATATCTCTTTTGAAGAGATTAACGATATTTGGAAATAAGGGAAGGCTAAGCCCTAGATATATCCATTCTTTTAAAATTCCGGATCGTGTCTAGAAGGTATCTTACCAATTAGGACTTCCACCGAATATCTTTCAAGTTCATGATGTGTTCCATGTATCTCTCATTAGAAAGTACATACCAGATCCTTAAAATTTACTAAACATATAAGTTTTACCATTGCAGAATGATCTTTATTATGAAGAACAACTGATATAGATTCTCGATCATAGTGAAAAATTTCTACAAAACAAGATATCTTGCTTGGTTAATGTATTATGGTGGGACAACCAATTTTAGGAAGCTACGTGAGAACATGAGGATGTGATGAGGTAGAGGTATCTGCATATAGTTTTATCCATGTGATGAATTTTGAGGGTGAAAATCAATTTATAGGGGTAGAGTGTAACACCCAGATGTTTTTTTGAAATATTTCCTTCAAATAATATTAATTATTCAATTATTTACATTTCTCAGAATAATGAGTTTTAACAAACCACAATATTCCCTTAGAATAAAATTACAATTATAAACTACCTATTATTTTATCGGTAATAAATATAACTAACTTATGAAGGTGTATGGTGAATTCAAATTAATTATCTATGAGATATTAAAATCAATTATATATTGTATTTTTGTATAAATTGACTGAATTATTATTAGTAAATTAAATTAATGAAATATATTTTTTATATACATAATTGAATATTTTTTATATTCATTTAATAAATATTTTTTTCATTGGCTATGAATAAACCCTATTTTATGTATAAAACTACATTTTTCAAAAGGGTAATTTAACATCCTTTTAATAGCGAAAACTTTTTAAAGTAAAATTTTGACACATTAATAATTTTTATATTTTAACATAAAAATATTGTTTAGAATAGAGATATAAAAATTTACATTGGATGATTTTTTTTATTTTTCTCATAACTTTCATGTTTTTAAGAATTGTAAAATTACACGAAATTTTCATTGACTAATTTTTTTTATTGAAATAATTTATACTGATAAATTATATTATTGAATGGTTTTAAATTATAAATAGAATATATTCTTATTAGTTAATATAATTTAGGTCATTGGTATTAAATTTACACTGAATTTAGCTCTAAAATCATTTCAATGTTTTGCAATGTGTTAACTTTAAAAATGTGTTTTCTAATTTAGTAAAAAGAATAAACATTTACATTAATTACTGAAACTTATGTGTTTTAATTTTTGAAAAATGGATTTGATATTTGGAATCTATCTGTCCAAATTATGAAAATATAATTTTTTCATTTTTGGGATTTATTATTAGTAACTTCGGTAATTATTTATTAATATATTTAAAGGTTAAGTGAGGTAATTAAGGGTAAGCATAATATTATAAAATTACCATAAACATGTCCTAATAACATTGTATGAGTGTTTTTTCAACCAAAATCATCACTGGGTGATAATGGTGTCATTTTTAAGCCACTTGAACAATATTAGGACACTTAATTTATTTCTTAAATGAAAAGTTAAATATGTCTCTGTGAAATTTTAATAACTATATAATTTTTAATATAAGGTTAAAGAGATGATAAATTATACTATAAAAACACATTTTAAATCAAAAATATTTTTCTTTATTTTGGTAATTTATTTTTATTTTTTAGTAAAAAAATATTTACCTTAAAGATTTATACATTGATAATGTGAAAATAATTTTATTCATGAAAAATCAATAAACTCATTTTTATTGAAATATTAATAATATTAAAATAAATGAGAATATTACCAAATATAATTTTTCAAGTATATATCGACCATAATCATCCAAGGGTCAAGTTATTTTCCATTTGGTGCCTTATAGAATTGATTACAACACTTGTATTGTTTTATTTTATGTGATGTTAAAGTTGTCACATTCATTTTTTAATAAGTATAACAATTTTAATATTGTATTTTCTTGATGATAAATTAAACTAAAAGTATTTTTTGACATCTATTAGATTTATTTTAATCATAAAATTTTATTTTAAATGTTCATTCAACTAATAAGTGTATTAAATAATTTCACAAAATTAATGTTGTAATTATTTTATTAATGGAGATAACAAATAAAATTTATTAAAATATTAAAATAAAAATAATTTTGGATAATTAATTTGTCCAGTGAATTTTAAAAATGACTGTTTCTCATAATAATATAATAAAATATTCTGTTTTCAAATTTATCTTCTTATTTTAATAATTTTAAAAATAATGGAATTGAATAATGTCAAATTTGACACTATTAGTTTTTTTATCAAAATAATATTATATTAAATTATTTAAAAATCATTAAATTTAATAGTGTCAAAATTAACACAACTAATTGTTTATCAAAATAATGTTTTATTAAATTATTTAAAAATCATTAAACATTGTTGAAAAATATAAAAAAATTATTGTCTGGTCTAAACATTTCTAAGGTATTTATTTATAGTCTAATTTAAATCAAAAAACTAAATATTTCTCCCTTTTTATATCAAATTATTCTTTACCCAATTTAAAAAATAAAAAGAATAACTACGTGTTAGTTAAAATTATAAGGTTTAAATTGATAGAAAAACATTTTTAAAATTTATTATTTGATGAGATTACAACCCTATCTTATATTATCTTTGACATTGGAACATTTTAGAGGTTTTTGGAAGTGGTTATGTTTTTTTTATAAATTAGTATATCTTGGAGTTTCCATAAGTACCCCTCACATCAATTATAAAAGGGAACCTCCACCCTCATTTATTCACAACTCATTGAGCCTTCAAGATCATGTATCCCCTACCACT
This sequence comes from Viscum album, assembly GCA_963277665.1. Lineage (NCBI taxonomy): Eukaryota > Viridiplantae > Streptophyta > Magnoliopsida > Santalales > Viscaceae > Viscum > Viscum album. The sequence continues at coordinate 562,627,490 of OY728162.1, forward strand.
TTACATTGTTATCTTCCCTGGTAACATTCTAGAGGTTCTGGTCTTCTCTAAAGACCAACTCTAGTGCTTTAAGAGGAGATTTAGAGGAAGCATGTCAAAGAAAAGGTAATCTCCTCTATTGATTGTTTCAAAATTCTTTATTCTTATACATTCTATATAGGATATTGTTTTATTATATAGTAATAACTTCAGTATCACTTATATAATTATACTATATTATTATTAAGAAACAACTTTATTCCACCTTTTATCCATCCTATGAAAAATAAAATCACCATGCGTGCGTACGCACAACTTACCGTATCCACACCATGGTGTAATCTATATTTCACCACCACCTTACATGGATGATTATAATTGTGGAAATAATAACTATATGGTATCATTATAACATGATATTGATTCTGAAATATTATTTAACATCCACTTCAATACCATTCAGAAATTATGGGAATTACATTGTTGCTCGTGTGTATGTACAACCTATAATCTCTACATTGTGATGTGATTCATTCTAAATGATATTGATTGAAGAATGGTTATATAAATGAATTAAATCAATAAATATGATAAATATTATATTAATATAATTTTTTTAAATGATGTTACCATATCCAAAGAATAAGAATAAGAATTATCTGACAAAACATGTGTAAGAAAATAAAGTAGTTAATACCCGATGGATGAGTAATAATTTTACTAACAAATGGATGATAATATGATCATATATTATATCATAAAAATGAATATGATTATCTAATAATTAAATGAAATTATTTAAATCATTATATAGTAGGTTCATATACATACAAAGGATATCATCTCTAAGGTCAGGTGTAATTTTGTAATCTCATTATTATCCGGTATTATTTATATGTAAGAATTTATTGGGGTATATTTATTATCCACATCAATATGTTCTAAATATTTTATATTATTTTTATTCCTATATAATTGATTAACGTCAATTTTCCCCATTATAGAGTTTTTAAGAAATTTTATGAAAGGATTATTTTTTTGTTTTTGATATGAGTTACTTTTTGACATTCTGAAAAAAGTATGAGAAGTATGTTTTCATTAAACTTATATAAAATGAATATATTTGTATTCTTTAATAACACATTATTCCCACAAATATTCTTTTACATTATTTCATGATTATTTTAAAATATTTTGTTTTTGAAATTGTGTGTACTTTTCAGAAACGAAAATGTTGTTGAAGAAGAAAGGATATTTTCCTCAAGAATTGTTTTCAATTGTTTCATCAAAATTATTTTCCAACTAAGATGAAATTATTTAATAGGGTTATGTTTTTATCCATACTATTCCTATGTTCTTATGATGGATTTTTTTAGGAAATCCATTAGTTTTAAATAGATTATGTTAGGATGCAATGACGTTTAAGAAAACCATTTTATTTTTCAGGTTGTTCTATGATCAGTGATTTATTTTCTTGTGGAACACATAAGAATGACTTCATTATGAGATGGGTGGAACCAATATATACCTCAAAGAAATGGGTATTGAGTTATATATTATGAGATAGATAGGGCTGGAATGTGAAATGGTATTGGTTCAGTAATATAAATCTAGAAGGATGAGTGAGCTCGGTTCAGTAATGTACATTGTCAGTTATGATGGTCATGACAATGAGAATTGATTAATAAGAAATTATTTTATATGATTATGTATATGCCAAAAAATTTCAAATCTTATGTTATGACATTAGGTATTACTTTAATAGATTAATATGAGCTTTTATGATTTATCCCATGGAATGATGTCATTATCTTTCTTATGTGGGTTAATATTTTCAACTGTTATGTTTTTATGTGTTATGATTATGATATGATTGATATCTAAATTTTTACCATCACTGGGCATACGAACATCCCCTTTTTATGATTCTTTTTTTCCTTAGGTCATTATTATGGTTATAAATAAGATATGTAAAAAAGGGAGTCTAGTTATTAAGGAATAAGTAGGAGATAATATAGATGTCTTATGAACTAGTTGTTTTTTATTTCAAATTTCTAATGAAATTATACCTATATAGTCCTGTCATGAATTTTTTTTTATTTTGTAATTACTATTATTAAATTTTTATCTACTATTTATGTATGTAATATATGAGTCACTATATTATTCTTCTCACTATCTTCAGAAAGACCTTGTATGAACCACATTGTCCACTATTTGTGTTTCTCAATGAATGTTCATTCATGGATTGATATATCAAATAAGTGTATTTTATCATATTGTGTCCTTGCGTAAACTAATAGGTGTTCATGTAAGGATTTCATTCTACATTTTTTTCTTCTAGGAACTAGGTTTTTCTTGTAGCAATAGGAATATGTTGTGTGAACATGTTATTTTCTTATGCTATCCACCTTTACAAAAGCGTAGGCTTTACGGGAAAGATACTTCATGAATTCTAGGGAGATGTGTTTGTGAAGTCCATTTTTCATCAAAGAAAATGTTATTTTTTTAATCTCTTTCGAGAGTGGTTATCACTTGTATAATGGCCATGGCTTCCTCCTTCATGAAAGAAGAGCTTCAAAAACTCTTACTCATCAAGAAACAAGAGTTTCACAGTGCTTTTTTCTGTATAAGTGATAGATTCTCTTAGAATCAACAACAACACTTCCCAAACATGGTTTCTCTCCTTCGATAGATGATGAGAAAATAATCTTTCACTACATCATATCATATTTTTACATTTATTCATATATTATTCAATTCTCTAATAATTATTTTGTGTTAGAGAATATCATCATGTTCATGAATCGTTCAGGATATTTATGTGTAGGCCGAATGTAGTGGGTTTTCCCCACAAGACCAAGATACACTTTTCTAGTGGGTTACTCTCATTAGTAAAATAACGATTTTCTGATTTTCACTTTTACAATCTCATAAGATCATTCTATATTAGTGGATTAAATTTTTTTTTGCATGGCATGAAGCATGTTATTTGGGTTATTCTCATGCAGGAAATATGGTGGTTATATGTAGGATGATCTCGGGATGGTATAATGAACTTCATTGTGTCAAAATCATCATGGGATATAGCTGGAATTTAGATATAGAATGTATAGTGTGCTATCAAGAGGATGAAGATGACATGTTTTATGAAATTTATGCGATATATTTGAATAAAATGGTGTGAGATATCGGATGGCCACGATGTCCAAGATTAATGGAATTAGAATTGGTTTTCTTTTTAAAAAACACATGAACAGTTGTTCGTTCATCCGTGTCCAACATTGAAATGTCCAAGTTCCTTCCTCTGGTATATCAGCTACCCATGATCATCAATATCTTGAAATCTCCTCCCCCTCTCGAAACTACCCTATACCTCTTCTTTCATCTACTATTGTGCCACCCTACACATTGGTAGTACTACTCCTATGGATTTAAAATGGGAGAATGTGGAATCATTACAACCTATTTCCACAAGTGGGGATGAATGTACATGCTCTCTTGGCATGGGATTCCAATTTTTCCCACATGTGATGATTTCAAGCCTAACATATTTTTTCATATGGGATACCCAATTTTTTAGTTAAGGGATTCCTTGAATACTTAGAAATAATCTATGTTTTATGAATGATTTTTTTAACTTATGCCAATTAAAACTAGTCACAAAATTCCAATTCCTAAAAAACATTTTAAAATATTCTTCATGCTAGTTGTATTTATATTTTTCATGGAAATCACAGATCCCCATATTCTCTTCATACAAACTGATTATTTACATTGTCTTCAAATATTTTCTTCAATATCAAATAAAATATCCTTCATCTTCATTCTATAAGGAATTCAAATGCATGGAAAATATTAAAATATTTGTTCATAAATAAGTGAAACTTTAAAATGAATATTTTCATTGTATTCACCTTATCAAATGTTGAAGACAATGTGGACTCACCAAGTATAATAGCCACATGTATTTGAATATAAAAATAGTTAAACAATTGTCATAGTTACCAAGAGAATTGTCCAAGAGTGACATCCAATACCATTAGATGAATCTATAACAATTCCCCTTGTATTACCACAAAATTCCAATTCCTAAAAAACCTTTTAAAATATTCTTCATGTGATGTGTATTTATATGTTTCATGGAAATCAAAAATACCCAAATTCTATTCTTGAAAATTGATTATTCACATGGTCTTCAAATATTTTCTTCAATATCAAATAAAATCTCATTCAACGTCATTCTATAGTGGAATCAAATACATGGAAAATATTTAAATATTTTTTCATAAATAATTGAAACATGCAAATGAATATTTTCATGGTCATAACTTTATCAAATGTTGAAGACAATGTGAACTATCAAATTTATAATAGTCACATGTCTTTGAAATTAAAAATAGTTTAACAATTGTCATATTTATAAGGAGAAATTTCCAAGAGTGAAATCAAATACCCTTATATGAATCCATAACAATTCTCCATGTATCTTCACAAATCATATAGAATTTTCAAACCAAATTACCACCAATGAATTAATAAAATTATCTAGGTATCATTTCTAAACATATATAGTATGTATTTAAATCTTTCAATCTCCATCTTTACATGATCAATCACAGATCATGCAGTACTTCATCATACATTTATTTTTGATTTATTCTTATATGTTGAAAAAAAACACAATCATATACTCATAAACCATCCCCATTGGATTTTTTATCCCCCCCCTTTGTCATTATTGTCAATACCATTTATATAAACTCAATATCCTTTCTCCCCCTTATTAAAAAAATTATTAAAAGGGTTATCATCTACTATTCAAATCATTCAGACAATAACTTAACCGTTTTATGAAATACGGATGCTACCACATGGTTCACATAGAAATAGAATTTAGTTTCTAAACTCTAAGTCTATAAGTGATAAACCGATATAGATAACAAGATAGAAATAACCAAGGATAACTATGATATCCATTAAAAACCATGAATATGATATCATGAATATAACATATTTATTCCTCAAAGAGGGGTTGTATAAAATAGATTCATTACGTGATATATTCTCTGATACACATTAGTATAACACATCATAAATTTTGAGTGAATAAATATTTTACTCCCCCTTTCCGTGAAATTACTCATCATCCAACACTCCCCCTTGATTCCCATGTTTGATATAACAAAGATAATGAAAAAAAAGTAATTAGGTTACCACCATTTTCAGATTCTATAGAGATGAACTGATCTTCCAAATATAGATGAAAAAAGTATATATAGAATCTCTTTTATATTTTCTCTACCACACTCCCTTTCATTTGAACTGGTGGAAATTTTAATTAGATGGTCTTTAAGATGTAAAAATGATGATCCATTATTATGGAACAATTCATGATTTTATCAGATCATTAATAATCAATTGAACTTGTTTTCTTCTACTTTTGTAAATAATTTATCATTTTTATAATTAACATAATCATTAATTCCCTATAATTAAAACACAAACACTGCATAAGAATAAGAAAATAAAATGGAACACTTGTCAGCTAATTTTCTATCAACTCGAAAGCTCTTTTCCTTGTAGCTCTAATGTGTATAGAACTCTTCATGTTTGTGACTCCATTGCATTTGAAATTTTTATCATTTTTTACTGAATGGAAAATTTTATTCCATTCACCTTCATCTAATGTGGATTCTTATCCTCACCTATTCCAGTAGTGAAGTTTCTTCCCCTGGATATTGTTTTTCTATCTTCAATGTCTCCTATTAGGATGGTAGAACTATTATAAAATTATTTTTATTATTTCCAGCCTACTTTCACTATCCACAAAGTTTTTATGAGACACATTAGTTTTAATGTATTGATAGCCTCTCATTAAATTCGTAATATTCATGTGGAATAAACTTTCTTACTTTTTCCTTTACCATTTTCTTTAGCAAGTTCTTCATCCTCATATTTATGTATTATATTAGAAACATGAAATTGATTGGGGAAAATGATTATGAATTCTTTCTTAACATATTTTTTCATAGAGATTCTACATATCCTGTTAAATTATTTTTAGTTACCTTTCTTAGTAAACTTTTAAAATCCATCTTCAAGAATTTCCTCATTCAGTCATATCTTGTTGTATCTCTATTAGATTTATTGTCTCCTTGATTTCATATTACTTCCATTAATTTATATGGAATTTTTTAATTGGTTAATGTATGACCTCTCTTTACATAATAGAATAATATTTTTATTATTTGAAATTAAATTCTTTGATTCAGTCATATAATCTATCTCGGGAGTATCTTGTTTCACATATTTCATGACTGCATTTTTCTTCTTTTTCTTTAATGAAGAATTTTTGTCTTTTTTATTTTCATCTATATTTGTTGTGGTATTTTATTCTCATCAATATATGAATAGTTCATGGTTTGAGAATAATTTCACTAAAAATAGTTGTGACCAATTATGTTTCAATAATCATATAAGTCCTCAGGATAACAAAATATATTCTTGATAGACATGTACTTCTTCATCAGTGAATTTTTCATTAGTTTTGTAGGTTACTTGATTTATTCACATATTCTCTCCCTAATTTCAAGCCTTATGTGATTTTCATTTGCAGACACATTATGCCAACAATCAATGTCATGCCACCCATATTTCCATCATCACCAAAAATATCCAATAAAACTTGTTCTTTTTCTTGCAGTATAAGTCTTGCTAAATTTAGTATTATTCTATTTTTTATTTTCCTTTACTTATTTGGAGCATCATTTTGGGAGTTATTTTTCATTATAATTCCAATATACACCCTTGATGGTTTGTTATATTTTTCATCATTTATATTATCCAATATTTTCCAAACATTATAATTTGAACCTGAACTATGAGATGATACTGTATTATTGGAAATAAAATTAACCGGTTTATGGGTTACCTTCTTCCATGAGTTTGTAGAAGGTTGATCAGGAGGTGATATTGAGTCCTTATTTCCTCAAATATGAGTCTATTTAGAGACATTAGTATCTTCAGTAGTTTTTTAGCGAAATCATTTCTTGGATATTGATTCTCATCATTTTTTGGGTGGTAGAATTCATTTTCTCATCAACTTGGGATGTTCCTGCATGTGTCAACTTTAAATTTATCAATTCACACTCAAGTTCCAGAAATTTCAAGTTGATGGAAAACTTCTCATTTCCAAATTATGTTATCTTCCAAATCACTTTTCAGATTAATAATAAAATCTTTATGTTATTTACTAACTTCAATCGTCGAGTTTTCTAGAACATTGATTCTTCTTGATTTAACTTCCAAATGATCTTCCTTGACCTTGATTGTTTCTTTGCGAGATTCATCCATAACATTGATCTTATGAATATACTCATCATGAAAAATGTAATTTTATTCTAATAACATGTCAAGATCATTGACCGTTCATGTTTTGGACAATGAGATAACTATCACTTATATTCACGGGAACATTGAACAGTGTTTCAAGTGCATGGACTACTTTACCATTAACATTTTTACTCACAGTGCTCTCATAATCACTCCATTTCAGTTCTTTATCAATTATATAAATATTTTTCTTATAAAGAGTAATATATTATTACATTCCTTGTATGAGGTATATGAGAACAATTAATCTTTTGAATTTCTTTGCAAGTGAATCATACTCCTTATTGATTTATTTCAGAATTTGTCTTCTATCATAAAAAAGATACTTGAATGAACAAAGTATATTTGAAATCAATTCTTTAATACCATGATACATTTATCCTTCAAATTATGTATAGAATACTTATAGTTTTTTATATATTTAACTTAATCATACTATTTACATATTGAATGAATTTGTTCCTATGAATAATTACCAACTAATTTGGAATGAGATCGTTGATACTTATCTCATTTTATTAAGATTTTACATAATCACTTTTCCTACCTCATTATCTTATTTTTTCATGTCTTCGACAATACCCTCATGTTTTCTTCAATAAGAGTGGTGATCAAATTTTCTACGTGGCAGGCTTCAAGATCAGATTCAAATTTAATATTCATATAACCCTTTTAAAAAAACTGGAACAAAAACATTGATCCAATCGGAGCCGGGCCTACTCTCTGATACCACTTGTAGATCCCAGATGGATTGTGCATTTATAATAAGATGGTGTGATTTAGTGTACAAAAAATTTTACCAACTTTTAATTTCTGTCAATTAATCCCTCTAATCTTGATCCTCTTCCCTGGTTAATAGGAATGTATATATTCTGTTCTACACAAATTAAATTCAAATAATAAAGGAAACAACATCACACGAATATGTTTTCAAGGTGTGGTATAATGAAGCACTCCCTTATATCATTAACCTGTGGTTTTTTCATAGATTATACTATCACTACATCTTATAGTGATTACAGTTACCAAGGATTTGAACACAATTTTTTATATAGGAAATAAAAAATATTCTCGAGTCGGTGGTGTTTTTTATATTGGTTCCACTAGTGATTTCTAGAGTTGTTTATTCTAGAAATACTAGTTATTTAAATATATTTAGTAAACTTTTGAAAAATATATATTTAATTTATGGTATTACTTTTTATAAAATGAATAATTGTGTTCCAATTATAATGTTCTTCGACATCTACTAAATAAACAATATTATAAGCATGTCTTCCTTGTACTCTTTAATAATTGGAAGATGCAACATTCAATAACAATATATGTCATTCAAAATGAACAACTGATGAATTTATCATTACATTGAAAGTTCAATTCTTCCTCAATTTATCAATTCATGGATAGTAACTACATCCATCACTGATGTTCCTATCCTTCATTAAGTCTTTGCAAGATATGTACACAACATTCATCAATATTTTAAACATGGAAAACTCTTCCACGGTCTCAAATCATTTTCACCTTATGCATGTATTGTATGGAATCCAAAGCTCTAGAATATCCACTCATGTCATTTATTTTATGTTCTCCTCAATTATACTGGGGTTGTTCTCAATGTTTCCATGTGTGCATGTAATCATGCATGCACCATGTTCACATTCTTCTTCTAATATTCTCACACATTACTTTTATTTCATATTCCCTATAAATTATTCATACAAGGGTGTGTAAAACACACTTCACACTTTGTATTATACTCACTATCTTTTCACATTAATGTTTTTCACCACACTATCGACTATTTCTATTTCTCAATGCATGTACATTCGTATACTGTCTATATCAAATAAATATAGTGGAATCTTAATCTTTCCTCGTATAAATGATATGATATTCATGTATGGGATTAGTGCTACCATTGTAAATCACAAAATTATGTCCTTTTCAAATAAAAACGAATTTTTTGTGTTTTCAGGTCATATGATCATGATAGCCACCTTTTTGAAAGCTTACGATTCATAGAATATATACTTTACAAAAGTTAGGGAGACCCATTTGCACTGTACCTATTACTTTATAAAACATGTTTTCTGTGAAGCTCCTTCAAGATTGTTTTCCACTTGTCAATCTCCCATGGCATTCTACTTCACAAAATTAGAGATGTGATGAAAAATCCCTCTTCATGAAACAAGAGTATCACAATTATCTATTTCCCATGGAAACAAGTGATTATATTATAATTACCATAAATCCTTCCCAGCATTAGTTACTCCTCTTTTATAGATGATGAGAGAAGCATCTTGGACCACATAATATCCTATTTTTAAGCCACATCATATCTCCTTCAATCATATGATTGTTTTGTCTTGTCATGAAATGTCTTCAAATTTTTTAATCATTCGGGATATTTAATAGATCTATGAGAATAGCGGAATTTTCTTCCACTAGTTTTCAATTCTCTTTTGTGGTGAGTTCTACTGATGTGTACAATGAGGATAACATGAATTTCTATTTTCAAAGATCAAATAAATCAATCAATCTCAGCAACCTCATAGATTCATTTCCATCAGCCAAAGTATGTTCTTCGATTTATTCTCACGAATGAAAGATGATGATTACATGTATGAGGATCTCAAGAGGATATAATGAATCTAATTGTGTGGGAATAACCATGTTAGATGGAAGGAACCATGATCTTGGATGAAAAGTGAATTGTTTTGATGTTGATGATGATGAGGTTTATGAAATATGCAAGAGATATTTGAATAAAATGGTTTGGGATTTTGGATGTTAGTGATATCCCAGATACAACAGCATGGTAAATATCTACATTTTTAAACATGAATGAGTATTAGGATGGTTATACACATACCACATTGAAATTTATAAGTGATTTCCTATAGTATATCACTTAATAGAAAACATCAGTTAAAATAAATTCCCCCTCTCAGTATCACCATGTATCGCTTCTTCTTGCTACAATCATGTTTCTCTATATGGTGGTGTCACCACTCTTGTACCTTATACATGGGCACATGTAGTCTTCTACACACATTTTTCTACTATTGGGTAGGCCTAGGATGGTCTCCCTCGGTGAGGTCAACCACTGTGTCCTACATGATCAATGGTTAATCTTGGCATGGGCTTTCATGTGGGCTAGCACATTTTTTAGGTAAGAATTTCATTGATTACTCTGAAATAATCTAATTATTATTAATGAAATTCCAAAATTATTCCGAGTAAAACCAATCACCAAATTTTAGTCCCTAAAAAACATTTTCAAATATTAATCATGAAATATATATTTATATAATTCATGTAAATCATAAATCCCCTTATTCTCTGAATGGAAATTGATGATTTGAATGGTCTTAAAATTTCCTCTTTAATATAAAATATAGTCTTCTTCAAATTCATGAATTATGAAATTAAAATGCATTTAAATTATTCAATTCTTCTTGAAATATTAAATTTGTCATGAAAATGAATATTTTCCTGGTCTTCACCTTATCAAATGATGAAGACAGTTTGCACTATCTCAGTAAAGTAATAAAATATCTTTAAACTTAAGAATAGTTCAACAATTGGCAGAGAAACATGGATAATTGTCCAGGAATGAAATCCAATTCCATTATATTAATCCTTAAAATTTCCCAAAAATCATCAAATATCATGGACAATTAATATACCAAATAACCACCAATGAATCTATAACAATTATCCTGGAATCATCAAGAATCCTCTTGAGTATATCTTAATCTATTTCATATTTTATCTTTCCATGATTAATCAATGTTCATATATGACTTCATCATTCATTTAATTTCGATTCCTTCTTATATATTGACAACATACACAACCATAGTCATCAACTATGAACATTTCAATTATTATTTTATATCACAATTTATACTATTATATTACGCTGGTGTAGACTGTATATTTTCCCCATGTATCTTATTATACCATTGATTTTAGTTAGATTCTTCTAGAATATAGGTATTTTGGCAAGAGGTCACATGAAAAATGGAATCAGGGCACTGATTTCATGGCTCATGGGGCATGGAATTACAATGTGATATTAGAGTAGGGTTAATTTTTTGGTTAACTTAATATTTTGGAAAGGTGAATTTGATACTATGATTTTTCATTCCTAATTAATGATCTCATGAATGGGAGTTTTTAACCCATGTGTGGAGTAAAACCCAATTTCCCTTGGAGGGATTATTTTTCTTGATATCCCCTTATTAAAGTTAAATGTTATTTTTCATTGAGGGATAAACTTGTTGTGTGATGTTAGAATGTTTTTTTTACTCATGTGGCCAAATGGAATAAAATTGTGTGTGCATGTATCATTTCAGGAACATGGGGATTTAGGTGACCTGCATCATGTTAGGAACACTTGGAAGAGCATCTAGTTAGGGGAAATAAAATTATTTTCTATTTCATTTTTGGATTTATAAAACTAGTGCCAAATAAAAGTGGTGAAATTATTTTATATTGAATGATTTTAATTATAATTGTTAAAATTATACCTAATGAGAATGTTTTAAATATTTTAAAATTTTTAAAGACTATAAAATAGTTCCCCCTATATATTTCATATTTTAATGTTTGGCTTATCCTATGTTAACCATGACCCCATATAGGGATGGTTACCGGTATTTTTATAGACTCTAATTTCTCCATTTACATCTTTGAAAAATTATATGAGTTATTTTTTGATCCATGTAATGATATGATGTGTTATTATGAGTCCTATTGAGCATTTAATTGATATTATAAAAGGATTAAATATATTAAGATCATTTATTCTTATTTTTCCTACAAAATGTAATATATTTTAATTAGATACCCTAATGGGAAATTAAATTAAAATATTTATGCTTGAACATGGGGTTTACCCTATGTGAAGGGTGAGGTTGGTATATGTCAGGATTCTAGTTGAGGTGGTCATTGGTGGTACATTTAATTAAAATAAATTATTAAAATTATTTATCGTATTTTAAAAACCCCTAACATAAAATATTTTATTAATAAACAACTATATAATTTCTCCACGGTTATCCATTAACCCTAATAAAATTGATATTAGCCATAAAAATTCTTCATTTACTAAATGTATTGGATCGATGAGTAATATTTAGATCAAGGTGGATCAGAATGAAATGAATGTAGTGAACCTTCTTCATGCTTAGAAAATGTGATCTTCAACAATGATCAATACTGAATAATTTTTGTGATCATCATTTTTTTCATACTTTTTCTTAAAATATTGATCATGGATTTATATATATTCGTTCAATTTATTACTTTTGATCCTTTTCATGATCATTTATAAATAAGTAAAATTGATTGTTTGATTTATCTGATTAAGCCCTTGTTTCACATGTTTCACCTTGGATTCACTAATTCTCTTATTATTGGTTGATAATACATATAAAATGATTATTTTACACATTTTATTGGACTTTTACCCAACTAGTTCATTGTGTTCATCATCATGGGACCATATGGTCACAATTCATCTTTATTAGACATGTTCATGTGTGATCAAACACACAAATTCATAGTGGTTGAGTTCACGATGAATGGATATGTTTTTTTCAAACGGATCAGGGTAGTTTGTAGGTAATAATTCATGGAACAAGGATCTATGAATAGATATGGGTGATGGGATGTGAACCAAATGCATGAAAAATTTGGAAAATAATCAAATCCCATTTTTCTATCCACAAGATGATATGAAAAAATGGTCATAGGATTGATCTTTTAATATTGGGTATTCAATAATAGAGAATATATAGGTATGTTTAGATATGTAAGTTGTGTTAAAAATATAAGGAGTTTGGGAAAAGCACAACTACACACCGTGTACCTGGGAAGAACATATGGTGTGTATCACCCTGGCTACAGTGCTTGTGTTTTGGGAAGTGTTAAGGATCAAATGTCGTGTGGACAATCCCACATGCCAGGTGAACCACCCTAGGTGAGAAAGTATTGTACCAACTAGAAAATGATAAGGACGCCATTTGGGAGGACATGTTGTGTGCCACATAGACACACTATGTACTGTGACATGGTGAGTGAGACATGTCCAAGGGAGAACACATACCTGCATTGAGGTGGGGCCACCCACTGTGTGACCCGTTGTAAATTCCATTTACTTCTCCTAGTTTATTAATCATTTTTTTATCTTATTCATATAAACATATATTTATTCCAATATGTATCTTATCCTAAATTTTAATCATATAGTATGTTATTCTAGTCTTTGTTGATGAGTTTGAGATATTACACAAGGTATTGGGAGCATAATACTACATCAGGGGATGCTTAACCGATGGAATTGATTTTGTAGGATCATTGGAGATATTTTGGGGTTGTAAATCCCCCAATTTTTTTGGGTTTTGGGTCCCCTATACTCTTTGTACAGATCCTAAAATACATGATTGAGGGTCCTATATCTAATGAGGGAAAACCCCTTGTCATTCCACGGTGGGGGGTCATGTGACTATTAAGTAGAACCCCTTTTTGATGGCAAGGCACATGTCCTCTATCAACTGACTGAAATACACATCCCATACCATGGTGTAGGTGCCCCATTAGCTACGTGGAACCCATTTTCATACCATGGTGTGGGTCCCATATATACTTAGTGTATCCCCCCTTGTTGTACCATGGCATGGATACTCTATCTTTTGAGAGGCACCCCCTTTATGTTCCAAGGTGTGGGTCTTCTATGTACCAATGTTTATCCCCCTATTACACTATGGAATGGGTTCTCTAAGATAAGTGGTTCCCCTTAGGCTGTGAAGAATAGTGGAATGGTTTGGGTCCTCCACATTAATATCTTCGGATGTTGGGCATCAAAAATGGGCCATTAAGATATATGAAATCTCATCATTATTTGGCTGGGATGTGGTGATGGAGATCCCCATTCTCTCTTGTTTGTGATTCTTTGAGCATATATATTTTTATTTATCCATTTTTGGGATGATTTGAATTTAATTGTATCTTTATATTCACCCATTTTGGTTTTTTAGGTTTCTTACACAGTATGTACATACTCACACAGGCATGATATTTTCCCATTCATGTCATGTATTATTAATTTGATAGATAGTTCATCAATAGAATAAGTCTATATTAGGGATAACTTAGTGCATTTACCATGTGTGGTGGTCAGGACATAGAGATCAGGATCCAATCCCCCTTAGTTTCTATTATTCAATTTTTTTTCTAGTTGGTACATCATTCTAGTTGTGTGTGTATTTTTTTCCTTTATTATTGTGATTTACTTTCAAACATTGATTGTACTCTCTATAGAGTATTTATGCATTTTATATAATACCAGTGTCACTATTTTTTATTATTCATCTTCACTTTTCATTGATATGGTTTTGTGCATGTATACATTTACACTAGGATAAGGCCTCCCATTTTATATTGTGAATTCTTGGAGTGTTTATCCCACCAAAATCCAATTGGTGGTTGGATTTGGATTTTGGCTGCCCGACTCTCCATCAGCTAGATGGGACCTAGCGGGTAGAGTCATTACCGAGTGGTATCACAGGTGGTTCATCCATGATTCATAGTTGGAGTTATACCAATGGTGAGGATTTGGGTGAGAACATAGTGAAATTATTTTGAAGGGTTTCTAGAGTAATATTAGTCCATAAAATTTTGTGTTAGTGCAACGGTTGGGGTATCCATTTTCCGGGACTCTGGATATATTCTTGTCGACTCGGCATACTGAGATATTTGTTTCAAGTGTCAAATGGTAAATGTTTCAAATATGATTTAGTGCGTTCTATATACATATTGATTCATACCCCCATATATATATATATATATGCTCAACATACCATGGTAGGTCATGTTAAATTTTCTGGACGCCTCTACATTGAAAAAAATGCCATGTTACCAATAGTATTGTGATTATGATCCATTGAGTGATGAAACCTCAGTACATGGTCACACTCACAAGCCTCCATGAGGAATAGAGCAGTTCTTCTACCTACTAAAAAATATATAGTAATAATAGTTTTGACAAATGACATGCAAAGGCTTAGTGTGCTCTGTGAGTTCTATCATCAGAGACCATTGATGTTCTATAGTGATAATGTTCCTTGGAAATAAGAGGAATAGATTGAGTCGATGATCTGAATCTTCAGGATTTTTTATAACCTAACTGATTTGATGGTTGTGTTGGTATCTATTATTTTCCATGGAACAAAGGGTGATGGTGAATTTTTTTCATGTAGACTCAGGATGAGATGATGTTGTGATGGTTTGACTTTGAGTAGATATTTCATGAGGAGTATTAACCCTAATTCTAGACCTTATTATAGATCTAAGAGATTATTTAACTTCAATAGGTTATTATAACGGTTTTTGAGTATATCGTGAGGTTTAGTAACCCTAAATGGTGCTCCTCTAATAAGGTGTAATATGGTTACTTTTAGATGTCGAAGTTTGAGAAGAGTCACCATTGAGACATCCATGCTTGGGTGGAACCCTTGTGCCTTCCCACCAATTCTGGAATTCAATATATAGGACTAATGATAGAGAGCATCCAATCTGATAGAATAAATGTAGTTAGGTATTGAAGTGGCTTCCACGGTGCTAAGTCATCTCCAATAGCTATCATATGCCAATTATATGGGCATGACGTAAGAGACGTCCCCAAGGTCGAACCCGGTCATATAAAAAGGTTCAATAGGTATTTTGTATAGTTTCAGTCATACCCTAGAGGGGTGATGCTACACTTTTGATAGGAAGGGTTATTTGGATCATCATTCCATGGATTTTCATGCCTTCAAGGGTGGTTAAGAAGGGGATAAACCACTGCAGTTAAAGAATCTTCAAGATTAGGGATCCCCTAAGAGTGTCCATGGAATCCCCCTTGGAGGCAGTACTGGTAAAGTAGTAGGTGTAGCTATAGACAGAGGATCTATAGGTGGTGGGAAATGTAAGGATCTACGTCCCCCATCACCCCTAGGAGGACCACATTAGGCTTAAGGAGATGGAAATCAGGGTCATGGGAAGTTACAGGTGATCGAGGGATATGATCTATTAGCTCACAAGATTATTCAAGGTATTATATTCACTTAATGTACTATTATAAAATAATTTTTTACACATTCATGAATCATTATTTAATATCCCTATCCCTCATGTGAGATATGGATTTTCCCACATTGTTTTTAGCCCTATAGCTTTGTTTAATAGTTCCTACTATGAGCGACTCATTTTTTCACAAATCTGTTGGATGTTCCAATTAGCATTTAGTGATGAGAGTTTCTCATGATACCTCTTTGTAATTGTTACGAAACTTTATAAAGTCATCCTGGGATTGGATTGGTTTTTCATTATTGAGGACTATATTGACTATTAGTGCATGAGAGTTATTTTCCTCTGAGGTGATGTGATGAGATTATCCATTATGGGAGGGATGGATTTATAGAATAGAACATTGATCTTGAATTCATGAGGCTATATCTTACCACCCATAAGATGTGGAGTTTGGCCCTTGGTGTAGTGGGATCTTCAGAATTCTAGCTTCTAGTGGTTTTGGAGGGTTATATAGTCATTCTTCCTAATTATGTATTAGGACTACCTCTGAGGAAAGAGATGGACCACTGCATTTACTAGAACCCATGGACTATAATTATGTCTTCTACATCATATTAGATATCCCTGAAAAATATTCAAGGGATGGGGGATAAATTGGATGACATTCACGAGAAAGGTTTTATTAGACTTAGTGTCCCCCCCCCCTATGAAGCTCCAATGTTGTTAATGAAAAATGTCAACGGGAGCTTGAGGATTTATGTTGACCATAACCACCTAATATATGTAACAATATATAAAAACTAATCATTTATGAGGAAATAATACCACTTTTAATGGTTGAAATGTGTGAGTTGGTTCTAGAATTACAATATTAGGTCTCTCTTCCACCGATTGAGGGTTCAGAAGGTTGATATTCTGAAGATTGCATTCCAATGTCATTATGGAAACATTGAGTTCTTGGTGATTCCTTTTACTGCAATGAGTTCCCCCACTTTTTTTATCACTTTGATGATCTATATATTACTAGAATACATGGATCGATTGGTTATTCTATTTATAGAAGTCATAATCATTTACTATATGTCATGGGAGGAGTTTTCATAGAACTTGAGGATTTTGCCAGGCTTACTATTGGAGAGAAATATTTATGGTTAGACCTCAAAGTGACAATTTTTGATCCATGATGTTCAGTTTCTAGAGAATAACATTTATGAGCGTAGTTTGGCTATGTAGAATACAAATATTGATGTAGTTAATTATTGGGATCCACCCTATAGCATGTCATAGGTGTAGAGTTACCTTGGGTTGGTAGGGTACTACAGAAGGATCATAGCTAAATTTATAGGATAATATCCCCTTTGACCACACTAGCATGGAAAGGGTATAGATTTACCTATAAAAAGATGTTCTTGATATCATTTGTCTAGTTGAGGTTATGGTTGACCAGTGATCTTGTGTTAAAATTTCCAAAGGAAGGTGTGGAGTTCATAGTTTACATTAATTACATTAAAAATAGGATTTTGTGTGTGTTGATGTAGAGGAATTCAATGATTTCTTATGGGTAGAGGCAGTTGATACACCATGAGAATAAATACATGACCCATGAAATATAGTTGGTACAAGTAGTCTTCACCTTGAAGATGTGGAGACAACATCTTTTGGGTGATTATTTCATCATATACTTCAACCACCAATTTCATAGTTGTATCATCAATGAATGAAATATCAACCAAAGATATAGGTGATTAATGGAGTTTTTTAGTGAATAAAACATTGAGATAGACTATACCCCTTGGAAGGACAACATGGTTATAGATACTCTTAGATGGACGACACTCTCACACTTGGTAGAGGAGGCATTTGACCTTTTGGATTCTTTTCAGCTACCCCTAGTGGATGTGAAAGGTATATATGATCTTTAGTGGATAGCGATGACACATTATATTGTGTAGAATGTGAAAGCTGATTAGTTGGGATATATAGACTATATGGTTCTAAGAGAACTAATATCCTCATGAGATTAAATAGATTGATTTTTTGAAGGATGGGATCATTTCATCCTTTTTGGGGATGGATGGTGGTTCGAGAAATGATTTTTGAAGAGTTTTTTAGGGAGTTTCACACATTCTTGTTGATTATAAATCTTGGATTCACAAAGATGTACAAGGACCATAATCGATTGTTTTAGTGGGATATCATGAGGTGCAGTATTTCTGAGTTCATTTTTTAGTGCCTAACATGTCAGTAGATGATGTTTGAAGACAGGGTTTTTATAGAATTGACCTAGCCTCTTGATGTTTTAAAATATAAATGGGATGGAATATCCATGGGATTCATGAAAAATATTTCGTGCACAGAGTGGGGCTAGAATGCTATCTAGGTGAATTTTGACCAACTCACTATGTCTGTAACATCTCATATACTATTGTGTGACATTCTTGAATATTTCTCGAGCCATGAACAGAGACAATGATAGCATATGAGGCTCAATGATTTAAGAATTGATATTATAAAAATATTAAATATATTTCCATCATGTGCTCATTTTTTTCAATAAAATGTGAAATAAAACATAAGTAGACACTTGGATCAAAAATATGAGATCATCCTTAACCCTAAAATATTGGGTTTACCCTAGACATGACATAATTTTTTCCAGCATTGGGTGTTTGGTTAAAATCCATCAAGGAAAAAAATAATAAAATAAATAAATTAGATTAATTCATTTGTTACTTGACGCAATGACACAGTTTTTTCTCTATAAAAACAATGTTATAACCAATTTCTAGGGTTGGTCTCAAAGCCATAATAACTAAGACGAGGTCTATTGGAGGATATCTTTCCAGATATAATAGATCCTGATCGATAATAGAGGAGCATATTTGTCATCATGTCCTATGGATCTCATAAATGATAATGATGTGTATTAATTCTTCATAATCCATTGATAAAAATCAAGGTATGATTTTTTCTACATGGATTCATCATTATTTTTCTTTTCCTATGATAAATGAAAATCAACCGACTAATGAATTGATTTGAGGATTGAGCATATTGTGGGAATGGGTTTTTTTTATTCATGAGTTGTGGGATAATTATTACTTTATTAGATTTGTTTTTCATCATCATCTAACTATAAAAGATCATTTCCAATATTAATATGGCTAGGGTTTATTCCATGTTCTTGTGTTTTTTTGTTTTCTCCCCCCATTCTATGCTTGATCATCATCATAATTTCATTTTTGATGGTGGTTTCATGAGTACCCAGAAAATGATTGTTGAGAATTCGATATTTGGAATAATGAATGGTTTGTGTAGATCAAGATTCAAGATCTAGTGTTGGATTTGTTATATGAATAAAATGATAATGGTTCTGGTGCATATCCCCATTCCTCATGCATGGGATTTCAAGTCCCAATGTGGAGAGATGGAATAAGGGATGAATTTGATGGTTTATTGTATAGAATCCATTGAACTATGGTGAGAGGGTTTGGTCAACCCTATATCCATGACATGTGGCCAGATTTATAATAGATTCGATATCCATAGGTGATTGAGAAAATATATTTGAAAATATTATAATTTCTATGAAATCCCAAACTATACGGTGTGTAGTATTGTGAACATGCACGATGTTGTCCCCACTGTGTGGCGATAGGGTTTTCTTGTATAGATATGTGTCACAATCCATGTAAAATGTATCATATTTCATGTTACACTTAACCGACAAACAAGACATGTATTTAGAGTACACACCCCAGAATCCATTTAGTGTTACACACCAGGTGTTCTATGTCACATGTCATATAACACGTGTCAGAAAACATATTGTGTACAAGGAGTACATGGACAGGTTCACATGTGGCCCCAAACTCCATTTGATGGTATGTATATGGGAACATGTTAGAG
Source organism: Viscum album (assembly GCA_963277665.1). NCBI lineage: Eukaryota > Viridiplantae > Streptophyta > Magnoliopsida > Santalales > Viscaceae > Viscum > Viscum album. The sequence continues at coordinate 562,647,854 of OY728162.1, forward strand.
TACACAGGCATGAGACAACTTCTTGCCGAGTTCAAGAACAACACCTAGATGGCATTTACACTCAATGAACATTCCATGTTCTTGGGAAATTCATTACATGTGTGAGAGAGAGATTATAAATTCCAATACTAATGTCACACACCATTTACCTCTAGGGACACACCATATACTCCATCGATATGTTGGAGCCCTATTTCTTCTCAGTTCAACTTCATTGTGAGATTTTGTGAGCTTTCTTGGACCTTTGTCAGATGATTATGTTCCCTTGGTCTATTCTTATAATGGTTTGGTGTGGTATCAAGTCCACATTATAGGATGGTGACCCATATATAGGATTAGATTTATCAGTATAGTTTCGGCCATTTCCTTTATTCTAGAGTGAGTTGTGTTAGTCCACTACCATAAGGGTTTAGTATGGAATCTGGTCCCTTGTATCGAACATTAGACCTCTCAATGGATTAGATCATGTATCACTTTAAGGTATGATAACCAATCCTCATTTTCATCATTAAACCTAGATATTTGTTTAATCAACATCATCAAAAATTACACATGTGTTAATACCCTATCAAGTATGAAAAATCCTATAGGGTTTGGTGACCCCCTAGTGAGACCTGGGTGTTGAACCCCTATCTGTGGATCATGATTTGACAGTTCTAATGGGGTATTATTTTGATTGAGTGTGTTTCTCAGATAAACCCTCTTAGTTTCCTTTAGGATTATTCCTATATTTATTGGTGAGAATGACCACTCAGATGAGTGTTGTTAGTGATAGTATAGCTCCGGGAGCAGTTTTTCATAGAAGAGTGTTACCATGAAACCTCAAGAGTAACTATGGATGTTAGTGGCTGAGGAAATTATGAATCATAGTATTTTATGAGTGTATATGGGTTATGTTTTTATTTTTATGGCTATATCTTAATTTACCTACCTATTTTTGATGAGATGACTACTCTATATGCTTTGTGTTTGGTTGTTTTGTGGTGTACTATATGGAATTTTTATAATCACCCATGAATGGAATCATCCCTTACATGTCATGTGTTATTAATATGATATACCTTATATTCTTTGGAGGATCTAGAGAAGGTGGTCCATTTTTGGGGGTAGACATACCAAGGAATCTAGTGGTATTTAATTTGACAAAATTCCCCTCCTTTTGAGAAAGTCAGATAATATTTTCTGGTTTTGGGTTGCTTGAATTTGATAACTTTTTGATTTATGGTTATTTATATAAAACTATGGTGTGGGATAGATTTTATTCCTACATTATTGTTATTATTTTTTATATTCACTTCATCATTTTATGCTCTTGGATATGTGTATGTGTGTACATGTACATTAGGATAATGCCTCTCATATGTGTGATATGCCTATTTAGTGATTCTTTTCATACCCTTTAAAATTAGAGGTGGGATTGGGGTTATATAATCTTAGCCTTCCACTAAATAGGTATCCCTAGTGGTTTGGGTTATTATATAGTGGTTTTTATAATGTCCCCGATTTTTTGGAATGGGTCGAAAACCTCTCCTTTTTTGAATTTTTAAATTAGTGGGTTTTCCAAATATTTTTTTGATCATAGGAACTCAATTATGAATGATTATCAAATACAATTATCTTATTTTAGATGGTTTTATAGGTTTAGTTAAGGCCTCAAATGTTTTGAAGGTTTTCATGTGCGTTGGAGGCCTAAAGGCATGGGTTTTGAGTTGTTGGTCAAGGCATGCACTTTAGGGAAAACTGTGATGCATCTTATAGCTAACTTTGCAACCTCTTTAGGCATTTATAATTGTTTATGAGAAATTTCATGAGTATGAAACATTGTCGTATATCCATGTATAAGGATTTTATAGAGACTTTCACACGATCTTTGTACGGTTAGGGAAAACTGTGCGGCCAACTGCACGGGTTATGCCACATAGGAAGTACCCTTGCACTGTATCCCAAATAGTTCATGCATAGTTTGTAAAACCATGCTATATAACCATAAAGACTATTAAAGATGATACCTTACTGATTTTACCCTCCCTCATTATTAGTTTCTATCTACTTATTTATACCAAAAATCATCCATACAATAGGGGGAACCCCACTTTTCCTTCTCTTGGATTTGATACAACTCGTTCATCGGTGCTCCATTCTTCAAGACGTCGGCTATATTGAAACTATTTTAGTGAGTCTCATATATCCCATGATGTTGTTATACTTTACTCTCACCTCATAGAGTGTTAAATCTAGTATTTTTTTTGATCTATTTTTATGTCATTTGATTGAAACATTGATTTCTCCCAAACTACATGGAATTTGGGGATAATACCGTATTTTCTTACATATACATGTCCATGGTTGGTGGTGCATACATTTCATGAGTTTTCATATGTTTGGGACATTCTTATTTTAGTGCGTTGTAGGTTAACTTAAAGATACCCTTATTAAATTGGTTTCTTTATGTTAAATTAGTAGTATGATCTTATGGTATGCAATTGGGCGTTCCCCAACCATGGTCTCTTATGTGAGGTTGGGATAGAGATCGTCAACAACCTTGGGTAATTAGGATAGGGTGTTTTCCTTATTAAATTTGAATTGTTTCGTTAACCTTCTATTGTAAAATTCAATTATATTAAATTGATTAATTTAAGTGAAGTGAATTATATATTTATATTTAAAAATTATTATGATATATTTCATGAGAGGTGATCTATTGGATTGTGACGGGATCAACAAAAGGAATTGGGATGAAATAGCCCTCATAATTGAGGGGACATAGTCAGTTGGATGGTCTTGGACCAGGTTACTTGAGTGATATGGTCACCTATTGAGTGTCATGGACATCACTTTGTGGTGTTAAGGTCATCGGATTCAGTTAAAGGAACATGAAGTTGGATGGAATGGTCATCGGACTTGAACGACATGGTCATAGGGGTATGAAGAGCCAATGTTGATGTAATGTATGTATTATTTGGTGATTACTTATCCCACATGATATCCAAATCACCGATTAGAGTCATGTGCACGTAGGTTGAATCAGTGAAGTGGTGGTTTTAACAACCCATCTTGGTAAAGGCCCCTCGTAGTGCAGATTGGATAAATGTGTTGGGGGCATGTTGTAGAAAGACACGGGGAAGGTGAGAAGCCTTCATATGATAACATTAAAGATATTAGTTGGCAGTTGAGGCTATCTGTACTAATGTTATTGGGCCTGGACTACTTTTCAAGATAGATATTTATTTTCCTCATGATTTTGTGTAATGAAACAATTATGATATTACTTTTTGGATGGATATCACTATACCTCCGAAAATCGAGTCTCGAGTCAATGGGTGCTTTCTAGAAGGGGTATCAGGGACTATGGTTATTTTTTATGGTTGTTCCTTCAATACATTAATGATTTGTCATGGGACACAAGGTTTTGGGTTAGAAAGAGGTGATGATGACCTTTTAGGTGGAATGTAACACCCGAATATTTTTTGAAATACTTTTTTTAAAATTAATTTAATCTCATCTATATTTTTCATTTCATGCCACACTGAAAATATTTTTTAAAATTAAATCACTATGTGCAGATTTCATTATATGAAAAAAATTGTTAATAATGAACTACATGCAACAATAATTTTAGTTTTCTCTACACGTAATACATAATTTAGCATATGTTACATGAAAGATATAATTTCCCCAATGGCTTACATGGCACGCAAGGCCGAGTGTTATTAAACAATAATTCATTATTAAAATATTATTTTTTTAGTAGGATATAAAATGGAAATTGAAATGAATATTATAGGATTAATTAACTTGTGAATATATATATATATATATTACTTCATTGGTTACCTAATAATTATAACTGAACATAAAAACCAACTGAATATAAAAGACTGATATTATTATAGTCTATTTATATGTGAACAAAATGATTTATATTGATAAGTCAAATTAACTCATAATAGGGAATGATATTAACTAAATTTATATTTTATGTATTCAATCCAATATTTTTTATAGTAATATAATATATTTGATGAATAAAAGATAAGAACAAACCCAATTTTATTCTTAAACCCTGATATTGTTTTAAAGGTATTTATATTTCCTTTCAATGGAGAACCCATATTAAATAATATTTTTGGAAATTTTATTGATTTATTATTGATGTGGCTCTATTTTTACATAGTTTTTCCACATAATTTATTTAATTTTTAATAATCTAATTACATATATTTACACTTTTTAATAAATAGTGGCATTTTTGTAATTCTATTACTATATGTATTAATTAATCATTTTTTTAATTAAATATGTTTTTTAGTCTTTTCATTTAGTCATTATATTTATTCCAATTATATTAATTAACTTTTTATTTTAATAATCTTAATCTGGTTTACTTTTAAATAATTTTTAATATTTATTAATCATTAATTTGTAGAATTTTTATTTTCATTATTATAATTTAGTTCATAATTTTATGATTTAACCTTTAATTTAGATTTATTAAAATAAATTATCTTTACTTATTAACCAGTCCAATTATTATATTAAATAAATAAGATAAAAATTTAAGTTAAATTTTAATAAAATAGTGTGTTCTTAATTTTTTTAGTATATATTTTGTCAAATAATTAATTAAATTTGTAGTTTAATATCATTAGTTACCTTAAATTATTTCATGTTCTCGGTTAATTATTTCTATGAGTTTTTCATTAATCTTGATTTTTATATTCATAGTTCATAATTAAGTTGATTTTTTTAGTTTGATAAATAATTTAGTTTGTTTTTAGTTAAATTTAATTATTTAATCTTAAAAAATTTATTTAATTTCTCTTTTTTTTAATTAGTTAATGTTTTATCATTTTATTATTTAAATTAAATTAATTTTTATGGTTACCGTTTTAATTTTTACAATCGGTGAGTGACGCACCGATGTCACATCATACCGATTACTGGGCTCTCTGATATTTTGTCACACCGAAGATTTTTTTAACTATCGGTGAGTCATGACTCATTGATTACATTGAAATATCATCGGTCTCTCACCTTGTACCAATGTTGCAACGCACAGATCCTTTGCATCGGCTTTGGTCTCTCTTTTTAATCTTTCAGTGAGTCATTTTTTTATTTTCATTGAGTCATTGACTCACCATTTAATTTATTTCATCAGTGAGTTCTGATTTTGTTTTCAACTATAGGTGAGTCATCGACTCACCGATCCCCCAAATCGTCATCGGTTTCTCGTCACACTGATTTATTTTCTCGTCATTCTCTCTTGCACATCGGCTTCTGTATCTTGTTTTTTTATTATCGGTGACTCGTCTTTTATTTTAAATAACAGTTTCTAAACTCTCACTGATTTTTTCACTCACCCATAATTTTTTATTTTTTATTTTTGAGTGTTATGACTCACCAATGAAAAACATCTATCAGTATGTGACATACTGAAACTCATTCCATTTTCATTTTCTCACACTGACACCTTGGAATCATTGCACTCAACGATAGCTGATTAATTTCTCACAACCGGTCTCTAGTTTATTTTAACTATCGGCGAGTCATCCAATTAACTGATTCTCCCCTGCTTTCAATTGTTTAATCACTGATATAACTATTAGTTTCATCATCCTCACACCCACACAACTATTTTCTCCACCGTCTTCTCGAGTCATCGTGCCATCACTGTTGCGGCTTCTACAGCCTTTTTCGAACATCCCACCTTCATTTGTCTAATCACAAACATACCCAGGACTAAAAACAGTTTCAAATTTCTACAATTTTAGTTCATGCATTGAAACCAACATCACTAACCAATACTTTTCAATCGAACTATCAATTTCATCCCTAAGACATTGCACCACTCACCGCGAAGAAGAGGGCAGTTGCTGAATCCGATCCCGGTCCCCTGTTCACCTAGCATATAGTTTGAGCGTCGTCTCAGCAACATGAAGGAGGATATCATTCCATCTTTTTATACCTTTTATAGGGAGTCTGTGACGTTTCTTTTGTGGACAAGTCGTGACACAATGTGAGGATCCAAGATCTGAGATCTCATCATCACCGAGTTATGAATTCAAGTCACAGCGCTGCTGTTGTTTTTTTCTCGAGACTAGAGAACAGTAGAGAATTCACATTTCCATTTCGGGAGGAGGAGCCAAGCCACTGGACCAGCTTCCTTTGCCAAAGAATACCCCCCTTCCCCCAGGGTTGCGCCAACATGGGGGGGAGATAATGTTAAAAAAATAATAAATTATATGAAAACTAAATTTAAAATAAGAACAAAAAAAATTAACATAAATTATATACTAAATATTTATAATTATGAATAAGTATTTAATATAAATAATAAATAGGAAATGTTAATTAATTTAAATTAATCTTAAGTTAAACCAAATAAATTAATAATAACCTTTAAATTAAGTTTAAGTTAATTATTATTGATCCATACCAAATATTCATACTTGATTACTAATAATAATTTGTAAATAAAATTATATAATCTATTTAATAAGTTAACAGTTTATTGTTCAAAATAATAATCATGATAATTATTATTTTTATCATTTTTTTAATTAAATAATATATACATAACTTTTTAATTTAATATCAAGAACTAAAATTTGACTGACAAACAAATTTAAGTAAAGTGACATAATTTAATTAACTAATAAAATAATAAATATCTTAATTTACAACTAAACTTTTACTTAAATTTGTTACAAAATTACTTAATAATTAATAATTAATCTGAATTCTCAAATTAAAATTTTTTTTGGATTAATTTAGTTTCCATTAAACAATTGCACAAATTAAATTAAATATTATTATTAAATTAATATTTCATCATAAAATAATCTCTAAAATATAGTTTCTAGTTCTTTACTAATAAAATAACTTATTTAAACATTATTTAAAAGATTATTAATTATTTTAAAAGACTACATAATATGTTATCTTCTTAAATTTTATATTTTTATTTCCATTGCATTTTAACTATGTTGATTGTTTTTTCTTATGCAGGATCATTCAAGAGACAGATATAAGTTCACGTGCACTCAATTAACTCATCCAGAGTTAGTTAGGTGAGAAAAAGTAGTGTTGCAGGCCAGTCATGGAAAAATATTCACGTGTGTGGTCATAAGTTAATGAACCAAAGTATGTCGGTAGAAGCGAGCAGTGACATGTAGGAGATGACAAAGGATATAAAAAAAGAGATGCAACAGAATTTGCAAGGGGGGAATCTTTTTATCATTCACCCGGAAGTAGAGAAATATCCATGGGGTGAATTCTAGAGCATCTCTCAGAGAACCATTCTTTGGAGATCCAAGGGCCAGGAGTAGAAGCGATTCCTGCTAGCAGAGGGAGTTTTCTTCCACTATTATCTTTCAATTCTCATATTTTATGGTTGAATGATTTTGGTATTCATAAAAGAGATTATGTTTTGATAAATCATTTAGTTTGGGGATGAATTGATGATCCACTGTTTATCATTTAATTTTCATTTAACATAATCATTTCATCAATTTTAGTAACGATTGGTGAGATAAAAATTGAATTTGTTTAGATGCATGTACCATCAGAATTAAATTTTAAAAAATTTATAATCAATTGGAAATATTGATTGTGGATACACTTTTCAAAATATAATAAATTCTATGGAGTTCAGGACTTACGGTTACTTTGTTCTGTTGTTACTATCAAATTGTTTTCAATTGCTTTATTTCTGGAGTGGAGAACTTTAGAATAGATTGGCTTGTGTGATTTAACTCATAGTGTGGGAGATAATTCATACTCTTATTGTGGTATTCTGCAATATCTTTTAAGTGAATTTAAGTACCTCTAAAACCAGTAGAATGGATATTTTTCCCCCGGCGATTACTCTGATAGTTCGTTTATCAGCACTCTATATTTTTGTTGTTCACTCATTTCAATTAGTTTTTTTTCATTATACTCTCCATAAAAAACATATAAAAATAGTGTTACTTTTTTTATTTAATTGGAAAAACATAAAAAAATAGAAAATCCTTTCCACTGCTAACAAAAAGGGAGTTTTCCAATGTTTTTAGAAAAATACGGACCAAAATTGCCTTCCCTGTGGGTTCGACCTTGCTTGCCACATACACTATAGTTGGTAATAATATATAATTTTAATCATTGACCAAAAATAATGATGTTCTATGTCATTTTTTTGGTGTCATTTCTGGGGAAGGCACGATCCATTTAAATTTCTAAAAAATAATAATAATTCATATATATATAAATCTAAAAAAAATTTGGAAAAATTGAAAAATGTAAAAAAAATATGTTACTTATCCTTTTGAATTGTTACTATTGAGTACGGTCTACTATGGTTTTCATGAGCACAATAAATTATAGTGTTATATTGGAGCATCTAAACCTTGAATTAGATAAACATTTAACTTCACTAAGTAAGAAAAACGAAATAGAAATGGAAAACATAGATAATAGAGTTCATGCACCTAACAACTACCAAAATCAACCAAAACTCTTAGATGAGAATGAAGGGACTAAAATGATGGTATTCCAACTTCCTCGTGTTTCATGTAATTCATCACCCATTATATTTAGTCCTAGAGCCAGAAATTATGAATATAAACAATCACAAATTTCACTATTTCCTACTTTTAATGGGCTCCCTAATGTGGACTCTTTTTTCTTCATTAGTGACTTATAAAATATTGTGAATCAATTACCTCATATAGGACTCACATAAAATGAACTAAGAATGAGAGTCATTCGCTTTTTTATTTAAATGGAATGCTATCAATTGGTTTCTGAGTCAATATGAGACCATTTTTGAAAACTGGGATCTACTGTATAATTCTTTATAATGACATTATATCCCCAAATATTAAAGGTGAACTAAGAATAAAGATAACTAGTTTTTATCGAGAGGATGGAAAATCTTTTCATTAAGCTTTGGATAGATTTAGGGATTTTCTTAGGCAGTGTCCCTATCATCAACTCCCATCACACATTCTTATGGATAAATTCTATGAAGGGTTATCCTCCTCTGGACAAAATCTAGTTAAACAGGCTACTAGGGGTAATTAAAATGATAAGACAGATGAAGAACATAGACAATTTCTAATAACCTTTCACAGAATTCACAACATAAAAATTCAAGAAGGAAAAGATTCAATAGAACTGTTAGCCCAAACACTGGTTAAATAAATAAAACTCAAGTTCAACTTGATTAAATCACCAACAAACATCAATATTTAATGAACCAGAATTCAAAACAAACCTTTAACCAAATTGGATGTCCAAATACAAACCAATCTTTAAGGGAATAGTGTGTCCAGTGTGGTATGTTTGGGCACACTGAAAACTTCAATCCTAATTTTGATATGTCATCCCAACAACAAAAAACTAAAACATTGTCAACTATAGTCCAAGAATGCCTGCTAAAAAATATTGATTTTTAAATAATTACAACCATGGCTATATGAACCACCCAAATCTGTCCTGGAAAGATCAAGGCCTAATTGAACAATCCAATTCCCCTAATTACTCTAATCAACCAAGACCAAATTTTCAGAATCAACAAAGGGGTGAGTCTTAAAATGTACAAGGAATCAGTTATAATAAAATGTATTCAAATATTCATCTAATATTGACTCAACTAACCAATCCTCAAAATCAATATGAGTCAGATAAAATAAAAACTAATGTTAGAATGCAGAACATGGAAACAAAACCTGGTCTTCTAGCTAGGGATTTTTTATCTAGGGAAATAGGTAGACTTACTAGTACCAGTGGGATTAACCCTAGAAATAATGAAAATGATGTTTTCATTACAAGTGGGATTAGTACTCAAAGTATTTTTGAAATAGAAACTGAAAATATCCAAAATAAAAATATTCTTCAATCTGGAAATAAAAATTTTCTTTTCACACATTCTAGAAATTAAAAGAAAGGTTATGAAAATGATCTAAATCTGAATTTATCACCTGAAACTAAAGATGAACCATCATCTAAAAATCAAAAGAAAAAATGAAAAAAAATTATATGAGTAATTGGTGAGGGACATAATTACTTTATATAAAAAAATTCCCACCCATCTCTTTCCCTGAGAAGCTGAAACATTAAATTAACACCAAGCCTGAACTTCTTGAGTTCCATGGTCTCCTTTCCAAACATCAAGTAATCATTACATTCATTCAAGCAATAATTCAAATCCCATATCATTTGAAATCTATTAAATAATTTTATCAAATAAAAAGTCTTAAAATAATTTACAACTTACAACCTCACAGAAGAGTGCAGTGATGTACTTCAAAAGAAATTCCCAACTAAACAAAAAGACCCTGGTAGTTTTGTCATACCATGCACACTAGGAAATCAAGATCAGCTCAATTATTTGTGTGATTTAGGTGCTACTATTAAAATACTCCCATACTCACTATTTCTCCATTTGAGGTTTGGTGAACTTCAACCCACCACAGTTATATTACAGTTGGTTGATAGATCTTTCACTCATCTTGTAGGTAGGGTAGATGACTTACTAGTTAGGCTTGGAAAACTATTTTTACCTACTGAGTTTTTATTCGTAGATGTGGAGTGTGATAAAGAGGTTCTCATCATTATGGGTAGGACGTTCTTGGCCACAAGTGGTGTTGTTATCAATGTTTTTAAGGGTCAAATGATTTTTGAAATTAGATAACAACAAGAAGACTTCAATGTGTTTAAAAATGATAAAGGTCCAACTTTTTCTGAAAACTGTTCAATGGTAGAGTCCTTAGAAGATGAGAACTCAACTGAAAATATTGAAAAATATGAAAATCAATCCTCTGTTGAAGAAAATAATTGTGAATAATAAAATCATGTTGAATCTATTTTAAAAGATGAAAATTCTTCATGAACATAAAATCTGGAAAATATTCCAGAACTGGACAACTGTCTAGTTTCTGCTATAGAAGGGTCCTCTGTTTCTGAACATAGGAGCTTCTTGAGTGAATTTGTGGGTGTTTTTGTTAACACCAACCTTTCTAAATACATTGATGATGTTGAGAGAGAACTTTTAAGACTACTGGATGATTCTGCTCTGATAAACTTGTAAAACTCTGATCTGGAATGTTTGTATAGTGTACTACACACTTTGAATATCAGCATTGTTACCTCTGAATCTGAGCATGATATTGAAAATATTTCATCATCTAATACTCCCTACAAGATTTATATTGAGGTTTTGGGTCCTCCTAGTCCTAAGATACTTTCTTCTAGTGTAGAACCTCCTGTTCTTGAACTAAAACCTATCCATTCTCATCATAAATATTAATTTTTTGTTGAGAATTCCACTTTTACTATCATAATTTCTACTGAACAAAATGAAAATCAAAGGGAAACACTTCTAAATATTTTAAAAAAGTTTAAATCTTCCATAGGTTGGATAATAGCTGATATTAAGGGTATTATTCTAACATTATGTATACATAAAATACCTATGGAGCATGACCATAAGACTATGGTAGAGTGTCAAATAATGTTGAATCAAAACATGAAAGAAGCTATGAGATAAGAAGAGATCAAACTACTAGACACTGGTATGATATATCCCATTTCTAAGAGTGCTTGGGTCAGCCCTGTCCAGGTTGTACCTAGAAAGGGAGGTTTCATTGTAGTTAAAATGAAAATAATGAAGAAGTCCATTTTAGGAAAGCCCCAAAGTGGAGATTCTGTATATATTATAGGAAGATTAATTTAGCCACTAGGAATGACCATTTTCTAGTTCCCTTTTTAGATCAAATGCTTGACAGTCTTGTAGGAAATGAATTTTTCTGTTTCCTAGATGGGTATTCTAGTTACAAACAGATTCCTGTTGCTCTATAAGATCAAGAAAATACCACTTTCACATGCCCCTTTGGGGCATTTTTCTACAGGTGGATTCCCTTTAGGTTGTGTGGAGCTCCAAACACCTTTCAAAGGTGTATTATGGCTATATTTTTTGATATTATTGAGATAATCAGTGAGGTTTTCATGGATGACTTTTCCATTGTGGGTAGTACTATGGATACTTGTCTTGAAAATCATCAGTTAGTCTTGGAGAGATGCATTGGAACTAACATTGTTCTTAATTGGTTGATGTGTTAATACATGGTCACCGAAGGAATAGTGCATGGTCATAAGGTGTTTATGAGAGGTCTAGCAGTGTATAATACTATGATTTATTTTATTCAAAAACGGCCACCTCCTGAAAGTTGTAAAGAGTTAGAAGTTTCCTAGGGAATTCCATTTTCTACCAGAGATTCATAAAAGATTTTTCTAAAATAACATATCCCTTATGTTATTTTATGGTAAAGGTAGAACCTTTCAATTTTGATGAAAATTATTTGAAATCATTTATTTTTCTTAAAGGGAAACTGACTACATCACCCATTATCACTGCACCTGACTGGAAACTACCTTTTGAACTTTTGTGTGATGATAGTGATATGGTTTTAGGTGTTTTCCTCAGACAGAGGAGAGATAGGAAGTTACATGGGGTGTATTATGATTTTTGGCTACTAGATGATGCCCAAAAGAATTTATCCACCACTGAAAAAGAACTGTTAGCTGTTGTTTTTGCCCTAGAAATGTTTAGACAGTACTTGTTAGGTTCAAAAGTAATTGTTTTCACTGATCTTTCTGCTTTAAAATACTTGTTGACTAAGAAGGAGTCTAAACCCAGGATAATTAAATGGATTCTATTATTACAAGAGTTTTATTTAGAGATTAGGGATAAGTAGGTAGATGAAAATTTAGTTTCTAACCACCTTTCTAGGATTCCTCTTACTCAATCATAATCTGACGATCCTAGGGAGATAAACTCTTCTTTTCCTTATGAGATGCTAGTTACTGTGTCAATCAGATGATGTACTTGGGTTGCAGAATTTTGCAACATCCTGGAAATATGTGTCTTTCCTAAAAATATTTCTAATAAACAATGAATGAAATTCGTTTCTGGGCTTAAATACTATATTTGGAATGATCTTATATTGTGTATGAGATGTGCTAATGGTATTCTTAGAAGGTCTGTTCATGAGGAAAAGATGTTTCATGTCTTATAGAGTTGTGACTCCTTACCTCGGGGAGGTCACCATGGTGGTGAAAGAACATCTCAGAATGTCTTAAGATCTGCTTTTTATTGGCCTTCTCTTTTTAATGATGCTAGGAGTTTCATGGTTGTTTGTGATAGATGTTAGTGGCTAGTAAATGTTGGTAAGAAGTAAGATTTACCCGAAAAATGGATTCTGGAAGTTGAAAAATTTGATGTCTGGGGTTTAGATTTCATGGGTCCATTACCATCATCTCATGGGAATGAATATATTTTTGTTTCTGTTGACTAGGTTTCGAAATGGGTTGAGGTTATGGTTCTTCCTAGCAATCAAGACAATTATGTAATTATGTTTTTCGAGAAGAATATCTTTACAAGACTTGGAGTCCCAAGATCTTTTATCACTGATAATGGAACGTATTTTATGAACTATAAATTTAAATCTTTGATGGAGAAATATGGCTGTGTTCATAAAACTGGTACTCATTATCATCCATAGTCCAGTAGACAGATGGAGATTTCAAATAGAGAACGGAATAAAATACTTGAGAAAACTTTTTCAAATTCTAGGAAAGACTGTTCTATATAATATTATGAAGCTTTATGGGTATATAGAACAGCTTTCAAGACCCCAATGGGTATGTCTCCTTACATGCTATTGTTTGGGAAATGTTGTCATTTACCGGGGGAGTTGAAACATAAGTCTTATTCGGTAGTTAAGGCTCTAAATTTTGACATTAAGAGTGATGGATAGAGGAGATTACTTGAACTGAGTGAGATAGATGAGATTAGGAGAGAGAGTTATGATAATTCATGGATTTATAAGGAGATGACTAAAATATTTCATGATTCTATCATACAAAATAAAGATTTTAAACCTAGATAAAAGGTCCCCATCTTTAACTATATACTTAAACTTGATCCTGGAAAGCTGAAGTCCAAATGGTATGGGGCCATCACTATAGTGAGAGTGCTGATGAATGCATCTATTGAAATTGTAGGTGAAGAGAACAACCCGATGTTATTTAATGGGAAGAAGGTGAAGTTGTATTTTTAGGGACATCCAAAGGGCTTGGTTACCTTCACTATGCTTGATGACTGATCTTGAATAAAGTCAGGCTGAAGACTTTAATACATATCGTTGCATGGGAGGTAACCCATGGTACTTTTTTACTTTATTTTGTTTCTTTTTGACCTTGAATAATGTTATAGTTTTGTTATCTATTTTTTGAACAACTCTAGTTACTGGTTGTTCCTGATATCTTTGTTCTGTCTCAGGATGCTGTTGTATGTGTCAATAAAGGAGTGGAATTACTATACTGGAGGGAAATTGACATATATATTCATGGAAGTACTCAATTCATAATTTCTACAATTATTTTTTTGACTCCTATTGACTATAAGGATAAAATATGCATCATTTTTTGTATTAAAAATTCATTTACATGTCACTTTTTTGAAAAAATTTCTACTATATGTCATTATGTTGTACACAAATTCTGTTTTTTCCTTCTTGCTGAAAAATTAAATTTTACCATTGTTAAAACCATTCCATTTCATGGACTAGGTGTAGGGGTACTTTCAGGATGAATGATTTTTTATTAAATACACTTTAGGTTGTGGTGTTTTAGCATCCATTTTTTCTGCTCTATTGAACATATTATTGAACTCAATCATTCAAAATGCTTACACCCTTCTCACTGTGAACATTCGATTTACATGCCAGGTCTGTACATTACTGGAATATCTTTTTCACTGGACTAAAATATTAATGCATGTACTTTCTTGTGAACCTGCTGATTATTTATTCATTGTGGAAAACAATACTCTTGAACATCAAAGAGACCATTTTTACATGTCATAAATCTACCAAATTGAAATTCTGTTTTGAATATAAATATTTATTTGTTCTTATCCATAGTTAGAAGTCAACTTTAGGGACAAATTTGGGTTTTATGTATGGGTGAGGGGGTCAATTATTGACTTTTCTAAACTATTCTTAATTGAAATCTCATCAATTCCCACTACAATATAATCCTTTTTGTCAAAAAAATTGGTAAATGTTTTCAAATTTCTGGCACAATTTTAGGTCTTACATTATTTTTTAAATGGGTCTTTCGTGGGGATAGTATATCATTGGTACTTTATTTGTGAATTTATTATTAAATTAATGATAATGGATGACTTCTGAGTGATATTTACTTAGTAATGGAATAGATATCTTGGTTTAGGGACTATCTTTGAATGTGATTTGGGTTACCTGTTTGTGGATTTATGATCATAGCCCTGGGTACTGAAATTTTGAATTGATATTAGGGGCTTCCATTTTTTCTATTAAATATTAAATTAATTACCTTAGTGAGACAACGGAAATTATTTTCATATAAATCTTTTGAAACTGGTGTAATTTGGGCTACTGTGATCCCACAGTGAGTCTCTGACACCCTAGAAATTGGGTGCATTTCTGTTTACTTTAAGCCCTCTGTTCACCATGAATAAGTGCATTGCACAGTGCTAAACACATGATTCATGGATTGGGACAAATAAAATAAAGTGTCGAGGGTTAAAAATGAGTTCATTAGGGTGAGTTGAATGATGAAATCCAATTGATGAAGGGAACAATTGGTTTATATGGAAATCATTTTGGTTGTATCAATAAGGTGATTCAAAAAAATTAACTATTTTTGGAACGTATGATTCTGTCAAAGTACAATGTTCCTTGGTTAAGATCTTATATCCATTTATATTATTCCTCATGTCAATTTTGAATTTAGAACATGACCTAGGATTGAAATAAATGATTATTTAGGTTCACATATGAGGCATGACATATTATTTGATGGATAGTCTGTGCTTTCATAATTACCCTTTAGTATTTGTTCTAGGAAAGACTTTTTTTATGATATCTTTAAAAAAGGCTAATTTAACTCTCTTTCCACTGTTTTAAAATTACTGGACATGTTACTTTTTAAGAAAAATAATAAGCACTTTACTTTTTTTCAAAGATCATAATACATGGGATTGTTTGGGGACAAACAATGCTTAAGCGTTGGGGAATTTGATGGGGCTCTATTTTGACATAGTTTTTCTACATATTTTTTTTAATTTTTAACAATTTAATTACTTATATTAACACTTTTTAATAAATAATGTCATTTTTTTAATTCTATTATTAAATATATTAATTGATCATTTTATTTTAATAATCTTAATCGGGTTTAGTTTTTAATAATTTTAATTATTTATTAATCATTTAGTTGTTCAATTTTTATTTTCATTATTCTATTTTAGTTTTTAATTTTATCCTCTAGCCTTTTATTTAGTTTTATTAAAATAAAATAACATTTCTTGTTAACAAGCCTAATTATTCTGTTAAATAAGTAATTTACCAATTTAAGTTAAATTTTAATAAAACTGAGTATTCTTATTTTTTTAGTATTCATTTTGTCATTTAATTAATTAACTTTGTTGTTTTAATATCTTTAGTTAATTTTAAATAATTAATGTGTGCTGTAAATTCTTCGTATGTTTGTTGTATTAATATTAATTTTTAAACTATTAGTTAATAATTATGTAACTTTTTTATTTTATAAATATATTAGTTAGATTTTACTTACAGTTAATTATTTAATCATAATTAATTTTTTTAATTTCTTTTTTAGGTTAATTAATTAATGATTTATCATTTAATTATTTGATTTAAAGTAATTTTTGCGGTAAATATTTTAATTTGTACTATTGGTGAGTCACGTAGTGATGTCGTGTCACACTTATTCATTGTCTTTCCAATATTTTACAACAATGATGATTTTTATAACTATCGATGAGTCATCACTCACAGATTACTTTGAAGTACCATCGGTCTCTCACCTCGCACTGACGTTTCAATGCAACGATCCTTCGCATCGGTTTCAGTCTCTCTTTTAATACTTTTGGTGAGTTGTTTTTTTACTTTAAATGAGTCATTAAATCACCATTTAATTTATTTCATCAGTGAGTTCTGATTTTATTTTCAACTATCAGTGAGTCATCGTCTCCCTGATCCCCCAAAACATCATCGGTTTCTCATCACACCAATTTATTTTCTCTTTGGCCTCTCTTGCACATTGGCTTTGGTATCTCGTTTTTTTATAATCAATGACATGTATTTTATTTTAAATAACGGTTTCTCACCTCACACCAATGTTTTCCCTGACCGATATATTTTTATTTTTTCTTTAGGTGAGTTATGACTCACTGATGCAAAACTTCCATCGGTGTGTCACTCACCAAAACTCATTTCATTTTCATTTTCTCACACCGATGCGTTGAAAATCCACGCACTAGCAGATAGTTGATTAATTTCTCACGGCTAGTCTCTCGTTTATATTAAATTTTGGTTAGTCATATAACTCATCTATTATCCCCTTATTTCAACCTTTCACTCACCGATATAACAATTGGTTTCATCATCCTCACACTGACACAGCTATTTTCTCCACCATCTTCCTGAGTCCTCGCGCCATCACCATTGTGGCTTCTCTAGCCTTTTTCGAAAATCCCACCTATGTTTTTTTCATCAAAAACATACCCAGGACTAAAACAAATTTCAAATTTCTATAAATTAAGTTCACTCATTGAAACCCGCTTCACTCACAAATAATTATCAATCGAGATATCGATTCCATTACTAAGATGATGCGCCACTTAGCGTGAAGAAGAGGGCACTCAGTGAAGCCAAACTTGGTCCCCTGTCCGCCTAGTATATGGTTTGAGTTCCATCTCTGTGACATGAAGGTGGATGTCATTCCATTTTTTTTGTCTTCTCTAAGGAGGTTTTGACGTTGCTACTGTGGACAAGTCACGACACCATATGAAGAGCCACGATCCGAGATCCAATCATCACTGAGTTATGAAGTCAAGTCATAGCACTATTGTTGGTTTATTGCTCAAAACTGGAGAACATAGTATAATCTGCGTTTCTACCTTTGGAGGAGGAGCCGAGCCGCTGGCCATCACCGGACCATCTTCCAGTGCATAGGAAGACCCCCTTCCCCTAGGGTTGCGTCGAAAGGGTGGGGGGAAAAGATAATGTTAACAACATATAATAATAAATTAAAAGAAAACGTAAAGTAAAATAATAACAATAATAATAATAACTTAACATAAATACTAAATAATTATAATTATTAATAGGTAATTTATATAAGATAATAAAACATAATTGTTAATTAATTTATATTAATCTAAAATTAAAATTAATTAATTAATAATTACCTCTAAATTAAGTTTAAATTAATTATTATTACTCCATACAAAATATTCATACCTGATTACTAATAATAATATATAAATAAAATTAAATATGTTATTTAATAAATTGACAAATTAATGTTGAAAATAAAAATCATGTTAATATGTATTTTTATCACTTTTCAATTATAAAATATCTACTTAATTTTTAATTTAATATGTAAAACTAAAATTTTATGGAATTATAAATTTAAGTAAATTAACTTAATTTAATTAACTAATAAAATAATAAATATCTTAATTTAGAAATAAAATTTTACTTAAATTTATTACTTAATTACTTAATAATTAATAATTAATTTAAATTCCCAAATTCAAATTTTTTTTAGGATTAATGTAGTTTTCATTAACCAATTAAATAAATTTAATTTAATATTATTATTACATTATATTTTAATCTTAAAATAATCTCTAAACTATAGTTTCATGTTTTTTTACTAATAATGAAACTTATTTAAAAATTATTTTAATGTTTATTAATTTTTTTAAAAGACTTTTTAATAAGTTATCTTCTTAAATTTTAAATTTTTATTTCCTTAACGTTGTAACTGTGTTGATTGTTTTATCTTGCACATGTTCATTAAAGAGACGGATATACAACCAGGTGCACTGAACTAACTTATCTGGAGTTAGTTGCGTGATAAAAAGTAGCACGACATGCTAGTCACAGAAAAAAATGCATGTGTGTGGTCATAGGTCAATGAACCAATGTATGCCGATGTAAGTGAGCGGTGACATGAATCAGATGACAGAGGATATAAAAATGGAGTTTCAAATGAATTTTCAGGGGGAAATCATTCAATCATTCACTCATAAGCAAAGCAAGAACCTTGGGGTGAATTCTGGAGCAGCTCTCAGAGAACCATTCCCTGGAGATTTAAGGGCCAGGAGCAGAAGCAATTCATGTTAGTAGAGGGGGTTTTATTCCTTTGTTATCTTTTATTTATATTCTTGTGTAGTTGAATTATTTTGGTATTCTTAATTAGATATTATTTTTAGCTAATCCTTTTAGTTCATGGATGAATTGAAGATCCACTAGTTATCATTTAATTTTCTTTTCACTGAATCATTTCAACAAATTCAGTAATGATTGGTGAGATCAACACTGATTTTTTTATTCGATTGTTCAATCGGAATTTAATTTTCAAAATTTCATAATCAATTGAAGAGATTGATTATAGAAACACTTTTCAGATGATAATAAATTCTAAATCTTCTTGGACTTACAATGAGTTTGACCAGTTGTAACTTTCAAAAAAATTTCAGTTGATTTATTTCTAGAGTGGAAAACTTTAGAATAGATTGGATTTTGTGATTTAACTCCTGGAGAGGGAGATAATGCATACTATTATGGTGGTATTCTGCAATATCTTTTATGTGAAATGAAATACCTCTAAAACCAGAAGAATGGATATTTTGTCTCAGGCGTTTACTATGATAGTTCATTTATCAGCACTCTATATTTTAGTTGTTCACTCTTTTCAATTATTATTTAGTTTCATTCTAGTCAAGATCAAAAACATATAAAAAATAGTGTTACTTTTTTGATTTAATTAACAAAACATAAAATAACATAAAATCTTATTTGGTGCTGACAAAAGGGGAGTTTTCCAATGTTTTTAGAAGAATAGTGGCCAAAATTTCCTTCCCTGTGGGTTCGACCCTACTTTCCACATATATTGTAGTTAGTAGGAATATAAAATTTTAAACATTGATTGACTTCGATGATAGTATAGGTAAATTATGTCAAAATATAATTCATATTTGAGATAGAAACATAAAACTTATGTTATGATATATTTTTATTTTTCTATACGGTTTCATTTTTTAATGAATATTTAAAAATACTGAATTTTAATTCAAAACATCTTTTATATCTAACTCCTTCAAAAAGATTAATTATATTTTAAATTATTTGTAAATTTAATTGTATTATAATATTAAAAAATAATCCAATTTAGGTCTCTATTAATGTTCACTTCGATATCGGGTATAAAATCATAGTAGTCATTTGGATGTTTTTACCTTAAAAACCCACAGGGATGTTCCGTCGTCAAGATTTTTTTAAATTAATTTCTTCCGCTTCTATAATTAGTATATGGAAAAATTGAGCCCATATTTGGAATAAGAATAAATTATAATTTATAATATGGCCAAATTTTTATTTTACCAAATATATTAGTGAATGTGATAAAAAGTAATTACAATGATTAAGAGAAAAATTAGGTTGCCAAAGAACTAAACATTAAATTTAAGACAAAAAATAACCTATAAGGTTTTCCAACATGAATTTTATGGCCATTAATCATCCATAAACAATTTATTGTTGTTATTGGTTTGTTTTTTATAGCTTTTGTTATGTAAAAAACATGGGTACACGTAACTTATTTTCAAAAATTCTAAGTGTGTTTTTTCCCTTCCCTATAAAAATCCACCACCTATCCCTCTTCATCAAACCTATAAAACCACTTAAAATCCTCCAATATCAAATAAATAAACATTCAAAAATCCATTCCTTGCTATTATAAGTCTCCCCTTTTGTAGAAATAAATCCAAATAAGCCCTTTGGAACAAACCCAAAGGAGTTACCCGATTAAGAGGTAATGACTTCTCTCAAACACCTTTGTTTTATTTTCGTTCACTACCCCCTCAACTCTATTTATTACATTATTGTATATAAAAGTATAATCAATATAATAGGTTGTTTTTACGATAAAATTTTGACATAAAGTTACACACACTTCCATTTAATGGGTATCAAACCTATTGTTTGTCTGAATATAAAACTACCCCCTCACAAAACAATGATTTTTCATTTTTTCATACCACCTCCCATGGTGGAAATTATGATGTACACTATATTAATATGTTTATTAGATATTCATTTTATTATTTATTTAATCTTATTTATTCTGTCTATAAAAAATATCTTTACACTTTACATTTGGTATAAATATGATAATTTTGTTTGAGTAAGTGTGGACTATTACCCCTAAAAGCGATGTGATTCATTCGCACACTACAAAAAAAAGTATTAAAAATGGTTTTAGTGAAAATATATGATATATGTAATATAATAATTCTAATTTAATAATTTTATATATACATATAAATAAATATATTTCATTCACTTTCTTTCAAAAATACTATTAAATGGAAACAACATTCATTTGTACGTACGACCTACCATCTCCATGAACAGTGTATTCAATTTCATTCACCAATATTCTATAGATTTTTATAATAAAAATATAATTAATATAAAAAATATTTATATCGTGGTTTAAATTTTTTAGATCATGATATATATATAAGGACCAATGATATAAAAAATTGAGACACAAGTGAAAAAATAGAGCGAATATTACCTGAAGCATAAACTTTACATGGAATTATTGACAAGAATGAGATATATAGTAAAACTAAGACCATATAAGGTATTACATATATTAATATTCTTTATAAATATATTGATAATAAACTAATTTTCAATATAATTGACTTTTTTATGATCTTGATGAGATTCAAGACATAAGGTAAGGGAATTTTATCTCGCTTTTTATTTCCTTGAAATATATGCTTTATTCACAACTAATTCCTTTTGTGTTGTTTATATAATTCCCATGGATGAATTCTATAATTAATATAATAAAATTTATAAATTTTTTATATCTATTTTATTATGTTTTTTATGGGAACTATGTATCAAAAGTTACTAAATCAGTAAAATGAATTTTCTCAATTTTGATTCTTTATGAAACATGACTTGTTGTACACCTATATTTTTTCTAGGAGGTAAATATATTCCCTTTGAAATGTTATATTCTTAATAAATTTATACTCATTATATTTTAAGCGTCATGTAATATCATTTTAGTGAAAGGGTAGTATGTTTCAAAATTAACAAGTGGTAAGTGTTTATTGAATCAATCTTTTCACTTTTCATAATTGTTAATGATTATGCTTCCATTGGTGAAATCTTATGATACATATAACAATAAAAATATTTAATATTATTATTCTCTAGTTATTCATGATATCATTAAATATTTTTACCATTTTTCTACTCTTTGGTACATAATATAGTTAATAATATGTTTTTAATAATGTTTGAATTTACCTCTCTCTTCTGCCGAAAATATTTTTTTATTTCAAAATCATATCATCTAAAAGGTTTCCAAAAAATATTATACTGTTATACTATGATAATTAATTGAAATTTTTTTCAGTGTTTTAAAATTTTTAAAACAAATTTATTTTTAAAAATAATCTTCTTTTAATTTTCCAATTGAGGCACTTTTCTCTCCATTTTAAAATTAAAACAGAGTATTCAGCATGTACAGATTTACCCGCCATCATGACCATCATTCCATTGATGATTCCATTTGAATATTAATTTTTTTTAAATAAAATGTTTACTAATAATCCAAAACTCATTGTTCTAATGTATTTTTCATTGAAATGTGTTTTAAAATGTTTTCAAACCTATTTTTAAACTATCCAGAGAAAAGGGGGTTTCAAAACTTTTTCAAGCTTCTTTAGTATGATTTAATGTAAAACAATTTTGAAAAAAAAACTAATCATTTTTTATAAGTATTAAATGTGTTTTCAAAGAAATGGGTTTCAAAACATTTTCAAGATTTCATTATAAGTTTTCAAAGTTATTTAGAAGAAAACGGTTTCAAGGGGTTTTCTAAAATTATTTACAAGTTTCCAAATTATTTTAAATTAAATGGTTTTCAAAAACTTTCCAAGATTTATTTATAAGTTTTAAAATTATTTTTAATGAAATATTTTCAAAAAAAATATCATGTTTCTTTTAATTTTTTTCTATGTGTTTTAAAATAATTGTTTCTAAATGTTTTGAAGCTTGTTTGATATTTTTTCAGAGAAAAATGTTTTTAAAATGTTTTGAACTCTCCTTTATATTTTTTCATGGTATTTTATAAGAAAATTATTTTCAAATGGTTGTATGAATTTAAAAACCTTTTTTTAAATAAGAATGAATATTTTCCTCATGAAGTGTTTTGAAAATATATTTCCAAATTATTTTTCATCTAAGATGACATATGTTAAAGTTACTCTAGCCTTTCTAGGTAATGATATAATGGTTCCATTCATATTGTTTCTCTAAATGGTGTATGCTTTGATGTTGTGATGTTTATGAAACTCATTTTTTCATCAATGTGTTATATGTTTTCGAATCCCACTTATTTTCATAGGTTATGCTTCCATGAAGTAATTTTGAAACATATCTATTTTCATAGGTCACGATGTGATGAAATATTAATTATACCAACATAATTTCAGGGGTTATTATTTTATTAAACCTATCCATTTTTATTGGGAATGATATCATTAAAGATTAATTTTTTGACACATTCATGAATGATGTTATTATGAGATGTGTGGGACCTATATCTCCCTCAAATTCATTGGGCAACGATGGATGAATAATGAGTTGAAATGTTATGCATGAACCTGATTATAGGTTCACAATGTAATCCATGGACGTAGTTGTATGTCCATATGTTTACGCTTGAACCTAATTACATGTTCACAATATTACAACTAAACCTTATTACATGTTCATATTTTTATGTCTAAACCCAATTGCATGTTAAAACTCTCATGTTTGGACCCTATTTCATCTTAATAATTTGATGAATAAACCTAATTTCATGGTCACAATATTATGTGTGGACTTAGTTTCATGTCTATAAGTCTATGGTATGTCCTAATTTCATTTACATAACTCAACATTTGAATCTATTTCTAGTTATACATGTTCACGATGTTATAAGATGATGTGTATGCAAAAAATCCATATATTATTCATATGTTAGGCTTCCACGATGTTTGCTCTTTATTTTCATATGATTCATGTATTATTAACTACTAATATTTATGTCATGTCACATTATTATGATCTTTTATTTGAATGGTATGATCTTCACATGTCATGATCACATTCTCATTCCCTTTTTTTCATGTTATGCTTATAAATTTCCCTTCTTTACCCTTTCTGATAATTTGACCTCATGACTTTTTGTATGTCTCCTTTCCCAAGGTTATGAAAAATGTTTTACGAATAAGTGATATTGGGGAATAACATTACAAGATACATTGAACATATTTCACCAATTTAGAATATATTTTTCAAAGATTCCAAACACACAATACTATTAAGGTCCTTTGTCTTGTGATTTTTTTATATAATGAATATTAATTAAAAAAATTAATATCCATGTATGTTAAGCCTGTGTCGATATAGTTGGTATCAAATTTAGGTTTAGTCATCCTTTGTAAAATAGGTATTGAAAACATTAGTGAGATCCCTAGGTATATTTCTATGCGTATGTCTAGGGATTTCTATAAGGATAATTATATAGATGAGTCTACATTTAGAAAAAAATTCCTAGAATTTTGGTAAAGGATATATTTAGTGGTGTACTGGAAATGCATCCATGTCTAGATACTACTAGTGGAAGTGGATCTATAATAGATGTACCTTGGGGTAACAAGTCCGAAAAGATGTTATGGGCCTGACTCGGGGTAATTTGGTACACAACAACCGGACTTGATGCACACCTGGTTTGACAATCCCGAGGTATAGACTTTGGGAATTCACAAAATCATTGTGAACCATAATGAATGATTTATATATAGGATGACTATGAATAATCTAGCATAAACCTATAGTGTTATAGATTAAAGATGTATGATTCACTATTTAAGTACCTTATAAGTAAATTTTCATGATTATATGGAATCCCAATATAATAAATGTCTCTCACACTATGATTTTTTGGTTTTATTCAATGGAGAGAACATGAAGAAACATAGTTAACATTTTCTGTTTTATATTTAAAAAGTTTGAGATTTATGAAAATCCATTTCCCAATTAGAAATATCATAAATAGAATCTAGAAGGTGATACGATTATTGTTTATAATTCTTAAGATAATGAGATCTCAAACAACATGTGAAAGGTATGTGATGTTCTTGTAGTACTTTTTAATATTAAATAGAAGAATCGCAATTAGATTGTGGTTGAGGAACCTTAAGACAAGATTCATATTTCATATTCTATGAAATATTTTTTAAGGAATATGTTGATGAATCTAAAGTAATGGTTTAAGAATGAAGTTAGATGAATAAAGTATTTATGTTTTTGAATTCAATTATTATGTTATATGAATCATGATATATATAATTATTTTCAGTATATGTTTTCTTTAAGGGTTGAAAAGGACAAGTTGAATGGTGATGATGTCAACAAAGTGTGATTTCATGGAAAGTTCACATTTTGATATGGGAAGGGGAACCCTTAATTAATTACTTACATTGAGATAATGATATTTGGATAAAGATATTCAGGATATGATTAATTAAATTGGAAGGAAGAAATTACCATATAACTGATTATTGAAAAAGTGTTCGATGTGATTAAGTATTTTTTTCACAACTTTATAGATTAATAAAATATATCTAGTATTAATTGGATTATGGAATCATTCATTTTTTCAAAAAGTATTTTTGGTAATTAAGGGTGTTACCATATTTCAAGGGAGTATGTGATGAGGGTATTCAAATGTTTGGAATGTCACAACCAAGTTATACTTTTTGATATATGGGGGATCAATGTAAAACTGATTTCATGAAATTATTTCCAAATCATTGAATTTTTGTATTTTGGAAAGGTTATATGTTTAACCATTTATGAAAATTTTATCTTAAATTTTAGATGAATTTAGTAATATTAAAGTGTTATCTCTCCATATGAGGATTTTTTTCATATTGTATAGCATTGTCAAACTACATTATGTTGATGATAATTGATAATAAATTGGATTACATATCATGGATATCATGACATGTTTGTACTTCAAGAATGAAAAAAGAGACCTTCTTTTTTAGAAAAATAGGTGATGTGGATAAATGAAAAAAAGGGTAACTTTTTTCTAAAATCATGAAATCCTATCTTTCCTAAAAATTCTTGATATTTAGGGAAAAGGATCTTGATACCAAAATACTTTTCCTAGTACATTTGTTTCTAATGAATCAGAAGGTCTCATAGGACATTGTAGATTTATGGTTTTATGATTGTTAACTTTCTCATGACCTTGTTCTCTATCAATCCCGATCAGAACATGATGCTGAGATTTCTATTCCATGTCAATGTTTCCACTTCCCACCTATGTTCACCTAAGTGCGAACCTAGTAATGGGTTACATTGGGTAACTGTTATGGTTCCAACTATCCCTTTTCATGGGATGTTTTAATATTCATTTTTACGATGTGGGTTTATATGAATGAAACCAGAAAGTATTAAAAATTTGACAACCTAGATGAATTTTGGGTGAGAAATTCATTTTAAGGGGGCTATAATGTAACACCATAAGATTGTGTTAATTATTTTTTCAAAATAATTTAATCTATTTGATAATTTTCATTTTACTCCACAATGAAAATAGTTTATTTTTATATTAAAACAATGTATATGTATTGAATTATATTAAATAGATTGTTAATTTTTCACTACATGAAACATAAATTTTATCTTTCCTTACCCAAAACATTGTAGTCGGCTTACATTACACATAATACTAACTTTCCTTGATAGGTTACGTAACATGCAAGACAAAGTGTTACCGAACAAAAATACATTATTAAAATATTATTATTTTAATAGGATATAAAATTCACCTTAAATAAAAGATTATAAGATTGAATAAATTATGAATATATATAGTTTAATTAATTTTTTACCTAATAATTATAAAAAAATATAGAATACAACTGAATATAAAGATACTAATTTTATAAATGTCTAATTTATGGTGAAAAGGATGATTTTTATGAATACGTGAAATTAATTACTAATAGGGAACAATATTAATTAAATTTATATTTTATATATTCATAAAAATATTTTTGATAATGATACAATATATGTGATAGATATAAGAAGAGAACAGTCAAAATTTAATGCTTAAACCCTATATTTTTATGAAGGTAGTTATACCGCCTTTTAATGGTGAACAAATTTTAAATATAGTTTTTGGAACTTTTATATATTTAATATTTCAAAATAAACATCATATTTTAAATTAAAATATTAAAATTAGTTTAGGATATAATTTTGGTATTTTTCTATAAGGTTTTATTTTTTAATGAAGACTTAAAAATATCGAATTTTAAGTCAAAACTTTTTTTTCTTATAATTCATTTATATGGATAAATTATATTTTTATTTTGTTTAAATGTTTAATTGGACAATAATTTTATAAATTAATTTAATTTAGGTAATTGGAATAAATTTCACTCTGAAATTTGGAATAAAAACCTAGTATAGTTTTAGATGCTATTACTTTAAAAACCCACAGTGTCGTCTCGTCATCAAGATTATTTTTAAATTAATTTCTTCCACTATTGTGATTATAATTTAAAAAATAAACATATAAACTTTTCAAAACCCCATTTTAGGGTTTTTAATAATAAAAAAACTTCCATTATTGTGTTTTTTTGGTTTTTATGACTTTTTGTAGATAAAAATGTGGGAACACCTAACTTGTTTTCAAAAATGGAAAGTATTTCATTTCCCTTCCCTATAGAGGCCACAACCTCTCTCTATTCTCCCCACCTCTCAAACCACATAGGATCAGAAAATATATTCCCAGTACACTAAAAATAATCCCTCTATTCAACATAGAATC
Source organism: Viscum album (assembly GCA_963277665.1). Lineage (NCBI taxonomy): Eukaryota > Viridiplantae > Streptophyta > Magnoliopsida > Santalales > Viscaceae > Viscum > Viscum album. Next base: position 562,675,910 of record OY728162.1, read on the forward strand.
CACCCATTTGGAATAAATCAACCTTAGGAAGCATTTTTTCACAAACCAAATGGAGTTACCCGATTATGAGGTAATGACTTCCCTCAAGATCCAATCTTTTATTTTGTTTTCCAACCTTTAATATTTTTATTCTATTATTTTAAAACAAAAAAATTATCTCAAATATATTAGATTGTTTTATTGTTATGGTTTTTACCCACACTTACACATACATTTATCCAAAAAGGTAACAGAAATATTATTTATGTGTATGGAGAACTACCGCCTCACAAAATGATGATTGGTCATTTTTCCTTACCACATATCATGGTGGAAAATATGATTGACACTATATTTATATTTTTTATATAATATATTTATTATATATTAAATATTATATAATAATATTAGAAAAAAAACTTTATACTTTCTATTGGGTGTAAATAATATAATTCGTTTGAGGGAGTGTGGACTACTACCCCCTCAAAGCGATGTGATTCATTCACAGAGTAAATGGAAATTATTGAGGATGGTTCTCATGAAGATATAATTTATTTATTATATAATAACTATAATGGTATAATTATATATATACCTATATATAAATATATGTTATTTACTTACTTTCTTTCAATATGACTTTTAAACAAAAACAAATTTCACAAGTATATTCGACCTACCGTCTCCATGAATGTTGTATTCTATTTAATACTTATATATCCTATTGATTATTATATAAAAAATTTAATATAAATTATATTTGTATAATTCATTAAATTATTTAAATCATTATATATGTTTAGGGACCAAATATATAACAAATTAAGATAAATACAAAAAACAAAGCGAATATTACACGATGCATAACCATAACATGGAATTGTTAATAAGAGGGTAATATAAAGTAAAAATAAAATCATATAAGATATTTTATATAAGAATTTTGTTCTATTATATATTTATAATATACATATATTTACTATATACGATGTTTTTACGAGTATGATGAAATTCAAGACACAATGTAATTGAATTTCATCTTATATTTCATTTCGTGAGATAAATGCTTTATTCACCACCAATTACTTTTGTGAGGTGTGTATAATGACAATGGATATATTCTAGTATTAATATAAATATATTTATGATTATTTTAAAAAAATCATTTGATTATATTTCTTTTATGGGGACTATGTTTCTAAAGTTACCAAATTGGTAAAATGATTTTGTATCAATTTTCCTTCACTAAGACATAAGACATGTTCTGCACCTATATTTTTTCCATCACGTGTATGTACTACCTTTTAAATCATATATCATGAATATATTTCTATTAATAATATTTTAATATTTATTTAATTCTATTTCCTTAAAAGGTGACTGTGGTTTGAATTTACAATGTGGTAAGAGTTTATTGAAATAAACTCATCACTTTTTGAGATTATTTATGATTACTCTTACTTGGAATAACTATTGTTATTAATCTATCAAGAAAACTCTTTAATTTATGATTCTATTCTTATTCATGATATATTCATATATTAGTTCCATTTTTAACTCATTGGTACATAATATTATTAAGAATGTTTTTTTAAGAAAGATTGAATTTACCTCCCTCTTTAATCAGAAATTTTTATTCCTTCAAAATGATATCTTTGAAAAGGTTTTTAAAAATATTATACTATTATAAAATGATCAATAAATTAAATTCTTGTCATTTTTTAGTGGAGCCACTTTTCTAAAGCATTTACGGTGCAAAAATAATGTTCGATAGTTATGGATTTACCAACCATCATGGTATTTATTCCATATAATCTTCCTTTACAAAATTATAAACTGTATTTAAAGGAATATTTTTCCTAATAACCTAGAAAATTATTGTTTAAAAGTATTTTTTAATAAAATCCATTTCAAATTGTTTTCAATATTAAATTTAATGTTTCAATGGAAAAAGGTTTTTCAAAAAATAGTTCAAGATTCATTCATACATTTCAAAGTAAAATTGTTTAAAAAACATTTTTAAGCATTCATTATAAGTTTTAATAGTTTTTTTTCAGCGAAATTGTTTTCAAAAATTTTTGGTCGTTCTTAATAAGTTTCTAAATATATTTTCAAATAAATGGGTTTCAAAATGTTTTCAGGATTTCTTTATATGGTTTCAATATATTTTCAATGAAATGGATTTTGATATATTTAAAAAATTTCTTTATAAGTTTTCAAATTATTTTCAATGAAATGGTTTTCACAATTATATCATGATTTTTTAAATGTTTTAAAAGTGTTTTCAATGAAAAATATTTTAAAATGTTTTGAATCTTGTTCCATTATTTTTCCAGAAAAAAAGTATTTCAAAATTATTTCAGGTCATCATTATATGATTTCAAGGCATTTTGTAACAAATTTTTTTTCAAATGGTTCTAATCCGTAAAGATTATTTTTAAAAGAAGAAATTCCTTTTCCTTAACATTTTATTTCAAAAAATATATTTAAATTATTTTCCATATAAGATGACATACATTTATATTACTCATGGTTTAGTAGGAAATGATATAATGGTTACATTAACATTATTTACCTGAATGGTTTTTGATTTGATGTGTGATGTTTATGACACCCATTTCTCATCTATGAGTTGTAGGATTTTAAAACCCAATTATTCTCACTTGTTATCATTTCATGAAGTGATTATGAAAACTATCCCTTTTCATATGTTATGATGTTATGAAATGTTAATGATACTTATTTCATTTAATGGGTTATGAATTTATAAAACCTATCCCTTTTTATGTGTGCTGATATGATGAATGTTTATTTTATGAAACATATATGAATGATGGTATTATGAGATCGGTGGGACCTATATCTCCCTCAAATTAATTGGGTAATAATAGATTACTCATGAGTATAAACGTTATGCATGAACCTGATTACATTTTAACTATGTTATGAGTGAACCTTATTATGTGTTCATAATGTTATTCATGAACTTATTTACATGTTCATAATGTTATGCATGGAACTGGTTTCATGTCCATAATTTTATGTATGAACCAGATTACATGTTGACAATTTTATATGTGAACCTAATTTCATGTTAACAACATTATGAGTACACCTAGTCGCATGCCTATAAGTCTATAAGAGGTCATTGTTTCATGTCCTTAACTCAATGCATGATCCTATTTCTACTTATACATGTTCACAATGTTATACATTGATGTGTATTCCAAAATTCCATTTCTTATTCATATGTTACTCTTATATGGATTTTGGTCTTCATTTCATTATATTTTATGTCTTATGAAACGCCAATATTTATGCCATGTCTCATGATTATGATCTTTGATTTATAGGGTGTGATATTTAAATGTTATTCTCAGATTCCCATACCCTTATGATCATGTTATGCTTATGAATATCCCTTCTTTAACCTTACTGAGCATTCGAGATTACCCCTTTCTTATGTTCCCTTTCCCCAAGTTATGAAGGAATGTTTTAGATAGATGTAAAATAGGGAAATGTATTTATTTAAGACATTTATGATCTTTAAACTAGTTATAATATTTTCTTCCATGATTCCAAAGACACTAAACTATTACGGTCCTCAAGAATGTATGTTTGTAATATGTTGAATATTTATAATAATGCAATGTGATGACCATGTATGTTATATTTTGGTAGCTAAATAGAACCTAAGGGTTCACATTGTAGATTTTAAATTAGGGGATTCCATGGTCCATGTAACAAGGATTCTCTTATATTCAGCGATTACAACATTGGATGAGGTAGGTGATGGCTTCCTAGTGGTTGTAGAGCATCGGGGAAGTTTGTGTTTACTTTACACATGTGAGGTTTTATTTACTATAGTTCACACCTACTTAAACAACTATGTTGGGTATGAAAACTTTAGTGGTATTCTACTGAGAATCATTCTCACATCCTACGTAGACCCTTAAGGACACATTTATTCAGTATAATGTTGCATTCAGGTAATGTTTAGGGATCCGTAGTAGGACCGTAGTAGCTGTTTATCATGAGATATCAGTATTGGACCTTGAGTTCATGCCTTAGACAAAGTTATCCATTTTAGTTTGCTTTTATATTTAGCATTCTTATTAAATGTGTGTGTTTATAATGGTTGTTGGTCATGGGTGATCTTTTACTACTTATTGATATGTATGACCAATTTAATGTATGCTCTGTTTTAGATTTCTACTAGGGGTATGGTGGCATATTTATTTTTTTATGATGCTTTTATTTTTTATTTCCCTTTTTCTTATAATTGATTATTCTTCCACCATTGTATGATATGGTTTGAGTGTGTTGAATATTTATTTCCACTACATGTTATACATTTGTACTTAAACAATTATTATATCACCCCTTAAGGGTATAGTCTCTCTAATTTTACACATTACACCCTCATTTCTAGTCTGATGCCTTTTTCATGTAGTGATGCATGCCTAATGCAGGTTTCACCCAGACTGATAGCATAGTTTTGGTGGTTAATCGGGCTATGGACACTATAAGTTGTATCAAAGCAATTCTTGGATGGGATTTAGTAGCAGTGTTCCACTGGATACTAATAATATCAAGATTATTTTTCTTTTCCACTAGTATTCCTAGTGGGTTTTGGTACATTGGAGTTTATGATATATTTGGAACTAGATTTATAACTTGTTCATGGGTTCCCACAGCCCCATGAATGAGGTATGCACCATGTTTCCAGGGGTGGGATATGATATTCAATTTTTCACTATTTACAATTTATATGATTTCCACCATGATTGGTATTATTAGAATGCTAAATTTTAACAGTTATAACATGTGACTTGTGATCCTTAGCCTGGTTGGTGAGGAAGGTTATTGGAACCATGGCCCGTAATGGCAAGGGATTAGATTTTTGGACCCTTTTCTTAGTATGGAATGGCTGTTGGATATAGTTGTTATTCATGATTATGATTTAATAGGCATATGATGTAATCGTTCAATTTTATATATACATGTGTTGTGATATGAAATTCCATATTAAATGTAATATTACATATGATATATATACATTTTATGTGATGTGATATGGGCCTAGATCTTATAGGGGCATGAAGTTATGAATAAAATTGAGTGATGTTGATTTCCAGGTTTGGCGATGAGGTCACCAGTTTGAGGCAATGTTGGTTATCAGGATGGGAATGGCCTAGGGTGAACATGATACTTGCATTTGAGATGAGCGGGTAATGAGGAAAGGAGACCATGATTCCATGTGTAATGGTTGAGATGAGGGAGAGTAAGGGTTGTGAGGATGTTTTTACTATTACAAATTTCCCTATTTGCATTATATATAAATTTCTGTGTTTTTGGGTTGTATGACCATGTTGGTGGTACTCAGTGGGTTCCTCCTAGATGGATCAGATGGAGCACTAGGCAGGTGATGTCTTAGTACCTTAGGATAACAACAAGGTAGAGAGCCCTGAGGGTCATACAGAGAAGGTACAAGCTTCGGCTCAAGAATAGGATCTAGTGAAGGCCGGTTGGCCACCGGATTTGACAATTTTAGGGTCATGTATTGAGGAAAATCTCAAAGCGATCCTACTACAAGTTATTCTGGGTATTAATAGGGATTCTCCGGGAGAAGATCCTTAGATGAAATATTTTACTTTGGAGTTCTAATCACAAGACCAATTTTTTTTTAGGGTGATATTGTCCCAAAAAAGAATGATAAATAGATCAAATCCATACATATGATCTTCAATCACATTGAGATGCCACTAGAGGGAGAGTCAAATTTGAAATTTACATGCTCATATGACAGGAATAGCACCAGTGGGACATGAAGGTTCAGGCGGGAAGACACGAGGGGATAGCCTCAAAGGGCATTGAGGCCAGGTTCATTGAGTGTTTCTTCTGGGATACACTGAATAATAAAAGGGCTTCTAGGTTCTTGAGCTTCCAATAGCAGAAAATTTCTATCATGAACTATGGAGAAACTTTTTCTGAATTTTATTTATATCCACCTAGTTTGGGGAGAGAAAACACCTCGAGGGTGAGGCACCTCAAGGATGGTTTACAAAATTCCATTAGGGTGAAAGTAATCATCATTAGGTTGAACAAATCCTTAGTGGAAGTGAACCAGACACTCATAACCTAGGGAAACTAGGTGAATAGGTCTTACTCAAGTTGAGTGATGAATTCATGTGATTTCAGTTATGGTGCTTCAAATAGAAGGAAGTTAGGTCATGATGAGTTCAATTAGAGAGGTCAGCCCAAGGACTAAAGTAGGAAAAATTAGAGTGGACTTTCAATAGTTCTTTTTCATTGTAGGAATCCAAGACATGACAAAACTCATTATGATAAGCCTCCAAATTAGTGATGGAAATGTGGATTGGTTTCACATCTCGAGATATTCTACAAGAATCCTTCTTGGACTATTGGTAGTTAGGGGTCAGGACAGACATACGTTTCTAAGCTCAGTTTAGGAGAGATCCCAAGTGATGGTATCCAAGCATCATTATCTTATAGATGCCATGGAATTGAAAACAAGACATAATAGTGGGGTCAGTGGATAATGTTTGGTTTAGAACCATTGGAATTTTAGGCCTTAGGAAGTTGATAATCATTCTAGGTGCATGTTGTCTAGCAACTTGGTGCTGAGTAGGTTGGTGATCCAATGATGGTCATAGGTACATTGTGGGTGTGGTCGTGATTTGTTTTGTTTTTATTTAGCATGTCCTATTGAGGTACGTCTGTTTTGGGTGCTTGAGGTACATTGGATATGTTTATGGACAAACTAGATGCTGGTAAGTAGTTCATCAAGTCTTGGGTGCATGAAAAATATATATGAGGAGCACAACACCAGGTTTTACATTTTAGAATCATTAGTTTCTTTCTTATTGAGAATTTTTTTCAACAGAGAATCATAGAGATACAATTACATGATGTGCAGGTAATAAGAATAATGTTATGTTGTGTTACTTATTGAGGTGTAAGGCGTCAAGACAATTTTTCACATCTATTGAGATACATGGACTTAGGGGTTCCTTGTGTGCCATGAGCACAAGGTTGGAATCAATGTGATGAGAGATCCTAATTGGTTTTAGGATTCACATGGGAGTACCTTAAGAGTTCAAAGAGTGATGATGAATCACTTGAGGTGTTTATATTATGGGAAGGAATGATGCACCATTGGATTTTTTGGGGATGGATTGTGGTAGGTCACTTCTGTGGTCGAGAGCTTCCTAGAGGTAGTTGACATGTTTCGTTGAGACCAGAGTTTTATAAAAAAGTTTTAATAGCATGGTTATGTTTATTACAATATATATGTTTTTTTGTGCTCATGGACATGATTAGACAAGGTGGGTAGATTTTAATATCCCTGATTTTTTGGAATAGGTTGAAAACCTCTACTGTTTTGGATTTTTGTGTTGGTGGGTATGTCAAATTCTTTTCTGATTTTCAAAACTCAATTATGTGAGTTTCCCCAATCCAATATCCTTATTTTTGGATGGGTTTAAAGTTTTAGAAAAGTTCTTAGTTGTTATTATGGATTTTAGATGCATCATAGTCTTGAATTATTGGTTTTGGAGTTTCAAGTCAAGGCACTCAATTTAGGGTAAACTATGTGGCCTCTACCATCTGATAGTGTAGCCTCTTTTTGCATGGCATATAGTTTGGGGGAAACTATGTGAGTGGGTATCATATCCATGTGGCAATGTCTATAGTTTTTAGAGTCTTCCACATATTTTTTGCATGATTAGGAAGAACCAGGCAACAATCCACTTGGGTAGTGCAATTTAGGCAGTACCCTTGCGTTGTAGCCCGCACGGTTTGAGAAAAATTTGCAAACAATGTGAGATATCATTTAATCCTATTAACGTGGTAAATTTACTGATTTACCCCTCCCTCTTTATTATGTTTTTTCTCATTATTTCTCCTCCAAATCACATTTACAATAGGGGGCACAACTCTTTTCCTCCTCTACGATTTTATCCCACTCCTTCAGCAGTTATATGTTCTTCATGTCATTAGATGTGTTGGAACCATATTAGTGAGTCTCCCATCTCCCATGATTCTCTACTCCTTTGATATTTTCACATAGTGGACTAGATATGTTTGAGCTGTTTTTTCCAATTCATATTGGTTTTGGTGGAAACAATAGTTTTTTTCTAAATTTCATGGAGTTATGGGATAATACCATATGTTCCTACATCTATGAGTCCAAGGTAGAAGATTTATACCTTTCTTTATGTTTTTAAGAACATTTCGGTGGTGTGTATTTTATAAGGTCGTTGGGGAACTGAGAGAGGAAACATCTAAATTTTTTCATGATGTTAAATTAATTTCATATCCTTATGGGATGTCATTGGTCATTCCCAAACCATATTTTCTCATGTGAGGCCATATTAGAAATCATCATCCACTATAGGTAGTTTGGCCGAGTTGTTCTCCATATATAAAATGAATTTTTTTTGTTAAATTGAAATTGTACAATTCAATTATATTGAATTAATTCATTTAATTGAATTGAATTATATATATTTGAAATTATTCGGTTTTATGGAATGAGTTTTGATCCATCGAATCATAAAAGGCTTGGCCCAAAAAATTCCAATGGCATGGCTATTGGAACAGAGGTGACATGGTCCTCTAGATTGTCTTCGCCTAGATTAATTAGGTGATATTTTTACTAGTTGGGTGTCATGGATATTGTTTTGTGGTAGAAAGGTAGTCAGGTTCCGGGAAATCCACATGATATTGGATGGAATGGACATCAAACTTGAGATACATGGTTTTAGGGGCACAGAGAGCAAGTTTTATTATGTATTAGTTATTATTTGGGGTTTTATCTAGCTCCTGATTGAAAATCAATTATTGGATTCATGTGCACACTGGTTGACTAAGTGAGGAGGTGGTTTCTAACACTTCTATTGGTAGAGGACCCCAACAGTGTGACTTAGATAAATGTAGTGGGCATGATTCACATAGAAATCCACAGGGAAGGTGAAGAGCCTTATTATGATAGTTTTGAGGCTATCAGTTGAGGGTTAAGTCTTGTCGTACTAAGGTCATTGGGCCAAGACTAGTTTTGAAGGATGTACATCATCGTTCCCTATAATTTCATGCAATGATACAATGGTTATATTACATTGAGAACATATATATTTTTGCCTTTGAACGTATGACTTTGACATAATTGTTTCTTTAAATAAGGGGTTTGAAGGACCATGGTTCCTTTTTCATAGGCGTTCCTTCAAGATGTCAGTGATTTTTCATGGGATCTGTGGTGTCCGGTTTGGCATGAGGTGAAGATGACATTTGAGGTGAAACCTGAGGGTTCACATAGGATATATTACATTAGGGGATACCTTAGTCCATATTCTATGGATCTTATCCTCTTCAGTGATTCCAACATTGGTTGAGGAAGGTGATTATAACGGTCTGGAATTACTTCTAGTGGAATATAATTGATACCTATCAGGGAACTCCATGGGTGGCTACACCACCTGGGCGGGAAACACCACCATCCCCAGTGGCAGCCAATTCCTCATGAAGCCCTTGGGAGGAGAGCCATGCTTCGTCCAACACTCACATGTGAGAGTTCACAAGGATCAGATACATTTTAACCTCCTTTGACTCTGATACCAACTGTAGAGACCCAAAGCATGAAATAAATGGATATTACATTACTTGTGTGGAATACTTAATAGATAACAAATACAGACACACAAGGACCATAATAGTTTAGTGTCTTTAGAAACATGGAACGTAATCATCTAATCGTGGTGAAAAATCCTCAACATCACCCATAAAGATCTTCCACTTTTGTTTCCTTACCTAAAACATTTCTTTTAATCCTGGGGGAAAATAAAACATAAAAATGGTGAGCTCAAATTCTATTTAATGGTAAGCATGGATAAAATAAAACATACCATAAGCATTTGAACTTAAAAACATGAACATAATGTTTAAACATCAAAATCTTGAGCAACGACATAAAACATGGAAGTACATAAGGCATAGATCATAATGGAACCTAAATCATGATAAAATTGCATGGGAATAAAACATGTAATTGTGGCAACCATTCAGAACTTGTTATGATTTCTATAGTAGCCATGGAATTGCTGCCAAGACCATCTTAGTGGACAAAATCCCTTTTTAAATCGAGTTCACTCCTCGTTTCAGTCCTATAACACTGAACCGGATTAACATACCATTCCATCCATGTATATCTCATGAGATATAAATCTTTACCCAATGCATTGGAGGGAGATATAGGTCCCACCCATCTCATAATGAAATCATTCTTACCTGTGCCACAAAATAAACATACATCATTCATAAAAACCCAATAAATAAAATGGGTATCATAAACATCATCCCATAATCAAATAATCCATTTAAAAGAAATGGATATCATTTCATAATAAGAGAAGTGAAACCATGTAAATCATAGAGATATTATACTTTAAACACACACATATTAAATAATGTCATCTTAGAAGAAAAATGGTTTTGATAAAACAATTGAAATGAATTCTTGAGGAAAATATCCTTTTTTCTTCAAAATCATTTTTTTTTTCACAAAATGTCGTGTAATTTTAAAAGAAAAGTATTTTGTTGAAAATAGTAATGAAATATTTTGGAGGAAGCTTCCTGAAAACAATGCTTTATAAAACCATAAAAATCCTCTCATGTCGTATACGTGAAAAAAGCATACTCTTCATACTTTTGTCAAAAAAGTCAAAAAGTACCTCGTAACGTAAACAAAGAAAGATTCCTTACATACCATGTAGTAAAAGTAAAAATGGGTAAAAAGGACATTAAACATGCATAAAAACACTTTTATAAAACATGGACATGGATGATCGAAATAACCCTAGTAAATACTTACAAATAAGAAATCTTGGATAAAAATGGGATTTGAAAAATTATCCCTTACCTTAGGTCTGATATGCTTCGTATGTTTCCGAACCTCCAGTATAATGATTTAAATAATGTCATTGACTTATTACAGAATCATATTTATTGTTATTATATCATATATGGTTCACTTATGACTTTATATTACCCATTCTTTTGTAAGTTCCATGTTAAAGCAGCGTTTTGGGTTAAATCGTTTTATTTATCGTACATGTTTGGACATGTTGTCCTTGATTTTATTAATTATATCCGGATTTAATTAATTCCAGGATTTAAAAAATGATTTACTTATAATATATATTTCAGTATATACATATATATATGATAGATCGATTAAATGAAATGAAATACACCGTTCATGGAGACGGTAGGCCGTACATACGCATGAACGCTATTTTCGTTTCCTTATTGAATTGAATGAAATTAAGTGTAGGACATATATATATATACACATAAATCCAATATCATTATTATTTCATATATTTCATGATTACTTATTATATATACTTTATAATCATTCATGAATGGCTAACATGGTGAAAGAATCTCATCGCGCCATGGAGACGGTAGTCCGTACGTACGCACGAGCGATGATATCATTCCCATGATCGTGGAATTGTATGGGAGTGTATGTATGCTATTTAAGAATCAATATCAATTTAAAATAATCATATATAGTTATTATTTACACCATTATACCCCTTCAAGTAAGGTGGTGGTGGAAAATTGATTACACCACGACGTAGAGACGGTATTCCGTACGTACGCACGCGTAGTGATTTCATTTTTCGTAGGATGGATAGATGGTGAAATAGGGTTGTTTCATACATATAATAACATATCGGTATATTAGTGATACTGATGTTATTAATTAATAATGAAACAACTAAAGAAGATTATAGGGAAGAAGAAATAAAGTTGAAAGAATCGGTAATGGACAATACCTCTTCTTTGAAGCACTTATTTGAGACCTCCTTTTTGGGAACTAAAATTGGTCTTTGAAGAAGACCAGAACCTCTAGGATGTTTCTAGGGAAGTGGAGTGGAGAAATTGGCAGGGTTTGGCTGAGCTTGAAGGCTCAATGTGGTGTGAGGAAGAGAGGGAGGAGGTTCCCTTTTATAAGGTAGGAGACGGTCACCTGTGGAGAAACTAAAAATATTATTTTATTATAAAGCCATATTCGGTTTTAAATAGCTCAAAATTGTTTTATTTTAAAGCTAAGTTGGGGATGGGTCTAAATCCTCTCATCCAATAGAATTTTGACATGTTTAGTTTACTATTGTAATCTTATCATTTAGATTTAACATTAAGTTAGATAATTTTACTTTTACCGTGTCTTTTTGTGTTCTTACACTATAAGGTTAATAAACATACTATAACAAGCCAAACGAACCCCAAGTTGTTTATTAATAATATATATAACCGTATCTAAGTCATTTGGCCGATCGTTAGATTTTTAGGAATAAATTAACAATTACTAATATAATATTTATTTTAAAAACTATTTTATGTCAATTATGACACTATTTGGTAATTGATTTTTTTGAAACTCATAACAGAATTATTAGTTCAAAAAAAGTTAACTAAGTCAATAATAACTTGTCATATTAACCTAGAAAATTAGTGGAATTCATAAAAAGTCTCATATTAAATTTATTTGGGTATTTATAACATCAATTATGCCAATATTTCATTAATAAGATAATTACTACATCATCATTGTTTCAATAATAAATTAAATTATATAATGTATAAAAATTATAAATAAAATACTATTTTGTAGGAAATCGTTTTATCTTTCTAATTATTATTTATAGTCGAATTTATCTTATGTATAACCCTATATTAAAAATGATTTACTTATTAAACATTTATTTTAACTATTTTAACCCTTCTTTAAATAAATTAATGTTAAATGCCATAATCTAATCCATGAGGGCCTAAATGGTCAGATGTTATTCCTATGATTTTTTTTGGTCGAATTACACTTATCCAATAGAATTAGGACCTGTGTTAGGGTAATAATAATATCATTTTTACCCTTAATTACCCTATTTACTTTTAACTGTGTTAAATAAAAGTAAAAAGTTACTATTCACCAAAAAAATGCATCTCATTGAACCAAATTTTACTTACTGACATGAACTGTGTCTCTCTGATTTTTGAAATTCCATTCACAAAAGTGGTAAAATTAAGTTTTATGTAAATTTTCAATTTTTCCTAGGAGGTGAGTAAAAGACGGTCAAAAGTTCAATAAACTTTTTATATATATAAAATTATTATAAAATGACTCCAATGAATTAAATTGAACTTATATAGGTATTATGTGAAAATTTTGACCTAAAATCAATTTAAATAATTATTTAAATAAAAAGTCGGTTTTTAAATAGTAACCTAGTGTTTTCACTATTCATCAAAAATTGAAAGTTTTCCTAAAAATACCAAAATTTCACCCTAGGCTAATTTCGATATTTTGAATCCAAAAATGAAGTCCATTTTTTAAGATGACATTTACAAAATTTCAAAAAGTGGTTATTACTATTCATAACGGCTAGTTTTAATAATATTTTAATAGCATATCATTGTTTAGTGAAACTCAGTATTGCGTACAACACACGCTATCGAGGAAGGTCGTGATTGCGTGTAATGCAGCCAAGTTAGGATTACGTGTTGTACAAGACTCCTTTGTTGTAACGTACAACACAAGACATCAATAAAATTAAAAAGAATATTTTTCATAAAATCTCGGGGTATTACATTCTACCCCTCTTAAAATGAATTTCGCCCTCGAAATTCGTCAGAGTTATAAATGGTTTACTACTCAAATGTTTCTTTAATAGAAAATCACATCGTAAAAAGGTATACCAAAACCAATATTTAAAAACTAATGTATGAAACATAATGATTACCCAAATTAACTAATCACTGGGTCTCCACATAGGAGAACATAAGTGAAAATAAGGATATAGAAGAGAAACCTGACCATTATGTTCTGATGGAGAGTGGAAGAGAACATGGCTATGAAAAAGACAACAATCACAAAGCCATATATTTGTGATGATCTATGGTACCATCTGATTTATTGGATATAAGGGAAATAGGACAACATTTTTTGTTTTGAAGATCATTTCCCTAAAGTTGATAAATTAAAAGAAATACTTACTTGATTTTGGTACAATTTCACTGTTGTTTGTGAATTGAACAATTTCCACTTCATCCCTTAAAGAAATGAAGGTGAATTTGTTATTCGTGATGTGTTAGCAGATCATGTGATAGAATGATGGGTCATTCCATATGTTTCGAACAAAAGGTTAGCAAAAGTTATAAGTCCATCTTATGGTTAGATTAATTGTATATGGTTCCAAAAATTAACTTATACTTCATATATCATACCTCATAATAAAATAAAACTAGTTTCTACTAACTAGGGACTTCCTGTAGGCCAATGGTAGGCGATAAAGGCCAGCTGCTCTTTGGTTGTGGATTCGATTCCTACAGCCTTGTCTGATGCGATGGGTTGTCGCCCATCCTGCAGGTTGTCCTTATTCTAAAACTACATTACTATAACATATCATCAATAATATCGAAAAAACTTCTATCCTTAAACAATACTAACTTATGTACAACATAATCCATTCCAATCTTTAGGCTTATCCATAATACTACAGTCCACTCTCATAATATAGTGAAAATGATTACCAGAGATTTCATATTACAAGCATGTTAATACCATCGTTGATACCCATATATGATAAGATATGTCTTTTTTGTCACATTCCAAACATTCGAAGGCCTTAGTCATGTATTCTCTTGAAAAATGAATACCCATTGAATCTTAGTGAAAACATGAGTGTTGTCAAAAGTTAACTCTTTCCACATACCAAAACCCCAAAAATTCTATATACTCAAACCATAATATCACTTAGTCCTTGTATCAGTCATGATCTCATGATTACTATCATATTAACTTCTCCTCATCCCTTCATTATGTTCATTTCATCTGCTTTCTAAAAATATTTCAATCACCTTTTCATGGTTACCAGTACCATATAATTATTGAAAACCAATACATATATATTCCAAAATTCCATAATACCATAAATGAGAGTCCATGATACTATTTTGATATCCCATTACATAAACACTTAATCATTACACAACATCATTTTCATACTCAACATCACAAATATTGATCGCATGAGACTTCCCTTTATCCTTTTCCTTAAGAGGTTCCTCATGTTGCTCATCATTAACCCGTGGATTAGGGCATTTATTAGCATAATTCCCCATTTACTTGCACTTGAATCATTGAAGTGTTGGTGGAGAGTTCTCTGTAGTCTTTTCTCTATTCACATCATTAGAAACATTTTTCCCATTACTTCGACAATCAACAGCTCGATGACCTTCTTTTCCACACTTAAAACATTTTCTAGTACCTTTTAGGAAATCTCCACCATGCTTCTTTCCACACTTTGAGCATAAAGAAACATTCATCTTCTTTTCACCATTTTTTCTGAGATTTCTCCTTCAACTCTATCTTTCGTTTCTGGTCAAAACCATGAGATGGATATATAACACCAACTTCCATTTCTACCTTGATATCACAACACACAATTTCTTCATAGCTACTGAAGTCACTTATAGCTAATGCCCTTCAAAGTCATGGTTTTAAGCCACTGAAAAATCTATCAACATTACTTTCAGGTTGTATGGTAAAGAATGATGCGTACCTTTAAAGTCTTGTAAAATTCGCTTCATATATACCAATAGATTCATCATCCTGCTTCTTAAGCTCAAGAATCTCCTTTTCCATCTTTGTTCGAAGAATATGAGGGATGTACTTATTGAAAAACAAGTTCATGAACTCGTCCCATTCCGTGGACTGAATTTATCTCTTTGCCTCATATTCTTGATAAGATTCCACCATTGATCAGCATCACCTTCCAAATGATATACTAATAAGATGACTTTATCATGTTTAGAATATTGAAGAACTGAAAATATCTTTTCAGTGGTACTGATCCATTGTTCTGTAACAAGTGGATTAGAAGACCCACTGAAAGAAGGTGGACGTTGCCTCATGATGGACTCAATAGAATATTGTTCCCTTCTCTGCTCATTTGGATGTCAAGAATGATTCATAGCTTGTATAAGTATAGCAATAATATTTTTCACTCCATCTCCAATAACATTTTTTTTGTTCAGGATGAAAATCATTGCATTGTCCATTACATTGATCAACATGGTTTCTTCGGGTTCTAGCCATCATCTAAAACCCAAAAAAATAGCGTGAGAGGCAAAAATCATGCTAGGGTAAACAATATAATAAAGGGGGAGTACCTTCAATATCTAACATCATAGGTTAAATTCTATGATCGTTACCGTAGTTTTAGTACTATATCCTATATGTATACTTATCCTTAGGGACATCCCTAGACATACCTTAGAAATATCTCTAGGGATATCACTAATGTTTTCGCATCCTAGTTTCCAAAGGTTGACTAAACCTTTCCTCTGATACCAACTATAACGGTTTGGAATTACTTCCAGTGGACTATAATTGATACCTATCAAGGCACTAAATGGGTAGCTACACTCCCTAGGCGGGACACACCACCATCCCCAGTGGCATCCATTTCCTCATGAAGCCCTTGGGCGGAGAGCCATGCTTCGTCCAATGCTCACATGTGAGAGTTCCCAAGGATCGGATACATTCCTACCTCCTTTGCCTCTGATACCAACTGTAGAGACCCAAAGCAGAACATACATGGATATTACATTACTTTTTCGAAATACTTAACACATAACAAATACAGACACATAAGCACAGAAATAGTTTAGTGTCTTTGGAATCTTGGAACGTAATCTTCTAATCGTGGTGAAAGATCTTCAATATCTCCCATAAAGATCTTCCATTTTTGTTTCCTTACCTAAAACCTTTCTTTTAATCTTGGGGGAAAATAAATAATAAAAAGGTTGATATCAAATGCTCAGTAAGGGTAAGCATGTATAAAATAAAACATACCATATACATTTGAACTTAAAAACATGAACATAATGTTTAAACATCAAAATCATGAGCAACGACATAAAACAATGAAGTACATAAGGCATAGATCATAATGGAACATAAATCATGATAAAATTGCATGGGAATAAAACATGTTATTGTGGAAACAATTCAGAACTTTTTATGATTTCCATAGTAGCCAACGCAATGCTGCTGAGACCATCTTAGTGGACAAAGTCCCTTTCTGAATCGAGTTCACTCCTTGTTTCAGTCCTGTAACACTAAACCGGATTAACTTACCGTTCCAGCCATGTCTATCTCATGAGATATAAATATTTACCCAATGCATTTGAGGGAGATATAGGTCCCACCCATCTCATAATTAAATCATTCTTACCTATGCCACAAAATAAACATACATCATTCCTAAAAACCCAATAAATAAAATGGGTATCATAAACAGCATCCCATCATCACATAATCCATATAAAAGAAATGGTTATCATTTCAAAATAAGGGACGTGAATCCATGTAAATCATAGACACATTATACTTGAAACACACACATATTAAATAATTTCATCTTAGAGGAAAAATGGTTTTGATAAAACAATTGAAATGAATTCTTGAGGAAAACATCCTTTTTTCTTCAAAATCATTTTCTTTTCACCAAATGTCATGTAATTTTAAAAGAAAAGGATTTTGGTGAGAATAGTAATGAAATATTTTAGAGGAATCTTCATGAAAACAAGGATTTATAAAACCGTAAAAATCCTCTCATGTCGTATACATTAAAAAAACATACTCCTCGTACTTTTGTCAGAAAAGTCAAACAGTACTCGTAACGTAAACAAAAGAAAGATTCCATACATACCATGTAGTAAAAGTAAAAAATGGTTAAAAAGGACATTAAACTTGCATAAAAACACTTTTATAAAACATGTACATGGATGATCGAAATAACCCCAGTAAATACTTACGAATAAGCAATCTTGGATAAAAATGAGATTTGAAAAATTATCCCTTACCTTAGGTCCGATATGCTGCGTACGTTTCTGAACCTCCTATATAATGATTTAGATAATTTCATTGACTTATTACAGAATCATATTTATTGTTATGATATCATATATGGTTCACTTATGACTTTATATTACCCGTTCTTTTGTAAGTTCCATGTTAAAACAGCGTTTTGGGTTAAATCGTTTTATTTATCATTCGTGTTTGGACATGTTGTTCTTGATATTATTACTTATATCCGGATTTACTTAATTCCAGAATGTAAAACATGATTTAATTATAATATATATTTCAGTATATACATATATATAAGATAGATCGATTAAATGAAATTAAATACACCGTTCATGGAGACGGTAGGTCGTACGTACGCATGAACGCTGTTTTCATTTCCTTATTGAATTGAATGAAATTAAGTAGATGAAATACATATATATATACACATAAATCCAGTATAATTATTATGTAAT
This sequence comes from Viscum album, assembly GCA_963277665.1. Taxonomy (NCBI): domain Eukaryota; kingdom Viridiplantae; phylum Streptophyta; class Magnoliopsida; order Santalales; family Viscaceae; genus Viscum; species Viscum album. The sequence continues at coordinate 562,694,306 of OY728162.1, forward strand.
ATATTTCATGATAAATTATTATATATACTTTATAATCATTCATGAATGGTTAACATGGAGAATGAATCTCATCGCGTCGTGGAGACGGTAGTCCGTACGTACGCAGGAGCGAAGATATCATTCCCATGATCGTGGAATAGTATGGGAGTGTTTGAATACTATTTCAGAATCAATATAACTTTAAAATAATCATATATAGTAATTATTTAAACCATTATACCCATCCATGTAAGGTGGTGGTGGAAAATAGATTACACAATGGCGTGGAGATGGTATTCCGTACGTACGCACGCGCAGTGATTTCGTTTTCCGTAGGATGGATAGATGGTGAAATATGGTTGTTTAATACTTATAATAACATATAAATATATGAGTGATACTTATGTTATTACTTCATAATGAATCAACTAAAGAAGAAGATGTGGAAGAAGAAATAATGTTGAAAGAATCGGTAACGGGCATTACCTCTTCTTTGAAGCGCTTCTTTGAGACCTCCTTTTAGGGCTCTAAAATTGGTCTTTGAAGAAGACTATGACTTATAGGATGTATCTAGGGAAGTGGATAGGTGAAATTTGCAGGGTTTGACCGATCTTGAAGGCTCAATGTGGTGTGAGGAAGAGAGGGAGGAGGTGCCCTTTTTTAAGGGAGGAGAGGGGAACCATTGGAAAAACCAAAAATATTAATTTATTATAAAGCCATATTCGGTTTTAAATAGCTCCAAATTTATTTATTTCTAATATAAGGTGGGGATGGGTAGAAATCCTCTCATCTAATAGAATTTGGACATGTTTATTTTACTATTGTAATCTTTTCATTTAGATTTAACTTTTAGTTAGATAATTTTACTTTTACCGTGTCTTTTTGTGTTCTTACACTATAAGGTTAATAAACATGCTATAACAAGTCAAACGAACCCCAAGTTTTTTATTATTAATATATATAACCATATCTAAGTTGTTTGGCCGAACATTAGATTTTTAGGAATAAAATAACAATTAATAATATAATATTTGTTTTAAAAACAATTTTATGTCAATTTTGAAACTATTTGGTAATTGATTTTTGGGAAAATCATAACAGAATCATTAATTCGAAAAACGTTAGTTAAATCAATACTAACATGTCATATGAACCTATAAAATTAGTGTAATTAATAAAAAGTCTCAAATTACATTTATTTGGGTATTTATAACATCAATTATTTCAATATTTAATTAATAAGATAATTACTACATCATCATTGTGTCAAAAATAAATTAAATTATTTAATGTCTAAAAATTATAAATAAAAGGCCATTATGTAGTAAATATTTTATCTTTCTAAGGAATATTTATAGTTGAATTTATCTTATGAATAACCATATATTCAAAATTATTTACTTATTAAACATTGATTTTAAATATTTTAACCCTTCTTTAAATAAATTAATGTTAAATATCCCCATCTAATAAAAGTGGGCCTAAATGGTCATATTTTCTTCCAAAGTTTGTTTTTGGTCGAATTACATTTATCCAATAGAATTAGGACATGTTTTAGTGTAATAATAATATCATTTTTACCCTTAATTACCCTATTTATTTTAACCGTGGTAAATAAAAGTAAAAAGTTATTATTCACCAAAAATTATGTTCATCTCATTGAACCAAATTTTACTTATTGACATCATCCGTGTCTCTCTGATTTTTTAAATTCCATTCACAAAAGTGGTAAAATTATGTTTTATGTTAATTTTCAAATTCTACTAGGAGGTGGGTAAAAGACGGTCAAAAGTTCAATAAAATTTTTATATATCTAAAATTATTATAAAATGACTCCAATGAATTACATTGAACATATATAGGTATTATGTGTCAATTTTTACCTAAAATAAATTTAAATAAAATAAATAATTATTTAAATAAAAAGACGGATTTTAAATAGTAACCCAGAGTTTTCACTATTCATCAAAAATTGAATGTTTTCATAAAAATACCAAAATTTCACCCTAGGATAATTTAGATATTCCGAATCCAAAAATGAAGTAAATTTTGAAAGATAACATTTAAAAAATTTCATAAATTGGTTATTACTAATCATAACGGCTAGTTTTAATAATATTTTAATAGCATATCGTTGTTTAGTGAAACTCGGTATTGCGTACAACACACGCTATCAAGGAAGGTCGCAATTGTGTGTAATGCATCCATGTTAGGGTTGCATGTTGTGAAAGACTCCATTGTTGTAACTTACAACACAAGACATCAATAAAATTAAAAAGAATGTTTTTCATAAAATCTCAGGGTGTTACAGTGATGGCTTCCTAATGACTGTTAAGGACCAAGGAAGTTTTTTGACATTACACATGTGTTGTTTTATTTAATATAGTTCACAGTCACTTAAACATCTATGTTGTTTATGAAAACATCGGTGGTATCCTACTATGAATCAATCTAACACCCTACACGAGCCCTTTGGGATGTCTGTAAAAATTATGATCTTGTGTTCAGGTAAGGGTTCACACTCATCAACGAAATCGTAGTTACTGTTTTTCATGGGACGTAGACATGGGACCTTGAGGTTGTTTCTGATGCTTTCACCAGGGTGTGCGCGTCCGTCTGCATGAGTGCGACAGGCGTGTATTTCTTTGCCCGTATTCTCGCATTGCAAAGGGGGGCGACATTCGCTCCTTGTTCAGCGACATTTTCTCCTAGAACAAAACGGGATGATGGGATGTTTGTTGTTCCTTTGGTGGATTCTTCCTCAGAACTCATCACCTAGTTCGGATCTCCCTCATAGATTTAATACTTTTTTTGTGAAAAAGTTCCTGGTGCCATATCTTCATGGACACCAGTTAATTACGCAACTTCTATTAGGACATTCCAAGGGGTCCGGTCTGGGCAGCAACCTTCAGTTAGAGGAGTCGTCATGGTGCGCATCATTGGAATGTCTGGACGATGGGGATTGGTCTGTCTCTTTTATGTCCCTTATTATAGGGCTTCTCTAGGGCACGGAAGCTCACGATATCCCACATCGAATGTAGGGAATCATATTCTATAATCATGTCTCTGAGGTTTTCCTAAGCTTCCCATGTTAAACACAGGATTTTCCGCAAGTTTACTGTCTAGTGGGGATAGATCAGACATATCAGAACACTGATTAGATTGGATCAGATTGGGGAACCCCCTGGAGGGAACACTGATATTGGGGCCAACATGTGGGTGGCTCCCCTAATGTTGTGGAGGTGGATGAGGTGGCATGGTCTCACCGGGATGTGGCGGCCCGGGTAAGAATCAGGATGGACGATGGTTTTGGGTTTGATCCTCAAAGAGACTTCCTATGTATCCCTGTAGCAGGAAATCAAATTCTGCGTAGTTCAGATGGTGGGGAATACAGTTTAACATCATGCAGGACGAGGGAATTTAGGTATTACACTTTAGGCGGCCCAAGGTGTTGGTGAACTGACATGGTCAGAACGACCGGGTGGTGGGCATGAACCTCAGGTAGGTTTCCTACGTACCATACCTTGACATGGATCAAAGTCCCCGTAGTTTAGGAAATGGGTGTGGGGCTTACACTCTGGGCTGCTCGAGGTGTCGGTGAACCGACGTGAAGATGGAATGGGTGTCTGATGGGTTATGGGATTGAACCTCATGAGGCTTCTTACATACCATGCCTTGTCATGGTTCAAAGTCCATGTAGTTCTGAATGGGATGGGAATATAGTTTAACTTCATGCGTGATGGGGGTGAATCGAAATGAATGGGGGTCATAATGACCGGGTGGTGGGCTTAAACCTCATGGAGGCTTCCTACTTACCATGCCTTGACATGGATCAAAGACCACGTAGTTCGGGATGGAGTATCAAAGAAACGACATGAATAAGGACCTTGGTCCAGGTAGATGGATAACTTGAACCTCGTGAGGCTTCCTACGTACCATACTTTAGCAAAGACGAAGGACCACATATTTTAGGGTGGTGTATTGGCTAACCGACGTGTTTAAGGAACTTGGCCCAGGTGTATGGCAGGCTTGAACCTCATGATGCTTCATACGTACCATGCCTTAGCAAGGATCAAATACCACGTAGTTTAGGATGGTGTGTGTATTAAACTATAGGCTTACCAAGGTGTTTATGGGGGTTGGGGAACCACCATGGAGATGGGTTGGGCCAATGGATGTTTGGCATGAACCTCGTGGAGGCTTTTTACGTACCATGCCTTGACATGGATCAAAGTCCACGTAGGTAGGGTGTACAGTTTAACTTCTTCCAGGATGGGGGTTGAGATACAGTTAAACGTCATGCGGGACGAGGATGTTTTCATGGTCGAAGCTTACACTAAGCCAATGTGAGTCATGCTCGGTGTGAGAAACAACAGGCAGTAGAGACCGGAAGATCATGTCACAAATGGGGCGTCTGTTGGATGTGGAGTGGGGCTTACATGTGGAGTGGCCTAGGGAGAGAGAGATTGTGACTTACTAAAATATGGAGGCCCGATGGTGACAAAGCGCAGTTGGAGAGGGTTTTGGGACCACAGAATGGTGGAGTTTCATTCCTATCACGCCCTCTGATGGCCTTGTCATAGAGGAAGTGAGGAGTATTAGGGGTGCTACCTTCTGCAAGAGAAGCTAGGGGCTTACACCAAGATGGATTCCCTTCCCTACGGACAAACTCCAATCCATGAAGGAGTATATCATCCCTTGTGGATACTAGGGGGCTTGAAGAATGCCCAAGGTGGGGGCGAGACCCTCCAGGTGAGGCACGGGGTCAGGTCACAGTTTAACGTCATGTGTTGAGGATGAAGGTGCTTGGAAGTGTAATATCATACAGCTCAGACGAGGTGGGTTTTCTCTGCACCCCTAGAACATACTTACCCAGTACCCTCTGCTCCTTGTCATAGGGAAGGCACTCACAACATTGTATTGAGGGGGTGTCATGGAATGAACCACCGAGGGGTCCACGTTAGCATGGCTATGCGAAGAAGCAATAGCCATTAGCGTGCCTATGAAAAGAAGCATTAGGCGAAGCAACGCAACAGGTGGTATCGTCTAAGGGACTTTGAAGTCACATCATGCAAACCAGGAGGGTTGCACGGGAAAAGGATTTTCCAAGCAGAGGGGTCCGTAGGCAGGGGCCTTGTGGAACTATGTCACTCCGCGTGGCAGAGGGCACTTGCGAAGGAGTGTACTTCGCGTAGTGGGGTGCCTTATCCTTAGCATGGGGAAGAGGTGAAAATGGGAGGTGCTTCGTGAAGTGGAAGAGCATTCATGGAGCACAACCTCATGGAGAAAAGGTTCCTCGTGAAGCAAGGTGTCGTGAAGCAATGTGCTTCGTGAGGTACAATGATCCTGCCTTATGAGGTGTATCATGTGTAAATGAAGGGTGATTCGTGAAGCATAAACAATCCGTGATGACCCGGGTCCCTTTGGGAATCTCCTTCCTTCGCGAAAGCCCTTAGGCTTCATGAAAGGAATCCCTCCTAAAATACGGGATCAAGATGATACAAACAGGAGGCACTTCATGATGCGGATGTGACTCACACATCTCATGGTTCACTAAGCAGAAGACTGCTTCATGATTTGGGATCCAGAAGATGAAAGTTAGGATTCTCTGTCCCGAGAGCTTAGGGGGAGCCCCATATTTATAGGCAAGAGGTGCCATGGAGCAGAGCTCATCCGGTGCGAAGAGGAGCTTGGGGGATTCGTGGAGGGATCGAGAACATAAAATTCCTTCACGGAGCATCCCGCCTTCTTTGCGCCAGGGCTGGCTCGCGAACGTCAAATCTGTTCGCAGAGCGTCCTGACTCAATTGCTTTGCGGTGGTCTTGCAAACATCTAATGCCTTCATGTAGCCTCCTTCCTTCCTTGCTTCACAGCGGTCGCAGTGCTGGGGGGATTCCGCGAAGTGGCTTCGTGAGGCAGCCCGGGGGTCCATCTTGGGGCCTTCTCTTCGTTCCAAATTTTGGAACCAACAAATTCCCCCCCCCCCCCCTCAGACATGGAGCCGCATAGAGATCAAAGGTTTAAGTCTGAGGGAAATTGCCAAAAACCTCGGTCATTCGCGGTGCGGACTCATGAAGAGGGCTCGCGAGGCAGATAGAGGATGCACGGGCCATGCACACCGCAAAGCATCGTACGGACTGGGCATGCCGTGAAGCTCCGACGGCTGTCGCCTATAAATAGGGGGCCTTCCATCTCTTTTTTTCATCCCCTTCTCCATGATATTGTCTTCTTGCACTCTCGATTCGTGAAGCTATGCGTACTCCGTGAGTGATCTCTACGAACCAGATGTTCGCGGTCTACAGGGAGTCCTCGACTCCGCATTTGCGCTCTGCGATCCGGCTTTGAACGCCAAGGCAATTCCCCCCCCCCCCCACGAATAGTCTTTAGGAGGAGCCTTCATGAATGGTCTTTTCGAATGATCTTCGTGAACCATGAAAAGAAACTTCACAACTCCAGAACGAATGGCCCATCAAGAAACTGCCCAGGGGGTCCTTGTGGATGTCGCCCGGAGGGACAAAATGGTGAGCAATTTGGGGCTAACTGTGCTATTATGGAGCCACTCATAACATAGTTCTTTGGTGGAGATGATGTCGGAGAGCCAGAATAACTATCTGCTGTGTAGAAGGTTTCCCTTGTATGGATTCAGGCAGAGGGATTACATCTTTATCCCTGAAGCAGGTAGAGTTGAGTCAGCTTACTGGTTTGGGAGCACAACGTGTCAGCACCGATGGTTCAGGGCATCCGATGGTTATGCCCATGAGGATTTCACACCTGTCATCACCGACATCCTATACAATCACCTGAATAATGTTTATGGGAGGGAATTGCAGCCAGAGACATCCCCTCCCCTATATCAAACCAACCTCAAGGCGGTGCTGGGGAACCCAAAGAAGGGGTGTTCCAAGTAATGGGACCTGTTCTAGGGTGGAATCTTCACCGACGATTGGGCTTGGCCCTACTGGGTAGGTGCTTCGTGCCAGGAGTTTATAGTGGAGATGAGAAGAGTGGGGCTTTATGAGGCAGCTTGGGCTTCCCAGTTCCATATCTACAAGCCGAAGCAGTTGATGCCACAACAATTGAGTCAGTGGTCTCTGAGGACCAATACCTTCCACTTACATCACGGGGAGGTCGGAATCAGACTATGGGATGTACATTAGATCTCGGGGGTCCTGATATAGGGGGAAATGTATGACTAATTCCTCCCAGCTATGGGTTCATGGGAGGATCCAGAGTAGATTCTGCCTCTGGCGATGGCACTGATGGAGCTCCTGCCAGGGGAGGACGAGGAGGTCGTGAGGGATGTCAAATTCAAGTAATGGTTCATGAAGTTTCTGAACTTCCCAAAAAATAGGCAGTTCTTAGTGAGGCCTCGAACATTCCCAAAGGTTTCCCAGAGTACGGAAAACTCATACTGGCAGCTGTTGGAGAATAGCCAGTGGAAGGCTTGGGGGTTTAGTGTCAGCACTGAATAACAGCGAATAGTCAGGTTGGCTGCATTCATCGTAGCTCTCATCTGTGGTTGGATCCTCCTAGTGAGGGATACAAACATGGGAGTGCGGCCAAGTACTTTCGTCATGGAATCTACTTTGGCGACAGGAGGGCAGGTGAACCTGGGAATCCCAATGCTCACCAAGTTGTACAAAATGTTGTGGCACATCAGCGAGGGGAAGAGGCCACAGAGGGTATGCGGGCCATTCCACCTCCTGCATGGGTGGATGGAAGCGCACATCAGGGGGATCTACGAGTATCTGAACCCCATCTCGAATCTAGGGTATAACATCCTTCCCTCGATCATGAGTGACGTGGTGAGCTTTCCGACCACGATGACCACACCATCATTTCTAAACTGGGTGTGGAGGGTGGAGGAATTCAATTTACATCTGTTCCCATTGCCAACGACGGCCTCCTCAGATGATGGTCGGGGAATATAATAGCACCGAGCCTACCTCCTGGCCATCAAGGTGGGGTCTTGAAGGCCAGGGTGGACTACGAGCGTCTCTGTGAGCCATATACCCCACACCAGTTTTCCAGGTAATTCTGGTGCCTACAGCGGCTGACCCCGCATGTCTACCTGGGGGTGCACTACGAGGAAAACACATGTGTGATGAGGCATATGTGACTCATGTTCACTCGTAGATATGGGAATATGTGGAATGTATTTCCTCCACCGACCGCTATCCTTGGGCTGATAAAAGAATATGCCCATATCTGGGAGGTTGCCTATCCAGGGGAGATGCTGAAGCGGCCAATCATCTGGGTCGGTGAGGTTGAGCTTCCCCAACCTCAGGGTCGAGTCCGGAAGGCGACACGGTCTTCTCGTAGTGGCGGGGATTCTGTAGTGGCAATTCCCACACCCTTTGAGGAGGGGGCTTCAGCAGTGGACCCAACAGCAGCAGCGAAGCAGGTGGTCCCAAGAGAACACATTCATCCAGAGGGGCGGCCACCGAGGGGATTCCGCAGGATTTCCACTCAGGCCCCTGGGAAACGACTATGCCACATGGACATGCCGGAGAAAAGTTGTCTTCCCAAAGGCTTGGGACATTTGTGAAGTCAACCGGCAATTCCTCGACCCATCCGAGTTATGGTATCACCTTAACCACCTTGGTATGGACTTGCTGGGTATTGGACCTATTAGAGCCAGTTTTTCTATATCCCAGGAAAAGGGGGAGCAATACATAACCAAACTGGAAGACTTTATCCACTCTTGAGGTGCCCTGACCCCAATGGAAGACTGATTTAGGGTGTTATTGGATCACACGGTCCCTCCGCAGCTATTAGCCGCTGATCTGGGTGAGCGCTTCCCCCTGTCAGATGAATCAGACGAGTCCTCCTGGGGAGATGAGGCTGGTAGAGAAAGTCCTCCAGAGGAGGGTGAAGTTTGCATCCACTCCTCAGATCTTGATGATTTTTTGGAGGACCTCGAGGTAAAATCCCATGTTCCTTCTTCAGATTCTGCATTTAGGGTGCTCTGGATTCCATATCAATGTATGTACTACGCAAGAGGACCTTATGCATAGACCTCGGTCTCACCCCTTAGTGGGTGCTGACGTGGGACCATCAGGATCCAGGCTCGTGGCTGTCTCAACATCCGTGTCTGGTGGGGTTGGGATAGTCGAGGTGGCTCCACTGGAGTATCCAGACCTTCCAAATATATACGGGGGGCCGCATCTCTGGGTTCCAACAACATCATCCCAAGAGTGAGACCCAGGATTTAAGCCAGTGGGACGCCAGTGGGACTAAGCCTAATGTTATCGAGGTGGGATCTGATGATGATGATTAACCAGATGATTCCGGCCCTACCATGCTTAATCCAACACTAGACGTGGACCCGGCTGAGGAGTTCCTAGGGGAATTCCATGCATATGATCCTACCAATTGCATCGACTGGGACAAGACATCTTGTGATGAGGGGGATAGAAAAATAGTCTGTCACCGATTGTGGATGTTGATCGCATGCGTCATCAATGACTCCCCAAGCACTATGGTTGGATGATATGGACAAAATTCACTCTTGACTACACAAACTGTATGTTGGGGGAGTAGACGCCCGATGTCCTCAAATTCTCATTCGAGATCTTATGGCGGAAAAGATTATGGAGTATGATTGTGGCCTTGGTGTGGGTTAGCAGCAGAGGAAGGAGATAAACATCAAGAGGCTCCAGAAGGTTGAAGACGAAGTCCAGCAGCTACAGAATTGGGCAGGCGAACACTTGACCTCCCTCAATGTGCAATCAGAGCTAATATCATGATTGAAGGCCTAGCTAGCTGAAGCTAAATAGGGCCTCAGGCGAGCTTCCGGGGAGATGATCGCCATCTGGGCTGACATGGAGTGGACTCAAATTGCGGCCAATGAATTGAACCCTCTCACCACTGAGGAGGAGCAGAAGGTGAATAGACGGCATCAACTCTTGGATGCCATAAGCCAGAGGGTGGCAGACCTCTAATGTTCCTTTGATGAGGTCAATCCGTCCATGGGGAGAGTCAATCACCGGGTACTATAATGATTACAAACCCTTTAAATGTACATTCATGCATTGATTGTTTGAATGTCGTAGAATACATAAGTTATGTTGTTTACATTGGTATATTGCATCCTTATGATGTTCGTGGAGCGTCCAACGATCCTTCCCTTAGCTCACGTGGATCTGGCTAGATGTGAGAAACAAGGGGTGACCATATTATCACCTCATCCAAATGTAGGAGTTCAAACCAAGCTTCAGGCATTCAGGGTTTGAACAACCGGTCCGCATTTTTGGGAGGAAATGGGAGAGACCTAGCTGGAGAATGAAGCACTCAGAACATACCAATTGCCATTTTAATAGTGTGCTCTTGTGCATGAACGGTGCAACACCAGGGGCACTGAAATCGATCTGAACAGATAGTAATGGGATGTTGAATCACGATACAAAGGATTCAGAACATTGTGGGGGGTTGCGTGACAATAAACAATAATTTTTACCACATTCAAAACCCATAATTCTTATTTTATGAGCCTGTAGTGGGGATAGAAAATGAGGTTCGATCATTGACCATGTTCGAAACACAGGACCTATCGCAAATTCCATCCATTAGTATTCTAGAATGTAGGACCAGGATAGTAGGGGGCCATAGGCTGAGCATCCATACTGGTAGGGGATCCTCTAGACATGAAAGAGGACAAGGGTCCAAATAAAGGGCACGAAAAACGAGGAACATTGAGTGAGGGTTTGTTCGAACAGAATCCAACACTCTTGAAATTATCCCACTATGGCAGAATCATACTAGACAGACGCATCGGTTTGATCATGGATCATTCCTTCCTTTAGACAGGGCCTCTCTGGAGAGGGGGCTGTCGCTTCCCAATGCCATCGTGGGGCATCCCGAACTTGTTTAGGGAAAAGTTTCAGTTGCGCGGTTCCCCACAAGGGGTCAGGCCAAGGGGGCGGAAATGGGGAGGAACATGATTTCTGATTCCTGGGGCTAGACCCTAGGAAAAATACTGGGGTTTCTCTATGTATACCATAAGGATGGGAATCATGCCATACGTAGTTCTAGAAGCATAATTTAATGTCATGCGGGACGATGAAAAGCATCGTTGCGTCGGTGTACATCCTACCAAAACTACTAAGCCCACGTGATTCATACTCAATGTGGGAAACAAGAATTAGTGCTGGGACTTTCCCGACACAGGAACGGGCATGTTAGGGAGAAGGGATGCTTGGTGAATGCCAGACCTAGATGCACGAAGATATAAAGCCGAGTGTGTTGGAATTCCACTTGAAAATGAGGAAGTGGAAATGTTTGAATCATGATGCTCGAAATCTGGACCACAATAATGGTGGGGTGATGATGGAGGATGACAGTTGACCATGGCGGAAACACAACATCAACATCGTGTTAGCCTGAAATGGGGACCAACAAATGAGGTTCGACTATTGACCATGTTTGAAACATGGGACCAATCGAAAATGTCATCCATAATCCTTAGGGAATTGGCCAAAGACTGTAGGTGAGCTAATGTGGCATGAGACCAGGCCATTAGGGGTTCCCTTTGGTCATGGAAGAGGATTAGGATCCAAATAGCAAGATCACAAAACTTATACATGGAACGAGGGGAATATCCCCATGAAAATGCCATACTTTGGGATCTTTGTCAAACACATCTAAATACGACAATGAGACGTATTAGATAAAGGGATTCGAGTCCCTTACCCTAGGTAGATCTTTGTTTAGGGTCATAGAACTCAGACCATAGATGGTAGGAAACATGGGATTGTAGATGGTGGGATAACTACAAGTACCCAACGTGAATGGGAACATGGGGTTCTGACCACCACATGTTCCTTAGAGATGTTTTAGGTCGAGGGAGCGATGACGGGAGTCTATCTGGGCCTGAGACAAAGTGCACAGGCGTTCCTACGTACAACCTGAGGATGGGTATCAAGCTGCATGTGGTTCTTGAGGGGGACACTATGAGGTACTAGTGCCAGGAAAAAGGGGTGTGTAGGTGTTGCCCTCACCCCAAGAGAAGCAGTATTTGATAAATATTTTTTGATGTTCAAGGTGAGTGGGGTTTGTTTTGTGAAGCGATAGAACTAGGGTAGTAGGCCCCGACATCACCACAAGAATCAAGACATATACAGGCATTGACCAATGGTATGGTAAATGACCAATACCCAATGTGATGTCCTCTATGATGAGGTTATCACAATGCAGTGTTGTTTTTCATCGCGTGGCAAGGACAATAATATCACAGTTTAGGGTCATGTGATGGGACAAAGAATGCATTTTATCGTCGTGCAGCGTAGACATAGCAGAGAAAATTCTAGGTGGGGAATGTGTACGGTGCAATAAAACATCCCCGGCATGAATGGGGACATGGTCTAGTATCACACCCTACGCAATCCCAAGAGAAGAACCTCAGGACAAGGGGCGTAAATAGAGGTAAGAAGGAAAAGGGTGGAGGAGAAACTAGATCCCAAATGAGCTAGACCTCAAAAAGAGATGTCTAGGTGGTCCTACGTATCACATGAGAATGGGAATAAAGCTATACCTAGTTCTAGGCAAGATCAAAGTTTATGGTCTTAGATCTCAGACCATGTATGAGAGAATACATGGGAGGCACATGGTGTGGTCCTTTCAAAACCTGACGTGGGTAAGGACACATAGGGTACACACTATTCCACATGATTCTCGGAGGGTTCAGGACACATTTCAGAAATAGAGGGCATGATTTCAAATTCCTGGGGTTGGACCTGAAGACGAGATGCTCGGGCAGTCCTACATATCCCATACGAATAGGAATCAAGCCGTACATAGTTCTGGATGAGATCATAGTTTATGGTCTTAGATCTACGACCATGGGTGGGGTGAAAAAACCCTCCACATAAATGCAGACCTCAATCTGATCCCTAAGCCCACGTGAGTTAAACTTGGTGTGGGAAACATGGGAGTTGGATATCTTTTTCAATACTTGGGACTCCCACAAAAGGGAAATTGGTGAGGAGCCCCGAATGAAGTCCTTATCATGGCTTTGGTCCTCCTAACATGTGGATTCACACTGAGAAAGAGTACCAAGAGTTTCAATGTTCTACTTGAACACGAGATGGTGGAGAAGTATGTGAATCATGTAACTGACATTTCAGGCTTAATGAGGATGGCGTGGCGATGGAGGATAACTGTTGACCATGTTTGAAACACAGTATCCATATCTCATTAGCCTGAAGTGGGACAAAAATTGAGCATCGACCGCTGACCAAATTCGCGATGTGGGATTTTTGTTGGCTTGTTGTCCGCATCCTTCAGGGGCATTGGCACGAAGTGGTAGGAGAAAACTTAGCCCAAGAATCCATGCCACTCGGGGGGTCCCTTTAGGTATGAGAGGTGATGGAAGCCCTATTGAAGGGGAACACAAATCCAAAAAGCAGGTGGAAGCATGTCCGAGCAGAGTCCGACATTCCAGGTACTAAACTAGAGTACCCTTAGGCACATTGATGAACCGCCGAAAAGGGGAGTCCTGGGTGTTCAAGAGGGAGAGGCACATGTAGTGGTCATTACATGCCTTACGTGAACGAGGAGATAATCCCATGCCACACCATACACTCCCCTCCTCGGGGAAGGGTAGGCCAGGGGGCCAAGGTGAGATGGAGATTTCCGGGAGATGAGGCTGGACCCGAAGACGAGATTCTGGGGAGGTCCTACCTATCCCATAATAATGGGAATCCAGAAACACATAGTTCTTTGAGATACCCCGGGGGTATAATACTCTAATGGGGGGGTTGTACGGAACATTGAGTGACCTGATTTGAATGAGGACATAATGCTGCATCACACCGTACATTCCCATGAAAGATAACCTAGGTCGAGGGTCCGAAAAGGCCAAGGGTCTTGAGGCTGGGCCTCAGTCAGGAAGTTAGGGACAATTGAAGTATAACGTCTTCTAGTGAGGACAAGGAGAGGATAATGTGCCTCATCCAAAGATGTGTTCGACACAGTGAGCAACCCGACATGAATGAGGACATAGTCCCGTACCAGACTACACAATCCTATAAGATACAACCTTGGCCAGGGGCATGAAAAGCCCAGGGGGCTGACAGTTGGCATTTCCCAGAGGGATTTCGTCGCTTGGAGATACAACAGGGCATAATGAACCACTACTCTTGAGGTTTGGGACCTCATGGGGTGGATCTAACGATCCAGGACTGCTGTTGACCATGTTCGAAGCATAGCGTCCCTATAGTGACCTTTCAGGAGAAACAAATGAGCATCAACCTCTGACTATATTCAATACATGGGACTTGTATTGGCTTTTTTCTCATCATCCTTGAGGGCGTTGGGCCGAAGTGGTAAGAGAGAACCCTTAGGCCTTGCATCCATACCATTCATGGGCCCTTCCGTATGGGGAAGGTGATGAAATCCTAGTCAATGAGTGGGTGAATCATAGCTGTACCCATCTATCAAAGAGGATAACGTCTCCAGGGAGTGGGACGTATGGCCGAATCGAGGTTAGCTTGATGTGAATTGGGGAAAAAGTTTGCACCCCTGCCATATATCTTGATCCTGGGGGGAAGATTCTGGCATTTGGGTTGGACCAACAGATAAAATGTCCAGGCGTTCCTACGTATCCCATAAGGATGGGAAACAAGCCATACGTAGTTCTTGAAATCCATGGAGTTTAACATCGTGCGGTGAAGATGTGGAAGGATAGAATAATGAGAGTGGGCACATGGTGTGACCATTATAATCTTGTATGAGTAGGGCCAAGGATTCCTACACCCTATCATGCGAGGATACTCCGAGAAAGCTATAACTAGGGGGGATAGTCAAAGAGAAGAGTTCAGGATGGGCTCAATACAAAGTGTTTGATCAATCCTACGTATCCTATGAGAATGAGAATCAATCCATACATAGTTCTAGAAATGAAGTTTGATGTCATGCTGGATGATGTCCAGTTTAACGTCCTACGGGACTAGAAAGTTTATGGTCATGCAGGACAATCATGCATTTTAGGGTCATGCGGGACCATCCAGTTTAAGGTAGTGAAGGACCATCAGCATTAAGCAAAGTATTTCTTGAGTAAATTGGCATTGGTTGGAGATGTTATATGCTCGCCATCCAAGGTTACCGGGGAGTATGATCCACTGCGGTAAATCTTGTGGAATATGTAAGGTCCTTCCCATTTGGGCTGCAAATTGCGTAGTTTCCTACCAGGGATCATTGGCTCTTGGAGGGCCAATACCAGGTCACCTTGCAGAAAAGAGAGAAGGTAATACTTTTTATTGAAGGCTCTAGCCATCTTATTGTGATTCCTTTCCAGATTGTGCAGGGCATAGAGCCTATTCTTGTTAAGCGCTTCCAATTCAACTAGACTAACTTAGGCCACTCTATCTAGCACCTGGTGTTCATAGACCATGTTTCGTAACGAAGTCAGCTGGATCTCAATGGGCAGGATGACCTCATCTCCATACACCGGGGAATACGGGGTCACCTCGGAGGAATTATGAGTCATCATCTGATAGGCCCAGAGAGCGTTGGGGAGATTATCCGACCAATTATTCTTTCTCTAACCAACCATTTTCTGCATAATGTTAGAGGGTGTTTTGTTGAATGCCTTGATCTATCCATTTTCTTGCACGTGGTAGCGAGAGGTCTGGTTCGAGCGGATATTGTACTTAGCGTACAACTTCTTCAGCTCGGCTACTTGGAAGTTGGTGCTGTTATCGGTGAGGATGATGTGAGGGACTCCAAACTGGTGGATGATGTAGGATCTCATGAAGTCAACGATAGAATGGTCCTTGACCTCCTTGAGTGGAATTGCCTCCGCCCACTTAGAAAAGAAATCTATGGTGATCAAGATGAACCTGCATTTGAGAGATGTCGTCGGTGGATATCATCCCACGACATCGAGCCCCCATACCCCAAATGACCAAGAGTACTTGGTGGATTTGAGTGGTTCTAGCGGCCGATTTAGGAAGATGGAATGAACTTGTAATTCATGACATATCTTGAAAAACTTAATATACTCATGGAACATAGAGGGCCAGAAGTACCCTAGTCTTCGGATCTAATGGGACAGCTTCGGGCCAAATTGGTGGAAACCATAGGAACCGGCATGATCCTCTTGCATGACTTGTGGAATCTTGAATCCTTGGATGACACGGGGGATAAAACTATCAAACCCTCGATTATAGGGGACTGGCTCCAGGTTGGGATTACTCTGGAGGGTAAACTACTGCACGTGGCGTCGGATACGCTCATACTTGGCCCTGTCTGGAGGTAGATTACCATTTTGGAGATACTAGAAAAAAGGGGCTCTCTAGTTATGAGTTTCTTTAACCATTGGATCCGACAATCCTTACAGTCCTGAAATAGAGGATCTGGCGGTATGATGGCTTACCTGCATGCCGTCTTCACCCTCTGGGGTGACTAGGGAAATGACTCTCCAGTGTGCCACATGTATAATCATATCTTCCTGCTCGGGCTCTACAAGTGATGCAGATAAGCCAGCCCGAGCATCCGCTCGAGCATTCTGCGACTGAGGGACATGGTTAACCTCCTATCGATAAGGGAACTGGTCCATTAGATGGAGGTTTCCCTCCATCAATGGTACGAGCTCTGGATTCCTGACAACATAGGCATTGTTGACTTGCTTGTTGACTAGCTCGGAATCCCCTTTCACATGAAAATGGTGTACATCAATCTCGAGGGCTGGCTCGAGGCCAGTGATAAGAGCCTGATACTCTGCCTCATTGTTGGTGCAGCATTCTGACAACTAGAATGAGTACGTCAGAATGGCTTGCACTGAGATGATGAAGACGATACCCAGGCCTATTCTGTTGAGCCTGAGATCATTGAACCTCCTACCGGTAGGGCTTCGGGAGGCATGGTCAAAGTTCATTTTCCAACACTGGATTGTATGTTCGACTGTGAGGATTGAATCATCAAGAAAATCCATGTCTAGTGACTGATCTATGGAGGTTGGATGGGCAGCTATAATGTCTTCCAATGCCTGCCCCTTGATAGCCATCTGAGGCACAAACCTGATATCGAAATGCTGGAGGATTACCACCCACTGTGCTAGATGACCAGTCAACATGGGGCGGTTCAAAGTATACTTCAGCGGGTTTACATATGAGACCATCCATACCTGATAGTGCTGCAGGTAATGTTGCAACTTCTTCACAGCAAATACGAGCACAAGTAAGCTCTTCTCAATAGGGGAGTACCAGGTCTCTATATAAAGAAGAATGCAGATGAGTTATTAGAGACTTTTCTCTATCCCCTCATTGTTTTTCTGTCTGAGAAGGGAGCCGAGGGATCAATCCAGGGAGTGAAATACTGGATTAGGAGCTTACCAGAGACAGGTGGCATCATGTCCAGAGGCTAGAGCCGATACTACTTGATTTCCTCAAAGGTGGTCTAGTACTCTTCGTCCCACTCATAAGTGGTTCCCTTCTTAATGAGCCGATAAAAGGGCTTACACCTACCATCTAGATTCACAATGAATCGGCGTATGTAGGCTATGTGGCCTTGGAGACCTCGAAGATCCCAAATATTGCTCAGGGGAGGCATTTGATTGATTTCCTTGATCTTCTCTAGGTCAACCTCTATGCCTCAGTACGTGAAACAAAATCCACGAAACTTCCCAGAAGTAACCCCGAAGGCACACTTTAATGGGTTCATCTTCAAGTGGAAGGAGAGGAGGAAGCCGAACACTTTCCCAAGGTCCTTGAGATGGTCCTGGAGCTTGCATGATTTGACTACTAGATCATCCACACATCACTCCACCAATGTCCTGAGGATTGTCTTTATATGCGATGAATGTCCCACTGATAGGTGGCACCTTCATTCTTCAGAATGAAGGGCATAACCTAGTAACAAAAAGTACCTTAGGGCACCCTGAAATCTGTGGACTCTTCATCCTCAAGGTCCATATAGATATGATTATATCTAGAGTAAAAATCCTTTAAGAATAGGTCTTGGAACCCAGCCATATCATCGATCAACAACTCTATCACTAGAAGGGGAAAATCATCCTTCAGGCAGTGATGGTTGAGATCTCTGAAGTCGATATAGACATTGATCGGTCATTTCTTCTTTATTACTGGCACAATATTGGCTATCTACTTGGGGTACTAGACCTCTTTGATGAAGTTATCCCTGATGAGCTAGCCAACTTTGGGATCAACCATGGAATAGTGATAAGGGTGCATCTTTCTGGGAGGCTTCTTGATCCCGAAATGGTTTTTCAGGAGACCGAGGCGGTGGACGACTACCAAAGGATGTAGTCCGAACATCTCATTGTAACTCCAAGAAAACACATAACAGTGCTATTTTAGGAATTCCACGTACCACTTTTGCTCCTCAAAGGACCTGGCAGCACTGATCAATGTGGGTATCAGACCTTCCTCGCTACCAAGATTATCCTATACCAATTCATCGACCATGGCAGAGACGCCTTCTTCGAAGGTGGAGGGAGTATCCTCCAAATCCTCTTCATCACTTGTGGGGGAGGGATTCCCAGCAGGTGAGGCTTCCCCTTGGTCAGAGGAACCTGATAGGAGGCTGGTACCAGCCTAGACAGCAGTGGATAGCATACCAAGAGATTTGTGCACCACTGAGACCATAACGATGAACGCAGTCGATCCAATCTCATCTACCCTTCGGCCCTGGGGGCAATGCTTGATGATATAAAAGTAATTGTGGCACGTAGACTTGATCCGGTTAATCCCAGCCCAACGAAACAGACATGTATGACATATTTTCGTTGCCATGGGGTGGACGTCCCGATACCGTATCGGGGTAGGAGGTTCCGAGATCACCTGATCATGAATTGTGTATGAGTATGAGGTGATTTCCTATCGTCACATGGACTTGGGAATATGCCATCCTCTTTTACCCAAAACAACAATGTATTTCCCCATGTTGTGGGTCGTGGCCTCCAATCAATGGATTTGGAAGACATAGGCATCATCCAGACCAGACCAGGGGTAACTGGTGAGTGTGGAGGGTTCAACCTCACTTGCCATAATATTCGTATCCTTGCTCTTGTAATAGCCAGCGTCCAGATAACAGGCTTCACAAGAGGCGAATGGAGATGCATCCACATGGAGTAAGCCTACTTGACCATTAAGGGAGTATATGAGGCATTGGTGACACAATGAGGGGACTGTCACGTGCAAATGGAGCCATAGTCTACCCATCAAAGCATTATACGTGGTATCCTGGGAGACGACCATAAATTCAGTACTGGAAACTAGGCCACCGAACTGGGTCATTAAATGGATCTTGCAGATCGGGGTCTGCTCTGTCCCTTCATATCCATGGATCCTTCGATCAGATGGAGTCAGGTCATCTTCGGATAAACCCATTCTTCGCAGCGTCCGTGTCGGGATAAGGTTTATCCCAGAGCTGGTGTCAACAAGACCGCAGTGAACTTCAAAACCATTGAATTGTCTTCTGATATACAGTGGAAAGATGTGAACTTATATGGGAGATCCTTCATCCTCTCTGGAGAATGAAATTATGTCCTGGAATTCAGAAGTCTCAACTGCATCATCAAGAATGGCTTCCACCGCTGCTACCTCCATCTCAAACTGTATGGGGCTTCTTAAAGCCTCAGCGAGGGCCTCGCGCATATCTGACGTTAGGTGGAGGGATTCAAGGATGGAAAGCCTCATAGGGATGCGAAAAAGGTGATTGAGAAAATCATACATCCGTTCTAGGTAAGAACTTCTGTTTACATGAGGCTAGTCTGTGTTTGGAGGCATGGTGTGCCCTGTTTGCTGGAACAACGACTTGCTGGTGCTAGGCATGTTCCGCTTTCCACTAGTTCAAGCCTGAAGAGTAGCTGCCGGATGAGTTCAGGATGGAATAGGTCGACCTATAGTGGGGTGAGGCTGGTCTTGGTATGGCTGAAGTGGCTTTTCCTGATCAAGTAGCACAAATGGTGGTGGAGGCGGACCTGATGACATCAGATGAAGAGGCTGCGAGTGTTGAGCTCTCCTTGGGCCTACTGTCTAGTCTCAGTGGAATGCACATCCTAGATAGAGGTGTCGAATGATATTCCACGATGACCCATATGGCCACGGCTCCTCCAATACTGTCGTCGGATGGGTACATTGGGTAGGTTCGCCTGATGTTCCCCCTCGTCCAGAGTCATATAGGGGTTTACCAAATCGCCGGTGTTAACCGAAGCGTACCCTTGACTATCACTCAAAGAATCATCCACCACTGGGTGAATTCTGGGAGGGATCCCAATCTCAAGGGGCATGAAGTCACCAAGGGTGTGGGATGACGATGGAATTGGTGGGGCATGTTACTTTTTCATGCGCCGCCGATGCTTGCTCTTCATGGAAGAGGCCAGCTGAGCTGATGGTACAGAGGGGGAGGTCGCAGATTACGAAGGCTCCGGATGATTCAGGTGTTCCCAAAGGATACCATGGTCGCGAGCAACCATTTTAAATGCCATATAGTCTTAATATATTTGGGATCCATGGCTGGGAACCTACAGCCACTCACCTTCATCGCTACTGTTATCTAACCTCATGAAGACACCTGCCACTTGTGTCGGGGCCGGGCCTAGACAGAGTATGTTGTTATAGACCTGGTCCTTGATCCTGTATTTAAACACATAGCACTTCTTGAGCATGTACCCCAGAATCCGATGATAGGGGTAGTAGTTGGGGCGGTCGGTGAGGTTTGCCTCTGCCGGCCTTCTGCACTCAGGCAAGCATACAAGCCCCTACTCTAGGGCACTACTGAAGTAACTGAGGACCCGATTCTCGCTGAACTAGTAATTCTGGTGGATTTTTATCCAGATAATGAGCCCTTGGGTCCTAGACCTGATAAAGGGATGGAGGGTCCTATTGAGGAGGTGGACCCTGGTTGTCCCTCCTGGGCGGTGGTGGCGCATTCCGCGGGGGAGCCTACCGGTTCTGAGGATGTTGTGGAGCCAAAGGTTGTGCCTGAGGGGGGAGGTCCTCTATGAGGCTGCGGAGCTGGCTCCACTGGTAGCAACTATAGCTATATAGGGGCCTCTATCTGGGTCACGGCAGTGGACTCTGGTCTGAGTGATCAGGGAGGGAACCAATTCCATCTTGACATTCCCTACACACATCGTTAGTAATTTCTTTTGAGTCGGTGGCATGTCAAGGGAGTTTGTGATCCCCTTCCACCGAGCGATAATGTCTGTGACTCGCTCAACATGCCTCTGCATGCACCTGAAGATGTCTACAATGAAGGTATTCTGGGTGGTACAGCTGAACGGGTAGAGGAACTTCCTGTGAAGGTCCTTCCAGCTGGTCACTGATCCGATGGGAGCTGGTTGTACTAGACGAATGACGAACCCTCCAGTGTCTGAATGAAATAGCAGAGCTTGGCAGCTTTCTGCTACAATGTAGTCCCCATCATGGGCCCACACCTTGAGTTGAACTGGACCAGAAGTTTCGGTGGGTCCCATGTCCCGTTGACTCGGGAGATGGTGGGATTCCCAAATTCTGTGGGTGTCGGCATATCATCCACCCATGCCAATTATGGCTTCCCATCAGGTGGGATATCCACCTGTCGCATTTACAATGCCTCAAGGAGGGCAATGATTGCCTCCATAGGATCATCTAGATGTGGGTCCATGTCTTGACGTGGGTCCCTTACCACTAGAGCGTTTTCGGGCTCTTCAATGCGGTAGACAGGTTCAGCGGCTCATGGAGCGACAGGTGGAGCAATCCTTGGGGCTGTAGGAGGATCTTGAGCAGGTTTCCTTGGATTTTCGCACCATTCAGGAGGGTTTGAAGAGACATAACTCACCCTCTTGCTATCAGCTCTGTCTTCCTCCCTATTAGTGAATGCGGTGTGGTCAGGGTTTCTTGGGGGCTGGTCACTGAGGAGGAGTTGTTCTAGCCTCTACTGCCCTGGCCTACTATTACCATATTCAGGTCGTCGCTCTATAGCACGTTCAACCAGGAGTTTGTCGACCAACCTCTTCTGCTCAGTAATTTTTTGGCACAATGTGGCCTTCTTGGGGTCCTCCTCCATCTTCTTCACTAAGGCGGATGGGTCGGTTTTCTTCACAGATCTGACGTGCTCTTTACCTTTACCATCATTCCAGCTGAGTACCAATGCCTCGGTGGGCGTAGGGAGACCTAGGAGGTTCCTCTACTAACGCGTAATCCTCCCTGATGGGTCCAACAGTGGTGGCACACCCTCAGGGTGTATGTATCCATCAAGAAGCTCAATCTCATCCTCATTTTCCACTATATCGGCCATGTTAACCATGACCTTTCCTGGGGGCATGTCCTCAATATCACATAGTGAGTCGGGCTGCCGCCAGATTGGACAGAAGAGGAGAGAAACATACTTCCCCCATCCACGGACTTGTACGTGGGGGTAGCCTCCCTGATGATTTTGTGGAGTACCTTGATACTCTGAACGCATTACTGGGGGAGGGCCTCATGACGACCTAGTCACTCAAGGAGCTGGGCCATAGGGAGTTTGGCCAGATCAACTAGACAGCACTACTCACTGATGTCTTCAAAATGTTCTTGGATCCTTGGATATACCATGCGCTTATGACAGCGACTAAAATGCATCACCTAGAGGCTGTAGCAGAGACACTCAACTTGCTCTGGGGTGAGGGACTCGGGTAGGTAGAAATCTCGTGCCGCTACGGGCCCGAACTTCTCAGGGAAGTGGTCCACTTCAAGAATGATCCAGCAGCTCCTCAACTCAAGTTCAGGGTTTGGCCATTGAATGCCGCACTCTCCAACTAGGGTTGGTTGAGGAACTTGTAGCTGTACTGATGCAGAATACTGGGATAGAATGTTGGTCGGCTGAGAATTTGGCAAACGGGCTTATTAGATGCTGATTCTCAGGCTGTCCTCCAAGGAGTGTAGTGACCTGGCCACTACGTCACGATAGGACGGGCAGACGACCACCATTCCTGGCTCAGGGTCCAAGGCTACTGGTGGTGGGTCGCGCTGCTTCTTTCCCACCATTGGTCCCTAGAATTGCTCTTTATGATCTCTTGTGGAGTTAGAAAGTGCTTCTAGGGATGATAGTGGTGACTGCATGACCATAACCGGAGGGGTCTCCAGATATTCATCCTCCTGGATAAACCTACGAAGGGTGGAAAAAATCCTGTGGAACTCGCATTATAGGAGTAGTAGGCTGATGCGTGATGTTCCTTCCCCATCCCTTGACTCAGATGAGCGATGGGAGGGTTCTTGAGTTGAGTCGCACTTTGATTCAGAGTCTGAGAAGAGGACTGATTTGATCTCTGTCTGGGCCTTCCTATGATTCTTCTTCTGGCGGTGAAGACCCACCCTCCTGCCCTAGGTGGCTCCTCAGGACAGGGCTGATTCCTGACATGTAGTCCTTCGGCCTCACTGGTGCTAGGGCGGAGAGGGATTTAACTTGAGACAGCCGGGGTTCTAGGAGAACCGTGAAAATTTTTGAAGGGTACAAGGGGAGGACCTCCATGAATAGCACCTGAGTAGGAAAAACCTCTGTTGGAACCAGTGGGGGCATGGGGAGGAAATCCATGCTTAGTACGGGTGGAGCGAGGCTGGCCTTCACCCCTCTGGTTGTCGGGGTGAAGAGGGCCTTCACCAACTATGGAGAGAACGTAGGGAGGATACCCACGTTGGAGAGAGGCTGTATGGGTAACATCTCCACATCGACGGTCGGGGGCAGAAAGAAGGACTCCATACCTGGTGTGATGGGCATGGGAGAGCCTTCTGTACCGAATGGCACTACCGCGGGGCGGACCCTCATCCAGATTGGGGGTGGCACGGGGTAGACCTCCATGTCGAGCCTCGAAGTGGGGAAGACCCATGGTCTCTGTGGTGGTGGTATGGGGAGGACCTCCGTACGGGGTGGCATCACCGTGGGTTTGTTCATGGTGACCATCGCCCATGCTTGTGTCCGAGAGAGTTGACCTAGCCTACCCATGGGGCGGTTGGGGCCTCAATCCTGGTTGGGCGTAGGAGTGCCCCTGCTCAATGTGTGCAGGGACTTGATGATATGCATCATAGGTGGCTCGGGCCATGGTATCCATCGATGTTGACGCCCCTTGGCAGGCGTCCTCAGCTCGTGCCTGATGTTAGCATCGGGTCTGGTGAGCCGGTGCTGGTGCATAGCTTACCTGCTCCTCCGGCAAGGCCGGGTGGTGGCTCTGACGCAGCCGGGTGGGGACCCTTGCGGGGAGCCCCTAGATTTGGACTCTGACCAGGGTGGGTCAGACGTCGCCCACCTCATCAGTGTTAGGAAGGGATTCATCAATGCACTCTAGGGACAATCTCCCAAAATGATTGAATGTTTGGGTGGGGAGCAGCGGCTCCCTGCACAACCCTCAAGGGCGACGTTGACTACGGGGTGCAGCTGCATCATGATCCAGGTGGCCCATATCCCAGGTTGGGATGCTTCCCTCTTCATCATACCGACACACGAGGTTGTTAATTACCCTTCACTGGATAATTTTTGAGGGGGAGAGGGGATGTGGGTGCCCCACATTCATGGATACAGAAGCCATTACGGAAGTAGTGAAACCACGCAAAGTGGCCGCGCTAGCATTTCCCCTGCCCCTGCGTCGGCAAGTGGGTGGTGATAGCGTTCCTGGGGAGGCAACTAGATTCTTGAGAAGCAGATAGATGAACTTTTCAGGGTTGAAAAGAAAACAGACTCGATGGCCAATTACCTAGTGGCATCCCATCTTTTGTGACCGATAAGAGGGATCTACACTGACAACGTCGTAGAACAGGATGTCCAGCATTCTACTTCCCCAACATCTGGTGAGGTTCATGCCCAGCCCGCTATTTTCTTGGTGGGACCTGGCACCGAATAGCTGGATCTAGTGACACTTCAATCCATGGATTCCCCAGGAGTTACTAATGTTGATATTGAAGAGAAGAACATCACATCGAGTTCACCATTTCAGTTTCTGACGCTTTTTCTGGGGCGCGCACGTCTGTCTTCTTGAGTGTGATAGGCGCGACTTTTGTTGCCCCGCATTCCTGCTTTCCAAAGGCGGGTGGCATTCACTCCTTGTTTAGGGATGTTTTCTCCATGATCGAAACGGGATAATGGGATGTCGGTTCTTCTTTCAATGGATTCCTCCTCAGAACCCATCACCTAGTCTGGATCTCCCTCATAGATTTAATACGTTTTTCGTGAAACTATTCCTGGTGCCATATCTTCACGGACAACAATTAATTACGTTGCATCTATCAGGACATTCCAAGGGGTCCGGTTAGGGAAAAAACCTTCAGTTAGGGGATTAGACTTATTGGGCATCACTGTTGTGTCTAGACACTGGGGATTGGTGTATCGCTTTTCCATCCCTTATTATATGGATTCTCGAGGGCACGGAAGCTTGAGGAATCCCCCATATAACGTAGGGAATCATATTCCATAGGCTTGTATCTGAGGTTTTCCTCAGATTTCCATGTTTAACACAGGGTATGCCATGAGTTTAACATCCAACGGAGACAGATCAGACTGACCAGAACAGTGATTATAGTGGACCAGATTGAAGAACCCCATGGAGGGAACACAGATATTGGGGCCAACACGTAGGAAGCTCCTCGAATGCTGTGGAGGGGAAAGAGGTGGAATGATCTCATCGGGATGTGGTGGCCCGGGTAAGAATCAGGATGAAAGATGGTTTTGGGATTGAGCCTTGAAAAGACTTCCTACGTATCCCTATGGTGGGGAATCAAAGTCCACATAGTTCAGATGGTGGGGAGTTCAGTTTAACGTCATGCATGATGATGGAATTTGGGGCTTACGCTCTAGGCGGCCCAATGTGTTGGTGAACCGACATGGTCGAAACGACCGGGTGGTGGGCTTGAACCTCAGGGAGGATTCCTACATACCATTCCTTGACATGGATCAAATTCACCGTAGTTTGGGAGATGTGTGTGGGGCTTACACTCTAGGATACCCGAGGATTCGGTGAACCGATGTGATGATGGGCCGGAGGTCCGATGGGTGATGGTATTGAACCTCAGGAGGCTTCCTATGTACTGTGCCTTGACATGGATAAAAGTCTCCATAGTTATGAATGGGATGGGAATAGAGTTTAATGTCTTGTGGGACAGGGTGAACCGACGTGAAGGGGGGTCAGAATGATCAGGTGGTGGGCTTGAACCTCGAGGAGGATTCTTACATACCATGCCTTGAAATGGATCAATGACTACGTAGTTCAGGATGGTGTATCAAAGAAATGATGTGAATAAGGACCTTGGTCCAGGTGGATGGTAGGCTTGAACCTCGTCAGGCGTCCTACGTACAATGCCTTAGCAAAGATCAAAGACCATGTAGTTCAGTATGGTGTGTCAGAGAACCTATGTGAATAAGGACCTTGGTCTAGGTGGATTGCGGTCTTGAACCTTGTGAGGAATCCTATGTTCCATTCCATAACAAGGATCAAAGACCATGTAGTTCAGGATGGTGTGGGGCTTACACTTTAGGCTGCCGAAGGTGTTTATGGGGGTTGGCGCACTGACACAGAGATAGTTTGGGCCAATGGTTGCTGAGCTTGAACTTCATGGAGGCTTCCTACGTACCATGCCTTGACATGAATCAAAGTCCTCATAGTTCGGGTGTACAGTTTAATGTCATGAAGGACGGGGGTGAGATACAGTATAAAGTCATGTGGGATGGGGGTGTTGTCATGGTCGATGCTTACTCTAAGCCCACATGAATCGTGCTCATTGTGAGAAACAAGAGGCAGCAGAGACCTGAAGATCATGTCACGAAAGGTGCATCTTTGGGATGTGGAGAGGGGCTTACGTGTGAAGTAGCCCAGGGAGAGAGTGATTGGGACTTGCTCTAAAATGGAAGCCTGATAGCGACAAAGTGCCGAGAGAGGGGTGTTTGGGACCGAATAAAGGAGGTGTCCCATTCCCTATCACGCCTTTCGTTGGCCTTGGCATAGAGGAAGTGAGGAGGAGCAGAGGTGATGACTCTTGAAAGACAAGGTAGGGGCTTACACCCAGATGGATTCCCTTCCCTATGGAAAAACACTACTCTAAGAAGGAGGATTTCATCCCCTATAGAGACTAGGGGCGTGGAGAATGCCCAAGGTAGGGGGGACCCTATGTTTGAGGCATGGGGTCAGGTCACTGTTTAGCATCATGTGTTGAGGAGGAAGGTTCTTTGCTATTTAACGTCTTGCAGCTCGGACAAGGTGGGTTTTCTATGCAATCCTAGGACTTACATGACTGTTACCCTCTGCACCTTGTGGGATGGAAGGCACCGACAACGCCGTATTGAGGGGGTATCGTGGAGCGAACCACTGAGGGGTCCACGTTATTATGGCTATATGAATAAACAATAGTTGTTAGCGTGCCTATGAGATGAAGCATTATTCCAAGCAACACAACGGGGAGTATCATCCAGGGGACTTTGAAGTAACATTGTGAAAACCTAGAGGGTTGCACGGGAAAAGGATTTCCAAAGAAGAGGGGTTCGTAGGCAGGGGATTTGTTGAACTATGTCACTCCCCGTGGTGGAGAGCACTTGTGAAGGGGTGTGCTTCGCGAAGTGTGGTTCCTTATCCTTTTCATGGGGTGGAGGTGAAAATGGGAGGTGATTCGTGAAGTGGAAAGGAATTCCTGGAGCACTGCCTCGTGGAGCAAAGGTGCCTCGCAAAGCAAGGTTTGGGGAAGCAATGTGCATCATGAGGTACTGTGATCCTGCCTTAACATGTGGATCATGTGTACATGAAGGGTGCTTCACGTAGCATAAACACTCCTCGAATACTTGGTTCCCCTTGGGAATCCCCTTCCTTCGCAAAATCCCTTAGTCATCATGAAAGTCATCCCACACGAATGAGGGGATCAAGACGAGACAAACGGGAGGCACTTCGCAAAGTGGAAGTACCTCGCACAGCTCTTGGTTTACTGAGCGGAAGAATACTTCACGATTCAGTATCTAGAAGTTGAAAAGTCAGATTTTCCATCACAAGAGCTCAGGGGGAGCTAAATATTTATAGGAAAGAGGTTCCGTGGAGTGGAGCACACGTGGCGCGAAGACGGGCTTGGTGGGTTCGCAGCGGGCTCACAAACGTCAAATTAATTCACAGAGCGTCCTGCCTTCTTTACTTCAAGGCAGGCTCACGAACGTCAAATTCTTTTATGGAGCGTCCCTCTTCCACTGCTTCACGGCGGGCTCGGTAACATCAAATTCCTTCGTGGAGCCTCCCTCCTTCCTTGATTCATGGTGGAAGTGGTGCTTGGGGTATTCCACAAAGTGGCTTCGCAAGGCAGGCCAGGGGGCCGTCTTGGGGCCTTCTCTTGGTTCCGAATTTTGGAACCAACAGAGGTTTTCCATTAGCTAGAATTATCTATTTTAGTTTTCTTTTATATTTTTCATGCTTATGATATATGTGTATGTATACTAGTGGTCTTATAAGTGATACATTAGAGTTATTATAGATATGTATGACATGCTTGTATGAATTATCAGTTTTTGATTTCTACAAGTGGTATGCTTGCGTGTTTATTTATTTCCCGCTTCTTCTATTTATTATTGATCCCACTATTGCTTATAATTGATTTTTCTTATGCGATTAGTGGGTCTATTTTGAGTTTTTTGAGTATTTATTTCTATTTTTTGTTATATACATGTACTCATAATATTATTATATCATCCTCGTAAGAGTATATTCTTCTTACTTTTACTCATTACACCCTCATTGCTTATCGGGAGCCTTTGTTGTAAAACCCCGACCCCAGAATCTAAGAGCTGGTACATTATTTCAATACATTGGCATGATTACATGGAATAAATTCTTGAAGGACCGATCAGTTTAGTAGTCTTCGATACAAGATACATACATAAGTTCAACATTACACCTTGAAAAGGAAAATAACACGAATTTATTCAATTAGAAACATCCAAGCTTCTTAGATTATGGATGTAAGTCACTCATAAATAACATCTTCGTATCCTGGGAAAATAGAACATAAGAAAGGGGTGAGCTCAAATGCTATGTAAGAGTAAGCAATACAGTGGAAGATAACATAAACATTGTGTATGGTGAATAATTGAAAACACATTCCTTTACAAATAATAAACATAAACACATTATTGTAGGAATATGAGTTGAGTAAATAATTCCATAACAAAACATAGTCATGGGTATTCTACTAGTCAAATAACTACATGAAATTTCAATATCTAATCTCATTATGATGTAATGCATAATTTTGTAAATCATAACCACATAGCCAGGGTCTCATACCAAGACTACAAATAAGATTTTGTCAAAGCCATGTGCCAAGACACTAGTTTGTCTCATGGGACTAACCGATACATCGAGGAGCTACAGTGAGCTCCACCCGTCACATACAATGTCTAATTCATTCCACATATGAAAATTTTTAAACATAACATAGACATTCATATTAAAACTAGCATACGAAATGCCAATATTTTAACCACAAACCATGAATGGTATAAAAATAGCACATCCACTGTCAAACATAACTCATTCAATACAATATGAAAGATTGTATTATAATAGATTAGCCTCAATAAAGAATAATGAAGGATATTGGTAAAGATGAAAATAATCATCAAAATTATTTGAGAGAAATATCCCCCTTTTTCATGAAAACATTTAAAAGTCACAATTTATCAGAAAGTCGTTTAAAATAGATTTTTGAATCAAAGATTCCCATACCACATTGAAAGTTTTAAAAGGAATTTTAATTTTAATACATTAATTTCCATATAAATAAACCCTTAAAACAATTTTTAAAATGTGGACATTAATTAGAATGATTTAGAATAATAAATATTTAAAAATTTTAAAATGATATTTTGTTTACAGTTCCTAACCAAAAGAGAGACACATGAATAAAAATAATTGAGGCAATAAAAAATTTATAATATCACGAGAATAAAGGGATTCATGGTATAATATGTCAAAGTACATTATATACACCATATAAAAGTTAATTGGCATATAATAACAACGAAGTCTCAATGGAATGTAAATTGAGATGAAATCCCTAATAAAGATTGTATCCTTAGGTTAATAATAAATCAATGACATAATTATGTTTGACAAATATAAATACACTCAGTATGATTGGATATTCAGTGTAAATCAATTATAGGACATTCACAGATGTTATTGTAAAAAAACTCCAATGACTTGAATGTTTAACTAAATGAATGGAAATTAAGTTCAAATTACTCTTATCTAGTTTATATCAATTACTTGAGAAATTATCAATAGAGTGATTATGTGTATCAAAAGTATATCCAAACAAAGGTGAGTGGAAATTACTATATAAATAATAAATAGTTGTTCCACAGATAATCATAGAGTAAAAATAATCAATGGTACATGCGTAAAGCCCAATGAGTGGAAATTACAATTAGGAATTCCCTTACCGATTTGGTAACTCACGAAACATACACCCCATGAAAGAGGGATCATTCAATGAAGATGTAAATACTGATAAATTATAGTATATTACACCAAGAATAAAATCATGAGTAGTAAATACACTACACAATAGGAAATAGTGGCTAATATAGAATGAATCTCACGAGAATAAAAAGCTAGATGATGAAAAACCTTATCACATTGTAATCAATCGAGTAATATGAATAAAAGATAATAACCACCAAATGAATTATATAATACCCTGAATTTAAAGAGAATGATGATAATATATATCAAATGGAAGTATAAAATACACCACATTAAATAAATAAGTGGTGATCAATGGAAATCTCACGGAATTAAAAGTGAGATAACAAACCCCTTACCTAAATTCTGACTTGTCTTGTATGTTCCTTGTTATTTCTAAATAAAAAATGTAAGATAATTTATAATTGATGAAGATGATTTTTTCAAGTTTATTATTCCATTTATATCACTTATTACCTTTCTATAATAATTAGTTAATTATTTGAGTTCATATTGAATATTTTATCGATGTTCGGAACTTGAGTCCAAAGACGAACATGTTATAATTACAATTTGTCCATGTGGTCAGAATTCCATTATATCCAAAATGATATAAATGATTTATATATCATATATATATATTATATAAACAGTATATATATGTATTTATAACAGTACATAACATTAGGAGATAAGAAATGAAATGCACCGTTCATGGAGACGGTAAGTCGTACGTACGTATGAACGCTACTTTCATTTTTATTTTGTATTTTAATGGAATTAAAAAATAATGATACATAGGTATATTATAATTCTAGTATAATATTATATATAATATAATTATCTCCATCCTTTAAATATCCCACATAAGTCATTAACAAGTCATATCACTTTGAGGGGGCGGTAGTCCGCACTTCCTCAAATGAAATTACCACGTTTATCCCTAATAAAAACCATAAAGGTATGATATAAATTAAAAATAAAAAAGTGTAAAAAAAACATAAACATAATATTTATCATATATAAATATAGTTCCATCTTAATGGCCACCAAGAGAGGTGGTAATAAATAATTGAACAATCATCGTTTCTTGAGGTGTTAGTGTGTGATCCACAGAAACAATTTATTATTTACCCATTAGATGGAGGTGTATGTAAGTGTAGTTGGAATCATTCTCATAACAACATCCTAGTATATTGATTATACTGGTTTTTTATTAAATAAAGGAATAAAAAAAATTTAGGGGTTGGAGAAGTAAAATAAAATAAATGATGTTAAGAGAAACCATTACATTTAATTAGTGTAACTCCCTTTGATTTGAACGAAAAAGACTT
Source organism: Viscum album (assembly GCA_963277665.1). Taxonomy (NCBI): domain Eukaryota; kingdom Viridiplantae; phylum Streptophyta; class Magnoliopsida; order Santalales; family Viscaceae; genus Viscum; species Viscum album. The sequence goes on from OY728162.1 coordinate 562,726,022, forward strand.
CTTGAAGATACTTCTGCCTAAGGGAAGTCATCTAGGTGTTCTAGAGGGATCTTAAGAGAGTATTTTCATAGGGTCTGGATGAGAAAAGTTGGTTGAGAGGTGTGAGGAATGAGTTAGAATTGGTGTCCTTTTATATGGGATAGGAGGGGCTCTTTTGGAAAGTTTGAAACAGTTATTTTATTATAAACTTATCGTCTATCTCAAAAGGTCCAAAACTAATTAAATTATAAGATAAGAAGAATAATGTTTGAAATAAAATCATACAATAATAATTGGACAGGTTTTGGATAATTTTTTAATATTAATAATCTTATTTATTTAAATCATTTATTAATGAGGTGATTACTGCATCATTATTGTGTCATAAATAATTTAATTTATTTTATGTCCTAAAATTATAAACAAATTCCATAATGTAGGAAATATGTTTAGATGTATAATAAATATTTATAGTAGAAACTATAAATTATATAATACCATGTAAAAAATGATATACTAAAAGATATTTGTTAATGTCATTTTAGTCTTTACGTTACGTTAATTAAAATAAAGTGTCATCTTCACTCTTAAGTGGCTCAATGAGGTCCCAAAATTGATCCAATGATTCCCATGGTTGGCCAAGTCACATCCAATAAAGTTAGTACTTGTGTTATGATAATTTTGTATTATTATAATATTGTTTTACATTGAATTACCTTATTTACCTTTAACTGCGGTAAATAAAAGTAAAAAACTTACTATTCAACAATAATTATTTTCATCTTATTGAACCACATTTTACATACTAAAAACAAGCATGTATGTTGGATTTTTAAATTAAAATTAAAAAAGTGGTAAAATTTCAATTAATTGAAAAAGCCAGTTTTTTAACTACTACTACGTGATTTTACTATTCATCAAAAATGGAATTTTTTCAGAAAAATACAAATAAATTCAGCCTAACCTATATTTGATATTCAAAATTCAAAAATGATGTAAATTTTACCAAATTAAAAAATTTGAATCTGAATTAATTAATATAAAATTAATTCTCGTTGTCAAAACAAATAGCGTGTTTTTAAGAAACAATCACTATTAAAAGATTAACACTTGTTTATTTATAATTTCAAATTGAAATTATTTTAAATTACAAAAATTGTATTAAATTGTAAAATTAAAATCTAACTATACTTCCAAAACATTCAAATGTATAATTGAACACTATAAAATATTTTGATTAAAAAAGTTTTTTTCAATTAAAATTTAGTATTTTCACTATTCACCCAAATATGAATGTTATTATAACTACACCAAAAATTTATTGAAACTAAATTTTTATGTCCTAATTATAAATAAGAAGTTCATTTTGAAAAATTTAATATATAAAAGTGTAAAATATTGGATTTAAAAAGGGTTCTCCATTAAAATGCAGTAAAATTGCATTTTTTGAAAAATACTTTATCTGAAAAAATGAATTTGTTCTTATATTATGTCTAAGAAACACATAATATGGCGGTTAAAATTATATGGAATATATAAAATTTAATTTTCTTGTTAATGTACTATGAATCCTTGGTGTGTTACATTCTCCCCTCCTTCAATAAATTGCCTCATCGCAATTTAATCTTGGGATTTAAAACTTGGGTTTTGACATTTCCAAATATCCTTGTTGAAATCCTACATTGAAAATTGATTAAGGAGGCCTCTATTTTAAAATAAATAAAGGTATGTATGAAGGTTACCGAATATAACACATTCTAGGGTTCCATGTAAGAAAAAACGGATATGGAAGAGAAAAATAATCATTATGTTTTGATGGAGACTGGTCGAGAATATTATTAAGAGAAGTTACCAATTTGAAAGCCATAAACTTGTGATGGGTTGAATGGTCTTTGAATACCCAGTTGGAAAAGTTAAAAAAAACATTTTTTTAAGTTATTTTTTGTAGATGAATATATTGATGATATTTACTAAGAGTATAAGGAGATAATCATACATACAAGTAGAGTTTAATCCTTTATAAAATTTTTACCACAAGATCATATTTTATCCAAACGATGAGTATTAAAGATGAATTGGTTACCCTGTAGTGCTACAATAAACTTATAGAGAATCACATTATCCACAAAGGATTAACTATATATTTACCTTGTCATTAAACATTAACAAATACTAAAATAGTTAGTAAATGATCATATGATCCCCAAAAAGGAAAATCCTTTATTGAAAGCAATACTACTCTTAATATCCAATATTTAAACAAAAAATACCCAATGTTCCACAAATACCCTTAAATGAACAATTTTACTTAAAATCAATCAATATAATCCTAACTAATATTTAAACCCAAAACTCAGAGGAATTTAATTACATAGTCTTCCACGTTAAAGTGTATCTCAAAATAACATCAGCTACACCTAATGTCACATAATTAAAAGTAATTAACCTAATCACATATTTTCTATGATAGGTTAATAATTTACATAAATTTTCCAAATCTCTATAAATCCATAATTAAAACATTGAAAAATATACACCATTACACCTCAAATTAAATCCCATAGTATTCTACATTCTATAGGCATATAGTTTTCCCAACAGAGTAAACATCTTACAAAATAACATTTATCACTTAATCCCTAAATAATTTTCCTAAACTAACAATATCCATTTGATAATACATAATTTCCCAAATAAGCTTAATAAAATAATTTAACATAAAGGAATTAGTCACACTAACCAGGGACTTAACATAGTCCAGTGGTAGGCGATAAATATCAATCGCACTCCGGTTGTGGGATTGATGCCCACTGCTTTATTCCACGCTATGAGTTGTCACACGGTCTGCATGTTGTCCTTTTTTCTAAAACAATATTTTATGACATTACCAAAATGGGATAAATTACTCAAAATAAACATATCATAATTTAACCACAAAAGTTACCTTATACCTCGTATTTTCATCTCAAAATTTAATAACATGTAATATCCTCAAATTCAAGGATCATATAAAAAACAAATGGTTATTTATAACTATATCTATAAGAGAAAAGACAATTCTTTCTCAAATATCATTTTCACATGACGAACATTACAGTTACACATACGAGAGAAAAATATTCTAAAATAATCACATCAACAAAGAGCACTAATACTTTTAATCATTTAGCTAACTATTTATTTCCACATAGCTTCTTCTTTGACCAAGGGGATATCCTATAGAATAGATAATTCACTCGAGTAATGGATAGGCCCCTATATTTATGAAAAATGACTGTAAATGGATTTTTGGGACTATTTTTATTTTCAACCATAGTACTCTTCATTTTTATTTAATAATTATTTACTTTATGTCCTTCTTTCTAACACATAAAGCATTTTTTTTGTTCCATTGAGACACATTCCTGGGTGTATGATTCCACATTTCTTGTATGATGGAAATTGACATTTATTTTATCTATGGTCTCCACTGTTGGAGCTCTTATCATTCATCATCTTTCTCTTCTTTGTTGAGTTCTAGAGTTGGTTAATTTATATGTTGTTGATCATATTTTTGGAACACTAATTCAGCATGAACATGATATCTTTTATGCCTATCAACATTCAATTTTGCTTCTCACTTCCAATACTATTCCCAACTTGTAAATCATGCTCAAAGTTACTATGACTTCCTTGGAATCTAGTCATTGACTAAAAATAGAAATCATTGTGTGAGTAACAATAGTCATAAAATCATTTAGATAATATCATAACACCATATTTTAAATTTGAAACAATTTAGGATTAACCAAGTCCACATATTCTCATCTAATATTAAAATCCATAAAATCAGTTTCTAAATAAAATGTAAATTATCCTAAGCATATCCCTTGGGAGTGTCGTTACAAAGAGTGCATCAAATCCCATTGTCATGTACCAGGATACCTCGGGTAAAACCCAAAACTCATTGTCAGAGTTTTCACTCTTAGATACTTCTATGCCAGAGCCTCCTCTACCTTCTTGTATACAAACAGGGATGTATTGCTTAGAAAATACTCAAAATTTCTACATTACCAAAATTCTAAGAATTTATTTTATACTAATCCTCATATTATATCTTATGGTAATGTTCTCTAATCAGATTTTATCTAAATCTAGTTTCCAAGGTTTGTACTAAAATTCATCTGATACCAACTGTAACGCCCTGACCAATGAATCTTGGAGTTGGTGCATTAATTTACTACATTAGAATGATTACAAGGATTCAAGTCCCGGAGGACCGACAAGTTTATTAGTCATGGAAATAGGATACATACATATGTTCAAAATTATAACTTGAAAAGAAAAACAACACTAATTTATTCAATTAGAAACATCCAAGCTTCATAGATTATTCCGGAAATTCACTCATAGCTAAATTCTTAATATCCTAGGAAAATGAAACATAATAAAGGGGTGAGCTCAAATGCTCAGTAAGAGTAAGCAGTACAGTGGAAGATAACATAAACATTATGCATGGATATTAATTCAAAACCCATTCCATTACAAATAATAAACATAAACACATTATGAAAGGAATATGAGATGAGTAAATAATGACCTAATAAAACAGTCATGGATATTATACTAGTCGAATAAACAAATGAAATATCAATATATAATCTCATAACTGTGGAATGCATAATTCCGGACATCGTAACAACATAGTCAAGGCCTCGTTTCAAGACTAAAAATAAGATTTTGTCAAGGCCTTATACCAAGACACTATTTTGTACTATGAGACCTACCGATGAATCGAGGAGATATAGAAGGCTCTTCCCATCACTTAAAATTTCCAATTTATTCTTCATATGAAAATTTTTAAACATAACATAATCATTCGTATTAAAACTTGCATACGAAATGTCAATATTTAACCACAATCAATGAATGGAATAAAAATAGCACATCCAAAGTAAAAAATAACTCATTCAATACAATATAAAATTTTTATTACATTAGATTAACCTCAATTGAGAATAATGAAGGGTATTTACATTGATTAAAGTAATAATAAAAACTATTTGAGAGAAATATCCCCCTTTTTTGGAAAACATTTAAAAGACACTATTTATCAGGAAGCCGTTTAAAATATATTTTTGAATCAATGTGTCTCATACCACTTTGAAATTTTTAAAAGTAATTTCAATTTTAAAACATTAATGTCAATATAAAAAATATTCTAAATCCATTTATAAAATGTGGACATTAATGAGAATTATTTAGAGGAATAAATAATTAAAACATTAAAAATGATATTTTAGTTAGAGTTCCTAACCAAAAGAGAGACACTTGAATAAAAATAACTGATGTAATCAAAAAATTGTAATATCATGAGAATTAATGGGATTAATGATATAATATGTCAAATTACATTATATAAACCATATAAATGTGAATTGGCATATAATAACAAAGAAGTCTCAAATGAATATAAATTAAGATAAAATCCTTTATAAAGACCATATCCTTAGGTTAAGAATAAATAAATGAAATAATTATGTGTGACAAATATAAATACCATAAATTTGATTTTATATTCAGTTTAAATCAATTAGAGTAAATTCACACATATTCTTGTAAAACAACACCAATGACTAGGATGTTTAACTCAATGAATTGAAATTGAGTTAAGATTACTCTTATCATGTTCATATCAATTACCTGAGAAATTATCAACGGAGTGATTATGTGTATCAAAATTATATCCACAGAAATGGGAGTGGAAATTACTACATAAATAATAAATAGTGGTTCCACACATAATCTTGGAGTAAAAATAATCAATGAAGTAGGCGTAAAGCCCAATGAGTGGAAATTTAATTTGGAAATTCCCTTACCGATTTGGTTACTCACGAAACATACACCCCATGAAAGAAGGATCATAAAATTATGATGTAAATACCAATAAATTAAATTATATTATACAAATAATACAATCACGGGCAGTACATATAGCACCAAATAATAAATAGTGGCTAATATAGCATGAATCTCATGGGAATAAAAAGTGATATGAAAAAAAACATTATCACGTTGTAATCAATCGAGTCATATGAAAGAATGTTAATAACAACCAAATGAATAATATAATACCACGAATTTAAAATTAATTATGATAATATATATCAAATGTTAGTATGCAATACACCACATGCAATAAATAAGTGGCGAACAATGGAAATCCCACAGAATTAAAAGTGAGATAAGAAACCCCTTACCTCAAGTACGACTTATCTAGTATGTTCCTTGTTCTTCCTGAATAATAAACATAAGTTTATTTAAACTTGATTAATAATATTTTTTCAAGTTTAATATTCATTTTATATCACTTATTACCTTTCTATAATAATTATTTAATTATCTGAGTTCATATTAGATATTTTATCGATGTTCGGAACTTGAGTAAAAACTGAACATGTTGTAATTACAATTTTTCCACGTGTTCAATAGTCCATTATCTCTATAATGAGAAACGTGATTTGGATATCATATATGTATATTATATAACCAGTATATGTATGTATTTATTTGAGTACAAAACATTTGGAGATAATAATTAAAATGCACCGTTCATGGAGACGGTAAGCAGAACATACGCATGAACGCATCTTTCATTTTTATTTTGTATATTAATGGAATTAAAATATAATGATACTTAATTATATTATAATTCCAGTATAATATCAAATATAATATAATTAAATACATCCTTTATATGTCCCACATAATTCATTAATGAGTCATATCACTTTGAGGGGGCGGTAGTCCACACTTCCTCAAATGAAATTATCGCATTTACCCATAATAGAAACCATAAAGGTATGATATAAATAGAAAATACATAAGTATAAAGAAAAAATAAACGTAATATATATCATATATAAATAAATTTCCATCTTAATGGACACCATGAGAGGCGGTATAAGATAATTGAACAATCATCGTTTCATGAGGCGTCAGTTTTCCATCCACAGAAACTATGTGTTCTTTACCCATTAGATGGAGGAGTGTGTATGTGTAGTTAGAATCCATCTCATAAAAACATACTACTATATTTTAGATACTTGTTTTGTTTTAAAATAAAGGGATAACAAGAGTTTAGGGGATGTAGAAGTAAAATAAATGAAAAGACATTAAGAGAAACCATTGCCTTTAATTTGGGTAACTCCCTTTGGTTTGAACCAAAATTACTTCGTGAAGTGACTTCGGCCTAAGGTAAGGCATATAGGATTATAAGATTGATCTTGATATGTTATTTGTGTAGGGTTTGGATGAGCCATGGGGCTTCATAGGTGTGAGTATTGGGTTAGAAGTGGTGTTCTTTATTATGGAGAGGAGGGGCTCTTTTGGAATGTTTTAAAATGTTATTTTATTATAAACATATATTCAGTTTCAAAAGATACAAAACTCATTAAAGTAGAAGATAAGATGACTCATGTTTGAAATAAAATCATCCAATAATAATTGGATAGGTTTTGTATATTGTTTTTATATTAATGATATTATTTATTTAAATAATTTATAAATGAGGTGAATACTGCATCATTATTGTGTCATAAATAATTTAATTTATTTGATGTCTAAAAATTATAAAAAACTTCCATAATGCTGGAAATATTTTTATATTTCCGATGAATATTTTATTCAAAAATATTACTGATATAACCCCATGTAAAAATTCATATACTAAAAGATATTTGTTAATGTCATTTTTCTATACTTTAATTTAGTTAAAATAATGTATCATTATCACTATTAACTAGCTCCATGGGGTCCCATAATCTACCCACGGATTCCCAGGGTCAGCCATGACTCATACAATAATGTTAGGACAAGTTTTAAGGTAATCTTGTATTATTATAATATTTTTTTTACCTTGATTTACCCTATTTACCATTAACAACGGTAAATAAAAGTCAAAAGATACTATTCTACAAAATTTATTTTCATCTTATTGAACCAAATTTTACTTACTAATAATATAAATATATGTTGTATTTTCAAAATTAAATTCACATAAGCGGTAAAATTTCATTTAAATGAAAAAGTCTGTTTTTTAACTACTACTAAGTGGTTTTACTATTCATCCAAAATTTATGTTTTTCAAAAAAAATACCAAAAATCTAGACTAAGCTATATTTTTTATTCCAAATTAAAAAATGATGTCTATTTTTTCAAATTCGAAGCATATAATTTTATTTAATTAATTTAAAATCAATTCCCGTTGTCCAAATAAATTGCGTGTTTTTAAGAAATAATAATTATCAAAATATTAACACTGGTTTATGGATAATTTCAAAGTGATATTAATTTCAATGACAAATAATGGATTAAATGGAACAAATATAATCTAATTATACTTCAAAACCATTAAAATTTACAATTGAAGACTATGAATTATTTTGATTAAAAAAAATTTTAAATAAATTTTAGTACTTTTCACTATTCACCCTAATATGAATGCTATCAGAAAAACACCAAAATTTAATTGAAACTAAATATTTATGTCCAAATTATAAATAAGAAGTTTATTCTATAAAATTTAATATATAAAAGTTTCAAATATTGGATTTAAATAGGGTTCACCATTAAAAGGCCGTAAAATTGCATTTTTGAAAAAAATACTTCCTTTATCTGAAAAAATAATTTGTTCTTATATTTTTTCTGAGAAAAAAATTATATAGATATTAAAATTATATGTAATATATAAAATTGAAATTTTAGTTAATAGTATTCATAACTTCTTTTGAACGGCTAGTTTGGTAAGTCGTCGTGCGCTCGAACTCAGTATTGTGTGAGGTGCAAGCAATTGAATTATATTAAAAAGATAATGTACTGTGAAACCTTGGGGTGTTACATTTTTCATATATTGGGGTGCGCCTATGGCTAGTAGAACCTAACCTAATGGAACTATTTTAGTGGATAATAAGGTTTGGGATGCTATAGTTTTATTGGAGAAGTTCTATCCTAGTATTATTGTTTGGATTTTTTTCGAGATGTGAGTTTTGGTTACAGTATAATGGAAATATTGTTAAAATGTTTTGGGTTCATATTTCAGGCCAAAAACTCTAGAGTTGGTGTGGTGATGGTGTATCTATTCCCCAAGACATTTATAACCTACTTTTTTACTCAATACATGTAGGGAATTGTTCCAAGGACAAAATTTGCTAGATGAATCATATAGTACTGGGTTATGGCTTCCATATTCTTCTTGAGATAGATCACCAGACATCATCATTGACCATGGAATTTATTGTCTCTTTGTATTATGATTCCGTGATGATATCCAGTGAGGGCTCTCTATTAGATTTAATAGTGAAACCGAATAAGTGACAGGTCCTCCATGAAGGGGATTAGTCCTAAGTTGTTATTTCATTAGGATGGTAAGCAGGCGGAGCTTTCTCTTTTTGATGATTTCATAGAACAACATTCAATGGATTATATGGATCAACCTATAATACTAATATATTTATGGATATATTGGTTTTGAATAAAGATTCATAGGGGTTGAATACATATCATTAGCATTTTAGGCATGGATCACTTCAGATACATGGCCAGTAGGACCCGTCGACAATAGTCATGTGACATAGGTCAAATCATAGGTGGCACCATCATTCATAGAGAGATTAGAAAGATCTCAATACAGTGAGGCATAATCATTATTATGCTTATGATGGTTACATACATCTCATACAATATTTTGCTACCCATAGTGCTACAATCAGGGAGACATTTGATGAACTACCATGGAAAAAGATGTAGTTGGAACAGGGAGTAGTATGAGGTCGTCGACGATTTGGTTTAATACTACAAACACCACACCCATGTGGAACACTCTATGATTGGGAATCTGGTGGTTAGATTCTTAGATAGTAGCAATCATTGGAGGGTTTTCACATAAAGGCTCTAGGATTATTTCGAGGTACGTTCTATATCCCTTGTACTCTAGTTATATAATTGTTAGACACTCATTAGATTCACTATTTTTCCCCCATTATATGAAAATTTACTAGGGATATACATGGTTTCATTATAGCCCCATGTTAGAGATTTTTTAACGTAACATTAGACATGAATGGAAGGGGTACACTTCCACCACTGAGACTCATTCTTGTAACGTAATCTAAAATATTATATATGAGTAAGTGCCTCCCAAAAAGATAGTGTAGAGGTGTGGTGGATGTTTTCCTCTGAATTTTGTGTTTTAGGATGTTTGTTGTAATAAGGTGTTATTGAAATATTCATTTATGGTAAACAGAAAGGAAATGTAAAGTATTCATTCTAGTATTTAGGAGATTTTATCATGGAGGATTCATGTATGGTTTGTTGTATGATGTGTGTCTTCACTATCCCAATTGCAGTTTTGACATGGATTCATGAAACATGTATCCCCAAGTGTATTCCATGTTTGATACCTATTTATTGCAGTGGATACTTTTATATTGACCCTTTTTGTTTGAGGCTCCTACATAAAGTATAAATGTTCCCATGCATTTCCTGACAGTGTGACTGGAATCTATGAGAAGAGAGAGAGAGCCCAACATTGAATCTCTTAATACAGGTGGTCTGACCCTATGATGTTTTCCTCGAAATGGGATAGTTTCCTAGAATCCAAGATCTGTTGGATACAACCAGTATGTGTATGAATTATTCTAGTCTTTTGGGATGGGTTTTTCTTACTTTTAGAAGGATTGGTCCAAAATAGATAAAGATATTCTCATGTGTAGGAAGTTACAGATGAATCCTTATCAATTAGACTGTAATACCTTTTGAGTTGTGGGTTCTATGTAATATTTTTCCAACAATGTTGATGGAGTATGAAGATGCCTTTCCTAGTCACATGGTAGGTTTATCTCCACTTTGCGAGGAACGCCTCTTTATGTACTAGCACCAAGGACCGACCCTGATGTTTGAGATAGTACAACAGATATAACCTATTAAGCCACATAAGCTGAATGTATATTCAAGAGTTTTTATAGAAAGGGGTTTTCAATTACCGTGGGTGCTCACCTAGGTAGCCAGGTTTTTCTCTTCTAAGAGGTGGATGGGTTCTTGAGGTTGGGTGTGGATTGGTGTCACTTGAACCATGTGACGTGAAGAATGATATCCACTGTCAATAATTTTTTACTTAATCGGCATGATGTTTGGGATGAATTCATTCTTAGAGATTAACCTCATGATGAGTGACACCAGATTGGTTTTGAAGTAGGATATACTAGAAGAGGCTTCCCAATGAAATTGTGGTTTTTTTGAGTTCTTAGTGATAACCATTTAGTGAGTTGAATTCCCCAAATAAATCATCATACTTATTGAAAAGATCCTTATCCCTTCATAGATCAATTCACTATAAAATTGATCAATTACATCCATGTGTCCTCAATATTCATGTTAGAGCATGCGAGACACATTTAGATGGAATGGATTACCTTAGTCAATAGTTATTACCCTCCACATCTTTAACAAGAAGAGGAGCTAAAAATCGTGGATTTAAATTGTGAGATGCATCATGACTATATATCCACTAGATATGTTCTTGATAGATTTTATAAATGTAGGGGAATATAATTCTTATTTCAATGTGGTTGATGACACCAATCAAATTTCTAAAGGAGGTGTTTAGGGGTTGTTTTCCCATAGCAATACATATGGTTGATACAAGGAAGGACAAGTATCTCTTAGCATTGGTTGGGAATCCAAGGGTGTTTTAGAAAATTTTCAATTTAAATACTTTTTATCACTCTCATTTGTGTGTGATTACTGAAATATATTTGTAGAGATTTTGGGAAACCATTGCAAGAAATTTTTTGTTTAGATTAATGGAATTCCATTTTAGATCATTTTAGTACACAATTTGTAGTTCATAAAACGATTAGGGAGAGGATATATGAAGCCTATGAGGGCTTATTTATAGTTCAGAATAGTGTTTTACCACATTTAGTAGGCCAGGTAAAGTATACAACCCATGTTTTGGTGGCCAATATTTGGTAAATCATATCAATTTTGAGTTGTATCATGGAGGATCATCAACCATTAATGGAGTTTTCATAATAAATTAATACTACACCACCACTGGTGCACCATCCGTTTGTGTCCATGTATAAAGGACCTTGTAGGTCATTATTATACTAGTCATAGCTCGTGGTTGAAAGCACATTGGTCTTATATTTGGTGCTAGTGATAGTTATAAAATGTGTAGTTCATTCAATAAAAGATGTGGACTACCCAGAAACATCCAAATTCTTCTATAGACCATCAACAATGGACATTGGAGTTTTAGAGTTGAAGAGTTTTAATAAATGAGGTAGGCTATCTATGGGGTTATTAGGCCCTTCTTTTTTCCAATTACTATGTTGGGTTAGTGTGGTAGTGTACCAATTAACCTCATGACTTAAATTGTTTTTGTTTCTTTCTATTCTCCACATGTTGAAAATGCGAAAGTATATACGTGACTCATTTTACGATATCAACCTGTGTAATAAGGGTCGTAATAGCCGACATTCATTTTTTAAGGATATAGTGGCATTGAGAGCTAACCTAGAAATATTATTTTTATTCTTGTGATTTTATTGGGAGAATTTTTTTTGACTGAACAAGAATCCTTTGGGAGATCTTGTGGGAGTGGGTGATCTAGTTGAAAGCTTAATACACTATATTGGTTATCCTGAAATTGATATTATAAAAAAATTACATATATTAATATCATTCACCCACAATTTTAATAATAATGTTAAAAAATATTTAAGGGAGTATCATATTGGAAATTCAAGACTACCGATGAGTCCCGAGTGCATGTTTTAACCTATTAATGAAAAAATCATTATCACCATTGGACATTTAGTTAAAATTCATCACATGCATGAATAATAAAATAAATTAGTTAGATTGTGTTATTTGTTGCATGATGCAATGACCTAGTTTTTATTCTATAAACTTGTTTTTATAATCAATTCTCATGGTTATCCCCACAACCCCGAGAGTTTAGATGGGATTCATTTGAGGAGTTCATGGAAGATGTAATGAATCCTGATCAATAACCAAGGATCATATTCACCAACACAACTTGTAGATCTCATCAACATTAATAATGTTTTATCATTAATTGTTAGTGGTTGATCCAAATAAAGGTAATATATTTGTTTAATATATATTTATCCCCATTTTTCATATCGAAAAATCATTTATAATCAATCAACTAATGCATTGATTGTCAGATGGATCATATTGCAGGTGTGGGTTTGTTTACCAAGGATTGGGTAAATAGTAATTATTTTATTTAATTTATTTTTTATCATCATAATAATGGATTTGGATCATGAAAAATCTAGAAATAGTTGTGTTTCATTCATAATTCTTGTGTTTTTTGGTTTTATCCCCCCATTCTAAACATGATCCTCATCATCATCTCTTTTGTTTGGTGGTTCAACAAACTCCAAAAAATGATTATTTTGTGTTCAATATTCAGCACAACGGATCATTTTCATAGGTCTAGATTTGAGATTTGGAGATGGAATCATGGAATGATGATAATGAAAATGTTTTGAGTGTGTATTATAGTTTCTCATGTGTGGGTTTTCACATATCTATTAGTAGATATAGAGGAAGGTGTGATTTTGATGGTCTGATGGCCAAAATCTAGCCAAAGAAGGTAAGAGGGTTCATTTAACCCTATATCCATGACATGCACCATGATTTCTGAAATATTCATCTAATTTAGAGGCTTGGGTGAAGATTCCTGAATATTGTGGAATTTCTGTGAAATTATTAAATTGCACGTAGTCTTATGACCAAATTCCATGTATTCACCTCTATATGAAGCTAGGGATTTCATGCTAAGATAAGTATCACATGTTTTGTGACATGTGTCTCATGCCATGTTACTATAAGCCTACCATCTTAGCTTATAGCAGGAGTAGACACCTAGAAATTCATGTAGTGTTACACACCATGTGATCCTATTCACAATCCATGTAGCACATTTCTAACGGCTTAGAGTGTATAAGGATTATACACCCATTTGGTCATGTGTCCCTACATTTCATGTGGTGAGATATAAATGATAATTGATTAGTGTACACAAGCATGGGACGGACACACACCGAGTTTCATAACGACATCTACAAGATATGTATACTCAGTGGACACACCTTTTACTTGTTAAATTCATGTCATGTGAGGGAAAGACACAAACACTTACATGATTAGTGTGACACACTATGTAACCCTAGAGACATGTTGTGTACTCTTTAAAGGACATGTTAGAGTCCTCTTTATCTTAAACTCAACTTCATTGTGATATTCTATGAGATTTTAGGGACTATTTTAAGATGATTATGTTCCCTTGGTCCATTCCTATGAGGGTTCTGTGTGGAATCACATCCTCATCATAATGAAATTCTAGGTGATCCAATTTCATATGAGGGGAGTTCAAAGCTAATACAAATATTATATAGATAAATATTACAGACCTTTAGAGTTTGATCAGGGAGACCTTATCTTCCTAATAGCCTCCCAAAAATGTGGATTGTAAATTTTTTGTGGAGGAAACAAGCTATCCTTGAGGTTCATTGGTCCGTTCAAGATTATTTCAAGGTTTAGTAAGGTTTCTTACCTCTTATATTTAGCACTATAGTTGTACTAGCTACATAACATCTTCCATGAGTCACAGATGTGGATGTACATTCATGAAACATAACACATTATCAAATAGGGAGATATAGACAATGAGGAAAAAGCCACTTTATCAGAGTACCAGTTGGAAATAGAGGATCAGTAAAAGAGGATCTTATGTGGATAGACAATCCCTTTGGTTCTATTGTATTGGTATAATGAGAGAAAATAAGAGAGATCCTAGGAGTGTGAGAGCTAGTTGTAGGCATAATATCCCCACCTATTTGTGTTTTTTGGGTTCCAAATCCTTGAATAAGGGGAGAGTGTAACAACTTTTCTTTCTATACATTTGACTATAGAAAATTATATGGATTATATTCAGAGTCAGGCACTGAGATGGCATGTTATTCCAAGAATGGGTGAGAATGGAATTGATGTTTTAAAATTTTTAAATATATTAATATCACGTATGTGCATATTTCTTAAAAAACTAAAATGTCACTTGAATAGGGACCTAGATGGG